>CAIGQV010019356.1:13699627-13721457 GCA_903798115.1 Danio jaintianensis | reverse complement strand
TGTGTGTGTGTGTGTGTGTGTGTGTGTGTGTGTGTGTGTGTGTGTGTCTGCATGTGCGCGTGTGTGTGTATTCTCTCCCTCTGCCCTGGTACCGCGAGTAATGGAGCAGACAGTCTGTGAAGAACAACTCAACAACGGGCGCATAAAACACAGCCACATGTCCTCTTTCGCTCTCTCTTTTTCCTTTGTTTCTATTTCTCGGTCTCACCCCGCTCTTGTTTTATTTACCATGGAACACCCTTTTGTTGGATCACCCTTGGATGACTGGTCCACAAAGGCAGGGCACGTAAAGACAATCAAATAAACCAAATACAGTATGCGCATTTTATAAACACGATATATTCATGGGGATTTAAAAAAAAGAATAATTAGTTGCCTCAATATGTTATAGCAGCTTCCAAAATAAAGCCTTTTTAACTGCCTTTAAAAAAACTGTTACAAATAGTACTGTTACAAATTAACGTAAAAATCTAACTGATAAACATTTGTTAAAAGTTCAAAAATGACATGAATTTTGTGCAAATACAGTGCCTATAGAAAATCATCATACCCTGTGAAAATCTATACCTTTAGTCACATTACACCTTTTAAAAGACCTTTGGGATAAAGTTGTAGAAAGGCACAGGTTAGGCTTCAAAAACATTTCAAAGGCTGGAAAAGTTATTTGGAATGTGATTTGATTTCAGGATGTATGACAAATAAATTAACTATTTCAAAGGGGTGTGATGATTTTCTATAGGCACTTTTTGTACACAATGTTTTTTTTTCAAGTCAATTAAGAGTTTAAGGCCATTGGTTTTGCCCAATTTACAAGGGTCATCCCACTGAGATAAACAACCTTTAAAAAAAAAAATTATAATAATTTAAACTAGTTAATAAGGCCTCAGGTCTTTGGTCTCAAATCACAAGAGCCCACGTTAAAGATTCTATTATTTTGACCTTAAGAAATAAAGCTACTTATTGTATTTCAGCATAAAACTCTGGGAATTGTTTGCCTTTTGGCAAATCATCCATAATTTAACGTATTATTCAAAGTCTATAGAGTTTGGCCCTTAAAATATAAAGAGAATAAATAATCTAAAGCCCGAAGAACCACTAATGAAACCGGAAATTCATGTGACCCCTTGTGAAAAGACATCAAAAATGTATAGAGCGAATTGTAGGCTTTAGCAGAGGCGAGCTGAACAGTCCCACCGAGACTGTACCATAAGGAACATGAGCTGTTGAGTTCAGCGGGAGCCGAACTCATGTGTGCTTAACACATCAGTCACGACAGTGCAGGGTTCAGCAGTGTAAAACAAGGGTGAGGAGGCCATAACTGAGATGAAGGTCGAATGTATGACTGTACTACCCAAATCCATTCATTCAGACAGCTTTGAAATGACAAAACACACTGGTACCTCATGGTGTACAGTAATGTCCCATCATCCTTCAGTCTCAGGAGCTTGTTGGGTGTTGTCATGTTGTGAGCAATGGATTTTTTGCCGTTGAGGAAAAAGGTGTCGGGTGTCCAGATGTTGCTGGCCAGCAGGTTATTCAGAGGTAGCATCTCCATTGGCCCTTTGAAGCACAAACGCTCATCTTTCCAGCTTTGACGGAAAAACACATCAATGGTGTATTCCTGTTAAAAGGAAAATGTATGCATCATTTGGTGTGAATCTGGAGGCAGGGTCGTCGTGAGGGACCCCGGCCCTTCCTGTGATGAGGAGGAGGGGCTCACTAAAACCTCCCCATAAACATTTTCTACTGGGAGCGATGAGTTACAGTGACAACCTTGCCTGAAGGCAAAGTCAAAGGTGTCATTTGACTCAGTATAAAAATGAACAGCAGTGTCATTCACAGTGTCCTGCCTAAAATATTACATTCTGAATTTCATTAAATGATGCAGAGATGAAGTAATGTTACAGATGTAGACGAGATTAAATGAAGGGGTCTTCATAAAAACAGATTTCGGTTGGAAATGTTCAGCTGTTAAGTATAATGAATGATGTTTCTTCATGAAGAAAGGATATGATGTAAATGCTTACCATTTCAGTATCTGACACTGGTCCAAAGCTGGTGACAAAGATGTTGGTCTTGATTTCTGTCACTTTCTCTATGAAGTCACAAACAAATAATGATTTAGAAAAAAATAATAATAATAAATAAGTTATATATATATGTTTTCATTTGATTGAAAACCACAGTCACAAATATTGTCGTCTTAACTCTTCTAAAGTTAAATCATTGATTATATTCATAATTAAATAATTATATAAACATGTCTTTTTTATTTTTACCAATTGTCATTTTCATTTTATGGTCCAAATGCACAGAAATGTTATCAGTAATGAACAATTAATTTTTTCTTAAACACATGCTGTACTGTAACTACTTTCAAGTTGTCTCTTAATTCTTCTCTTACACAAATTTCAATTAACATATAAATATACACAGATGAATAATGTTTATTTATAATGTCTGCATATAATATTAAATCTGCCAAATTTCCATTAAAGTATGCTTTGGTTTGCCCACTTTTTTTTTCGTTAGTTGCATTTATTTTAAATGAAAAGCAATTAACATCAAGTCGCCTGATTGCACTTTTACTTCTCAAAGTACTAAATCAAGTCCAATGCCATCATTTGTCAACTGCCTTCATGCTGCTGCTGCTACAGTTATGAGCTGTGCACCCTTGAACTCTTTCTCACATGGAAACAGAGCAGCCTGTGTTTATTCTCTGTCTCTGCCATAATGCCATTCTTTCGACCTCTGAGAACAGTGAACCTGCACCTTTGGTGAAGAACGATAGCTTTCTCAAGGTCAGCGGCTACATTCATATCCTCTCTCTCTCTCTCTCTCTCTCTCTCTCTCTACCTCTGTCTCTGGCAAGAACACTGTAATTGAGAGTGCCAGGAAATAGTGGCCGTTTTATTTTTTTTACAGAGGAACAGGCAATTTCAGCATTCTCTTCTGCTCTGTGCAAATATCTCCTGTATGAAAACATAGATTTTTTTTCCTGCTCTATGTACTTTCCTCCCAGTTAGTAAATTGAAAAGAAGCAGCATCTCTCCCTCTCTCTCTATCTTTTTTAATGAAAAGTCCTTCATGCCGCTGTCACGAATGGAATGTGCAGGCGTTCTCTGTGTTTTTCAAAAAACATCTGCCTTTATCTGAACACCTCTTTTCAGAATAGCTACCAGGTCAATGCCAAGCATCAAAGCCCCACAATACACAAAGAAAAAAACACCTTTCACTGAAGCACGATCTTGACAAATGTGACGGGGTTTTTTTTTAGATGAAAATGGTCTCTATGCAGAGTTTACCTCCAAGCCCAGGTCGAAGTCTGTTATCATAGCCATCCAGCAATCCGTCAAGAATTCGTGTGAACACCGTGATGTTATCATTGAGCTCTGACTCTTTAGGAGTCCCTGTAGTTGACTGGGAGAAGCTGATGAACAAGACCACAGAGATAATTAATAGCTACAAGTATTATCTCTCATCCATTAGGCGTTTCAGCCATGGGCACAATGATAAAATGGTCATTAAGATATGAATCTATTATAGACATATCAATGTCTTACATTAATTTGATTCCTGCAATTAACTAGAATAAAATATGCGGCATGAAATAGAAAGTTAAGTTAAACATGTACCTCAGATGGCAGGTCAAAGTCAGGAACAAAACACCAACCCACAGACTTCTCATTTTGCCGCTGCAGTGTGGTCCATATCCCATACCTGCAAAGAGTCCAGCATAAGAAGTCATTCATTCTTGATAATATAGGACCATATTCATTACAGGTCAAATTAGGACAACTTTTCATTATTTGCATATATAACACTAATAATTAATTATTATTTATTTATATTATTTTTATTTAAAATATTATTTAAAACAAGTTGTTTAATTTTGTTTATTAGTTTTTTTGCAATTGCACGTCAGAAGAAAATCACGATTTAGTGCATAACCCTTGAATGCCAGTTGGTAAGATTTCTTTCAACACGATCGTTTGTCAAATCTGGAGGTGCGCTGAGTTTGCAGCAGCTGTAATGTTCAGTTTTAACAGCCTCTGGCGTATAAACTTGTCGAACATTTATAGTGACTCCTACAACGCAGAGTTGAGCAGAGATAGTGTAAAGCCTCGTATCTTACCTTAAATACCTGAATGGTGCAGTGGATCCACGTTGAACAACTGCAACGAATTCCTTTTGAAGCAGTGAGCAAAATCCCGCAACGTTCAGCTTACAGCAGTAGTGCGACGCGTTGTTCTTCTTCTTCTTCAGAAATATCCAGTCTTAATCAAGCAGGCTCATTGTTCCGTCCTCTTTCACGATCCAGTGACGGAGCAACCGCTGCAGAGCATCCCTTCCTTTCCCTCGCATCCCAAAGACCTCTTCATCACTCCTAAATCCAATTGAACGACAGTAACCAGACAGCCCTTAAAACAGTCTTTGTTTTCTCTCTTCCCCTATTCTCCCTCTAGCCAACACATCCCCTTTAACAAACCATTACTTTTCCCCCTTCTTCTCTCTGTGGTAGTCTAGTGTACGACATCTCAACGCTTATCTGCGCAACCGTTGAAGCGTTACAGAGTTTAACAGGATTCTCCGCTTACCGGGTCGCCGGTTTGGACGTCCGATGCTCTCCCGACTATTGCCCGACTGTCACTCCAGTGGCATTTGTTCGTGTTTGGGACCAAAGTAATAGGACGTCACCTCCGCGCGCGCTGCATAATTACCCCCCGAGGGAAATTTGAGCGGCCGCTTGGGTTCGAAACTTATCTTGTTTGAGCTTATTCAGAGAAAAGCGCGATTAAACTGGCGCCTGCGTGCGGTACAAGCGCGGACGCTCGAAAATGAGTGGATTTCCCAACAATTCTGCTTACTAGGCATTTTGTGCGCGAGCGTTTACCCTCAGGCAGCCCCCCTGCACCAGGCTATTTAATGAAGACTGGATTCCTCTTCTCGCGACCATTATATATCTCCACTGGGGATATTTATGCTTTAAGACTATCCCTTTCTCCCAATTAAAACGGGTTGTGTATAAAAGAATCGTCCCGAGGCTAAATTAATTTGAAGTCTGCTATATCAAAGCATCAAGGTGTCAGTTAAAGATACATAGCCGAATATTGATTTGGTAGAGATAAAAATGGTTTCACGTAGTAGAGTTGAGAATTGGTTTGATGAGTAACAGAGTGGGCTCTAGTAGTAATGAGGACAACCATCAGAGGGAACTCTCATCCCATTTTTTTCTGATGCTGACTATCACTGCAGTGCCTCAGTCAATAAAGGAAAAGCTCTACCTGCTCCAGTTTCATGTTGTGCATGCTGTAAGTGGAGAGAACTTATTGAACTAGTTTCTTTTGTAACGACACCCTTTGTGCTGATTTGGGGTGACAGGACAAATGGGAAAATTGTTGCAATGTCAGAAAAAAGAAGTATGAAAAATGTGGCACAATGCTATTCTAGTTAAAAATGATTAAGGTTTAACTTTTAATTTATATCAAGCATCTGTATTAAAGAATCCCAGTTAAATACACACTCTAACGGTGTACAGAATAAAGTCATGCTTGCTGAAGGTGTAACAGCAAGAGCGCCGAAGGAAGTCTTTGATTCAACTTAGTAAATTAAACATCTGCTTTGGATTGGCTTTAATGGTCACAGTGCTATTCGGGGAAAAAAAAAAAAAGTATCCGTTAGGACAAGATTTTTTTTCTACGTTCTTAAAGATTGTTTCTTCCTGTCGCTTTTAAACAGCAGAGTAAGAGTGCACTAGAAACGGACTGGGTTTTACTCCCATGGAAAGCAGAAACTGATTAAAAGTATACCATCAATGGTTTGGATAAATGCGTCTGCAAAATGCATATGTAAAGCTTGCACATGGAGTTTCATTAGACATAGACATAATGTGATATTGTGTTTTGGGGATTGATTTATTTTTAAAGTGCTTTTGTCTACGTACTGATTGACTCGGTTGATGTGCACTCCAGAGATTTTCATGCAAAGAGCAGCTGTTACTTTTACAGTCCACCTGTGTCCTGTGAACATCTGATAAACCTGATCCAGTTGTTGTTGTTGTTGTTGTTGTGTATGTGTGTGTGCATGTTAAGCAGAGCTTGAATAACTAAGATTACCAGAACTGCACAAAAACGGCATGTCTGAACTAAAAATGTTATGAGTTAGATGATATATTTGTGATTGCTTTTCGGGGTACTTTTTACTACAAATAATCAGAAACATCACACTTGTTTACAGAATGTGTTCTTTCTAAAATTAGAATTGTGGCATGGGAATAGTAACATCACCTCCTTTTCTGTTTTGCAGGAATGCTGTGGATGGGAATAAAAAGCTGTTTGCAATTTATGACACAAGGTAAGTGTGTATGAGGTGTATGAGGAGACTGTATAAAATACACAAACAAAAACAGATATACTTCAAACCACCAGCTTTTATCCTAAAGTTTTTTTTTTAAATGTAATCATTTAAAAAAATTATACTATTTTGCAAGATCAGTTTTTATTTAATATACATTTAATAAGTACAGCTCAGAATAATTAGCACAGTCTAGTATTTTATTTTTGGATAAATAGTTTACTATTTACAAGTTTACAACTATTTTCTAGTTTACAATTACTCTGGCATCTGTTTTATGCGGCAGATGCCCTTCCAGCCACAACCCAACCCTGAGAGTACACTAACTCTTGAACCCCCAGTGCTGGGAAACACCCATACACTCCCTCATTTACACACACACTCACACACTACGGCCAATTTAGTTAATCCAATTCACCTATACCCACACGGACATAAAGAGAACATGCAAACTCCACACAGAAAGGTCACCTGGCCCAACCGGGACTCGAACCAGCGACCTTCTTGCAGTGAGAACACAGTGAGCCACTGTGCTGCACCACAATACATTTTCACAAAAGTTGTTTTAAACATTAAAGCTTGAATTTAATAAGCTTCCTTTATATATTCCATCCCTTTTGCAAATTAAATTAAATGTGGACACCAAAATATGTCTCAAGAAATGATCAAGAATTATTTTTCACTAATCTTTGTTTGAAGGACAACTTGTTTTTTAGTGTGATTTTCTACTAAATATTGTATCTCCAAGCTGTTTCCATAGTATTGCAGGGGTCTGAATCCTTCATTGGGTATTACGAGTGATTTTGTAGAGTTCTGTCTCAATCTAAAACAAATCAGACTCGCAATGTCAGCCACATACATGCATTATTCATTCAGCACAGTGCAATATTCACTCTATCCAGAGGATCTATTTATCTGTGTCCATTTAATCTGGAGGGGGTGGCGGGGGCATGTGGAGAAAAGAGGTCTTCTGCAACTGCGAATTGACACAAATGGAAGGAAAAACCCTTTCAGTGGAAGCCAGTTTAATTATGATTTCATTCCCCCTTATAGTAATACTACCTCACCTCTACAGTAGATCAGATAATCACTTTGATAGTCTAGTGGGCAAAACTTGTGGATGCAGCCTTATACCTCACAATTAGGGAGGTCAGTGGACACTGGTCATTTTGAAGATAGAGACAGGGATCATAGTTAAAGGTTCCAGTCCTCCCACAGCCTGTTTGACTAGTGTTACTTTAAAGGCTTTAACAGCATTTGGCTTGGTGTGTGACCGTGACTTGGTGCCATTTGCTCAGCCCACACACTGAGGAGCCTTTGCATTTGCAGATGATGTGTGAGTGGAGTGCTTTGTTTGGATGATGGGATGTGGGTGTGTGTGGGTAAGTGCTGTTCAGAGCTACCCTCGCTTTTCATCTCTCTTCTTATAGTAGCCGTTCTTTATAAATGTTTATGCTGCAAGAAGCATAGAAATGGTTCGCTATACGTACGGCTACAAAAAAAAATCCCATAAAGATTTTTTTATTCAATAATACTGAATACTTTCTATTAATCTTTTGATGCTAACCTTGAGGTTTAAAGGTGAAAAGTAGTTCATGATTTTAATATTCAGATTCGATTTTAGATCGGTGAACTTGTGGGGCAAAACTTGAATTAAATAAATATCATGAACTATATACAAACTTCTAATTACTATACTGATTTTATTCAAATGTTAGTCCATTTATCCATTCATTTAGTCCATTTTAGAATTTCAGTCCATTCATCTATCTATTTATATATCTGACAAACAAATAAAAAAAACCTGTAAAATAAATAAGGCAACATTTTTTGGTACTTATAAAATGAGTTTAAAATGTTTAAGTTATTCATAAGAGATTAAACCTAAATTTGATTCAACTTGGCAAATAACACATTTAATTAATTGAATTATTTTAGGTTTAAAACTTTCTTGCAAGCAATAGAAAGAACATGAGGATGCCTTACAATTTAAGTTGAATCTATTTAACTGTACAAGTCCTTTAACTTTACATTAAACTACTGTAAAACAAAAATAAAACATCTTTTTTACACACACGTATATATATATATATTTATCTCTTTCTCTCCTAAGACTGCTGCCCCCGCGACCCGGCCCCGGAAAAGCGGTTGAAAATGAATGAATGAATGAATGAATATATATATATATATAAAACAAAGTTTGTTTCAATGTCTGCATAAACCTTTTAAGAAGCTTTACTTGTTAGATTTTTTTGGTTATGTGATTGTCTCAGAATGTCAGATTATTTTCTTTACATTTAAATTCTAGTGGCAATTATGGATTGATTTTTGCTAACAAATTAAATTTAACTCAAGAGCTGAACTGAAATCGAACCCTGGTACAGACAGGAGTCTGGATCAGCTGTTCTAAAATAGATTTAAGAACATTTGCTAACAATTAATAAATGAGAAAGGCTATCATTATACACCGATATAGTCCTAACACTTTTTCAGGTGCCAGATCAATAGCTACTGTAAATGTTGCCACACTAGAACAGAATAGTAATATGTACTTGAGGACATAAAGCAAGAAGCATCCAATAGCATCTTAGTGGAGTCTCACCCATTGCCTCTATGGAATAAAGCTTCTGAAACAGTACCAGGAAGCTCAGCCACATTGCTCTACATCCGGTGTCTGCTTCTAAAAGCATTAGGGCGGCATCAGTTCGCATATTGCAGTCTTAATGCAGCGTGAGGGATTTAAGAATGCCACTAACTTCAGCCATTGACCATGTCAAATCCACCAACAGCTCCTGTAAACAACCTTTCCATTCAGTCAGAACAACTGGGACCAGTTTTTTAAACACAGTTCAAATTAACAGGATTAGCTTAATGAGTGTTTAAAGCTTGGTAGAAGCCATTAGACTTCTGCTTAATCTCCAGCAGACCGTCAAGCCTCACTGAAAATCTGATTATGTATAATAAAATTGTCTAGAGGCTCAATGGAGGAGCCTTAATATCTACTGATGGGGAGTAGAAATGAGAACGAGTAATATATCAGATTGATTATATCACAGAAGGTATCAATAAAGTAGCATTATTCTTCTTCCTCTCAATGAGTTGATGTTCTGTTTATTACTATAAGTGTGCATGCCGACGTAAAGGTACAGTAAAGGCCATGCTCTAATAAATGTAATGTTCTAATAAAATTCTGAAGAACTGCTATTTGATACCACCATAACTTGTTGTAGATACAGTATGTGCAGCTGAAATTATGTTCTCAGAAGGAGAGAGAGGAAGATTACGTGTCCAAAACACTTAAATGGAGAGCAGTTAGCTTAGTAGCTGCAGTTATACTCCACTATACCCACTGCTCCGGGTGTGTGTTCACGGTATGTGTGTGTTCACTAACTGTGTGTGTGCACTTGGATGGGTTAAATGCAGAGCACAAATTCCAAGTATGGGACACCATACTTGGCCACACTACACTTCACACTTCACACTTATACAGTAGATCTTTTCAAGTGTTGTAGCACACCTTAAAAAGCTATTTTTTTAAAGTTGTTTTTTTTATTTTTAAGAAAATTATAATGCCATTATAATACCTGGTTTTCGTATAGTTGCAGTGTTGCCAAACACAGTTCAGTATCATTTTCATTTGTGTGGATGATGTAGACATTCCTGGCACTGTATTAACTAATTTATAAGCTCTTCAGATGACAAAAATGTCATTAAGTGTCCCTATTTTGGTGAAAAAACATTGTCAAAACAATATGGGTAAAACAATGCTCCATCATTCAGTGTAACTTAGTTATGTACTTTGTACTGTATACTGTAAATTTAGTTTCTGCATTGAAATGACAGTATAAACGTAAACCAACATGGGCTAACTTCCTTATTTATTTATTTTTTTTATTTTTTATTTTTTTTATTTTGCCAATGTGTGGTTTTGAATTCCTGTTTTCCTGTTAAATAACACCCAACCTTATCTGCACTCCTGCATTGAAACAGCAAGAATACATTTACAACACACGTTGTGACTCAGTCATTATCTTCAGGGAATTATGAAGTTGTTGTAGGTTGATTTCTCCTCACAAAGATGTTAAATATGCACCCACCATCAACAACGACAAAATACAGGAGCTTTTATGAATAAAAAGCCTACAATACTCACCGTTTTATTGCTCCCCGCGAAGGAAGAGTTCAAAAAAGAGGGGGAAATCCCTCCAGTCGTTCTCTTCAACTTTTTGCTCGCGTCTGTGTACATTTTCTCTGCTAAATAACTAGCACTGCTGTTTTGTCTTACATTTTTGTTTGACTTAACATGTAGAATGAGTTTTTGTCGACAAACCGCGTGCTTCACGCCAGCTGCGTTCGCGCCGAAGCTTGTGGAATGTCACGTGACTACTTTACTTATAGTGAAGTCCTCATGCTCTCATACCAATTTCATCACACTCCGGTCGACTCAGTCATCAGACGAAATCAATAGCTTTCAGTTTCGGTTTCAAACTCTCACGTGCGAACATCTGCTAACAGGCATATTTTGGTGGGTGCGCACGCAAAATAAGTCAGTTTACCCAAATGACTCGCAAGTGCTTCCTTTGCTTACAGCTGACACAAAAAGAGGCGTAAGACTGAGACTTCAACTGAGGGTGTAGATTCGGGACAGCACAGCTACGGGCGTCAAAACCGAAGGATGGAGATCTGGCTGAGCCCCAAACACCGACTCCCCTGCTGCAAGCTCCGGTAGTGTCTTGGGCAAAATGCATTGTATTCCCCGAGCACCTAACCAAAAAACGCAGTCTCCGCAAGAGAGCGAAAACCCGGATCGCGGCGATTTGTTTACGCGTGTTTGACAGTAATTGGAGTTCTTTAGCAAAGACACACTGATGGAATAACGTAACCTGTTAAGCAAGGAAACCTTACAACGCCCGTTTTGTCGCTCAGTTCCTTGTCTGAAAGAGTATAAGGAATGTTTGGAATACAGAAACGAAGGCTCTTTGGTGTTCTTTCATTACCGGTAATTGTGGCAGTGATGTGCTGTGCTCAAAGGTAAGAAGAGCTGCTGGAGACCATGGCGCGGGAGCGTAGACCTCCTAAGCTCTGTTATGATGGAATAACCCTCTTTTTCTTTCTTTTTAGCGCCAATGAACCAGGAAACATGTCTTTTGTCAAAGAGACAGTAGACAAGCTTTTGAAAGGCTATGACATTCGTCTACGACCAGATTTTGGAGGTATGTTGGTCACTTTATTATGTCTTATTTTAAAGATCGCACGATTGTTTTTTAAATTGATATAAAATAATTAAATGGAATCAGTGAACTTAAGAATTAAGTTTTTCTTCTCAATTAAGGTGCACCGGTTGCAGTTGGCATGAGCATCGATGTGGCGAGCATAGACATGGTTTCTGAGGTCAACATGGTATGTCTGTTTATTTCTTTAATTATTTATTAAACACATGTCCTGTGAATCTTATCAGAATGAGCTTTCCGTGGTGCTGAAACCTGGGAATCACCATCTGTATGATAGAGCTTCTTTTAATAATGGCAAGGAATGTGTTTTTGAGATTGAAATCGTTGTGAGGTGTTTTTTTCCCATAATGTTAATTATTTCAGCACCAGCAATGAAATCACTTCCCATGTCTGAGGATTATTTTTATTATGATCTGAGGAAAGCCTGAAAAAAACGCTTGTTTTCAGACTAGAAACTGTAGCGGTGTACTTTGTAATCAGCAAAAGTTTGAGACTTCGACTACTTACTGTACTGAAGTTTTTTTATTTATTATTATTTAGATTGTGAGCCAATTTGTCTCTGGTTGGATAAAAAGTGTAAATTGAAGCATTACTGAATGCATTATAAAGCCTTTGCTTATTCTATATTTGGTTATGTTTTGGCTGTAGACTTGATTATGTCAGAAAAATTGTATCAAAAGTCATCGGCGGTCTGTGTCCACATCAGCATGTTGTCTCCATGGCGACCGTGTCTATTTCACTGTCATGAATATGCAGATGGGTAAGCCCTCTCACCTGGGCGCTGAATGGAGGAAGCTGTCAGCTTAGAGTCCCACTAGAGGATGGACACATATGCTAAGAGGACACAGCTTGACTGTGACTCAAGAAGTGATCATCAGTCACCTGGACCTGTGTTTATTCAGTTGTGAAACTGATGGACACTGACATGAAGTTGACAACATTTAGGAATCATAATATGTCAGATAGTTGTCAAAGTGTGGATCAAAACTGGCATATTTGTGGTTGCATTTCAGCTGGCATGGTTATTTTCAAATTGTATGTTTAATGAAAGCCTGATATCAGATACATTGTGTTGCTCTGCCATTGTGTCAAATCTGAGGATATGTGTGGTAGAGATTTGGTGTCTGGTGCTCTGCTACATTTTAAAAAGACAGTTCATCCAGATATGCTGTTACCAAGTTGTTCCAAACTCAAGTCTAAACTATTGAGTAACCCGAGAATATGCTTTTTTTATGCTTTCATTTATTTTAGTATTTTTACCATGCTATGGAAGTCAATGGGAAGCAAAACATTTGTGTTTTTCTTAATTATCAAGAGAAGAAACTCATATTTAGAGGGTGAGTAAATGACAGAATTTTCATTTTTGGGTGACCTGTCTCTTTAAGCCACTCACTGGTCTTAACTTTAAAGGTGAGAGTTTGAACAAGGTGCACTAATCCTAGATTACCCCAAAACATGTCTGATGGAGCTCACAACCAACACAATTACAATAAAAACTTAGCTTTTACATATTTAAAAATCAGATATGGTGTAGTTTCTCAATTTAACAGTTTGTCCCTGAAATGTATCGGGCTATTCAGTTAGTTACTTTTGATTTAGTTCTTTCTGTAAGAAAAAAAAAATTGCATCATATACTGCTTGTCGTCATGTGAGATGTGCACCACTCTGGTTGGAGCTGTCTGTAATACTATTCCACTCAGCCCAACTGTTCTGCCCACATATTTCCTTTCACTCATTCTCCCACTCATGCATTGGTCAGTGCAATTTTGCAATATTGAGATCATAAAAAATTAAAAACAGCCACACTTCCTCTTATCAGGTATTTGAATAATTCACTATAGCCACATTTAGCGATGGCTTTCCTGTAGAGTAAAATTGACCCTGTCAGCATGAAATATTAACTCAATTTGTTTCTGAAATCAACAGTGCTGCAAACATTAGCCCGGCTGATGAGGTTAGGCATGTGACTGAACTTAGAGCGCTTGCACAAGAAGTCTAATGGTAAGGTAATCAAGCAGACGCTAACAGGATTTTCCAGCCTAAGAATGGTGTTTGCTCTTTACAGATTAGTTATTTTTGTATAATGGATTAGCTTCCTTTAGAGGTACAAATTAGGATTACTTGGCCTGTGTTGTTAATAGCAGTGATCCAGGCTGGGCGAGGACAAGAATGTGTGTGTGCGTCCGTGTGTGTGGCAGGGGTTGGCTCAGCTCAGCAAAGCTCATCGAAGCCTAGCGCAGTGGGGATATCAGGGAAACCTCTGTGCACAGTAGGGATTACAGCAGTCAGTGTGATTATTATTCTGTGAGACAGTTAAGCATCCAGGGAGTGACAAGAATAGAGAGCAATATGAAATATCACCAGTACAGGCATATCCACGCATGCAGGAGCACACATTCAGCCTGTGTATACATGACTGCCGTATGGAGCAGTTCATCTCTCTTGAGATTATCTTTGAAGTGAAATGATTGAGAGTGCATGTGTTTGCTGGTGTGATGCAGAAATGTGAGAAAGCCAAGAAGTAGTTCAGTATGCATCTAAGTTGAACGGCAACTTAGTCAACTTACAGTTTGTGAGAAGAGGAATTGGCAGAATACATGCAAAATCACACACATACATATGTATTCAGGCTGAAATTAAGCTGTCTATTTTGGTTGTACAGGTGTATGTGATTTGACTAGGATTTATACTGTATATGTTCAAGTATTGACATAGTCTGTTACACATTCCTCATGTTGTTTCATGTATGACTTTCTTTCTCTTGTGTAACATAAAAGAAAAAAGTTTGAGAATGAAAAATGCCTCAAGCATGCATTAAAGCGTGCCTCAAGCATGCAAAAATCCATGGTGCGGAAATGCTGATGCTTGTTCTGAGGTGCTGAAATGTTCTAACTTGAAAACAGTTCATTCAGAAATTATTTTATTTTTACTCACCGTTCTGTTGTTCCAAATCTGTATAACATAAAAGATTAACTTATTCCTGCGTAATATAAAAGAATGAGAAATTACAGTTGAGGTCAGAGTTATTAGCCCTCCTGTTAATTCCTTTATATTTGGTCCCTAATTTCTGTTTAACGGAGAGAATTTTTTTCAACACTTTTCTGAACATAATAGTTTTAATAACTAATTTCTAATAACTGATTTATTTTATCTTTGCCATTACAACAGTACATAATATTTTACTAGGTATTTTTCAAGATACTAGTATTCAGCTTAAAGTGCAATTTAAAGGCTTAACTAGGTTAATTAGGTTAACTAGGCAAGTTAGGGTAATAATAATGGTTTGTTCTGTAGCCAATCAAACAAAAATATTGCTTAAGGGGACTAATAATATTGACCATAAAATGTTTTTTAAAAAAATTTAAAACTGCTTTTATTCTAGCTAAAATAAAACAAATAGGACTTTCTCCAGAAGAAAATTTATAATGGAAAATACTGTGAAAATTTTCTTGCTCTGTTAAGCATCATTTGGGAAATATCTGAAAAAGAAAAAACAAAATTCACTGGAGGGCTAATAATTGTCAATTGTATATGCATATGTTCTCCCCGTGTTTGCGTGGGTTTCCTCTGGGTGCTCTGGTTTCCCCCACAAGTCCAAAGACATGCGACTTGACATACAGGTGAATTGGGTAAGCTAAATTGTCCATAGTGTATGTGTGTGAATGAGAGTGTATGGGTGTTTCCCAGTGATGGGTTGCAGCTGGAAGGGCATCCGCTGCGTAAAAAATATGCTAGATAAGTTGGCGGTTCATTCCGCCGTGGCGACCTCTGATTAATAAAGGGACTAAGCCGAAAAGAAAAAGAATTAATGAATGTTCTCCCCGTGTTCACGTGGGTTTATTCCGGGTGCTCCGGTTTCCCCCATAAGTCCAAAGACATGCGCTATAGGTGAATTGGGTAAGCTAAATTGTCCGTAGTGTGTATGTGTGTGAATGGGAATGTATGTGTGTTTCCCAGTGATGGGTTGCATCTGAAAGGGCATCCGCTGCATAAAACATATGCTGGATAAGTTGGTGGTTCATTCCACTGTGGCGACCCCAGATTAATAAAGGGACTAAGCCGAAAAGAAAATGAATGAATGAATGTTCTCCCCGTGTTCGCGTGGGTTTACTCCGGGTGCTCCGGTTTCCCCCACAAGTCCAAAGACATGCAAAGAAAAGAAAATTAATGAATGAATGTATATGCATAGAAAATGCATTCAATGCATCAAAGTTGAATGGCAATTTATTCAACCTACTGTTTCTGGGGAAGAAAATTAACAAAATCTGTAAAATCACAGCAGCCACGTGCATGTGAACGTCGCTATCCGTGGTGCTGAAATGCTGGTGCTTATTTTGTGTGCATGATTGAGATTTGATAAGAAGTTGTATATGCTGATAATATGTTCTGACAAATACCTTAAAGGGTGGTTTACTCAAAAATATTTTTTACCCACCCTTGTTTATTACAAACCTGAATTACTTAATGTTTCCTGTAGAGAATACAAAAAGACAATTTTATATATGCCTCAATATATTAATAAATAATGCATTTCATATAGGCATCAAATTACTTATTAAACCCTGTGCTCATTGAGGGGAAAATGGATAGAATCTTCAAAATCTTAGCTTTCATACAGGATTTATGCAAATACCACAAGTCAAGTCAAGCTTTATTATCATTCCTCTACATGTGTGGACATAAAGTGGGATGAAATGTCATGTCTCGCAGGACCACGGTGCTACATAAATAAACATAAACAAATATAAACACAACACTGGATGTTAGAGCAATTTTTTAAACTATACATTGCGTAGCTAACATACCGGAGGGGTAATCTTACTATACATATTCAGTAAATAGTTAACTATATTTATAAGACAGACTATGCAAGTACTTTGTATAATTCAGTACAATATTGTTTAAAAAATGCACTGTCCATAATGCTGAAAGGCTGGTGCTTATTGTGTGTGTATGCCTGAGATTTGACCAGGATTGTGCATTTGGTACTGACATATTCTAAATTATAGGTAAAAAAAATTATTTATGTATTTTATTTCTTTTCTTTTTTTTCTATTTCTGTATTTTATTTTCTATTTTACGTTTTTTGATCTGTACAATGGAATAAAATCAATGGTAATTCAAAAAATGTTTTCCGTAGAAGAAATAAAATCACCCAGTTTTGGAATGACATATTTTTTAAAATTTTTGGGCTTACAAAATGAAACAAATCAGGACAGAAATCATTCATATTGTGAAGATTTACTGCTTGTGAACTTTGTACAACATAGGACATTACTATAGTTTCCAGATTACATTGTAATATAATCATGTACTTAGCTTTATTCTGTTACTCTGACATTTATAGTCAAGCTCGCGCACACACATACTTAACAGGACATTACACTGCCAATATGTCACATGAAGCAGCTTTCATTTTGTGTTTGCTTAATTTCAATAACAGGCCCCTGGAGTGTTCCATACAGATTCTCCTGTAAGTGTGGCTGACAACACCAGAGAATTTCTTTGACCTCAGGTTGCCTTTAAAAGCCGTTCTTCTTAAACATCCAAGTTTGAATGGCCCTTTATTGTATCAAGGCAGAGCTTTTTGAAATGATTAAAGGAGTTTGAATGTGAAATAGTTGCTTGTTGATTTAATGTTCTTTCTTAGTGTCTGTGTCTTGCCTTTGGGCTGGATAATCTTTTTTGTGGTTTTTGTGAGATAGATTTTGTGTGTGTAGTTATACAGTGCATAGCTGTATCAACAGGTGGGCTTGCATTTTTACAATTTAGATTAAGCATTGTGTATAATAATCATTCAGTTCATTCAGCAACTTTGTGTGTCAGGGACATTAATTATTCATTTATCATTATCAGCAGTCATTTTCAAGAAATTGACCAGAAGTTGCATAAAATGTATGTTTTGTATTGTCTGAACATTGTATACTTATGAAATAACATATAATACAAAAACTGTTGCTGTTTCCGTAAACATATTAAGCATTTTTCAACACTGAATCAGCATTTTAGAAGGATTCCTGAATGATCATGTGACCCCAAAAACTGGAGTAGTGATTGCGAAAATTCAGCTTTTTCATTACAGATATAATTACAGGTGACTTTGCTGCTTGACTTTTGCTGCTTTTCAAACTAATTAATTAAAATGATTTGAAACAACACAATTCTTAAGTTGTTTTTGGGACAACATAATTGTTTAATGTTCAATCCACTGACTCTTGAATGAACTTAATCGATTTGTGTTGGGACAACATGAAGGAAGTGTGTGAAACCTAGCATTTTTTTACAGTGTACAACCATAGTGAGCATAAGACTTTATGTTAAAATATTAAACTTTTGAATGGTATAGTGTATGTAAATATTTATACACGGCCACATTTAAACCCATCTTACTTAACAATAAACTGTTTCCAGAACAGTGTCTGCATATAAGCAGTGATAAGGCCACATTAGCCAGATCTTGACTGAGCGGTGTAGTCAGCTCAGGTCAATTCCACAAATCCTAAAGGCGTAAATGATGCTCAGATGTTGACATTTAGACAGTTAAACTGCAGGTGTAGCCGAATGTGAAGTGTGTGATAGATTGATAGAGGTAATATAGTGACAGAATTGCAAAACGGCCGCATCCAGCCATGATTGGTCCAACCTGTTAACTCTTGCCATTAGCCAGTGAGTCACAGGAAAACATGTCCTGATTGACTGACATATCCACGGCTTTTCTTACACCCCTTCTGACTGTGACAAGGCCTGATTGTGTGGCGTAGTGTATAAATAGCCGGCTGCCATGGCAATGAGGCTCGCTCTTGCAGAGTGTCAGGTGGGCAGGCAGTGTGTGTGTGTGTGTGTGTGTGTGTGTTGAACGTTAAATGGTGGTACCTCATTAGCTAGACTGACCTGCCAGAGACAGACATGAAACACATCAAGATTTTAGTTAGTGCATGTGTTAATGAAACCAAGAAGAACCGAATCAATGGAGTGAATGTGTTTGTCACGTTAGATGACAAAAGTAACGGTCCCAAGGGTTCGGTAGTGACATGGGCAGACATTACTGGAGAATTTCTGCTTTTCTCACAGCATTCAAGCGCATAGACTGAGACAATGCTGAGATGCTCTCCAGATTTTTACCCCAGAGGCTTATATTTGCTGGGTTTTTCCTCTGAATATCTTCATTGGTTTTTTTCTCAAGCTGTAAAAGAATCACTAGTTACTGTACATCAAGTTTTGGACTGATCATATCATACCCTGGAGTTTGTTTTGGAAAGTTACACTGATGTGTCTTGTTCAGTACAAGTAAAACGGTTAAGACTGCATCTGTGTGTCATGTTGTTGATTGTCTATTTTAGTTACACTCAAAAAAAATGACACTTGCTGTTTGTTTAAACTACTTATTTAAAATTAGCCGAAACAACACAATTCTTGAGGTTTTTTTGGGACAACTTAATTGTTTTATGTTCAATCCACTTAAATTTGTAAAAACTAATAAGTTAACTTAATTCCTTCACATTGTCCCAGCACAAATCAATTGTTTGGAACCCAGCATTTTTTTAGAGGTGTGAACCTACACTGGTCTCACTGTTCGGTTCGGTTCGGTTACGATTATCATGCCATCGATTCGGTTCAATTCGATATCTTAGTGCATCACGGTGCATTGTTGATGCTTTCCATACACAATTTTATATTTTACTTCACAGCACAAGAATTCTTGTATTAAAATGTATCATTTTTAAATACATTTTATATGTATTTGTAATCCTTTAATACAATTAGTCAGATATATGAACTGTAACTTTAATTTTACCTGCTCAAAGAAAACACCCTGCATCAAACAAAACTCAAGTATACGCACAGAACAACATTAGCATTTAAAGCAAATAAACAAATGTAAATATTATCCCGCTTGCTTTGTTGTTAAGCACCTATGATTGGTCACACGCTCAACAGAAAGGGCAGCGGTTGGTTCTAACGCGCTGACGCTATTCACCGATAAGTGACACTGATAAACGGACGCGGCGATCACAGCTGATCCATGATAGACACGGTGGAGAATACTCCAGGCATGCTCGTGTCTGGATCTACAACTATCGCTGTAACAGCCGAGAAGAGAGGAAACGTCACACCAGCAGGTCAAAGCAGCCACAGTGAGTGAGAGAGAGAGAAATGGAGTTTACTTTCATTTTCTCCATAGCAGTGAAATAGGGGCTTCTGCTGTAACTTCAGTGTTAGTAAATGACTGTCCAGCAAACACACCCAGTGAATTGTGCAGAGTTTCTGCATTTTAATTGCTCGCGCTCGCCTTCTTCGGCATAGTATTCTACCGCAACATAGCGCATATGAGATAAATGACATCAGTACGTAGTAACTGATTAAGATCTATTACTGAACCGATACAGAATTGTTCGCATCTGCATCGCGGTGCACCAAAGAAACAATTAATTTTGACACCCCTAATTTTTTTACAGTGTATATTACCCATAATTTCTTAGGTGACTGTTTAAGCATATGTTCTGAAAATTAGCAAAGGGAGTCAGTGGAAGTTAGTCAATTCAGTTATGCTGGTTTATGGTCTAATCATATAATAATAATAAAAAAACATAGTTCATTAAAGTTAAATTAATGTTTACTTTAATGACTTTAAATTTACTTTTAAAATCCTGTAAGTTTGTGTCATTTGAATGGCCCTTAAGGCATATATATATACACTACCTCTCTTCCTATTTCCCAGTTTTATATGGTTGTAAAAGTTGCAATTTTGAATATTCTGTAGTTTGCCCAAAAATTGTTGGGAGCAATTTAGAGACAGTGTATGATGTAAAGTATTATTATTTCTGGTGCCTTGTCTTACAGACTTTTAATAAAATTCTATGAGCATAGTTGTTGAGTCTTTGTTTTCGAAATTATTTGTAGTTGAACTTGTATTGAACATTTCTTTAAAGCAGGTTCATACTGGCTATTTTGGTCAAACTGTCCTTAAAAAAACAATATGGTTGGATTATTTAAATAGAAGTGTCAGGGGTTTTAAAGACTAAAAACTCTCTTTCTCTTGGTACAGTAGTGCATTTAGTAAAAAGGTTTTTTCCTACTGTATGTACTGTACATTGCTTTTTACTGTACCAGCATCTCTATCCATTTCTTCTATTATCAGTAGTAGTAGAAGTAGTAGTAGTAACTTCCTTACACACACAGAGATGTATTTTCACTCACAGATTTAAGACTTATGGCATGAAATATCCCATTCCAAGCCATCTGTCAGCAAGATTGCTTAAAAAATGCAAAAGAAAAAAATATATAACACTTTTCCATAAAATGAATTAAATACAATTTGCATCTAGCGGACCATGCTGCTTACACAGCCTCTCTCGAGGAGGGATCAGCACAGGCACTATTAAATTACACTGTCAAAATGTGCTGTTAGCAAGCAGAATATTTCTCAGAAATCAAAAGCATTCAGACATAATCAATATGAGGGTGCTGTTTCTGTTCAGTCAGGGGAGGGAATCTCATGAATCCTGACAAGAGAATATCCCATTCACATTTCATCAAAACATTGAAATATTTAGATAATTTAATATAATGTAAATATAATGGATATGTTTTTTTTTCAGAATAGGTATTTATCAAACAACACCACATTTTCTTTACTTAAACATTTTTAATCTGGACTAAAACTTGCAAGAAATGATGTCAGAAAATGTTCTGATCCTTTATTATTGAATATAGTTTATAGCATGTATGCTAAAATGTATTTTAAATGTATTTTAAAGAGATTTTTACGCAAAAAAAAGTTGAAGTTTTAATTCTATATTAAGTTAATGGTATAAAGGTATATTTATTCTTTATTCTTAGACAAATTCTAATATAAAAATTAAATATGTATACTGGGTATATCAGGAGTTTATGTACCATATACAGTAGTACAGTATGATATACAGTGAGAAAAGGAACATTAAAACAATAGCATATTAACAATTAATAAAAATAGACACTGCACTTTTTTTTTATCCAGCTAAATCATTATGTACACATTATAAAAAATTAATAGTATTTTATTTGTTTATTTCTTTTTTGAAAGTATTACTGAAATCAGCAATCAGGGAAATATCTGATTAACCAAAATGAAAAAATACAAAATTAAATAAATGTATATATGTATAGTTTAACCATAATCCAACATGATAATCTGGTAAATGTATTTTACTGTCATGAAAACTGTCAAAATGCAAAATGCAAATATGCGAAATGCAATATGTA
>CAIGQV010019356.1:13648749-13694627 GCA_903798115.1 Danio jaintianensis | reverse complement strand
TGGCGACGGAACGATATGCATCCTTTATTGTGGTGTAGCAATGGTCCAAAATATTATTGTCTCTGGTGGGGCATGTAATGTGCTGTTTGAATTTAGGCAGCTCATGTGTGAATTTCGCCTGATTAAAGTCACCGAGAATGATAAAAACAGAGTCCGGGTGTTGTTGTTCTGTCTCTGTGATCAGATCAGCCAGCTGTTGCAGTGCAGTACTCACGTGTGCTTGCGGTGGAATATAAACACCGATGAGAATGAACGAGGAAAACTCCCGCGGCGAGTAGAACGGCTTACAGTTAATGAAAAGCACTTCCACGTCAGGACAGCACATCTTCTTTAACACAGTTACATCCGTACACCACCTTCTGTTGATGTAAAAGCATGTCCCACCACCGCGCGTTTTGCGCGTTGACTCCGTATCGCGGTCCGCTCTGTACAGCTGAAGTCCGGTAGGTGTAACGCGCTGTCCGGAATGGCTTCGTTCAGCCAGGTTTCCGTGAAACACAGAGCAGCAGAGTTGGTAAAGTTCTTGTTTCTGCGTGCGAGCAGAAGTAGTTCGTCCATTTTGTTAGGAAGAGAGCGGAGATTCGCCAGATGGATGCTCGGCAGCGCCGTTCTGAAGCCGCGCTGTCTGAGCCTGACGAGCGCGCCGGCTCGCTTCCCACGCCTGCGCGTCCTGTAGCGTTTCCCTAGTGCAGCTGCTCCGCCGACAACAATGTTCAGCAAAACGCCAGAGAAATCAAAAACCGGTTGCTGATTAATTGGAGTGTACTGCCGAATGTTCAGCAGCTCGTCCCTGGAATAACTGATCTCGTACGATGAACATAAAACAGGACAAACGAACAAAAACAGTGCAAAAACTGGAGAGCTCCACACCGAGGCGGCCATCCGCGGCGCCATCTTATGACGTAATGGAATATCAAAAGGATAAGAGTTGGCTCACCATAGAACAAAAATGATTGATTTTATTTTACCTTACATTTTTGCATTTATGAGGAAAAAGCTTTGTTATGGATGTGACAGATGTGAAATTGTTACTTTGATAAATCAAATATAAATGTTTGAAAACATTGACAGAGACATTTTTGAGTATTTTTACAGTACTGTAAAAGTCAGGCCTACACAAAAAACTTAGAAAGGGTTTCATTATTTTGGTGAAAACAAAAATTGCTTAAATATGCAAGGGGGTAGTCAATCATTGTCACGCATGCTCTCTGCAAATGCACAGGAAACAGATTATATAAAACATCTTCTTATTTATTTAATGAATGTCCAGGAATACAGGAACAACCAAAAAATCGACAGAATGGAATGACAATTATTGTGACGATTAAGTCAAAAGACAAAGAACAAACAAAACTAAGGAGTATAAATACAATAGACATGATTAACCAAGGGCGTCACGGTGGCGCAGTGGGTAGCACGTTCGCCTCACAGCAAGAAGGTCGCTGGTTCGAGCCTCGGCTGGGTCAGTTGGCGTTTCTGTGTGGCGTTTGCATGTTCTCCCCGTGTTCGCGTGGGTTTCCTCCGGGTGCTCCGGTTTCCCCCACAAGTCCAAAAACATGTGGTATAGGTGAATTGGGTTGGATAAATTGTCCGTAGTGTATGTGTGTGAATGAGTGTGTGTATGGATGTTTCCCAGTGGGTTGCAGCTGGAAGGGCATCCGCTGCGTAAAACATATGCTGGATAAGTTGGCGGTTCATTCCGCTGTGGCGACCCCAGATTAATAAAGGGACTAAGCCGAAAAGAAAATGAATGAATGAATGAATGAATGATTAACCAATAACAAACAGGGGTGTGAACACAGGTGAAACTAATGAATGGCGGAAAACAGAACATAGGAATCACGATGAAACATGAGCACATAACACATGACAGGGGCAAACACAGAATCATGACGATCATACACTAAAATAAACGAATAAAAAAGCTGCTTTGAAACAATAGTCCTTGTGAAAAGCGCTATACAAATATGCTTGAATTGAATTAAATACACCAGTGGGTGTTTAATTCTACAGTCCGCCATGCCTATCAAAACAATGTGTTCTGATGTGAGGAGTCAAAACATGACTATTACTTCAAAATTGTGATGCGTATTGATGTGAAAATTTTCATATAAATTATAAGTGGACCTGACTGAACAGTTCAAGAAAAAAAGCAGTTCATGACACCGTTAAGACATCCCAGTGTTTTAAATCATGCCAAAATGTCCTGTTGGATACATTCAAGCTCCTGTTGAAAGTCTTAGAAAGTGCAACAGACATATGTCCACACACACACATACACACACACACACCGCAAAGCCCCTGGGCTTATCCCTGCAGAGCACTAGTAGGCAATGGAGAGGACAAGCAGCAAGATCACGCTGTGACATCAGCCTCTTTGAACACCATGTTAACCACAGCCTGTTGAGTTGCAGAGCTCTGGGGATGAGTGCCTCTCGCTCTGCTCTCAGGAATTCAGCCGGTGTTATTAGGAAGTTTTTTCTTTTTTTTCCCCTGGTTGTCTTTCTTCCACGCTGTTGTTTGCATGAGAGGAAGCACGTATACTGTAGATGTCAGGAGGAAAATCAATATCATATGAAAGAAAACTGGCTCTATGAGTGACCCGAACCTTGAGCTGCCAGATGTAATTTCTGAGCAGAGGATGCAAGAGTCTAACGCTTCTGAAGTCAAAGGTACTTTGAGCCATTAGGGGATTTCTTAGGTGTTATAAGCAAGAAGTTCATTATTTGTTGCTCCAGTTCTTTTCTGAATGATTTTGTTTCCTTAAAAGGAATGCATTAAAGGGATAGTTTACTTAAAATTAAAACTTTGCTATTAATTTACACTCAGTTGTAGATATATTTTTGCTTCACTAGAACACTAAAGAAGAGTTTTAGCTAAAACTGTGGTCTTTGCTGATTCACATAATGCAAATCAAAGGCTATTGGCACTTTGAAAGTTGAAAAAAACACTTACAGTAAAAATAAAATTAATACATGTGGCTCCTGAGGTCTTTTGAAGTGAAATGCTTAAAGGAATAATACAAAAAAATAAAATTAAACGTTTAAATTCTACTCACCCTTCACTTGTTCCAAACCATTTTTCTTTTCTTAACTTTTTTCTGTTGATTACAAATTAAGACATTTTGAAGAATGTTGGAAACCTGTAACCAATGACTTCCACTCAAAAAAAGATTTCTGCCTCTTGTTAAAACTACTTATTTAAAATAAGCTGAATCAACACAATTCTTGATTTTTTTCGGAGGACAACTTAATTGTTTTATGTTCAATCCACTTAAATTTGTAAAAACATGGGACAACATGAAGGAATTGTGTGGAACCCAGCATTTTTACAGTGTTTTTCTTTCTGTGGATGCCAATGGTTACAGGTTTCCAACATTCTTCAAAATGTCTTCTTATGTGTTCTTTCAGGAACTTGTGCTACTTATTTTGCCATTCTTCTAATGCCCATTCATGTTTTTATCTTGCTATAACTATAATAAATTGGTTTCTGTCTAACTTGTTCTTCTCTGTGCTGTATTACTAAGACAGGAATAGGCCTCACAACAAAGTCATGCAATTGTAAACTGCAACTTAATCGATACTGAAATGCAATCAGATGGTAATTTTGTTTGTCTTTTTCATAAGAAAACCAGATGCAGATCTGTAGCAATCAACACTTCTTAAGGTTTTCTTTTAGGTTTCTGTTGGTGTCTGTTGCTGGGCATTCATTTTTGCCCGTTGAACATGTTCAGTTGGAGTTTGTGAATTAACTTAATCCTGAAAAAAACCTTTCCACTGCATTTCATTGCTGTCATTAAAGGACCTGCTGAGATCATTTCAGTAATCGTCTTGTTAACTCAGGCTGAGAATGTTGACGAGCACAAGGCTGGAGATCATTATGTCAGGCTGATTGGGTTAGAATGGCACACTTGACATGTTAAAAGGAGGGTGATGCTTGAAATCATTGTTCTTCCATTGTTAACCATGGTGACCTGCAAAGAAACGCGTGCAGCCATCATTGTGTTTTCCAGCACGATGAAGCAACGTGCCATAAGGCAAAAGTGATATCTAAGTGGCTCGGGGACCAAAACGTTGAAATTTTGGGTCCATGGCCTGGAAACTCACCAGATCTTAATCCTATTGAGAACTTGTGGTCAATCCCCAAGAGGCGGGTGGACAAACAAAAACCCACTAATTCTGACAAACTCCAAGAAGTGATTATGAAAGAATGGGTTGCTATCAGTCAGGATTTGGCCCAGAAGTTGATTGAGAGCATGCCCAGTCAAATTGCAGAGGTCCTGAAAAAGAAGGGCCAACACTGCAAATACTGACTATTTGCATAAATGTCATGTAATTGTCGATAAAAGCCTTTGAAACGTATGAAGTGCTTGTAATTATATTTCAGTACATCACAGAAACAACTGAAACAAAGATCTAAAAGCAGTTTAGCAGCAAACTTTGTGAAAACTAATATTTGTGTCATTCTCAAAACTTTTGGCCACGACTGTACTATAATTTGGTGGTTGTCCACATTCGTCAGTGTTTATTGGTGTGGCATGAATTGGCCTTAACTGTACATTGTTAAATTAACAATAACTATGTTTACATGGACATCAGTAATCCAATTATATAGACAATAATATAATTATGGTGTTTATATTAGTTCTCAACTCAACTCAATTTATTTCTAGAGCACTTTCAACCAACCACAATGGGTACCAAAGTGCTGTACATAAAAACACATAATACATGCAAACATACAAGAAACCAAAGTACATAAACTCACAACACATGATTAAAAGCTAAAGAAAATAAGTGTGTTTTCAGTGACCTCTTAGAGTGAAAGATCTTTCTAAAGTCTTGGAGCTGCTACTGAAAAAGCTCTATCACCTCGACATTTTAAGCGTGATCACGGAACTTGCAAATAGAGTCGATCCTTAGAGCGAAGACATCTCACGGTTGGTGTATATTAATTAGCTCAGAAATATACTCAGGGGCCAGGCCATGGAGGGATTTAAACTTAATTCTAAACTGGATTGGTAGCCAGTGTAGGGAAACCAGTACAGGTGTGATGTGCTCTCCTTTTTTTGTGCCTGTTAAAAGACTGGCAGCTGAGTTCTGGACCAGCTGCAGACGAGAGAGAGAGGCCTGACTCACACCCAGATACAATGCGTTGCAATAATCCAGACGAGAAGAGATGAAGGCATGAACAACCTTCTCCAAGTCACTGAAAGAGAGGACAGACTTCAGCTTGGCAATATATCTAAGATAGAAAAAGCTATTTTTGACAACCGCATTAATTTGGCAATCAAATTTAAGCTCAGAGTCAAAAAATAACACCAAGACTTTTTACAGAGGAATGTATTTTTCCAGGAAGCAATGACAGATTGCCATTAGAATCCGAACCTTTTTGAACAAAAACAATAAATTCACACCTTTCCTTATTCAGTTGGAGAAAGTTATTCGCTAACCAACACTTCACATCAGCAAAACAATTAAACAAAGCCTGAAGGGAGGATTGATCCCCAGATTTTATGGGGAAGTAGATTTGAGAGTCATCAGCATATAGATGGTAATTTATGCCATGCTTTTCAAAGTTGAATGCTCCTTTAATGTTCCTGTTTTACATGTTAAATAACATTGATCGATTAACGTCATTACATCTCCACACTATCTAATGTTCCCTCCAGAGTTTCATGTAATTTTGAGGGTTTCATTTAACATTTTTTCGACAACTTCAATTGCAGTTCAGCAATTTTATTTTCATTCAGCAACATTTAATTCATGAAAAATCCTACACGATGGTAATATCAAATGTCAATAATGTAACTAAAATAGGACTACTTCACATGTCTTAATTCGATTTGTGTTATGTGATTGATTATGACTTTAGTCTGATTAAGGTAATCAAAAATCTCTGTGTACATGGTAGATTCTTAATCGTATTAAAATTGGAGTATTGATGTACACACAATCATAGCTACACTAATGTATAAACTAAGGTGTATGTATTAAAAAGACTTATTATTGTCATTCATAAATCAGGCTACAATGATTCACTGTTTGCTTTGAATTCACTACTGTAACAAGAACCAGTTCATAAGAATCATTCACTCTGTAACCACATGTCCAAAATAACTAGCAAAGCATAAATAAATTGAATGTATCTGTAAATGTTGTCCCTCATTTCTGACCAAGAGGAGTTACTGGCACGCAGACCTAAAGATTAAGCTGGGATAAGAAAAAAAAATTATTTCATACATAAAAAATACGCATTTCATTTTTAAACGCAACTGTTTCATGCAGCTGTTTCATGTTTAAATGTAACAGCTATGACATGGGAGTGCTTATGTATACACACAAACGTGTTATATCTCTCCAGT
Source organism: Danio jaintianensis (assembly GCA_903798115.1). NCBI lineage: Eukaryota > Metazoa > Chordata > Actinopteri > Cypriniformes > Danionidae > Danio > Danio jaintianensis. Next base: position 13,688,263 of record CAIGQV010019356.1, on the reverse strand, counting down.
TAAATACCCACAGCACGCATCAGTGAAGTTTAGTACATGGCATGCACACTCTGCACAGAGGAATCTCTCCTGCTGTTGTTATTCTGGTATTCCCAATAGACGTGGTGATGGTGGTGGTGGTAAGTTGACGTAAATGCTGTGTGACTGGCGTGCTGAAAGCTTGTCTTTGTATGAGAGCACGCACCCCTCACCCAGCTGATGACACCATCACCTCACCCTCCCAAAGGGGCCCGTTCATTGACAGGACTCCGCTTTTTGATGATTGATCCTCTTTCTCACAAGCTTTCACATTTTCATGTATCATGTAGGGTGTATATGGTGAAGGGTTTCTATGAGTGGTTCCAAATATAACAATAATAATTATAATAATTATAATAATAATGTTGAGGATGAGAATGATGATGATGATAATAATTATAATAATAATGTTGAGGATGATAATGATGATGATGATAATAATAATAATAATAATGTTGTTGTTGTTGTTATCACAGTATTAGAGATCATTCATTCATTCATATTCTTTTCGGCTTAGTCCCTTTATTAATCAGGGGTCACCACAGCGGAATGAACTTATCCAGCATATGTTTTACACAGCGGATGCCCTTCTAGCCGCAACCCAACACTGGGAAACACCCATACACACTCTTTCACACACATACACTACGGCCAATTTAGCTTATTCAATTCACCTTTAGCGCATGTCTTTGGACTGTGGGGGAAACCGAAGCACCTGGAGGAAACCCACGCGAACACGGGGAGAACATGCAAACTCCACACAGAAATGCCAACTGACCCGGCCAGGGCTCGAACCAGCGACCTTCTTGCTGTGAGGCGATCGTGCTAACCACTGCGCCACCGTGATCAGATAATAATAATTGCATTTGTTGCTTTGTTGTTATTTTTATTATTAATAATGTTATCTGATTTCTAATGTTGTGACATGACCCGTTAAAAAATGACACTTGTTTTACAATAATACTAATAATAATAATAATAATAATAATAATAATAATAATAAAGTCTGGTCCCTACACTGCAAAAATGCTTTTCTTACTTAGATTTTTTTTATCTTGTTTCTAGTCCAAATATTTAAAACTTCTTAAATCAAGAAGCATTTTCTAGACAAGCTAAACAATATTGTCTTGTTTTAAGTAATAATATGCCAAAATTAAGTAAGTTTTTCCTTAAAACAAGCAAAATAATCTGCCAATTGGGTAAGCAAAATAATCTTATATCAAAATGAAAAATGAGATTATTTTGCTTAACCCATCGGCAGATTATCTTGTTTTAAGGAAAAAACTAATTTTGGCATATTATTTATTAAAACAAGACAATAGTTTTTGCATGTCTAGAATATGCTTCTTGATTTAAGAATTGTTTGATATTTGGACAAGAAACAAGACAGAAACTCTGCGTAAGAAAAACATTTTTGCAGTGCATAAATCATGTATAAGTGTTAGTAATCTACATGACACATAGGTAAATCCATGCCTCAGTTCTGTTGTGAGCTCCCATGTGTTTGATATCAGCCCCTACATTAATAGATTGTCAGTTTCAGATGTGAAATATTGTCTTTCTGTTTGTTTCTGCTGCATTTCATCTGTGATTTTTATCTGTGGGACAGAAGAAATGGTGTATATGTCAAAACGTGGTGTCACTTTATCATAAGGGAATTCCTCTCAGTAGAGAACTACAGCAATGATTTACTGAGATGCAGCAAGCCGCATTCTAGATGCTTCTATTTTTAGCTGTTTTCTTCTTGCTGTTTGAATATACTGCTTTAAAATTTTGCCTAGTAATTAATAATTAATGCATCCACTTATGTTTTCTGTGACCAATGCAGCACAGTTCCCTAGATATCAAAAGTATCAATTCACTCGGCTCCCACAGCTGCATCTATTTATTTATTTCATTATTAAACAGACATGAAAGTGACACTGACTTTTCAAGTTTCCAGAGTTGCTGGTTTGTCTGGATTAGCATTGTCAGAAAACTTAAAATTCTTCAATATGCAACTAGGATATGCTCTGATCATGATTTTAGCAGCTGTTACTGATTACTAATTTCTTGTCATAGGCTGTTTCTCAATATTAATTCTTAAGCATTCTTGCATCCTTGTGGTCTCGTGTAATGTCATCATCAACCGCCAAAGTTTAGTTCCAATACTCAAGAATAGAGGCCGCGTGACAGAACCCGGATGCATTCTTGATATCGAGAATGCATTGATGCAGACGTGAGCACAGTACTCGCTCTAGAAGTCCCAGAAGTCATTGCGGCTAAATAAAGGAGGTGGGAAACGCAGCATTTTTATTATTAAAGTTCAGATATATAACTTAATTATCTCAGGAGTTTCCCTAAATGAGACGGTGAAGGTAAACATTAACATAAAAATTGTAATAAAAGCATAAACACATTAAGATTGTTTATTTGCTAAGATTTATATTAAAATATGTTTTTTTTGCATTGTGCAAAGTATATTTGTAAGGCTTTTGTGCATATTATATATACACACACATATATATATATATATACAATAAATCATTGTATAAATGCTGTAATGTTTAAATAATTTTCCGTTTAAATGCGTGAAGGTCATGTGACCATCAGGAAAAATGCAGTATCTACAACTCGTTCTTCTGAGGTAACATGGCAAGACCGTTCTCTACGAGAACACAAGTCTGTTCACTGCGTTCTTGTAATTGAGAAACAGCCATGGTGATCAGCTGATAATGTATGGGAGGATCCCTATATGATACCTTAAAAAATATTAATACTCATTGAAACAGATAAACTATAGTGATGATTTAACATAGAGCACAACTGTGCTGTAAGTCATGGACCTTTCCGGTTCCCATTCCTGTCTCTCTTTTCAACTTTGCTTCCTGTCAGTATTATACTGTCCTATCATAATAAAAGCAAAAATGTCAAAAATAGATCTTAAAAAAAATTAATAGTCAGTTTCACTATCAATAGGTCTTATTTTTTACTGGTCTGGTCAGGCCTGTTGTTCAGGTTTTCACCTGCCCCATGCAAAAAAAATTGTAATGAGTTGTTTTGTTGTGTTAAACCATGTAACATTCTAATAAATTACCTTGTAGCACACAATTTCACAATCCTAAAAAAATGATAGAGAAGAAGTCTACTAGTCTAACCTTACTTACTCCCAGGGCCATTTATATCGAAGTTGATATTTAGTCGCACCATATTGGTGTTTCGTAACATCTAGTTTTTATGAGGTGAGTTGTTAGCTCAACCCCCAATCTGGAGGACCAGGACATACACACATACACTACGGACAATTTTGCCTACCCAATTCACCTACAGCACATGTCTTTGGACTGTGGGGGAAACCAGAGCACACCCAAGCGAACACAGGGAGAACATGCAAACTTTACACAGAAATGCCAACTGACCCAGCTGGGGTTCGAACCTGCCACCTTCTTGCGATGAGGCGACAGTGCTACCCACTGCGGCACCGTGTCGCCCCTTTTAGTCTAACCTACTGTATCTAAAGTTGAAATATTATTAAAGTGAACACGATGGACGTCCAGTGTTCTCCAAACTCTGAAAATTGGACTCACACATTTTCAATTTACTATAACATCTATGTTAAGCTGCTTTGACACAATCTACATTATAAAAGCGCTATATAAATAAACATGAATTGTAAAAATTAATGAATTGAACAATCAGTATTAAATAAGCATAAATATTCAATTACAAGTAAATACAACAGAACAAATATACAGATGAAAACTGTGTTTAACGTGGGTGATTTTGTATTTTGTTGTGGATGAATGTAATATCTGCTGTCACTGTGTTTAAAGACAGGGATTGTGTTTTAAAGACTTGAGTTTTATATGCCAGGTATCAATACTGAGGAAAAAGGATGTATCGATCAAATATTTGACCATCGATACCTATCAAATTTTATCCATGCTTTTGACAACACTACTCTGGAACAGGTTGTGTAATATTACTGCATCAGACAGTAACGACTCATTGAATATAGCATGACAAGAGCCTTAAGACACCTCGCTGTAGAGCACGCTAATATACTCACACATCTGAAGAAACTGAAAACAGAAGTCGCAGATGGAGAGATACATGACTAAAACTCACACCTTTGCATTTTTCAAGTACATTATTGAACACTGATACATAGCTTAGACCCAAGTGATGTGGTTTATCATTAGCACTGAACAAAATAACAATTGTGATATATGGAAAACTGTTTCCAGGTCCAAGCCTCTACTCATGTTGATTGAGAAAACTCAGTTTCTCAGTAGCTTTTTATGACCAGTTTAGCCCTTTCACACTTTAAAGTGAATCTTTTAACAAATCATGTTGTTTACTACAATCTCTGGATCCCAGACACCAGTATTTTAACCATTTATAAAAGATGAATCACTGTTTGGTAATGTGTAATTAAGCATGGATCTAAAACATCTAGTATATCAATAGTATTACTGCACACTGTGAGCATATATTAGTACTATTTGTTGTTTGCTTTTGGCATCCAATAGAGTGTTTGGACCCAGAAACAGAGGCACTGTCAGACATAACAAGCGGACACAGGTAAATCACATGATGGATGCTATCAATCCATTCTTCAAAGTAAAACCAGGAGTTTGTTGGGAAAAAATAAGAATGAGCACCAGACAAGCATTCAAACAAGTCATTTTGCAAAGTCTTCACAGAAAAGGTCAACCATTTATTATTAGGGTTTTTTGGGGAGGATGATCTGTCTCGTGAAACCAGGCATCTAGAAGTACAGTAAATATTGAGTTGATGACTGCTGTAGCTACTGCTTGACTAATGGACTAGGATGATGCAGTGCATGATTATGTATATTCATTCATAACATTATTGCAGTGTTGTTTGTAATGGAAATGTCTCCATGCAGTGATGTTGATGATGTTGCATGCAAAATAGTTGCACATGATTGATGTCCTCCAGAAAACATTAGCAGACACAAATAGCCCCACACACAGGTATTTGAGAGGAGATGAAGATCCCCAGCACCATCTGCAGACATGCATAAGATTTACTTGGTACATTTTTTATACTTTGTAATGTAAAAAGTATAGATATTCTGGCAAGCTGCACTACAGACTATTTTGTAATAGATCAGTTTGTTAATGGACTGATAATAGAATAATTCTGGATATTTACAATTTAATATTTTTCTCATAATATTTTTCGCAATATAAGTCTCATTATATTATGATCATTATTATGATATTATGATCATATCTATATAAATACATTCATATTTAAATTTTACCATCATTACTCCAGACTTCAGTTCCGTGAGTTATCCACGTTCCATTTTTAGACATTGAAGTATACATTTATTGCAGTGCAGTTTGTGTGCAAGTCTGACACAGAGATCAGCCCTTTAAAACAGACAGCTCATGCATTTGGAACTAATAGCATCCATTTCCGGTGCATCTCTAACTGTTATCTCGCCTATTTTAAAAAGATCTGCTTTCCGACTACAGTAGGTCCATCCTATTTCACCATGGTCCACTCACTTGGAAATTTCAGACATCTCCCGTGTTAATTAGGAAGTGTAGGGTATGTGCTGTGAGAAAGATTTGTATCCATCAGTGTCATTTAAGGGATTAATTAAAACAAAAGCCTTACAGAAAGAGCTGAATGGAAGAAAGGAGTAGGATAAGTAGCAGAGGGAAGGATAGGGCTGGAAATAATGGAAGAGGGAATGGCAGACATTAGTAATCATAAAGAAGGTGTCCCTGTCATGTCATCCCCCCTCATCTCGTTAGCTAATGAACTCCGCTTACACGCTCTCTTGCACAGGCTGATCTGAAGTTAGCCCTCAGGGCCTAAACCGGCTCTAACATATGTTTCTAAGTGAATTACTTCTTATTACATCAACAGGTTGTGCACATTGTAGAGGACAGCATGTTAGGTCTTCATTTTACCCATGAGCACCTATTACAGCAGTTCAGCAGACACACAAAATAGCACACACTTCCTCCTGGATTTCAACCAGGTTCGACTCAGGCCCAGGGGACAAATAAGGTCCATAAATTTGGTGATTTCAGCCTTTTTAAAATTCGTTGGGTCTCAGAGGCAGCCCAAATATAAGAGCTATCATGGCAATGCTGTAGTTTGATTGAATTCCTATACTGTGAATTGCTGAGGTCATATAGTATGGCTGTACGAGTTGATGTCGAGTGGACTACTGAGACTATAGCAGTGCTAATGGAAATCTATAGTCAGTTCAGACTGCCTTGCTGGCGGTGTTGGCCACGCAGCGTCTTCATGGCAGACAGACTTGAGAAATGGAGGCTGAAGGCAGCTTGTTTCCAATTGAATCTTGACGCTTCTTTAAATATCACTCAGACAACAGAAAATCTATTCGCTGAAGGCCGCAGCCTTTGGGTTTCTATTTCTGACCTTGACACTTTTGACCCTTCAGGAAAAACAGAGGCTGTCGGATTTCCTATCCCTACTGCATTTTTGTGTCCTTTAGGGATACTATGATAAGGGGACCAAGTGAGCAGCTGAATGCTTTCATAAAAGGCTCATTAACACGGCAGTTAGCATGTGATGGTCATTTTAAAATAATTGTATTCTTTTTTATCTTTTGGTCTTAAGTTGATTGATGGATTGATGGATTGATGGATTGATTGATTGATTGATTGATTGATTGATTGATTGATTGATTGATTGATTGATTGATTGATTGATTGAACCAGTCAATAGATTATTAGAAGATTATTAGTAGACTGTTGGGTTAGGGTTAGTAGAATGAATCAGTTGAATGTATGTTGAGAGACCTTCCAAATAAAGTATTACCATTTATGTATAAAAAGTATACATATATATGTAGGGCTGCACAACATGTAATTTCAGCATCAATATCGCAATATGCATATCCACAATAGTCACATCACAATATCTGCAATGTCGAACAAGTATTATAATTGACGTGGAGCCACATTTGAAAACAGTAATGATGTGTCATTGCAACGTTTAACCATAAATTTACCAAAATGTTTATTATTTATGTGTGCTTTTAGGGCCTGTGACTGTGAGCGTTTTTGAAAGTCAGTTTAAAATATTCAGGAAATTATGTTTCTAACTTTAAGAAAGTTTAATTGTATATATACGATAAAAAAAACTGTACAGTGTCATTTTACATTTGATTATTAAATTTGTTTATATGAATATTGCTAGATGTCCAGAAAATCATGAAACACTGTGCATTTTATTTGTACAGTATCATAGCTTTACTGTATTTATCGATGTTTGTGATTGGGTTAATATATTTTATGCAGATGCTCTCCCTTATAAAATCATCCCAATGTATCTAAAATGAATAATTCTTTGCAAATAGACCTATTCATTTCATCTGGTAAAATGATACTCAATGTTGCAATATAAATCATAGAAATATCACATTGTACGTTTTTACCAATATCGTGCAGCCCTAATATTATGTACAGTATACTTTTTTAATTTTAATATTGTGGCTAAATGCTGTGGATGGCAATTTTGTTCTAATCAAATTGTCTAATGAAATTAACTATTGGTTCTGTTTGTTTTTCTTACAGGACTACACGTTGACCATGTATTTCCAGCAGTACTGGAGGGACAAGCGGCTGGCATATTCTGGGATTCCTCTCAATCTCACCTTAGACAACAGAGTAGCCGATCAGCTCTGGGTTCCTGACACATACTTTCTAAATGACAAAAAGTCTTTTGTTCACGGCGTCACAGTGAAGAACCGCATGATCCGCCTGCATCCAGATGGCACAGTTCTTTATGGATTAAGGTAAGATTGAACTGATCACATAGCCAGGTCCACTAACAGAGTGGGGAAAAACACAAACTAGATTTACTGACATTTTTTAACTACTCTCAGGATTTACTAAAGAAACACAGTAAAAAAAATACCAATGAAAAAGCATTAACAGTTTTTTTTACTGGCATTGTTACACTTTTTTTACTATAAGAAGTAACATTTATGTGAGAGGATTTAATGAATCACCCAACATTAATTACTGCTGTTGGATTTTTGGTAGTCAATTAACTGGTGTTTGTGTCATTATTTACCAAATAAAATGCATTTCTTAACCAATTTTGCACTTGCATTGTTAGATCACACCTTATAGTCATCAACTCTTCTTGTTTACAATCTAATTTGCGCTGTTCTTGGTAGATTCATCGTATTATGTATTCATCGTTATGCAAATGAGCTGCTGCATCTGTGTTTTTTTTTTTTTTTCACATTGTCAGTACAAACACAGCAATTTTAAAAGACTCCGCTCGCACAAACAAAACACAATTTTCAACTAAAAAACAGATTTTTTTTTTCATGCTTTTGAGATATTCACACAACAATGCGGTTTTCCTCTTCGTGTAAACTGCAAAAGTAGAATTTTGTGAAAACATCGATGTTACGTGCATGTTTATTTTATGTTTATATCCAGACAAAAATGATGGACTAGGACCTGATGTGCACAGATGCTTAGTGGTTCTTTACAAAAATATGTAAAAATTTGGTAACACTTTATTTTAAGTCACAGTTCACGCTATTAATAAACTATTAACTAAGACCTTTAGGTCAATAAACTACTAATTAGCTGCTTATTAATAGTTAATAAGAAAGTAGTTGGTTTAGGTATTGGGTAGGATTAGGGATGTAGACTAAAATCATACTCTATAACTACTAATAAACAGTTCATATCTTAATAATAGGCAGGTAATAAGTCAGTAGTTAATAGCATGTATTGTGACTCAAAATAAAGAGTTACCAGAAGTTCTTTACAATGTGATTGCCAACTACTGGCCTGGCAAACAAACATTTGAGCATTTGAAGTCATTTTCGCTGATCCATGTGAACAGGGATTGTTTTGACAATCAAATCTTTTCAAAAATGGAATGAAAACTTTTGTGCTTTAGTATAATTTTGTCATGTAAAAGTACCCTAATACTAGTTTATTTTTATAGCCTTGCCTTTAAAAGAATGTTTACATAGAGTCTGATATGATATACCATTTATCAGAGATACTTGTACAAACATCTTAAAGTACAATAAAAACAAATTAAGAATTGTGTAATTAAATAGTAATAAATTTGATATGATTTGAACCCATTATAGGGCACTCATTAGCGGTTTCCATCCACCTATTTTTCTCCGCATTTTGGATATGTGCATAAAAATATGGTTGATGGAAACACCAAGAGGCGAATACATTTTTTTAAAAACATATGCGCCTAACTGAGTAGGATAAACTTTTTATTCAATAAGAAAAAATGTGCATAAACTACGATGGAAACATTTTTACCAAACAAATTCCAGTATGCGCTTTAAAAAAGTCATGTGATTTTGTTATTTAAGACATCATGTGATGATAAAAATGTGTGTAAAAGGACAAACCAGCTGGCTGTCCACATTGTAAAACATCCAAAATGTTATTTTGGTCATTTTAAAACTCCTTAACCATTTCAGTATTTGTGTTATTATATTATTAATTACCTCCAGAATTGTTAAGAGCATCTGTGCTCTGCGTCTTACGCCTTCAAACACCCCCCCACGCATTGTATTCTGAGGCGCAAGTAATTTATTAAATAAAGAAAAGATTCACGCAGCTTTTCCTACCGCAGCAAATTCCGTTTTTACTTTTGATATTTGGCGCATGTTAATCGGGAAGTGACGATTTTGTTCTCTTTGACTCATTGGATGGAAACGCTTCTTCATTCACACGTCTTTTATGCGTTATTCCAGTTTTGTATGTAAACATAGCTATGCTCATTGGAAAAAACTCTGGAGTTTTACTGACTTATTAAAGACTTTTGTACTTTTAAAAAATAATAATAATAATAATAAAATATTGTGATCAACGTCAAAAGAGTGTTACCATGTATTGTATGGTTATTCACACGATAAAAGGTTAATTAATAAATTGGTCACACTTTACAATAAGGTTTTATTAGTTAATTTATTTACTAACATGAACTAATAATGAATGATACTTGTACAGAATTTATCACAGTTCAACTTTACTAATGCATTATTATAATCCAAATTCATACTTGTTAACATTAGTTAATGCACTGTTAACATAACAACTTTATAAATTCTTTTGTTATCAAAAGCCACAGCATCTGGCGTATGATTTGTTTGTATTTCCAGTCTGACAGTATGTAGCTTCAGTGGACACAGATCATGCCCTATTTTGGTCAGCGCACTCGCCTACTAAATTGCATAAGTGCTAATGTGTGCCTTTATCTTGTTAAAACCCTTCAGTGTTATCAGAGTGTGATCCTGAACCGTGCAGAAGAGCAGGGTTTGCCTTCATCCTCTGTACCAGCTGGAGTGCACTTTCAGCCAGTTACCATGGCCTAATTTAGCCTTCCGTTTTGTTCCAAATGAGATCCTGTGGACTAATGCAGCCATATGCTAATGTATGGTTCTTTCATAAAAAAAAGTTTATTGAACCATTTCCGTCATTTTATGATTTATCTCCTTGCGCTCGAATGAAACATCAGCAATTCACTAAACATCATTTTACAGTTCATCTAGGGAGTTCCCCCAGTTATATTGTATAGTTTGACGTGGAGATAGTGTAGATGGAGGGCTTTTATTTGTTTGCCAGAGCTGGGCGCCATTAAAGAAACAAGAGCTTGCATATTTATGGTGTGCTCTCATTAAAATGGCTCTGAAGATGGAATGGAGACACTGGCTTTCCTTTAATTTGCTAGCTTCAGGAAGAAAGGACCTCTGAAAAACAGCAGCAAACCAACACAAAGTATTGTTATGTGCTCATGCCAAAATGATTTGTGGTGATCTAAATCAAGGGGAGATCAAAACACTAAATTGCAGATTTAGTTTGTTGTTATTGGTGGGATTAAATAAATCAATTTAAAGACATGGTTCACCTACACTATAAGAGTGAAAATTTCATCATTATTTACTCGTCCTGGCATTGTTCCAGTGTTGTGTACCATTCTTTCTTTTTCAGGTCCATAAATGGAGGAATAAAAAAAAAAAAAAAGAGTTATATATATATATATATATATATATATATATATCAGAGAATTGTACCATATGATGTGCCGTATATTCTGCGGATCTGGGAATACATGATAGGGCTTGATAACAAAACAAACCTTTATTTAATGTTTTATTTAACATAAATCCAACCCTTGATTGGGTCTTTGTGCATGTCAGTGTGTTCATGAAGCCCTTTTGGCATTGTAGGTCACTGTCAACCTGCCCAAAAAAACATACAAGTTTTACTTTATTAACTTAAGTTTAGAAAAACTACTACTGTACATGGTAATTAAGGCCACTTAAAATAAAGCGGGTCCTAGAACAGTTATAAGTGTTATGCTTTTTTTAAATGTTAGAATCAGTCTGTTCATGTAAAATTGTAAAATTCATGTTTAAAAAATATAAAACAGATAAAAACATCCAAAGCTTGCAGTTTGTCACTTTTGCCTAAATGGATCAATGATTTTTTTCACATCACCTCATACTTCAGCTTTTCATCAAATATTGACCAATCAAATGCTCTTTACGAGACCTTTAAGTAATGGCAGTTTTCCAAGGCTTTTCCAAGGCTACAGAGTCAGAATTAAAGAATTTTGTAACTGTAAAAACCTCTTTGTTTGGAAACCCCTGCCATCGATGACTTTAGATGACTTTAGGAAACTCCAACCACAGCCCTGCATTTGTCCAGATGAGATTATAAGGATTGAACATGATCTCATTATTTGTTACCAGTAAAAGAAATCGATACCTGGACGATATCCTTACCTGGATGAGAAACCAAACCTCGCTTTGAACGTTCATTGATATTGACTCGCAAAGATCATTTGTCATCACATCTTAGCCTAAGCTCACACTCGCAGCAAGGCGACATGATGAATGGAGTGAGATGAGATGCTTGACAGCTTGCAGTACCGCTAGTCAGTAGCCACTTTAATGGGACAAAAAAGCGCATTTTCATATATTCAGATCCGCTCTTGTTCATGTCCACTCATGCATATGCATGCTCTGTGCTATATTTGGTTCAAAAGCCTTTTGAAGGGCAGAAAGAGCCATATTTAAATGCGCTCCATCTTCCTGATCTTGTTTACACAAAAGTTTGCAGTGTTATTTAAAGAGCGATAGATGAGCTGTGAGCACCTGAATGTACAGAACTGGGGCTTTGATTTTTCTGTGACGTGTGAGTGTGTGTGCTTGTTTCTGTGCTTCCAGAATCACCACAACTGCTGCTTGCATGATGGATCTGAGAAGGTATCCATTAGATGAGCAGAATTGCACTCTGGAGATCGAGAGTTGTAAGTGTTCTCTCTCTTCACTCGTCTAAACACTTCCTGCTGCAAAGACCAGCATACATTAACATGCTGTTCCAAGCTGGTTTATACTGGTCAGTGCTAGCAGATTCACGCTGTTCAACATCAACAACAAAAAATATCAAATGACAATTCAGCTTCATTATAGGTTTTGAATGGAAAATATGGTTTTAATTTATGCATTTTACCAAATTGTTCAAAGGTTTTTTTAAAAAGTATATAAGATTTGCAGTGTTTATGAAATAGGTCACTTTTGCTCACCAAGGCTGCATTTATCATATTTTGATCAGAAATACAGTTAAAACAGTATTGTTGTAAATTAAATAAATAGTATAAAATATTAAACTTTTCTGGAAGGGCATCCGCTGCGTAAAACATAAGCTGGATAAGTTGGCGGTTCATTCCGCTGTGGCGACCCAAGATTAATAAAGGGACTAAGCCGAAAAGAAAATGAATGAATGATTATACTTTTCTGTAAGTTTTATTTAAATTATTTCAATGATTTGATGCTTAAGATTTATTTTATTTTATTATTTTTTATTAAAAAAATTTATTATTTTATTTTATTTTATTTTGAAAACAGATATTATTTTTGAGAAAACCATGATTTATTATTGCGATACTTTGTGTAATAGATGCTTTAACAGAAAGGACAATACAGCATGTATTTGGAACAGAAATATTTTGTAACATTATCAAGGACTTTACTGTCATTTTTCATCAGTTTAATGCATCCTTGCTAAATAAAAATATAAATAAATAATGTAAAAATTGTTGGGGCCAATGGCGTAGTGGTTAGTGTGTCGACACATGGCACTCAGGTGTTCATGGCCGATCCTTCCCCTCTCTCTGCTCCCCACACTTTCCTGTCTGTATTCTCTACTGTCCTATCAATTAAAGGTGAAAACCCTGAAAAAGTTGTTATAAAAAAATAAAAATAAAACAATTATGTAGAAACTGTATTGACCCCTAAAATCTGAGTGTAGCTCAAAATTAAATGTTTTTATATGATTATGAGGTAGCTTGCTCCAGGTATATCTTAGCTGGCTAATTGTATACCCCAAATACCCCAGACACAAACATTACTCCCAGCCTCTGTTCAGGGACTGAATCTTACACGAAACCTCTAAATGGTTGTTAATAGAAGCATCACATTTTGTTGGTGCTCTTTAACTACATTTAAGCAATCAACTTTCTCAGGATCATAATTTTTATCACATCACTGATTTAATAGCTAGTTTACTGTCCAAAATTTCAGTTAAGAAATAACTAGTCTGTGCACTGCTTCGAATCCACCCTAATACCACCATCAAGCTCATTATGGTTTACAAACACAGCAATGCCGGTATGAAATAGAGCGGTCTGTGTCACAGTGGGAAATCTGACCCCTAACAGCTTCTCACACTTGTACGAAAACAGATGCTCATATTCATGATTATGCTAACAATGCACTTGTGATTACTTTTTTTAACTACTCTTCAGCATATGCTACACGTGCTAATTAGGGAAAACAAATGCTATTTCCAGAACTGCACCACCCGGGTTTGACAGTGCAGGAAAAGTTGACCTAAACAAACAAACAAACAAAAATTGTCTATAATGTGATTTTAATTTTGCTGATTGGTATATAATATAATATAATATAATATAATATAATATAATATAGATAGTATAATATAATTCATTCATTCATTCATTTTCTTTTCAGCTTAGTCCCTTTATTACTCTGGGGTCGCCACAGCGGAATAAACCACCAACTTTTCCAGCATATGTTTTACACAGCGGATGCCCTTCCAGCTGCAACCCATCATTGGGAAACACCCATACACTCCCATTCACACACATACATTACGGACAATCTAGCTTACTCAATTCACCTATACCGCATGTCTTTGGACTTGTGGGGGAAACCGGAGCACCTGAGGGAAACCCACGCGAACACAGGGAGAACATGCAAACTCCACACAGAAATGCCAACTGACCCAGCCAAGACTCGAACCAGCGACCTTCTTGCTGTGAGGCGACAGTGCTACCCACTGCACCACCGCGCTAGTCCATAATATAATATAATATAATATATCATAACATAGGGCAGTGCAGTGCAGTGCAATACAATACAATACAATACAATACAATACAATATAATATAAAATAAAGCACTGTGTGAATTTCTCACTAAAATATTATTTGGGATCTGATATTAGTTTTAGTGCAATAATGGATAATTTATTCTTTGACTGATCTGATTCATGTTTGTATTGTAGATGGATACACAACAGATGACATCGAGTTTTACTGGAAGGGAGGAGAAACCGCAGTGACAGGTGTGTCACGCATCGAGCTCCCACAGTTCTCCATCGTTGACTACAAACTTGTTTCCAGAAATGTTGTATTTTCCACAGGTAATGTAGCAAGACATGTTGAATTTATGTATGTACAGTATATGCTTTGATTGTTGTTGCAGGAGTAACTTAGGCATAAGTGGGAAGGAGGAGGGGAGCAACAACTCATTTGCATTTAAAGAGACAGAAAAAAAACATATAAACGCTTCCACCCAAAAAGACGGCAATAACGGCATGGTATAAACAATAATCAGTGAGATATTTTGAGCTAAACTTTATATAAATGTTCTCTGGACACCCTAAGTCTCACATCTTGTAAGAGGGATAAATAGACCCCTTTATGCAGATGTATTTCACCATAAAAAGTCTTAAAGTAATAGTTCATCCAAAAATAAAATTGATGCCATCATATACTCACCCTTCACTTGTTCAAACCCTATTTGAGTTTCTTTTTTCTGTTGAACACAAAAAAATATATTTTGAAAAATGCTGGTTGCTGGCACCCATTGACTTCCATAGTAATTTTTGTCCAACCAACATTTTTCAAAATATCTTATTTTGTGTTCAACAGAAGAAAGAAACTCATAAGGGAGGGAGAATAAATTGTAAGGAAGAATAAATACATTTTTGCAAAACAAATCCCACCAGTTGTAGATTTATTTAGATTGTAAGCACACATTTCCTAAGTACTTATGAAAGAAAGTACTGGGTAACATAAAGTAACTACATAGGTTACCATGTCCAATTTATTCTGTATCTAAAACTGTATGTACTCCTGTGTATCCCTGCAGACCTTTATAGAAAACCTACATGAGCTTCACATGTGTGATCATGTTAAAATGGAACATAAATGAAACATGAACTTTTCATCTGAACAAAAAATAAACTCGCATCACTTGTGGTTTTTCTGTATGTTGGAATTATATTTTTCTGCAGAATTTGCTTCTTAAAACACTTTGGTAGCAGTTTTTTTGGGGTTTTTTAGCACAAGGCATGTTGTATCTGAGTAGTCAGTGAAGAAATCATTTGTTATGGTTCTTGTTACTCAGTCGATAACAATAAAATTGATTAAATACTAAAATAGTCAAATGCATTGGGTTAAGAGTCATGTAATTACATCTGTGAAGACATCCATAGATTAGTTCACAGACGTGTCACACTGTAAAAAATTATACGTTGCTTATACTTAAAATAAGTGAGTAAACCTGTTGCTTTTAAAACAATTAGTTGACTTTGCTTAACAAAAGTGAGTAAACCCGTTGCCTTCAAAAAAGTGAATGAACTATGTGCATAATTATAAAAAAGTAAGTTAAATCAACTTAAAAATTCCAAGTTACAACGGCTTTACTCTTCTTATATTTTAAGTAAAGTCTGCTTGTCGCTTTTAAAGCAACCGGTTTACTCACTTTTTTAAAGTAAATAATAACATTTTATAGTGCAGGGTGAAAAGTGGCAAGAAGTTTGAAATCTATTTTCATAAAATTATAAAGCAAAAATAAAATTTGTCAAGCTGAAATGTTTCTACCAAGTGACTTTTTTTTCCCGCTGTGAAGTTTTTCTGGTTGTTCGGTTCAAGAGTGATATTATTTGAAAACCTGCCTAATTGGGGCCTGTGCATCAGATATCTTTCTTCATCACGATAGAACAGACCAGTAATAATGGAGGAGCAATTACCACTCTATTTCCTCAAGCTTCTAAAGAGAAGAGCAGAGATGTAAGAGTGGAGAAAGTGAGAGATGGTGACGGAGAGGGGAGAAAAACAGCCACTTGATATCAGCCATCACATATTCATGAGGCAGAAGACCCACTGCATAAATTATTCTCTTCTAAAACTGAGGCATTCATAGAGGCAGCGCTGTAATGATTATTCCCCATCCTGAATTAATGACACATAGAAGGAGACTGGATATCTTCCACACGTAGTCAGAAGGATTATGGGAATTGCTAGCTTGTGATTGAGAATGATGTGACTATATTGCTAATTTCATGATGAGCTTATTCTAAAGTGTTTTTTTCTTTCAATGGTTATAAGTGAAGATAGTGTGTAGTTGGGGATAACTAACCAATGGTTATCCACTCGACCAATGGTGTAATTTAGGGGTGGGACTCTCATTTCACAAAACCTTCCCACACAAGTCATTTAAGTAATTAGTCTGAATTATGTGTAGGTAGTGTAAGTTCATCACGCAGGTTACGTCGCATGTTTTTATAGGCTGTGATGTGTGTATACAGGTTGCATAATGTACATCTGTAGGTTGTGTTATATGTGTGTAGGATGTGTGATTTTATTCATAGGTTGTGTTCATGTTTGTGTGCGTGTGTGTGCGTGTGTGTGTGTATCTAGGGTGAATGCTTGTTAGTTACATTTTTTTTCCACCTCCATAAATAACTAAGCAGAGATTTCTCATCCCATAAGCTGCATGGTTCAGATGGTTCTTGTTTATTTTTGCATAATGTCTGTGTTTTAAGGCAGTGTTTCAGCATGACGTGTTGATACAGATGCTTCTGTATTTTGGACTCAGGACAGAGGTGACCCATATAGTAATCTGATACATGGAAATATATGCAAATGACATATATGATAGATGTAATTCTATATGCATGAACACGTATAACATTATAGCTAATATATTTGAACATGTATGTATATATTTGTAATTGCAATGGTTGAAAATGTCAATTTTTGCAAATATATGTATGTTTTTAAATACACATGTAGCATATATGACATATATGTTTTATATATGTGGAAACTTGTATGTCTTACATTTAATTTGCATATATTGTCATATATCAGATTTCTTTGGGAAGAGCAGGGTTGAACAGTTGAATTGAGTTGAACACTTAACCGGGATTCTAATCCTAAAGTTCCCTTTAGTGGGCAAGAACATTTCTGATGTTTTTGTTTGTTTGTTTGTTTGTTTTTGACAGTGTTGAGATACTGAATACTTCAGTAAAAATGACAATTAACCCATTATTTACTCACCTTCAAGTCATCCTATAGGTGTATATGTTTTTTCAATTGAAATTACTTGATTTTTACAAAAAAAAATTAATCTGTAGATTACCCTAAATTAATCTCATTACAAGTGCTAATGTATGTTCTGTCTGGGAGCAAAAAGATCAAAATTCAAAATATGAGGACTAGATATTTTTTGGAGAAAATGTTGATTTTAATTGAATCTTTTTGAATAAAAGATAATTATTTTTAATGAATTGATCTGATCATTTGACTTGAGAGTTTGTTGCTTTTGAGGGCTATGGTACGTCTGTTTTGCCACGTTAAATCAGCAAAAACATGCTGCAAATAACGCACAATAAACATGTCTGTCAACACAATCTCACAGTAGGCTTTAGGCTTTTATTAAGCAAATCAAAGCGTGAATTACTCATCCACTGTTTTAAAACAGACATCTGCTGGGCATGACTCAACTTAAATGCACAATGGGAACACACAGAATAAATGTGCCCACATAAATGAAAATAATAATATATTAATAAATAAATAGATGGTTAAGATCAATTCCAGGGGTGATATGTTGTTTCAATATACACAATCAACAGTTCTGAATGAATAGTATAATATTCAAATCTTTTTTTATATTTTTTTTATATTTAGATTGAATAAAAATCAGTTTTCTGTCAATATTTCCTAGCAGTTTTATTTTGCATTCAAATTGTTCAACTCTTAGGAGTGTGCTAGCATATTAGTTTGCTTTAAAACGTCGATACAAGCCATAAAAGTTCAGTTCTGATTTCATAAGGGGCATTAACATTTAATGTTTACTCACTATTTCATTCTCTTTTCTTGTCTCCTTTCACGCGGTGGAGTTTGCGCTCAAGGCTAAGCTACAACAAATCACTTTTTTTTGGTCCACGCCTGCCTGTTGCCATAGCAACAAAATCTAACAGCAGTGCCTGTGCTACTGATGTAAAATGTAAAGAATTTCTCCAAAGCTTTTTGAAATAAATATCAACCTTCTCTCACTCACCTCTCCTTATTTACCATTTTCCTCACACACTTTCCTTTTTTGTTGTTAAACAATCTCTCTTATTGCATTAACAGGTGCCTATCCTCGACTATCTTTAAGCTTTAAGCTAAAAAGAAACATCGGCTACTTCATCCTGCAGACCTACATGCCCTCGATCCTGATCACCATCCTGTCCTGGGTCTCCTTCTGGATCAACTATGATGCCTCAGCAGCCAGAGTGGCGTTAGGTAGGCTTTTTATTCATTAGAATGTCCTGTCTCCTTCTGACAGGCTGTACGTCCTCTGTCGTTTCTACTGCGGAAATGCATGCTTTATTTAACAGCGCATTGTTGGATGTTCCAATAACCAGAACGCCGGCATTCGGTATTCTGTTTGAATTGCAACTTTTGCTGTACACACTCCAGGTCTCCTCGCCCTCCCTTTGGTTTACTTTCTCTTGGATCTTGCCTCAAGACACACGCACACACAAACGCACACACATATACACATACAGATATTGTAGAGGTGCATACATCATTTAACAAGGAATAGGGCAGAGCCAGGTAGCCACAAACCCATTGCTTCTGACACACTGGATGGGCTGCTCAGAGAGACAGAGTGTTCTCAGTGTGTGTCTTTGCTCTGATGTTGTTATTCCAGAATGAGGAGTGACTCAGTTTACTGCCCGAAAGGCTACAGAGGCTCTCCAGCTGCAGTAAGAAGCAGGACACAGCAGCGCTGTTTCACAAGCCAGCACAACACAGCCTTTTTTTAAAGGCATCTCGTATAGGCACACTCCCTTTGCGGAGGTGGCTTTAAAATTTGTCCATTTTTATAAGAAATCTGTATTCTATTATAATGTTTTGCAAAATCAGTGGTACAGTGAAGCATTAGGGTACAATGATACAATGAACTTCTGTGGCAAGAAAAGGCAAGAAAATACTTTTTACTGAAACACAAAATAGTATTTTAAACTGCATTAGTCACAATTCATATGTATAAATACAGTCAGTCATGTGTCCATTTTTTGGAAATTGAGATTTATATATTTTTGGAAATTTAAATACAAAAATGAAAAATTTGTATAGGATGCTTTATAGGACAATTTTTGTCTGAGATACAGCAATATGAAAATCTATAATCTCAGGGTTAAATAAAAATCGAAATACTGAGAAAATCATGTTTTAAGTTCTTGGCAATGCACATTACTAATCAAAAAATTTGTTTTGATATATTAATGGTAGGAAATGTACAAAATATCTTCATGGAACATGATCTTTACTTAATATTATAATAATTTTTATCCATACAATGTTTTCCCATACAATGTACTTTTGGCTATAACACTAGTTTTATGGTCCAGGGTCACATTCACTGAACTCGCTTTTATAAAATGAACTACTTTTTTTGTTATCAGTTTGTAGAAAATCCAACTACTGCACTTCTTTTTGCCCAAAGATAAATTTCTTAGAATTATAAGCAGCTTGTTCTATTTTAGTCAGGATGCTGCCTATGACAGAAAGCCAGTTTACTTTGGTTGTGAAACAGAGCCACTGTGAGCGCCTTTCAAACTAAATTTCACTCTCACTGCCTCCAGCCTACTCACTGCCTGTGTGGACACCAGACTATGAGCTTCCACTGTACAGCACTTTATGTATCCACAATATTATCATCTGGGCACTTTTAAGGCAAGACACTGCTGGTGAACAGAGTAAAAAATAGTTAAAGTAATAGTTATTATAGTTCCCCTGTTGACTGATTACTGCACATTAACAATTGCTGACATTATTTGATATTACACGTTTTATAAAATATTAAGTTTAAATGTGCAAATGTATGCATTAATACGAGCTCAAAATAGATGGTTAAGATCATTAGATTAGACTGAAAAAAACACGTTATGAAAAGCTCAAAATTGACATTGTTTTTTTTTTTACTGCAGTGTCTCACTTTAAATCACAAAGCACAGTCCAATATTTTTTTAATCATATGGTTTGCGTGTGTGAAAGTGTGTTAGCTCATGCACCCAGGTGCAGCTCTTTTTAGATAGATGTGATATGTTGGATACGAGCCTTCTTTGTGGAAATTGTCCTCATTAACCATGTTAAGCAGAGAAATGAGAGCACTTTACACTGGGAGGGAAGAGTCTCTTGGGTCCCCCAACATGAATATATACCACCCATCTCACCTGCATCATTACAAGTCCTCCACACTCGTCCATCTATTTTTCTCTCTTTATTTTCCTCTTTTGCTTTGTCTTTTTTTACTGTCCTCCCACAACCAGGCAGCCAAATGAAAACAAAGGGATCAATGTAGCTAGAAAACAATTACATTTAACTTCCATTTCAATCCCAAAGCATGCAGCAGCACAGATGAATCTCTGCCTTAAATGCCTCCGTCTCGCCGCCTCCATCCATTCACTGCAGCCAGCCACATCCGGCCTTAAATCTCACTCTGCATTACTGCAGCACCCTTAAAGAGCTTGGTTCATTTCAGAGAGGAAGTTATCAAATGACGCAAGACCCAAACATATTGAATGATGTGGATGATGTTTCGTTCATGACTTCTGATTGTTTTGGTGACGTGGTCAGCCGGGTAGGTCTTTTCAGGGAAAGATTATTGGAAGATTGAAAGACTAAAGCAAAGCTGATTGTGCATTGTATTTATAATCCAGACCTGAATATGAAATACTGAAGCTAGGAAGCATCATAAGGTTGACTGGATATTAAAATATATTTTTTTATTGTGCATTCCAGGTCTTTATTGAAATTAATCTTTTCATATATATTTTATTTTAGTTTAGTTTATTTCATTCAGCACCAAATCAGCAAACAAAACTTGTTTTTGAAGAATCATTTGATAATGAACATCTTCAGAATACAGATATGCATAAAACTATAAAGTTTGGTGTATGTAAGTGATGTTGAAGTAGAGATTTATGAAAAAAAAAGCACATTTATAGAAAATTTCCTTTAAAAATATGTATTGCAATTAAAATCTACAAACAAAAATCGATAAAGTAGATGTTTTTCTTTCATTATACTAAAAAAACACTTTATGAAGAGCCAAAATCTCAATGTGTGTTTTTGTCTATATAGTATCCACTTAACCACTTTTATAATACTTTAATTGTACATTTTGTATATTGAACATCATTGTATTAAAAATAGTGACCTTTTGTTTTCTACAGCTGAATCTATACTCTGCAAGTTTGGAATGATATTATAAACACACTTTTTGGGTGAACAGCTCTTTTAAAACTAAGCACATCTGGTCTAAAGAACTCCAAAATAGATCTTGAGTGCTCGGCGAAGTTGCATTTTCAAAAGTGTAACTCAAAAGAAAGGCATCCTACACCCTTCGCCACAGACAGGTCTGTGTAAGGTACAGTAGATGCTTGTTCTGGTTAGGTAACTCTGAGCTGTGTTTGATCCTCCTTGCTGTGACCTGGTCATGCACAAATCAATGCAGTCTTCACACCAGAACACTGCTTTTGAGTTTATGTAAGGCAGGACAGACGTCCGTCTGCCCACACATGTCCTCTCTCTCTCTTTCTCTCTCTGGAGACTCAGGCTTTTACACTCAACACACTGGGGGAGTGAAAGTGGAGACCAGTTTCTTTGCTCTCTGTGGTTGTTAAATTGCATTCTGCATTCTAATATTCAACTCTGAGAATAAAGCTTGCAAATACAAGTGATGAAAGACTAGACGTGCTAATTTTAGGTTGCGATTTTGTTAAGTTTTTTGACAGTTTGTGCTTTTAAAAAACATTCTGTGATATTTTATGAATTTATTACAGACTGGTTATTGATTCTAGAACAGCATTTTGTAATCAATCAGCAGCAACTCTGGTGGCAATAATTGCCATCACTGAATAAATTAGATTTTAAAATATACATTTTTCAGGTAAGAGTGGGTGTGGCCATTGTAAATTTAAATGAAGTCTTAACTGTCACAGAAAAGAGCTTAGGGGAGAGCGTGGATGAAAGTAACGTGGGACGAAAGTAACAAAGCTATATTCTCGACGCCCTGACAACATTTGCTTTCCAGGCTATAACAGCACATTCAGCATGCAACCCTTGATGGAGCTGCCAAATATCATGTGATTTCGGGGCCGTGTCCTGTAGTTAGCTCCAAAATTCAGTTTTTAAGTGCAAAAAGTAAATTTAAGCTGTACTTTTTTCCTTATTACAAGTTGTGTTTCTCTTTTCATGTGTCACACTAATGATCAATCTACAGGTTATTTAGTGCAATAACACATTCTTAAGTTTGCAATGTCTGAGTTTTTCAGTTTAAAAGTAAATCAAATTTAAATGCCTGTAGGGAGGAATGTAACAGTTATTTATGTCCCACTGCTAATAGCCATACATTATTTTTTACTTCCGCAGTAGAGTTTTCAGTGTTTTGGTTCACATATTTTATACAATTAATGCATATTGACAATAATAATAAAAAATATTCAAAAATTTTAGAAAATTGTAACATTTTGCATTGTTGAATTGTTTTTGAAATATTTGATGGAAGTGAAATACATAATGAAATGCCGTTTAATATTTTTTGCAAAAATAAAGGACAAAATATGTTTGCAGTTAACATTAACAAGGGTCATAGTCAGATATATTTAAAATAAACAAGATTAAGCCAGAAAATCTAGCAAATATTGTTGTGTTACTTTTGACCCACCCGTGTGTTACAATGTGCAACTTTTGTTTAAAGTTAAGTTATATTGGAGTTGTTCTACACTGATACAAAACAACACCTGATTTTGATAGAGCACTCTTGTGAGGTAGTTTATTAATTTTCTTTTCGGCTTAGTCACTTTATTGATCTGGGGTCGCCACAGCGGAATGAACCGCCAACTTATCCAGCATATGTTTTACGCAGCGGATGCCCTTCCAGCCGCAAACCATCCATACACACTCATTCACACT
Source organism: Danio jaintianensis (assembly GCA_903798115.1). NCBI lineage: Eukaryota > Metazoa > Chordata > Actinopteri > Cypriniformes > Danionidae > Danio > Danio jaintianensis. The sequence goes on along the minus strand of CAIGQV010019356.1, from coordinate 13,664,677 downwards.
TATACACTAGGGACAATTTAGCTTACCCAAATTCACCTTTTAGCGCTGTCACCTCACAGCAAGAAGGTTGCTGGTTCGAACCCCGGCTGGGTCAGTTGGCATTTCTGTGTGGAGTTTGCATGTTCTCCCTGTGTTCGCGTGGGTGTCCTCCGGGTGCTCCGGTTTCCCCCACAGTCCAAAGACATGTGCTGTAGGTGAATTGGGTAAGCTAAATTGTCCAGAGTGTATGGGTGTATGTCCTGGTCCTCCAGGTTGGGGGTTGAGTGTTGGGCTAACAACCCACCTCATATATATATATATATATATGTGTGTGTGTGTGTGTGTGCGTGTGCGTGTGCGTGCGTGCATTTTAAAAATTAATATTTACAAGAAATAGTCAACACATTACCAAATGATAATAATTATTAGTAAATGTGCATGTAGTCTATAAAAACACATGCAACATCAGTATTGCATCTCTAATTAACAGTGATATTTAACCTCATAATTCAGAACAAAAATCACTTTATTTTGTGGATCTTTTTTTCATCAACAAGGGTAATTTAAATTGACCAACTGTAACTGTAAATATATGAACAATGTTTCAGAATTCTATTTCAAATAATTGACAAAAATTGCCAAGAGATGAATAATTTTTTTATGTATTGAATTAGATCATTTGAAATTGTAATATTATGTGGCAACCATAACATTGCTTAATATATATATATATATATATTTTATATTTTTAAATAATTAATGTAGGCTTAATGGACATCACAAATCATTTAAAAATATTTTTGTGTATATTTTAAGCACATTGACACATTCAAGTAGTTGTATGAACAAGAAAGAAAAACAAGCATTTTAAAGTTTTAAGTCTTACACATACACGACGTCAGACATGACTATTTCATCTCTTTTCTTGATTGATAGTTATAATTAACATCCAGTACAATGAAAATATGATTTTGATTGATGAAGCTGGGCTTGAAACATATTAAGGTTGGCAAACACTGCTACAGCATATTCATTATGTCTGCCAGAATCCATAAAAATGACATTCGCCTCATAATCCAGAACGAAAATCACTTTATTCAGAGGGAATACTGTTCTCTGCAGCTTTAGGGTGAACGCTGAATTATTAAAGCCATTTAAATAGTCAGGAGACGGGAGAAAATAAGAAAAGCGTGTAGTTTCTTTTAAAAATCCACTGTCTGAGATGTTCTGGACAGTCAAAGTCATGGTCGGATTGTAATTCCTGGAATTGTGCTAAATGTAACTTTAAATGTTAATGGGATTCCGCTCGGGGTAGAAACTAGGACACGAGTGCTTTGCAGTCAGTCGACGAACCCCTTTTCTTGTTAACGAGGTAACGGCGTTCCTTAGGGAGTGTGAATGTGATAGAGACAAGGTCCCCTGTAAAGCACACTGCCCTGCACTAATTACACTTTAATTAGAGGAAAAACCCAAAGCAACACTCTGTTACTTCAGCGCTCTAGATCTAAGTGAAAATCAGGCTTGTCATAATCATCACTTACAGTTTTTGCAGTGGTTTGGAAGCTGGGAGTTGTGCTTTCTTTTTTGTTGTGAAAATTGCTAAAGCTTTTATATATGACAGTATTATGATATTGATATAAGCGTGTAAGTAGGATAATAAAATAACTTTATTTTTTGTGTATTGCTTTGTTGTGTATAAACGTTGTATAAACCATTTAAATTGCAAAAAGATTATAAAGTCTTCTTTGCAAACATTATTAATGCATTAACTAACGTTAACAGTAAGAAATAGCTACATTTCTTACTGAAGTTACTGTGTTATTCGCTGGGATTCCGCCATTCATGGTTAATGCAAATTTTGAAGTGCCTCATGAGAAACGAGTGATGGAAAGGACAAATTTAGAATAAAAATTGGCAAAAGATGTTTTTACGCTCACTTGAAGTTGTTTTTGCAAAAACTCAAAAATGTACAGTAATAAACATTACACCCAGGTGACTCCATTATGGTTGCCTTGTTTACTGTTGACTACTAGGTTACCAATAATACAATCAGCCGCACTAAAAAATTATTAAAATGCATCCAATTCACATTTTGGATTTTCTTTCTTTTCTTTTTCTTTTTTTTCGGTTCGGTTTTAGTTAGGACAAAAACCTTGCTATTGTTAGTTGATTTTTTATAAGTTAATAATCAATAAGTACAAAATTTACATGCTCTAAAATGAACAAATGCCTGTGAAGAATCAGTTAATTTTCAATTAATATCTCTGGTATGTTGTAGGTCAAATTAGCATTCGAACATGATTGCTTGAAAACAAAGAGCCTATTAACCCTTTAAAGTGTACTTATTGACATACTCATTGGAAAAATCCTGGAGTGTTACTTATTACAAGACTAGAACTTTTGACTCGCAATATGTCAATGAAGTTACCATATATGGTTTTCCACCAGATAAATAGTATAATCTTTAAGCATTTGTTGTTGTGATGAACACCACTGCGAATACAACAGTCTGACTATTCTCATTTATGTATGATGGAGTCTTGCTGGGTTTGTTGTAAAAGCGGTCAGCCTTTGCAGGGCAACTGAAATATTGACAGTTTAATTTCTTGCTCCAGTCAGGCATATTCACACTTATGTCCCACCAGAGCTCCAGCAGAGTCAGCAACAAACACAAGTGATTTGAGTGGCAGTGTTAACCGGGAGCCTGCGTTCGTAAAGCAGATTTATGTCTAATCTGAAGATGAACTTTGCTGAAAGGTGGAACCACTAAATATGCAGAGCAGTGGCTAGAAGAAACTCATATGATCATGTTAAAGGGATAGTTCGATCTAAATATTTCAATTGTTGAAACCGTCACGTCATTCCAAACTCATCCATTCATTAATTTTCCTTCGGCTTAGTCCCTTATTTATCAGGGGTTGCAACAGCAGAATGAACCGCCAACTATTCCGGCATATGTTTTTATGCAGCGGATGCCCTTCCAGCTGCAACCCAGTACTGGGAAACACCCCTACACACTCAGTCACACACACTTTAATTAATTTTAGTTCATTTTAATTAATTCAAGCCAATTTTATTCATCCAATTCACCTAGCGCATGTCTTTGGACTGTGGGGGAAACCGTAGCACCCGGAGGAACATGCAGTGAGGCGACAGTGGTGCTAACCACTGAGCCACCGTGCCGCCCATCATTCCAAACTGTTTATTTTTATTTTATTTATAAGGAAGATATTTGATAAACGATACATTCCTAAGACAAGACACTGCAGGCAAAAACGCAGTTTTTTTATGCACCTATCCATTTTGAGATTTACAACTTCTTGACTTTCCATAAAGATTTTTTTAATGAAACCTTAAAATGAAGGCAATCCAGAAACACTTTTCTTTTATCATACTTCAATTTGTGTCTGTAGATATCAATTACAATAGAGGACTTTTTCTCAAAATTAGTTTTTCTCCTGCACTGAGCTACATATAAATCTTCACTTCAGCAGCGCTTACACCAAACTTTATAGTTTTAATAGTATCTGTATTCGGAAGATTTATAATTTGCCTGATTATATACAACATGAATTATGGAAGTGATAAAAAGAGATTACCAAAATCCCCTCTGTAATACTCAAACATGTTAAATAAAAAAATGTAAATAATTAATAAAAAATTAAATGTATCTGACTTTATCCAATGTTTAGATTTTTGTGCTATAAATGTATGCAAATGAATGGATATTTAATACAAATCAATCAAATTTACAGTTATATATATATTTTTATACTGTTCCTATGGAGTGCCAAGAAGAATAAAAAAAAATAATAACAAATTTCACAGTGATGCCATAGACAATTTCATAATCTAAAGAATCCTTCTCCTCTAAAAAGTATTCAGATGTTTCTTGTATATTAAAAATTCTTTATGGAGCTATCAATACCAGTAAAGAACATTCACTTAAAGAGTGTAGAGTTCAAAACACATCACGCAACAAAAAGACATTTTCTGCTCCACTGAAGAAAAAAAGCTCGATTTAACTTCATATAGTCTTGGATTTTATTACATAAAGGCCATTCATAAGAAGATCTCCTTGAAAAGCAGCAGTAAGTTACAATAAGCTTGTGACAACTAGTCTCCCTCTCAGACGGCACGTCTTCAGACGCCCACAGTCTGTTCGCTGACCATCTGACTGATGCATATTGCTCATAAAACTGGAAAGCACTTTCTCAATCTGGCAAGCTCCAACCTGATTGGCTGACTTATCGCAAGTTGTGGGAGTGAAGTCATGCAGGTTTTTATCAGTCTGCTTGGAAACAAAGTCATGTTTACAAGTTATTGGGTTGTTAAAAAAGCTTTGACGATAAAATAATTGCTGGATTTGCGCATTTAATTCAGATTGGTGCAGAGTTATTGTAAAACTAAAACCATGAAATTAAAACCATTTTTGTTACTTGATATTTCTTTATTTCAGCTATAGTTTCAAGGAAATATTTCTTCATGTTTCAACACTGGTTACTTCTCACCACAGTTTTGAAAAAGACTGCAAAAGTTAATTTTGTAAACTGAGGAGGACAGAAGAAACAGTCAGCACAACATTCCTCATTTATTAAAATTAAAAGCAAAGCCTTCTATTAAATTGAATACTCCAGTTCACCATTATATGCAACAAAATCTATACATATATTCTACATGCTTTTTAGCTGTATACTATACACATATACAGTATACCCTTTAATAGCTATAATTTAATGCACAATTATTCCATGATGTATTGAAATCCTTGATTCCTGCATTAAAATATTTATAGTCAGTTTTGATCACAGTTCGAAATAAATGTGCTTCCCTCAAACAGTAGTAACCATAGTAACTCAGTGACAGTTGCCAGAACTTTCATTCGTCTGTGTAATCTAAAGGACATCAATGTTTGCTTCACCAGGGAGCTGATGGGGATTAACCAACTCGCAAATTTGCTTCAAAATATTTGCAAAGAGGTAGCTAACACATTACTATATGAGCTATTAGACATGCCCGTGTCATTTCCATGCACTCTTGCACACACTCTGTTTGTCAGTGACTCAAAGTATGGACATGGAGATCTAACATCATCATAACTGATGATAATTTGGACAAATATTGCACTGCAAAAAGCATAACTAGTTTTAACTTGTCTATAACTATACAGCTGTGTTGCCTCGGGTGGTCGTGCATTTAAAATCCTCTAACGCACGGCAATATATTGATTATCCTTTACTTAACTGCCCAATATATGGTTATTACACAGCTCTCTGGAATACTTGATTCTGATTGGTCAATCACTGAAACTAATAACACATGCACATCTGCGTACTACAAATCATCTCAAAAGCTAGTGAATATATTCCTATACGTATTTTATGCTCTCATGCCATTCATGACTGTTTGTCGTCGTCTTGTGACTGAATAATAAATAGGCTAGTTTACGCTGCATTCCGCCAGTTTTCTTTCTACAAGCTTTACATTTAATGTAAATTGTTACAGCTAAAATCCATGTTTTGTAGCCACAAACACATCTAAACAGTTGTTTTCACAGAATAAACCATTCATTCTTATACAACAGCCTGTTAATAAGCCTGTTGGGCTTTAGTCTGCGAGAACAACCGTCTGGATGTACATTATCCCTTACTTGTCATTTCCAAAAAGTCACCACAGATGTAAGGATGGTATCGTTTGGCATCATTTTAACTCTCAATAATGGTAGATTAGTAATGTTTGAGATATTATATTTGGGAGTTTAAACAGTATATTTGTGTTCTTGTGTGCGTACTTGCGTGCATGCTTGTGTGTATTTGTTTATATGGTTTAAAATGACACAAAGTTGTATAATGACATCAGTATGACAAAGTTGTACTCTATTAATGTTGGTTTACAGGGACACACTTCATGTCCCTGTAATTCAATATGCTTAAAATCACATTTATGAGGTTTTGGACCACTGTTTTCCTGTGAGGGCTGGGTTTAGGGGTAGGGCCATATAATTAGCTGTTTTTACCTATTGATTTTACCTAATACCCATAACACCTATTAAGTGTCCCTGTAAACCATGTTTACAAGTGTGTGTGTGCATGTACATATCTGAGTGGGTGTTTGAGCAGTTGGAGTATCGCTCCTCTTTGAACTCGCAGTCATAGTGACTCAGGATTGACTCACAGTAGAAACAGAATAGAGCATCACAGCATAGAATCAATAAAATGCATAGAAAATAGAAAAAGAATGCTATTGACTTTTCTATTTATATAACACAATCCATAATATAAGGCTTTCTATTAAATATGAATAGCTTTTGGGGAAGCGAGGAAAGGAACATAAAAACAACAACAGTGCTGATCTATTCTCTTCAGCTGTGGCCAAGTTGATCAGTCATGCTGTTTTATACCCTGTATGTTATTCTCAATTTCCTCAGATCTAGCCTCAGTACAAACGAATACAATATAATCGGCTAATTAGGTCAGTACTTACATAATGCAGAATAAACAAAAGGGTGCAGTGCTTTGGCAATTAAAGGTGCAGAAAACAGGATAAAACAGCATTTTACTTATGGATACTGCAATCAGTTAAGAAGCTAACCAGGCATAAGTGGATTATTCATAGATAGATTTGAGGGTGATGTGGTTGTGTAATTCCATTTACCAAGCAGGGCTCGGATCTGGCATTTTAAACATTGTGACAGCACTCATTCTCAGAGTCCAGATTCTTGGTGGGCGTTGGAACAGAGGTGTCAAATGAGAGCGCTTTCGTCCCTGGCTGAGTCCTTTCCTGCAGATTTCAGTGTCACTGTGTTCTGCCTTCCATAAGCTCGTACTTTCAAATTAGTTACACTTGGTTGTACTGAGACTGACTGCGCGTGGAAGCCTCAAAGTTTGCTGGACTTCATGGACCATATGGTATGATTGTTCACAGATGTATCAACCAAAAATTAAACATGATTTCTCATTATTTGATAATCCTCAGTTTGTTTCTAATGGTCCATGTTTTGTTTTGTTTTATTATTATTTTTATATATATATATATATATATATATATATATATATATTTTTTTTTTTTTTTTTTTTTTTTATGCTAAAGCAATACATTTTAAATCCATGCAGTCTTTGTAGTTTATTCTTTAGACACATCAAAATGACAGATATAGGTTATTGAGTATATAGGTAACTGAATAGTTTCATTTGTGTATGTGAAATGAATAATTATGCGTATTAAGCATAATAATTGTAATTAAATTGTTTAATATGCTTAAATTAATACTCAAAATGGTAGTTTGATGTTATTTCTGGTTATGATTTTTTTTTTTACACTTTACACTTAGATTGAAAAGAAGTTGCTTGACTGTCACCATTTTCAAGTTTAAATCACTCTTACGTAAAAAAGAAGCAATGTACAGTAGATAGAAAGCTGGGTGCATTGCTATCACAACATTTATATGAAATTCCTATGAAAATAATGCCTTTGGAGGGCTTGAATATAACCCTATACTCTTACCTCATTAGCGCATGTGGATTCATGAATATGCATATTAGTCCCCGCCTCCACACCAGCTCAGATTACCTGATCCACTTTCATTCTCTCAGCTGAAGTTGTAAACATAGTACACAATGACAAGGGGCAATATTGAATTAAGTCAACCATGTATGTTGGACCAGAAACAGATTTCAAAGAATAGGAGGAAGAGTGAATTAAACATAGCTGTCTATGTCGATATATCATAGTAGTAATCCATTTTATGTACAGTATTTCTGTATACAACGTCGAACACATAATTAAGTAACACACAATAACTAAACAGCATTTCTAAAATATTTACGTTCCTAGAAACAACCCAGCCTAAAAGCTGACTGAATTGGTAACAAGTTTGTGATGGTAGAAATTAAATCGAACCATATTTTTACACCATATTTTTACACCGCAGTTTTAAAGATGGTGAACAATGCATGATTTGTATTTTATTAAAAATACATGCAAACAATGTTAGAAACTTGATTACTTGTGTGTTGTTGGTAATGTTTTCATCCACTCTGGGGTGATTTTGAGTGTTAATTTAGCCACAACTTTCTCTGTGTTCCAGCAAATGGAATGATTTTAGGTGACAAATCTTATTTTGACACATATTTTGGGAAAATGCTTTGAAATTTTTCAAAAATTCAACAATACAGTCTGGGCAAATTTACTACTTTTTCCTTGTTCGGGGCTGTTTTTGCCTTATTGACTTCCATTATAATGAAATTTTTTGACTGCAAAGTCATGCCACCATATAATCATGCATTCTTGATTGTTGCTGGTTTTCCCTGTTGAGAAGAGTTTAAAAATGTTATTTTTACTGTTTATTATCAGCTGAGTGTCAAAAAAGCTTAGTTTCTGCCTTCTATATGGAGTATTTTGTATGCGTACGTGTGTGTGTGTATATGCGTGAGGGTAAGAGAGGCCTTTGCACACTTTACGTCTGAGAAATTCAAAATAAGCAGCTCAGCTCTCAGAACATAGTAAACATAATAAGTGTATTTATGCATACACTCTATAATCTGTTGTTTTACTCCATACAAAAGCTATTTATTTTAGCACAAACCTATCTAAAGGGTTAATGCTGCCAACTGATGATCAAAATGTCATTATTATGGAAGTCAGTCAAGCAAAAACAGCCACGAACATAACCATAGGGTAGTAAATTTGAACAGTACACAAGGGTTAAATAATAATATGATTAATAAATCCAGTCTTTCCCATACAGGTATCACCACTGTGCTGACCATGACCACCATCAACACCCATTTGAGAGAAACTCTACCGAAGATCCCATATGTCAAAGCCATAGACATGTATCTGATGGGCTGCTTCGTCTTTGTTTTCTTGGCTCTGCTGGAATACGCTTTCGTCAACTACATTTTCTTTGGACGAGGGCCTCAGATGCAGAAGAAATTGGCTGAGAAAGCTGAGAAAGCCAATAATGACCGCAACAAGTATGATGGCAACAAGGTAAAAGCTATTTGTATTATCTATTGTAATGACTGTATTGTATATATTTTTTCTTAAATAATATTTTTAGTTCCCAAAAATAATCAAACGGTAACCATATGAACATTAGAGAAACATCTGTAAACTTGGTCACTGACATTTGCATATTAATTTATGCAAAAACAATGATGTCTTGCATTATGTGTCGCTGCTTTTGTAATCAGATTAGTAATTCCAGACTAAAGTTGAGGTTTCTGAAGCTCAATGAAGAACGTTTGTTTGTGTTTTTTTCTGGCCAGTCTGTTCACGAGGGAGGAAACTGCAAGCCATCATCTGTTAAACAGTCCAATCAGGTACAAGGCCACCATCACTCACGAGGGGTGAGTGTGTGTGCGCGTGTTTGTGTGTGCATGTTTGTGTGTGTGCGTGTAAGTTGCAGCATGTTTGTCAACATTTATTTGTAAAATTTCTCCTGTATTCCTCCTAGCAACAGTTTACCTGTCATTTAATGCAAAACAGTGTTTCTCAATGGGTGGGTCATGCCTTAGGTCTGTTCTCACAGAAAGGAGACATTGGCTTGTTAACTTTTAAAAAGGAAGCAGGAAATGCTTCCCATACTTCTTTTTGTTAATGTTAAAGGCTGAGTGTCCAGGTATGAATCACTTGGTAAAAGACAGTCAGATAATACAGTGCCCATACCAGACATGACCATTGATGCTGTCTAGACACAGAGAGATTCTGTGTTAGTGCATAAACCATCATTTTAATTTAGAATTTTGTCTTTGCCCATAATTTAATACTCATAAATAAAAAATAAAAAATCATTATGTACATAACTTTGGATCTCCAGTGTACATAAAATCTAGATCCTGATTTTTTATTTTATTTTATTTTATTTTCCTTTGGCTTAGTCCCTTTATTCAACAGGGGTCACCACAGTGGAAATTTATTCAGCATATGTTTTACACAGCACATGCCTTTCCAGCTGCAACCCAGTAATGGGAAACATCAATACACACTCATTTACACACAACGGAGCACCCGGAGGAAACCCACGCGAACACGGGGAGAACATGCAAACTCCACACAGAAATGCCAACTGACCCAGCCGGGACTCGAACCAGCGACCTTCTTGCTGTGAGGCGACAGGGCTTACCACTGAGCCACCGTGTCGCCCCTTTATTTTATTTTATTTGTGTAAAGCTATTTTAGTACTTATAATTTATAAAGTTTGACATTTATTTCTCTACAAGTTTTACTATTCTGACATATCAATTTTGGGACCGAATCATCAATCATACCATACTATTGTGTCGTCTTGCTGTTTTCTATCTTCATATGTAGTGGTGTGGGTTCTGATCCATCTGAAAGGTCCGTCAGACTACCAGAAATTCACTTGTGATGTCCCTCATTCTGCTGAACATTCTGGTTCAGTGCACATGATCCCATAACACAACAAAGCATCAATGCATAACAAAACAATACTCAACTTCTATTGTTGTTTCTCTCCTTCACAAACACTGACCAAGATGACGTGAGCCTGAGCTGTAATGATATTTTTCCAAGAATGTATTTCTGAATTATTTATTACTGCAGAGACGCAGAGGTAATAGTAAATAAACAATTAATCTCATGGAGGGACCTCCTCTTGAGAAATAACCTGAACTTGTAGTTCAGCAAAATACCAATTACTTCTGTCATGTAGCAATGGGAGTTTTTGTTTCTTCTTTGTTTTATACTGTTGCTTTAATTATTTTATTGGAACAAAAGTTTGGGTGATTTTATTTTTATTTTTACTCTTTATTACTATTATAGCTATGTTAAATTTAGGAAAAGTGGTAAGTCACAATCTGGCATGGGATGTATTTAATATTAATCTTTTAACTGTCACCCCACTTTATGAGTTCAGACATGATAATTATATATAATACATGCATATGATATATAAGCATTTTTTGTGTGTTTAGAGGATAAATTTGGGCTGTCAGTGAATATTTAAGTAGTTCACAAAATGACTAGTCATCAAATAGACAAGCATGAATGAGTACACATGTGCAGTCTGTCTAATCTGTCTGTTTGATGACTAGTCTATTATTGGACTATTGTAAGACATCTGTTCGACTTTCACTGACAGCCCAAATTTAGTCTTGTTTTAGCTGAGACGTCTATGTTTGGACATCTATTAGATGTCTTTTAAACACAAACTTGCTTTGGTGTATAGTTTGTCAAGTTCAGATTTAGATTAAAAAATAATCATGATAATAATGAAACATTTGTGGTATGGTGATAGTTAAGGAGTAAAAAGGTCTTCAACTTACTCAAAAGCACAGACTTTCAGTGAGAATACATAGTTGATTGTGTTGACCAAGATTGCTCACTTAGGGGACATTTACTCAACACCATTTTGAACTAAAAACTACAATTTATTAACAGCAGTGGTGTTTTGACGGCCTGAATGTGCAACCATTTGAAAATGGGTTTCATAGTGCAAGTTCAGTCTAGACGCGTGCGAGTTCTTGACAGCCAATACAACAATGATGTACTACAATCTATAGTTGATGTATAATGCACGATATTTCTAAGAGGCTAACAATTTGTCCAGTTTTAAAGGAACACTAGGATTATTTTTAGGTGCTGCGTAATATCATTGCACCTGCAACAGCCATGGTACGGCAGCAAAGTTCCTTGATTATTGCGCCAGAATGAGAGTATAGTTCCGAGACTTATCAGCATAGAAAATAGCAACTTTTCTGTTTGTCTTATTACACAATGTTACTAGAGAAGAGTATGGGCTGCACGGTGGCACAGTGGGTAGCACGTTCGCCTCACAGCAAGAAGGTCGCTGGTTCGAGCCTCGGCTGGGTCAGTTGGCGTTTCTGTGTGGAGTTTGCATGTTCTCCCCGTGTTGGCGTGGCGTGGGTTTTCTCCGGGTGCTCTGGTTTCCCCCAAAAGTCCAAAGACATGCGGTATAGGTGAATTGGGTAAGCTAAATTGTCCGTAGTGTGTATGGGTGTTTCCCAGTGATGGGTTGCAGCTGGAAGGGCACCCGCTGTGTAAAACATATGCTGGATAAGTTGGCGGTTCATTCCGCTGTGGCGACCCCAGATTAATAAAGGGACTAAGCCGAAAAGAAAATGAATGAATGAACTAGAGAAGAGTCAAGCTTTAAATAGGAAAATTATCAAAACTCTTTGGCCATTTTTGAGTGAGATACTAATGGTCTAATCCGATTAAATGATTTAAGCTAAGCTCCAGACTTGGAAAACTCAGCTATTTAACTCTAGGGGACTTGTAAAATGTACATTTCCGAAAAATATGTGTTCCTTTATTTACAACTTTTGAAGGACTTGTGTTTACTTCGAAATATAGTATGTATAGGTAGAGAAGTCACATTAACAGGATTGTCTCTTTCTGCAGTTGGACTCCCAGGGAAATATTCTTCTGACCACCCTGGAGATCCACAATGAGGTGGCCGGGAACGAGATCACCACCAGCGTCAGCGAGGCTCGAAACTCCACTTCAATGGTGTTCGATAACTCAGGAATCCAGTATCGCAAACAGAGCACAGCGCGGCACAGCATGGACAGAAACGCACAGTCCAAGAAACCACGACTACGCAGACGCTCTTCACAGCTTAAAATCAAAATCCCTGACCTCACAGACGTGAACGCTATCGACCGATGGTCACGGATTATATTTCCCGCCGTTTTCTCGCTTTTCAACTTGATCTATTGGCTGTATTATGTGAATTAGGCCTCAGGCGCAAGTTGGGTTTTTTTGGCCCTCCACGATTTTTTCCATGTTGCCAAGTGGAAAATTATACTTTTTTTTTCTTTGCTTTGACGTACTTTACGGACGTGCTCACACGCCATATTGAGTTTTTTTTACATTTGAACCCTTGCGGTGTTATGAAGGGTTCAGACTGAATGCTACCTGCACTAAATGGGCCGTCCCGTACAGTACACAAGTACTTTTCCAGTGACATAAACAAAATCAATTTTCTAAAGAGATAGTCTGTGTACATACATGTCACAATTTCCGAAGCCACAGGACTTCCGCATGATGCATTCAGAGCTGTTTTTAATTTGTACATGTTGCTATGTTATTCCGATTGAAAGACTGCTAATGTTTCATGCCAATAAGTCTTTACTGTTGGAGCACAGGGGATGAATATTAAAAGAAGACCATATAGTTACGGAAATGCAATATAACAAGGGTTGTAGTTCAAATCACGTCTTCTGTCTCAAAACATTGTCATTATGATCTTATTTAGACGACGTTTGTATATAATCATGTTACGATATGCTTTTGGAACATGATTTCCATCTGCCTTGGGTTGATATGATTATACGCCACTTTTTGCAATCATCATGTAAAGTGCTTCAGTACATGTACGATAAGATAATAACTGTTCACTCAAGGATATCAAAAACGAGAAAAGTAACAAAAAAAAGGGGAATATTTAAATCAGGGCCTGCAAAGGATTTCCATGATGCCATCCTGAACATCAAACACAAGAAGACGAACAATCCTGACATTGTGTTTTGCTTTTTGTTAGTAGATGTGTAGCATCATTACTGTATGATTTTCAAGTGAGGTTTGGGTGTTTTGTTCCCCTCCATTTTTTTAAAGACTGCCTGAGTCATTTCACATATCATCGTTGGCCTTTTGGAAACATCATATGGCCAACTTACAACACATCTTCATCTTCTTCCCTTCCTGTAAGGGTTATTTACATGAATGCCCCAAACGCATTTAAGGGAATTGTATGCTGGCATCAACACACAACTTGTCTCAGGTTCTCTTCCAACAAGAAAATGATCCGTATTTTTCTGATCGTCAGTATTCACATCATCTTTGTTGTGATTGATTTGTATTATATCCTTGTGTACAGCAACAATGATTACATAGCAGATTTAGAGCGCATGATATTGTTTGCATTTTGCGATCCTCCAATGACTGTATCTGATTTTTGTTTTGGCAGATTTCTTTACCACCAGTCATATGCACTTACTCAGTTTCTGGGGCAGAAAACTGCTGTCTGGTTAGAGAGTAATGTATACTCATGCTTGCAAACCATCAAATATATTTATAAATCTCTTTAAAATATCCTGTGTGTGCTGTTAACATGTCATTTTAACAGGTTGCTTTGCAGTTACATTGTGTCAGTAGATGCTCATTAATTCTTTAATTGCTTTTCTTCCCTCTTCTATTGTATGTTGTAAATATATAACCCACGATCCACACATGATCCATTTCTTTGTTCCCTTTTTTTCTAATATTTACTTCTGAGGTTTTATTCTGTACAAATGAACTCTGTACAAAAGAACTCTATTTATGAAATGTGTTTAAACTATTAGACATATGAGGGGTGAATGTCCAAAGGACAATATGAGGAAATGGAATAAACTTTAATCTTTCAAGTAGTTGATTTTGCCTTATTTCCAATTCTAATGAGGTGCTTTTAATACAAAACATGGCTATAAACTCTCATTTCGTAATGATCAATCAACATTGCTGCCGTGCCATGGCTGCAGCAGGTGCAATGAAATTACACAGGTTCTAACTTGTGGTGAAAATGTAGGGCTTTTCAGGCACTGCATAAAATCATTGCACCTTGATTATTGCACCAGAATTAGAGTATAAAATGAGAGTTCCTAGACAACTCTGCCTAGAAAGTAGCAACTTTTCATTTTCTGTTGGTCTGTAGTACACAATGTAACTACAGAAGAGTCAAGCTTTAAATGGAAAAAAATTTCAACTCTTGGCCATTTTTGAGCAAGATGCTAATGGTCTAATCCGATTCAATGATCTATGCTAAGCTAAGCTAAAAGTGCACCAGCCAGACCCAGAGACTGGCTAAATTGTTTTTTTTTTAAATGGTAAAACTCAGCCATTTAACAGTAGGACTCTAGTAAAATGAGGCTATTTTCAAGAACATAAAATAGTGGAGTGCTCCTTTAAATCTGAGAATGGAATTAATTTACTTGTTTTGGAAACATCTTGAAAAACACCTCTTCAATCAGAACCCAGTAATATTTGCATCAGAAGACATAATAATAACAACAGGCTTTATCAGGTATTTCGAGAGGACAGACTGGACAAGCTTGCATCAAGTTTGCAAAACACAACGCTCCAACATGCATCCAATTTAACAGTAATTCAAAGTCAGTATGAGGGAAATAATAACTCTGAACACAAACACTGGCTTAGTTTATTGGGTTTGAACATTGAAGGGAATAAAAAAGACTCGGTAGGCTATTTGAGACTAAAACAGTGGGAACTGGAAGGAAAGGAAGAAATAAATGAATAAGAATCACCAGGACACCGATTTTTAGGACATATTCTCCAACAATGTCAACAAAACATAAACCCCATCCCTACCATTCTGGAGAAAACAGACAGACAAGCGTGACATGTGGTAGCTTAGAAGCCCTCCTCCATCCACAATGCTAGCAGACTGAGTTTAACGTAAAGGGCATCATAAACATGACTAATGTTACTGGCACATGTGTGTGGTATCATTTAATAGACGTATTAATCAGTGACAATGTTGTAACAGCAGTTGTGTGGACTGAGATTATATCTTGCCAATGTAACTGAACAAGAGTGATTCATCTGTCATTGGAAGGCCACCGTACTGTATGTCACAAGGAGAGCACCAGATTGATATTTCTGCTTTAAGATTGGTTTACTGTTTTAATTTAGTTGGTGCTTTGGGGCAACCAGCAGTTTGACCTCTATTTACCTTTTTAGTTGCCATAAAATCTCACAGTAGTTGTCAATTGTCTTTTATAACACACACTCTGCTAATTGGCAATCAAAATAATGACGTTTCTGTGCAAAATTCTAAAAATAAAACCACTTTAAAAAAATCTGCATTTCATTTGTTTATTTTACCTGTAGCTGTCAATGTTGAAAATTAACTACCAAAGATTCCCTTCAGAATATTTACCATAGGCCAATATGATTAGCCTAC
>CAIGQV010019356.1:13572426-13608749 GCA_903798115.1 Danio jaintianensis | reverse complement strand
CATGCACTGGAAACAAGTCTGACTTATTGCCTGCAATGCGAACCAAACTCCTACTCTGTACATACAGGGATGAGACAGCCCTTAACAGAGCGCCTCTGACCCCATACTCCCAGAGCACCCTCCACAGAATGCCACGAGGGACACGGTCGAATGCCTTCTCCAAGTCCACAAAACACATGTGGACTGGTTGGGCATACTCCCATGAACCCTCGAGCACCCTGGTGAGGGTATAGAGCTGGTCCAGTGTACCACGCCCCGGGCGAAAACCGCATTGTTCCTCCTGGATCCTAGGTTCAACCATCGGCCGGATCCTCCTCTCCAGTACCCTGGCATAGACTTTCCCAGGGAGGCTGAGGAGTGTGATCCCCCTATAGTTGGAGCACACCCTCCGGTCCCCCTTCTTAAAAATGGGAACCACCACCCCAGTTGCCCAGTCCAGAGGTACTGTCCCCAACCTCCATGCGATATTGTAGAGACGTGTCAGCCAAGACAGCCCTACAACATCCAGAGACCTAAGATACACAGGGTGAATCTCATCCACCCCGGCTGCTTTGCCACTGCGGAGCTTGCAAACTACCTCAGTGACCTCAGCTTGGGTGATGGGCGAGTCCACCCCTGCATCCCCAGTCTCTGCTTCCTCAATGAAAGACATGTCGGTGGGGTTAAGGAGATCCTCAAAGTATTCCTTCCACCGTCCGACAACATCCCCAGTCGAGGTCAACAGCTCCCCACTTCCACTGTAAACAGTGTTGATGTGGAGCTGCTTTCCCCTCCTGAGGCGCCGAACGGTTTGCCAGAATCTCTTTGGGGCCGACCGATAGTCTTCCTCCATGGTCTCCCCGAACTCTTCCCAGGCCCGAGTTTTTGCTTCCGCAACCGCCCGGGCTGCAGCACGCTTGGTCTGTCGGTACCCATCAGCTGCCTCGGGCGTCCTGCAAGTCAACCAATCCATTCATGAAAAAAAGTTTTAAGAATTATTATTTATATTTATCGGCTAATATATTGGCTATCGACCTTCAAATTGTCAGGGTTCTGCCACTCCGGTCTTGTAAATTCTTGTTTTGGTGGCAGAGTCCAGACACTAGTCCTGTCATGTGTTGTATGTTGTGCTCGGCTCGAGTTTTCTCAAGTCGAGCACTCGTTTTCTGTCATTGTGTCTCTGTTTGAGTGCCATCGTGACTGCGCTCGGGCTTTGCGCGCTCCCGTTTAATGCGGGCGCGCGAGGTCCGGGCATGCTCTAGATGCGCGCTCTTGTCCTGGTGTTCATGTTTGTTCTGTCTGCAGCGTGGTGTTTCATTCCTAGCGTCTCAGTCTAGTTGGTTTCAGTTGGCGCTGGGATGAAACATGCACGTTGCATGTGTGAGGCACGGTAAGGTGTTTACACTTATCGTGTGCTCGTGTCTTGCGTTCTGTTTGTGGCGTTGTCTAAGCACGTGGCTCGGTGTTTACATTGTGGCCGCGTGCTTTGTCTTGTGTGAGCATTGGCTGCGTGTTCTAGTCTCGTTATGTGAGCACAGGGCTTGTGTTGTTTCTATGTGTCATGTGCTCTCCTGTCTATTGTGTAGTCCCACCCTCCTTGTTAACTCATTATTAGTTTATCCTGTTCACCTGTCTGTTTGTTAATTATTTCAGCTTATATTCTCCTCATGTCTGCTGTCCTGTGCCAGTTCGTCGTCTTATCTTGCCTTGTCCTGTCGTGTCCAGCCCTGCTCTTTCCTGCCAGCCCAGTCAAGTTTGTTTGTGCCCTTTTGTTAATGTTTTCCCCCTCGGGGTAGTTTGTTTTGCCTTTTTATTATTTTTGTAATAAACCCTCATTTTTGTACTGCAATTGAGTCCTCGCTCCTTTCCCCACCCATCATCCTTGACACAAATATAAAGAGTTATTGGTTATCTGTATCAGTCAAAAATTCCATATTGGTGCATTCCAACTTACTTAAAAAAGTACTTTGCAAGAGGAAAATATATAAAGTTATTATTTGATTGAACTATAAATCGTCATTAGAATATGAAAGGACTTACAAAGACAAAAGTGACACCTATGATTGGTTTTGTTGTCCAGGGTCACATAGTTAAATATGTTATTAATAACATTAATCAATAATGTAAAAAAAGCTAATGTTAAATGCTAATAAAATCTAAAAGACCCCAATACAGCTCCGACAAAAATAAGGGTGTCAAAAAAAAAGGTGTCAACTAAGACAATTTCTTTTTTAAAAATCAAGCCAACAAGTACAGTATCTCAGGGCCTTACAACTATACTATAATTTCTGTATGAACAGCTAAAGAATATTTCAGTAGATTCCTCTAATTCCACAAGACAAGGTGAACATGTTCTGCCATTCAGAAGTCAACAAGCTTTCAAACTTCACCTCAAGGCCGTCAGAGGGTAAGAAGAGCGGTTGAGTAAACACAATGAGCGCTATTATGAGCGCGTCTCAGGAGAGTGGATGTCTGAACACTGGAGCGGTGTGAAAATGGCTAATAATCTGCAGCGAGTGCTCATGGGATTGGGCCTGCGGTCAGTGAAGCTGGGGTCGCACCTCCGTAACTGATCATAATCTGAAATGACAGAGACCCAAAACAAACGTACACTCCTGCATAGCCACATGCAGCAACACACTCCATTATAAATGCTTTGGTAAAGGTCAGGATAGTCTTTTTTTTTTCTACATTTTCTCTTTTCATTCTTCTCAGTTGTCTTGTTTCACCACAGTGTCCATTTGTTGATCGGTCCAGTGCTGGGCTATATGCCGATATAATATATGGATGGAAATGTTCATGTTATGCTCTATTGTTTATTTTGTGGCATCACAAAATGCATTGTTTACAGTAATACTTTTTCATCATTTGGATAAGCGCAATCTTACACACCACCAAAGGGGTTCAGACAGAAACGTGAATAAGAGCATGGTGAGAAATGTACAGTGTTTACGTTTTGCATTTCATTACGGAATACTGTATTTGTTGATGATAAAGCTAGAAATATGATCACATATTAGTACTGTTTTGAGTATGTACTTGAAACTTAAACTTTGATATTGGCTTTAAATGCTATTTTTAATGTTTTTCGTGATCTGCCTGATAACAAAATTAAGCTGATAAATAATGTATTATTTCCACTGGTTGAACTACGTTACATGCTTGCTGCCTGACACTTTTTTATGATTTTACATTTTTTATGATTTTGGTTGATGTTCAATGACTTGGTTGATATTTTCATGCGTTTTGTTAGGTCAGGCGGTACATTTTTTTTATATAAAAGAAAGTTGGCCATATTAAAGAACAGATGATTAACAAATTTAAGCGTTTAATGGAATGGGTAAGTGTTATGGTTGGCTAAATAGGACATAATGAAGTCTCTTTCATTTTTTTTTCCATAAATACCACATTTTTCTATTTTTCTTGACTGCATTTTCATAAGTCAGTTCAATTTTGGAAATGAAAAACCATATCTAATTAATTAAAATTTAAGTTGACTTGCGCAAATTAAAGTTTACCAATTATATTTTTATTTAAAAATGCATTTTTAGCACACATCAATAATGAAACATTGGTCACGCTTTACAATAAGATTTCATTAGTTAGTGTTAGTTAATGTATTTACTAACACAAACAAATGAACAGTACTTACAGTATTCATCTTTGAGACTGTTTGTTCCAAAAAAAAAAAAAACTCAGCAAACACAGTTTTGAATGTTAATAAAGCATTATACAAGCTAAATACAGTATTTTAACTAACATTGAGTAATGGAAACTTATTGTTAAGTGTGACCAAAATTATTCTTATAGTCTGTTGTTGTGAAGACATACATTTTTGTCAGCCATGAAGATTTACCGTACAGACTTAAAAATTCTTATACTTTTAAATTCAACCCAGGCTCATTCTGAAAACGTACCACTATATACATTTCTGGAGAGTGCCAAATATGTCCCAGGAGGTACGGGGTTTTTTTTTGCAGTTGTTGTTTTTGCGAATCAACCAGAGGGCGCTGTGTACGCTTTTTGAGATCTCAAATTTCTCTCGCGAGTGCCATTCGCACCTGCTCTTCTCACGTAAATCCACCAGAGGCCGCTGTCAACTGACTGACCGAGTGACTAACCGATTGACTGACCCAACCTCCTCCTTCCCTAAACCCAACCGATAGTGTTAAAAAAAATTATTTACTTTCTTCCTTTTCTTCTCCTCTTTTTTTTTTTTGGTTGGGTTTTGACCCTGTCCTCCTGGTCCTGCCACTTGTGCTGATGTGATGAAGGGTTTGCTGACGGCTCTCAGCTCTTCTGTGGTGTAATTAAAGAGCGACTTTCCCCCTGGCCAGACGCTCAACCTTGGTCTCATGTTCGCAAGCTCTGCCTCCATCCCTTCCTCCAAAACCTGCACCAAGAAATAAATAAATAAAAATTCTGTTCTGAGCATGAAAAATAATGAAATCAATTACAGAGTTAATGAATTTGATTTATTTGGGTTTTCTGCTTCGGGACTGCTAGAATTGTGTAATACCTTCAAAAACACAAACTCTTTTTTAATAAACAGATCATGCATGATTCCGCCGACTGGTTGGTACTTTTTCAGTTGCTTTGGATCAACAGTTATAACAAAACAAGAGCGTGTGAATAATTTAAAAGTACAGAGATTTTAATGAGGGGCGCAAACCGTCAACCCACATCCGCGTCTGTTACATGCTTTCGTTGCATCGTGATTTATTGTTTGATATGCGTTTTTCTCTTTGCCTCCAGCAGGAAAAAAAAGGTGCTTTGGTTAATTAAACAAAATCGAAATCCTCCACGGCATTAAGTAAATGCTTTAATTGTGATGAGAGAAAACATGCATGAGACCTTAGAGTGGAACGAGTATAAGAAAAATGTAATTATGTAAAGACTATTGCTGGGGAGAGGGGCATGATACAATTAGCCACTTATAAAATCATATTATAACATCTTATTATAAGTAATATTGCAAACTAATCCATCACATGAAGAAGATATTGCAATATTTTACCGTTGCCATTCACTTCTTTTGGGAGAAGATTGTTTTTTTTTTGTTTATCCATCCATCAGGAGAAGCGTATCAGCTCGGCACTCATGTTCAGCCTTCATGTTATCACTTTACCAATAAACAGGAACAGCGGCCGACATCTAACAGCAGGAAGCTGAACAACAAGGATTTGAGATGAGAGGACGAGCTGCCTTTTTTTTAAATACTTTTCTTTTTTTTACATTTTTAGGTTCGTCTTGCTGTCCAGAATTTGATGATTTTACAACATCGCTGGTTGTATCTTAAAGTTTTCTCTTGTGCTATCTGGATTCAAAACTGCAGAAAAATACAACAAAATATAATAGTGGACTAATGATTTTAAAATAACACTCCAAAAGAAATTTTATCATTATTAAGTTTATCATTAACTGCTTGTAACCTTTTGATTTTATTTAATTTGTCAGTTTTTTTAAATGTATATTGTCAGATTCCTTAGAATCTAAATCTGTTGAAATCGAATATTATTAGATTTAATCAGTTAAAAATATATATGATTATGGTATAAAGATATCTAGCTGTAGAAAAAAGCAGATCCAATTAGTTAAATTCTATGAAATTGGTTTACTTAATGTTCGGGGGCAGAATTGATGCAGCTCCATACTCCTGACAAATAACTAACAAATATCAATCACATAAAGTTTATTAGCTTAATTATGTTAGAAGTATGTCGTCCAAATGGATGGAAATTTTATATGCAATCAGAATACATAATTCTAAATATTTTTTTGAGTGTAGTCGTCTAAAGAACAAAAAAAGTATTTCAAAAAAGCCAATAAAAATTTATTCCATTAGTGCTCACGGACGAGTTCGATTCCCGCCTCGTTGTCCTATGCCGATCCTTCCCCTCTCTCTGCTCCCCATGCTTTCCTGTCAATACTCTGTACTGTCCTATCCATTAAAGGTGAAAACCCCGAAAAAATAATAATAAAAAAAAAATTTATTCCATTATTACTATATAAAATTTTGTCCATTATTACAACCCCAAATCAGAAAAAGTTGAGACACTATGGAAAACGCAAACAAAAAAGAAAGTAGTGATTTCCAAATTTACTTTGACTTGTATTTCATTGCAGACAATAAAAACACAAAATATGTTTTGTCTGGTCAACTTCATTTCATTTGTAAATATACATCTGTTCCTGTCATTCAGACCTGCAACGCAAAAAAAAGTTGAGACAGGAGAAATTTAGGGCTAGTAATCAGGTAAATTGGTTAAATAATGATATGATTTGAAACAGGTGATGTCAACAGGTGATTGCAATTTTGATTTGGTACAAAAGCAGCATCCAAGAAAGGTCTAGTCCTTTAGGAGCAAAGATGGGCAGAGGATCGCTCAGGACTATTTCTGCAAATCTTTGTCAAGCACCACAATACGTACATCCACAAATGCCAGTGAAAACTGTACTGTGCCAAAAGGAAGCCCTATGTTAATAGTGTCCAGAAGCGCTCCAGAAGTATCCAGAAGTCAGAGGCATCTGGGATGGACCATCACACAGTGGAAACATGTACTGTGGTCAGATGAATCAATATTTCAGGTATTTATTTATTCAGTGCCCTTGGCAAAGGTAACTTGCACTTTTGTGATGGCACCATTAATGCTGAAAAGTACATAAAGATTTTGGAGCACAATATGCTGCCTTCTTTTTCAGGGACACCCATACATATTTCAACAAGACAATTCAAAACCACATTCTGCACACATTACAAAGTGCTGGCTGCAGAGGGAAAGGATACAGATACTTGACTGGCCTGCCTGCAGTCCTGACCTGTCTCCAATAGAGAATGTGTGGCGCATTTTTAAGTGCACGAAGACCCTGTACTGTTGCCCACCTTAAGACTTGTTGGCAGGAAGAATGGGACATAATTACACCTGAAACACTTCATCACTTTTAACACTAAACCTCTTTTAAGTGTAACTTTTTTTTTTATGTGTTGCAAGAACCAAAATTGGAATACGTGTTAGTTTTGGAAAACAAAAAAACAATACAAATCACGAGGAACACATTAAATAATGTTTGTTGTATTGTCTGCAATGCAATACAAGTCAAAGTAAATTTAGAAATCACTACTTTTTTATTTGCGTTTTCCATACTATCCGAACATTTTCAGATTTTGGGTTGTATTATTATTGCTGGTGTTGTTGTTTAAAGAATAAAATAAATATTAGATTTTACTCAAACCCATACCTAATAGATCCAGAGAAACTGAATTATACTGTTTATTAATATTTTATGTTTTTAATTTTGATTTTAATTACAGTTTAAGTTTTAGCAATTTTAATATGAGCTTTCTTCATTTTATTAGTTAGTTTTTTGTTGTGCTTCTATTTAGTTTTTTTCACAATTGTATTAAATTAATGTATTAGTTAATTAAAATTTTTATTACTTATTTTTCTCAGTGACTGTAGTTACCAATTAAATATGTCTAGTTTTTCATGTAATATTTATATAATTTTATTATATATAAATATATTGGAGTAGTTGGACCTGATTATTTTTATTTATTTGTTTGCATTTGCTAGAAGCAAAAAATCATCTTTAGCCTTTATTAATATGTAGCCTTTAAAAAATATTGACTGTTTAAAAACTGAATCATACAGTACATAATCCAAGATGATGTCAAATATCGAAGAACCACAGGTATTATCAAAGCATAATAGTCCTTCTATAGTGCTGCATCAACTAAGGACAAATAGCACACGGAAAGCTGAAGAACGTGTGCGGGATAAGGTCTTAAGGGAAAATAATGAGCTGATCAAATGAGGCACTTTTATATCCAAGCAGCAGGCCATGGCAAACTGAGATGTATTTGTGTTGTGCAGGTAATGTGAGCCTGTAATGGATTAAAGAAACAAGATTGTATCTCAGCGATGTTGAGCCACAGTGATGAAGAGACTGTTAGACAGCACCGCCGTCGTGACGGTGATACACAACACCGTCCTAATGCCACCTAAACACACAGCAGTTTCCAGCACACAAACACTACTCTCTCTCTCTGTGCTCAGGCTGATATATCATCCAGTTCTGTTTAGAAAAAATATGCACTATCCTATGATTATTTTGCAACACTTTTAAAGGGGATAGGCAGCACAGTGGTTCAGTGGTTACCACTGTCACCTCACAGCAAGACGTTCACTGGTTCGAGTCCCAGCTGGACCAGTTGGCATGTGTGGAGTTTGCATGTTGTCCCCGTGGGTTTCCTCCAGGTGCTCCGGTTTCCCCCACAGTCCAAAGACACGCTATATGTGAATTGGATGACCTAAATTGGCCTTAGTGTATGAGTGTGTGTGAATGTGAGTGTATGGGTGTTTCCCAGTACTGGGAAGGGCATCCGCTGCGTAAAACATGCCGAAATAGTTGGCTGTTCATTCCGATGTGGCAACCCCTGATGAATAAGGGACCAAGCTGAAGGAGAATAAATGAATGATTAAAGGGGATATATGATGAAAACATGGCTTTTTGTGTAAGTGCTGTAAATGAATCCCCGATGCATCTACCAATCCAGAAAACGTGAAAAGTAAAACCCAGAAACTTTTCTGTAAGTATGTAGGAAAATGATCTGTACAGATTTCGCACCACTAGTGATGTATA
The DNA here is from genome assembly GCA_903798115.1 of Danio jaintianensis. NCBI lineage: Eukaryota > Metazoa > Chordata > Actinopteri > Cypriniformes > Danionidae > Danio > Danio jaintianensis. The sequence goes on along the minus strand of CAIGQV010019356.1, from coordinate 13,600,127 downwards.
TATTACAGCCCTTTCATCTTTGTTTCCACCCACAGTACAACTACAAGAATTCACTATATCAGAAGAAAACATTATAAATGTTCTGTTAAGAAGTTTCAATGAACAAAAGAGTCACCGTAGATTCCAGGCATCCGAGTCTCTGAGTACATACTGTCACGGTTGGTGGGTGGGGAAAGTAGCGAGGACTCAATTGCAGAACTAAAATGGGTTTATTAATGATAAAAAGAAAACAAAAAGGTAACAAAAACAACCCCGAGGGGGAAAAACATAACTAAAACACAAAAGGCACACAAACTTGACTGGGCTGGCAAGACAGGACTGGAGCAGGAACACAGGACAAGGCAAGATACGACGACGAACTGGCACAGGACAGCAGACATGAGGAGAATATAAGCAGAAATAATTAACAAACAGACAGGTAAACAGAATAAACTAATAATGGGTTAACAAGGAGGGTGGGACTACACAATAGACAGGAGAGCACATGACACATAGAAACACCACAAGCCATGTGCTCACATAAACGAGACTAGAACACGCAGCCAATGAGAGAACTCATTAACCGCGTGTTCACACAAGACAAAGCACAAAACTAAAGCACGCGGCCACAATGTAAACACCGAGCCACGTGCTTAGACAACACCACAAACAGAACGCAAGACACGAGCACACGATAAGTAAAAACACCTTGCCCCGTGCGCTCACACATGCAACCTGCATGTTTCATCCCAGCGCCAACCGAAACCAACTAGACTGAGACGCTGGGAATGAAACACCACGCTGCAGACAGAACAAACAAACACACCAGGACAAGAGCGCGCATCTAGAGCACGCCCGGACCTCGCGCGCCCGCATTAAGCGAAAACTCGAGCCGAGCACAACATACAAGACATGACAGGACTAGTGTCTGGACTCTGCCACCAAAACAAGAATTTACAAGACTGGAGTGGCAGAACCCTGACACATTGTGGTTGAATTTCATTTTGAAGGTAATGTGGTGAAAAATAGTATGTGTTATATACAGTTGGAGTTAAAATTATTAACCCTCTGGTGAATTTTCTTTTTCAAATATTTCCCAAATGATGTTTAACAGAGCAAGGCATTTTTCACAGTATTGCCTTTAATATTTGTTTTTCCTAAAGAAAATCGTATTTTTTATTTCGGCTAAAATAAAAGCAGTTTAAAAAAAAAAATTAAAAACATTTTAAGGTCAATATTATTAGCCCCCTTAATCTTTTTTTTTTTTTTTTTTTGATTGTCTACCGAACAAACCATCATTATACAGTACAATGACATGGCTAATTACCCTAACTTGCCTAGTTAACCTAATTAACCTAGTTAAGCATTTCAATTGCACTTTAAGCTGAATAAAGTAAATCTTGAAAAATAGTAAAATATTATGTACTGTCATCATGGCAAAGATAAAAGAAATCAGTTATTAGACATTAGTGATTAAAACTATTATGTTTAGAAATGTGTAGAAAAAAGATATTCTTTCTGTTAAAGAAAAATTGGGGAAAAAATATACAGGGGGCTAATAATTCAGGAAGTCTAATAATTCTTCAACACAAACTTTTTAACTACGCATTGCTTTACCAGTGAGGGTAAGTTCAATGATGTTTCCGAAGGATCAATACCATGCAGCTCTTTGTTCTCTAACTTCATATTCAGAACAAGTTTGTCACCTAATATTTTAAGAATTACCTTTCTGAATGTGCTTGTTAAGCCCTGCTCACATTGTGTGTGATTTTGTATACAATTTGGACAAATTTAGAATATTTATTTTGATCATTGGTTTAATCCAATTCAATCCACTGAAATTCTGGCATTGTCAAAACAAATTTGTACAGTGTGACTCGAGCGTCAAAACAGATAGGAGCACTGAATCTGATTACACAATCAGCACGACATGGTTTTCAAATGTCTTTTATTATGAAGGCATGTTATGAGTAAAATTAGCACTACAGATTGTTTATGATTTGCATGTTTGTATGTGCTTTGTGTTTTAATGTACAGTGCTTTGGTACCCATTGTGGTTGTTTGAAAGTGCTTGAAAGTTAAGTAGAGTTGAGTTGAGTTGAGTTGAGTTGAGTTGAGTTGAGTTGAGTTGAGTTGAGTTGGGTTGGGTTGGGTTGATTGGTTAGCATTGTCGCCTCACAGTGGTGCTCCAGTTTCCCCCACAGTCCAAAGACATGCGCTATAGGTGAACTAAATTGGCCGTAGTGTAATGGAAGGGCATCTGCTGCGTAAAACATGTGCCGCAATAGTTGGCGGTTCATTCCACTGACGTCAACCCTCGTTAGCTATGCAGAAGTGTGCTATTTCTTTATTTATTGTTATTCAAGGAAGTACAGGGAGTCCAGAAAGCAGCAGCTCATTTGCATTTAAAGGGACTTACAAAAACATGTGTATTTTGATTGTTTAAAAAAATATCTGTGGGGTGTTTTGAGCTGAAACTTTACAGACACATTCAGGGGGCAGAGATTTATTTGACATCTTATGAAAAGTGCAACCCAGGCTTATTCTGAAAATGTACCTCTATAAACATTCTGGAGATGTATTTGGAGGCAGTTTTTGTTTTCGCGAATCCACCAGAGGCCGCTGTGTACGTTTTTTGAGATCTCAAATTTCTGATCTCCATTCGCGCCTGCTGTTCTCGCGTAAACCCACCAGAGGCCGCTGTCGACTGACTGTTTGACTGACTGAATGACTGACTGACCGATCGACTGACTCACCCTCCTCCTTCCCTAAACCCAACCAATTGTATTGATTGACCCACCCAACCACTTCCTTAAACCCAACCAACAATTTTCAAAAGCAATCCAGAAAAGGAAAAGCCCTCGTCTGATTTTTACCACGTTTTCAGATTTTACCACATTCTCACAACGTTATTTACTTGTTTATTTGATTTTTTGGATTCTGTTTTTGGCTTACTTGCTTTCTGGAATCGTTCTTCACCTGACTCGAACCCCGTCATCGTGGTCAACTCCTCTCTGCGTCTCAAGTTTGCCGACGTACATGGCGAGCTAACGGGACAAACTGTTAACAGCAGAAAAGCGTCCGTACGGAGGTAAGTGGTCAGCTGGTAAGCACGAAAAGGAACGGCGTCATACTGCCCCGTAGCGTTCATTAAAAAAAAAAAATGCAGCCATATGTACTTCTGGCTACATAATTCGCGATCGCCAGAAACGTATATAGGGCTACGTTTTCAGAATGAGCCTATGTTGGAAATGTGCCATAATATGTCCCCTTTAAATGGCAATAAGCTGATAGTTCTTTTATTAAGCGAACCAGTGGCTACTTCATAAACTCTTGGGTGGCTGAAGTCTCATTAAATGTCAATTGAAGTTTCAGGGTTCAGCACTGAGGGATTGGAAGAGGCCACGGAGGGCATTTTGGAAGCTGTTGACCTCTGCTGTGAGACATTGGCTTTATCAAGTTGATGTAACACTTCCAATCAAATTACTCTTCATCTCACTTCTCCTCTTTGTTTCTCTCCTTCTCCCTCCTCATTCCCATAAATCAGCTCCTGCACTTGCCATCTAATCAAATATTGTTTAAGGTTTCATTTATGGGATACTGTATATTCAGTTACCAGTATTGGCCAAAAACACATACAAAATTGTTGACTTAAAAAAAAAAAGTGAGTAAACCTGTTGCCCTAAACTTACAGTATTAAGTAAATGAACTGTGTGCATAATAATAAAAATGAGGCTACATCTACCATCTACATCTTACATATAACAGCTCCAAGTTACAATGAGTTTATTCACTTTTTTAAGTAAAGTAATTAATTGTTTTTACAGTGTAGAAGCTTTTCTTCTATATGTCTTAGACGATACACTTTCAGAATAAAGATACACAACCTGTCAATGGGGTGGCACCTTTCAAAAGATACCTCATGTTTCTCTCCGTATAACCATTCACCAGTGGAGAAAGTGTGGAGAGAGATCTGTCTGTTTGCGAATGTGGGTAGAGGGATGGAAACAGAGAAAGAAAAGAGAGAGCCAATGTATTACCACATGTCCAAGCACTTGCTTTAAAAAAAAAAAATCACCTGTATTGATTGATCTGCTCTTTGCCGGTATGCCTCTTGCACCATATTGTTCTAATCTAATAATGCTCTTAACAGATGTGGCTGATACTGTCTCTCCATTCTGGATTGGGATCGTTTAATGTCTGAGTTGTTCCTCCCATCGGTTCTGCTTTAATGGACTCTGAAATTCCATCAGTAAAGCTGTCCTTCCCCATATGACGATCCAATCTGAAGTGGAGGCTTTGTGATATCAGAGAGAGCTGAACACCCCACTTAATGCTTGGAATTATGTGTAGTGTCCAATTCATTATGTCTTAATAGTAGCTGTTGTCACAGTATTATGTTATTTATAGTATCTATTTGGGATATCAGGAAAAAATGTATTGACTAATGCTGACCTAACTTTGCTGCAAACTTTTATTTTCTTTCATTGTCATAGGAAGGTTGTGAATGTTATAAAACAATACATTATAAACCTGACCAAAAAAGGAATATACTTGAAAATGTCAATACAGATGGCATTTTGTCAATTCATCTTTCATTTATTTATTCATTTTCTTTTCGGCTTAGTCCCTTTATTAATCAGGGGTCGCCACAATGGAATGAACCGCCAACTTATCCAGCATATGTTTTACGCAGTGGATGCCCTTCCAGCTGCAACCCATCACTGGGAAACACCCATACACTCCCATTCACACACATACACTACAGACAATTTAGCTTACCCAATTCACCTAAAGCGCATGTCTTTGGACTTGTGGGGGAAACCGGAGCACCCGGAGGAAACCCACACAAACACGGGGTGAACATGCAAACTCCACACAGAAATGCCAACTGACCCAGCCGAGGCTCGAACCAGCGACCTTCTTGCTGTGAGGCGACAGCGCTACCCACTGTGACACCGTGCTGCCCCCAATTCATTCATTCATTCATTTTCTTTTCGGCTTAGTCCCTTTATTAATCTGGGGTCGCCACAGCGGGATGAACCGCCAACTTATCCAGCATACATTTTACGCAGCGGATGCCCTTCCAGCTGCAACCCATCACTGGGAAACATTCATACACACTCATTCACACACACACTACGGACAATTTTAGCTTACCCAATTCACCTATACCGCATGTCTTTGGACTTGTGGGGGAAACCGGAGCACCCGGAGGAAACCCACGCGAACACGGGGAGAACATGCAAACTCCACACAGAAATGCCAACTGACTCAGCCAAGGCTCGAATCAGCGACCTTCTTGCTGTGAGGCGAACGTGCTACCCACTGCGCCACCGCGTCGCCCTGCCCCCAATTCATCTTTATAAATAAAAAAATTCTTAATAACTTTTAAAAGTCATCCAGTAGTCACAAATGACTGATTGGTCAAAATTCTTTGGCTAAAACCTGTGCAAACTGTATTTTTCTGTTATGATAGGCTTAAAACACACTTTAAGCACAGTCAGCGCATCAGAAATTGTGTGCTGTCTAAAACTGACTCGTAAAAATAATATATATTCTATATGGTATGAATTAGTGCTGGGCTAAAATTAATCGCTTCGAAAATAAAAGTTTGTTTTGACATAATTCAAGTGTGTGTATTGTATATATTTATTCTGTATATATGAATACACACAGTCATGCATATGTTTGAGAAAATGTTTATTTATATTTAGGTATAAAATATATGTATATATGATACAAACTGTATATATATTTAAATATCTGTGTAGCAAAATAGTTTTGTATGGTTTTGTTTCATGCAAATATACATAATAAAATATATAATACACACACATTTATTTCCCCTTTTACTGCTGCAACCAATCCCGTCACTGCTCTACAACTCCATTCCAGCAATTTGGCAGTGTTTCAGCTTGCTTTGTTTCATTTTGCTTGGTATTTTGATAGTTTTGATATCCCTCTTTGAGTTCATACGAATTAGCCACTAAATCAAAAAGTCACGAATTGCCGTGAGATACCGTTGTACATACTGTTGTTGAGCTCACATTGACTATTGTGACTGTACACAGCAGAATGTTGATGCTGAAATGATGTAATTGGCAGACCTAAAAGCTAGTTACATAATACATAAATGTAAACAACATTTAACTCTAATTAAATGTATCTCTGCTGCCCCCTTTAGTGCTGGAGTTGCTACTGCAGCAATAGCACACACAAGAATGCAGGATCAGATGTTTAGATGTTTGCTAATCTTTGACTTTACATGCATTTCTGACTGATGAAAAGGAGAAAAGCACTCTTCTGAAAAGTTTCAGACAGCACTGATGACCCACATGTGCTTGTCATCAGCAGAGCAGCTCATTTGAACCCCACCGCATGCCTCCTCTTGAATGATTACCCTTCTCAGGATGGAGATTATTGGTAGGAGTGTAATTAGCATGAGCGCGAGTGTAACTGCTGTGCTAATCGGTCTCAGAGCTGTTGTCCTGTTTCCGAGATGTTCTCTCATTGGTTAGAGAGCGTTTGTTTTAATATTTGTGACAGTGTGGTGCCTCAGAATCCCACACATAGCCAATCATCTGCTGAACCCCACTCTCCTCAGTTTCTGAGGGCCTGAGATTCGATTTCTTTTTCATTTTTGAGTTTTCTTAAAGGTGCACTCTGCATTTTTTTTAATTATAAATATATAGAATATATACAAATAGCTTCATTATGGACTTTGCTGTTTGTGTGTCTGCCGCTGTGTGTGTAAAAAGCCTGAAACAATGGATGAGTAGTAACTGTGACATCAATAGGAGAAAAAATGATGTGGTTCTCATGACCCCTCACTCTACACAATTTGCATGTCTTTCTTGTTTAACACCTGATTTGGATAACCAGCTTGTTAAGAGCTACAGTATGTGTTCCTGTTGACATCTTCCCTTCATAGTGTTCACTGCTCTCTACCCTGCACACAACCAGCTGAACTTTTAAAAACAAAGATGTGCACTACACTGTTTGCAGCGTATTCAGTCGAGATATAATTGTAACCATGAAATTTGCATAAAAATTATATCACGCGCACTTTAATACTGTTTGAATTGAACGCGCCTCTGTTGAACTGGAGTCATGGCAGAATATCTTGTGATGTCCACTTCGCAGAACATTTACTGTCGAATAGAACAAACCTCTGAAGTGGTAAGAGAAACATACAAAATGTGCAGAGCAACGGGTCATGAGGACCAGGATAGAGAACTGCTGATTTGGTCTAAATTAAACTAATACTGGCAAATAATAATTATTCTATTTTTAATTGTATTTGCTTACGTTTGACGTACATTTTACATATTTTATACACATTAAACTTATTTTTATTGTTTCCCTCATAAATTGTCATCTACAGAAGAAATAAGAAATAATAATGATCTGTGGGTTTATTTATGGAGACAGTAAAAAGGGGTATAATGGGTTCCCTTTAAATCTGCACTAATTAGTCAGATCTAATTAATATAAATTGCTGTTTGTGTGTGTCTGTCATTGTGTTTAAAAATTGCCTCAAACTCAAGAGCTATGATAACTTAAGAAATGAATAATATTTCATTAAAATTGGGCAGATCATAACTGCTTCTCCCCGCACCAATGTAACAAAGTTCATGGTTGAGAAAAGGAGAAAATACGCGACAAACAATGAACTTAAAATCATGTAATAAGACAAACAAGGCAACTGCCACATAAACAAAAGACCATTGTAAATGTCCTCCACACGAATCAGCCTCACGTGTCACAATGATACTTTGATTTCTTTATTAATTAGAAAAAAAGAGACCATTTCCACACCACTCGCAGCCCAAACTGTGACGATAAACAGCCTAAATATGGCCTCAGTCAGATTTAATTAATATAAAGTGCTGTTTCTGTGCTTGTCGCTGCAAGTGGAGCTTGCCTCAAACTCAAGCAGTCATTGAGCAGTTCACTCCAGTTTTTATGTTACCTCATAAAAGCTATATTGGAAATGACTTTGCTGATAAACAAGTTTATAGTGATTTTTCAATCTGTTTTATACTGACTTCAGTCCACTATGCAAAGGAAAAAAATGCTCAGTGCAAAAAAAAATCTCTATGTGGACCTACACTGTAAAAAAAAACGTAATCAGTATTGACAGTAATAAACTGGCATTATTAAAAATCCAATGGAAACCGTAAAATAAATTAAAATATTTTATGGTAAACAATCGTATTTCATTAATTTTATAGTGTTATTCACCAATGTTTTGAAGTACTAACTTCTACACATCACACCTATGTTACACAGACAAAAACACAACCTTTAGCATGTGGTGATGAGAAAGTCATGTGATGAACCAATGCTCATCACAAACAACTCATCCACAAGCAGAGACACTTACTAATAAATATATAGTAGACAGTGCTCAGTGTCATTCACACAGCTACTAAACACTACCATGCAACACACACTGTAAAAAGTCATTAGTTACTTAAAGTGAGTAAACGCATTGCCTTAAAAGTAACAAGTTGATTAAAATGAAGTAAACTTATTGTAACATGGAACTATTAAGTTGACTTAATTTTAATAATTCTGCTAATTTTACTCACTTTTTAAAATAAAGTCAACTAATCGCTATTTACAGTGTTACTAATCGCTTTTTACATTGCACATGACACATAACATTCATTTATTCATTTTCTTTTCGGCTTAGTCCCTTTATTAATCTGGGGTCACCACAGCGGAATGATCCACCAACTTATCCAGCATATGTTTTACGCAGCGGATGCCCTTCCAGCTGCAACCCATCACTGGGAAACATCCATACACACTCATTCACACACATAGACTACGGACAATTTAGCCTACCCAATTCACCTATACCGCATGTCTTTGGACTTGTGGGGGAAACCAAAGCACCCGGAGGAAACCCACGCGAACATGGGGAGAACATGCAAACTCCACACAGAAACGCGAACTGACCCAGCCGAGGCTCGAACCAGCGACCTTCTTGCAGCCCTGACACATAACATAACATTATTTATCAACATTAGATGTAACATAAAACTCTAAAGTACATAACTGATGAGAAAAATGCAACAAAAAAAAACATTGTAATGTCAACAAAAAAGCATTAAAAATGAATTTATGGTTATTCACTGTATATATTAAGGAAACTTAAAGATAGTTAAAGATTTTTACTGTTTTTACCACTGAAATCATGGCCTTTTTTATGGTGGGGGGGGTTCAACTTATGTTCGCCCAAACAGGCATTGTGAAAGCTGTAACCTGTAATTTAGACACTGAGCACCTTTCTCTCTGACAGAAGCCTCAGATGTGTCGACGTGGGAGGTTTCGCATATGTCAGGGTGCGACAGTGGACTCTTCTTTCACACTTCACTCTCTACCTGAGATTCTGTAAGTTATGCCTAAGTTTGTACTGTGCCAGTGGGTTCTCTAATATGACTGTGGCTCTGTTCCAAAATAGCCAGCTGCCTGTCTATGTCTACATAGTCACATGCTTTCACTAGGCAGCTGAAATTGGGAAAATGTAGCTGTCCTACATGAGCAATTACAACTAATGTTTACAATTCACTACAAAATTATGGCAACAGTAGAGTTTTGGAAGATAAAAAGCTATTGGTAACACTTTACAATAAGGTTGTAATGTTAGTTAATGCATTTACTAACATGAACAAACAATAAACAATACATTTATTACAGTATTTGTTCATGTTAGTTAACGTTACTTACTGAAAATACAGTTAACAAGCATAAACCTGGATGTTAATAATGCATTAGTAAATGTTGAACTCATTCATTCATTTTCAACCGCTTTTCGGGGGCCGGGTCGCGGGGGCAGCAGTCTTAGGAGAGATCCCAGACTTTCCTCTCCCCAGACACTTCCTCCAGCTCCCGAGGCGTTCCCAGGCCAGCCAAGAGAGACATAGTTTCTCCAGCATGTCCTGGGTCTTCCCCGAGGCCTCCTCCCAGTGGGACATGCCTGGAACACCTCCCTAGGTAGGCGTCCAGGAGGCATCCGAAACAGATGCCTGAGCCACCTCAGCTGACTTCTCTCGATGTGGAGGAGCAGCGGCTCTACTCCGAGCTCCTCCCGGGTGACAGAGCTCCTCACCCTATCTATAAGGGTGCACCCTGCCACCCTGCGAAGGAAACTCATTTCGGCTGCTTGTATCCGAGATCTTGTCCTTTTGGTCATAAGCTCTGTCAGAGTCGGGGATAGAACCCGGGTGAGATGTTGGTCTAGTAACCGCTGAGCCAAATAGGCGTTGAGTAACCCAAGCAACAAAAAAGGAACTTGCTTCTTAGGAGGGATTTATTAATAACAAAAAATACTTCAAATAGAAGATAAGGTTATCCTGGAAACTCAGGATCAGTTACAGCTCAAAAAATACTCCAAAAACAAAACAGCTTAGCAACGTGACAAAGAGATTTTTCAAACGGAAAGACTCACAGAGGATGACTGCTAGGATCCACAATAATCGAGCAAAGAACTACTGAAACTGAGGCTACTTGAATACAAACAACTAAACAAGGCACATGTGAAATCAATAATGGTGATTACAGATACAACAAAAAAAGAGAAAGAACAAAATGAGTGGTAAAGAAAAAACATTACAAGTAAAAACAAAAAAACATGGGGCAAAATCCTGAGAAGCTCATGACCATAGTTCAACATAAATGTTGAACTATAATTAACAAATGCTGTACAAGTATTGTTCATAATTAGTTCATGTTAGTAAATACATTAACTAATGAAACCTTATTGTAAAGTGTGACCATGCTATTTTATTTTTGCTTTTAGAAATGAACAATGAAAAATAAACTATATAAGCTCTGATTCATGTTTCCGAATGAGTAAATGAGATTTGAAATAACTAATGAAGTAACTAACTATATTTAAAATAAGTCAATAATTATAATAAAGCTACAATATCATAAAGAGAATCATTATGCATGTTTTTATTGTTAAATAAAGCTATAAAGAATCTGAAATTAAATAAAATAAATTATTACACAAATAAGATGACGTCACATTGGCAACTTTTCTATGTTCATTGTCAAGCAGTGCAGTTAATTCAGATTGGGTGGATTTCTATTAAAATAAGAATGTTGCAGCTGAAAATTTGTCAAGTAGCAATAAATGGGTGATTAATTTCGGGTTAATTTTGCGTCTCCTAGACAAACCTTCTATTATTTTTCACAAACAAAAGACTTTAATGAAACAGTTTAGAATAATGAATACATACTGTCACGATCACCAGCAATCTAGGCTTTGGATTATCTGTATGCCCCTGTTTGTATCTGTCGACCATTGCCTGCCTGACTACTCCTAGTAATAAACTGCACGTGGATCCTCACCCATTACACATACATTTTTTTATATACTTACACTCAAATTATTTTTGCTGCTTGTTCAAAATACTTATTTGACTAAATGAGCTGAAACAACACAATTCTTTTTTTTTTTTTTTTTTTTTTTAGAAAACTCAATTGCTTTATGTTCATTTTTAATTAGTATAATAATATACTTAAAGGTTTTTCTGTAGGTTTTGGTTTAGGTATTTGTTTGAATAAAATGTCCGTTTTTAAAAACATGGCAAATTTTCATTATTTTGACCAATTGTCACTGGAAATGACAACATTTTATTTTCAATTTAGGAGTTTGAGAAATATCTAAATATCTAAATGTCACTCAAAAACATAAGCATAAGTTGTAAATCCAGGGAAATTTCAATGCTTTCATAAGTTTCTCTACAGTATAATCACCAAAAAGCTCCACTGTTTCAGCTTAAAATCATCTTTAACATTCTACTGAAAGAAAAAGTTGCCTACGTGTTGTACGCCCTGAGGGTGAGTAAATTAACAGCTAATGTTTATTTTTAGGTGAACTATATCTTTATATATTATATCTTTAACTTCTCCGCAGAAAGCATGGCTAGCGTGTGACTCTCAATTTGCTGAGTATCCATCTGTCTGTAGTCACCCAGCTCATGTTAACCACGTCCATGTGCTCCATACTTAGTACATATGAACAGATGGGGAACCACTATAGCATGATGATCGCCCACTGTTTAGATTAAAATAGACTCCACATTCACCCAATGTGTCCACACAACACCTTCAGTGGGTGTTGGATGTCATATACGGGGTTTATGTCATGCTCATTTCCAAAGAGTCCTCTTTACCACCAAAAGGAAAAGAAGAAAATCAATTTGCCATGCGCTGCTCTAAACGTCAGAGATTGTGGTAGTCATTTTAACACTCAACCATATGGTTAAATCCCAGTGAACTGAGGAGGTGAGGCAGAAAAGTGGAAATCAATGACCTTTGGTGATGGAGAGGACAGAAGTCATAGGTCAAGGAATTGTCCAGTAGCTTTTATGATTGAATTTAAAATTGAATGTAGTTAAAGGAATATGCTGGGTTAGCCAGGTTGAGGTTGTTGGGATTTTTTGGGATATTTTGTCACTGTTTGGTAAAAAAATATTTTTTTGCTCACCCTTATGCCGTTTTAAATCCAACTGGAACTCAAAAGGAAAATCTATAATAAAAATTAGCAGAAATTATGGTGCTTTCATATTCATTCTGAATCTCAACAGCTTCAGTCCCCATCAGTAAATTATAGGTCAGTAAATAATATATTAGGGTATAATACAAGGAAATATACAATATATTGTAGAATGAGATTCAATTTAAGAAGCCATTGATTTTATTTACATTGAACTATTTAACCATTTTTGAGCATGTAACTCAGCACCTGCTGTTAACAGTTTCCTGTAGAATCTACAGTAACTTACTGGCAGCAGTTCGCCAGTAACTTACTGCAAATCAATTACAGCAAGAATACTGTAATTATATTTACAGCACCATTTTTCTATGTATTTACAGTATCGTATATCTTTACGGTAAAACATACAGTATTTTTCAGAAGGCCCCTTTAAAATACAGTAACATACTGCATAACTGTCATATACAGTAAAATACAGTTTGTTACAGTTAAATGCTGTGTACTTTACAAAAATTGTTAACAGTGTATCCTATCTTCCTATTACTTTGTCCTATCTTGTGAATGAGAGTGACAGTCACATTCAAAACAGAATTAATTCCTGAAAAAAGACAGCGATAACATATACAAAACACATTTAAAACAATAATTCATTCATTCATTCATTCATTTTCCTTCAGCTTAGGCCCTTTATTCATCAGGGGTCGCCAAAGTGGAATGAATCGCCAACTTATCCAGCATATGTTTTACACAGCGGATGCCCTTCCTGCTGCAACCCAGTACAAGGAAACATGCATACACACTCATCCACACACATACACTACGGCCAATTTAGTTTATTCAATTCACCTATAGCGCATGTCTTTGGACTGTGGAGGAAACCGGAGCACCCGGAGGAAACCCACGCCAACACGGGGAGAACATGCAAACTCCATACAGAAATGCCAACTGACCCAGCCAGGGCTCGAACCAGCAACCTTCTTGCTGTGAGGCGACAGTGCTAACCACTGACACATCCAAATAATCAATGGTAAAAGTGGAAAAATATATATATTAATATATAATATTTTTATGACAGGGCATGGACATTTTTGTCCACTTTGAACCTATGAATAGCTTTTTTTTTTTTAAATTATTAAAGCAGGTGTTAAAAGCATTAATGAATGTGTAAAACACCTGCAAATCAAAATAATTACCATATTATATACACACAAATTATATATATATAAAAAAAACAATTGTAGTGTACAGCTGCTTTGAAATTTGAAACAAAATGTATGTTTTTTTGAGTGAACAATCCCTTTAATGTGCTTTACCCCAGCACATGTTAAAGTATTGTGGGGTGAGGACCTCATCAATCCTCTAATCTAATTATATTTCTCATTTCTCCCATGGTGATTGATGCACAGCGCTCAATCTCGTCAACATCTATTTGGAAATGGAAATCAGCACAATTGATCAGATTCAGAGTGATGGTCACAAGAAAGTCATTAGCAGGCACCCCGCAGAGTGATCCATGAAAAATATGAACTGCTTTTCCCCAGTGCAAAACTCTTCCTAACATTACTTCCAACTGGCTTTAGACGATGTTAATTGCATTTGGTGCCGAAATGCTCTGGGTGAGTCTTGCGAAAGCATCAAAAGTCTGCAGATGGCTGTGTGGGCCAAGTGTTGTACGGATGATTTTATGCGACTCTTTATCATTGTCTGAAAAGAAACGTACCAAAATAACGGTTAAACAAGATCAGCACCTTGCCGTTTGTCTGTTTTAAAGCACAGCTGTCAGTTCGCCTGTTCTTCTGAATGCTGACATCGCCTTACGTTCAGAGCGAAAATAGATGCACGCTTGATATTTACAGGGGAAGAAATAGCAGTGCACCCCCCTCCCGTGCCATTAGTCAATTTTATTATTTCATTAGTTTAAAGGGCATTTTCGAGCACCCTCGGATGATATTAGAGCTTCTCCATGCAAGCAGAGCGAGTGGCACTTTGTCTCTCGTATCAATACCATCCAAATCATACTCCAGTCTCCAAGCAACCAGGCCCAGATTTAGGAGGATGTTATCTAACTGCTCAGAGCCCCCGTAAGGTGTCTGACAGGACCATTGCCGGATTGTGAACTTTCTCTTCGTCAGCGATCTTCCCCACCAAATGAATCTAATATCATAAGAGCTTGTCTCATTTCAGGCTATTACCTGGCATTGATTGTCTCAGTAATCCTCCTACAACAGCTTGTTGATCGTATAGAAGCAGGAAAAGGAATGAGTGCTTGGGGTTTAGAAATGTGATGCTTTTTGCGGTGTAACACTTATGGTTTGAAATAACCTCGTTTTCCTCACTGCATCAAAATGGGCTGCAGTGAACGAGCGTGGCAACGTAGAATTGAATCTCGCTAAAGAGGTTAACATTTTAAGAGTGCTCTGTGTCTCAAAGTACTCACACATGTACAGTATTAAAGCTGCCATAGAATGCGTTCATACAATATGTTCAATTGTTCACAAACTCAGTTCTGCTCTGATGAAATAGGCTCACACTGTGATGTACTCTGAAATACAAATATAAAATCATATTCAGTTGTCAAAAACAAATTACAAATTGAGTAGATTCCTTGTGAGCTATCATAATGCCACCTGAAAACCTAAATTATATATGAAATATAAGCTAAGTTGTAATTATACTTGACAAAAGGAGCCAACAGAGATGCATATAGAGTTATGTTCTGTTTAACATACACTCCAAAAAAAATCTTTGATGTTCCTTCAAACTTCTTATTTAAAATGAGCTGAAAACAACACAATTCTTGATTTTTATTTGGGGCAACTTTGTTGTTTTATGTTCAATCCACTTACTTTTTAAAAAACAATTAAATTCACTTAATTAATTTGTGTTGGGACAACATGAAGGTATTGTGTGGAACCCAGCATTTTTTTACAGTGTACACTGTAAAAAAAAATGCTGGGTTCCACACAATTGATTTGTGTTAGAACAACAAGAAGGTATTAAGTTAACTATTAGTTTTTACAAATATAAGTAAATTGAACAAAAAACAGTTAAGTTCTCCCCAAAAAACTCAAAAATTATTGTTTCATTTTAAATAAGTAGTCTGAACAAACAGCATTTTTTGAGTTTATATATAAACATAGGCATGAATTAATACTGAACTTAATAATGAATTTAGTCTTATCAAGAGCTGAGTGATATGACATGATGCATAAATGTGCATTAAACACTTATAATAAACATACATGACAAATTTCACAATATGTTACACTAACAAAAGGTACATTTAAATAGAACTTGTGCCTCTTCGGGGTGGTGCTGATTAAATATATAGCCCTGCATTTTGCATTCAGATGAGCTATGGACACAAACAGATGCTCTGTGGTCATGCATGACTGCCTGCTTCACAGAATGGCTCATTTTCTCTCTTTCAGCAAGAACATGAACATAAAAACTTCATCTCCAGAGCTGCTCCAAAAGTCACTTCACAAGCATTTACTATGTTTTATGTGAGGAAAAACTGTCATCATATTGTCATTTACGCTATTGTCATATTAACAAAAATGTTAGGGTCTTCACATCATCCCGTCAAAATTAGGTTTATTATCAGAGATAGATTCCAAGTTCCATGAATGTTAATGGCTCTTTGCGGAACCACCTTTGTCAATAAAGAAACTTACATTTTTGCTCTGTACACTAGAATATACTTATTAAAGTAACAAAAATTATTCCCAAAAAAAAAAAATATATATATATATATATATATCCTAAAATCTAATAAATGTAAAATAAGTTTGAAATTGAAATTGAATTACGTGATTGTACTTGCAAAATGTTGTATTGTGTTAGTTACGTTATTTTAATTAATTGGACACGCTTTTTAATAATTACATTTTCATTTTAAATGTAGTATTTTTAAATTCCCACAATGCAAAATAATAAATACAGTCATTAATTATTATTATTATTAAACTTTCATTTAAGATTGTTCTGATTAATATAATTTTTTTTATTGTAAAGAAATGCAAAATTACAGTTTACACCAAATGGTAAATAATTTACATAGCAGGTTTTTTTTCTAATCCAGGTTTACTGTGCAGTATGCAGCAAACACTACGCTAGCATTCCATGCTGAACACTACTGAGGCAGCATGTGTTGGATGAGTACTGGATGGAGTCTTGCTCCCTCTGCTGATGACTTTTATATCTATGCGTGTAATAGAGCTGTCATTTCTACTACACTGCAGCACAACTACAGTATCACTTCACTAAGCTAGCAAGCAAAATATGGAACACAGGACAAAACAAAAACAGTAAAAGAAAAAAATATGCATTAAAAGCCAACATTCTGATTTTTTTAAAGACCAAAAAATATAATAAAAATTCATTATTTGTAGTTATTTACTGTATTTTTATACCATTATATAATAATTATTATTATTAATTTCACATACTTTTTACTATAATGATTTTGACTTATTTAGATTGTGTATATTTCTTTCTTCTGTATAGTTAAATCACATTTTCAGGTTCTTTTTAAGTGGTCAACCTGTACTCTTTCTTTCCAGATTAATCCTCAGCACTTGCTCTCTCTCCCTCCACTGTTTTCTGTTCTTGCCTGGGTGCTCCTCAATAACTCATCTTTAACAGATACTGCTGCATCCTCTTGAGAGCGACTCAGAAAACACATCCCAGCATTTCACAGCCCTGCTTGTAAAGGTATAGTAGTGATTGGGAAGTGAGTTTGCGACTATCAACGCTGCCAACCCTCTTTTACTCATTACTGCACAGCCGCAGACAAATGATGAGAGCAAAAGATGCTCTCATGACATAAAAAAAGTATTGAATTTGTAGGGTCGTTTATCAAAAGAGCACTTCTGCAGCACTGCGCATAAAACAGACTGTCATACAAGACTATGATGAACCACACTGAACTGTTGACCTTGTTGTCAGTGTGGGAAAAAAATGAATGTGCTTGATGTCACAGATATAGAGTTTTTTTTCTCTTTTTTTACATTGTCTGCTGAATAAAGGTGATATTTATCATATGTCAAGGGAGAAATTGTGGTTTTGTACTGTATGTGTGCGGTGCAGGCTCTGCCCTCTTTGTGAAGACTAAATGTCCCCATAAGCAGAGTAAAACATGAGCAACATAACCAGTGGTTATCATAGTAAATGTCATGCTTTTTACACTTTCAGCTTTCTTTAGAATGTTTAATTTGAGCCTGAAAAAAATCAGCAAAATCCATCATGCAAAAATCTATTTTACATATTGTCAGAAAAGTGGCTAATTTGTACAAATTCATACAATTTCATCATTTGAAAATGTACAGTTTTAAAAAGGAGGCATGTCCCAAACCCCACCCCTCATTTGGGGGATTAGCAAATCATACTAAAACCTATTAATGAAATCGTAAAAAAATGTATACGAATTAGCCAGTAAATCAGAAAGTTATGAATTGCCATGAGATTGTGTTGGCAAAATCACAAAGTCCAAGTTATTTTCTATATCTAGCACTCTTTCTGAATTCCCTCAAACACCTTGATTGTAGTTCTGAGTTTTCTTTTCCAGAAAAGCACACATCACAATACCCTGAATTTAAATAATTCTGCCAAAGGCATTTCTAGGAAGACAATGCCTGCTTGAGGTGTGTTAGTAGTTTGTTGTCTTCATCTTTCACAGATCTAACATACTGATACACATGTGATTTCTTCCATCACAGACATAATCAACATTTGTGAACTTATGTATTTTTTGTGTGTTTTTAACATTAGGTATAATGTATTTGACAACTGACACACAAAATAATAGTTTCAACACTCATATGACACTTTTTTGGCCACTTCATGTCTAAATGAGTTTAAACTGACAAGACTTTAAAATGCATATTTTCACTGTAAAATGTTTCACAGTTTTGCTTTGTTTTTCATTTATTTACAGTTAAATAATTTCATTTATTTACAGAAAACTTAACAGTTTAGTTTAACAAAGTGATTTTTATTTACATTTTAGTAGTTTGAAACAATATATTTTGTAACGAAGTATATAGAGATAATTAAGTCTGTAAAATAACAGACTTAATTTGTAAGTAATTTACCATAATTTACAAGCCCAATCCAGACAATATATCACTTCAAACTATAAAAAATCTCAATAAAAGTAATTTTTTGAGCTTTTTTAACATCAAGGATCAAAGTCCATTAATGCAATTGAAAAGAATAAATAAATTAAAAAACAATGAATGTCACAATCAGAATACTGTTAATTTATGTTTTTTTTACAGTGTAGTGGGGGGTTACTGAGTAACTGAGGCACAAGCTGTAATGACCCCACCCATTTCTGGGAAGGAGGGCGGGAGCAGCAGCACATTTGCATTTAAAGTGACACACTTTAAAATGTGTTTTGTCTTTCAGCCAAAAGTGATATTTACAGTATGGTATAATAAATAGTATAATCCTTTAAATACATTTTTAAAAATGTGTGTTTATTAGATATAAAATATGATTAGCTGAGTATATGGAGTTGGGGTGGCTCAGTGGTTAGCACTGTCGCCTCACAGTAAGAAGGTCGCTGGTTAGAGTCCTGGCTGGGTCAGTTGGCATTTCTGTGTGGAGTTTGCATGTTCTCCCCGTGTTCACGTGTTCGGTTTCCTCCGGGTGCTCCGGTTTCCCCCACAGTCCAAAGATGTGGTACAGGTGAATTGAATAAACTAAATTGGCTGTAGTGTATGTGTGTGAATGAGTGTATATAGATGTTTCCCAGTATTAGGTTGCAGCTGGAAGGGCATCCACTGTGTAAAACATATGCTGGATAAATTGGCGGTTCATTCCGCTGTGGCGACCCCAGATAAATAAAGGGATTAAGCCAAAGGAAAATTAATGAATGAATATGTGGTTGGATAATGAAAATGAAACGCCTGGTTTTAGACCACAATAATTCATTGATATGGTGTAGGGCCTCCTTTTGCAGCCAATACAGCATCAATTCATCTTGGGAATGACAAATAGAAGTCCTGCATAGTGGCCAGAGAGATTTTGAGCCATTCGTCTTGCAGAATAGTGGCCAGGTCACCACTTGTAGCTGGTGGAGGAAAACGTTTCCTGACTCACTCCTCTCAAAACACCCCTAAGTGGCTCAATAATATTATGATCTGGTGACTGTGCAGGCCATGGGAGATGTTCAACTTCACTTTCATATTGATCAAACCACTCTGTCACCAGTCTTGCTACATTATCATCCTAATACATGGCACCGCCTTCAGGATACAATTTTTGAACCATTTTTTGCACATGGTCCTCCAGAATGGTTCGGCAGTCCTTGGTAGTGCCCATCTAGCACAAGTATTGGGTCTAGGGAATGCCATGATATTTCAGCCCAAACCATTACTGATCCACCCCATGCTTCACTCTGGGCATGCAACAGTCTGGGGGGTACGATTCTTTGGGGCTTCTCCACACTGTAACTCTCCTGCATGTGGGAAAGACAGTGAAGGTGGACTCATCAGAGAACAGTACATGTTTCACATTGTCCACAGCCCAAGATTTTCACTGCTGGCACCATTGAAACTGACGTTTGGCATTGGCACGAGTGACCAAAAGTTTGGCTATAGTAGCCTGGCCATATATATTGACCCTGGGGAGCTCCCGATAAACACTTTTTGGTGGAAACAGGAGAGTTGCACATTTAATTCTGCAGTGAGTTGGGTAGTTGTGGTTTTATGTTTTTTTTTATATACAATCCAGGTTAGCACTCAGACATCCCTTTCAGACAGCTTCCTCTGTCTGACAAAGTCAATGGAAAGTCAATTGATTTCAGTTGAAACTCATTTACAGGACAAAAAAAAACCATGAGTGACTGTGAATATAATATTGAAACAACTGCATTGGCAAATGAAAATATGTGAATGCAAATGAAAAAAAACACACCTTTTTATTTCAATTTTTCCACAGATGACAGATCAGTCACTGGATCTGAGAAACGATGGAGAAAAATTACAGTATCAAACTTCCAGACAGCTCTGCGTCAGCCAAGAAGCTGCCATTGAGACGAATAAGTATGCTAATGCTCCTATAAGAGCTAGATACATTTATTGAGTGCCCCTAAAACCTCTAATTTACTCACCCTCAGGAAGCTCAAATCTAGTTTTAGCAAATTAAACAGATGATCCAGCTCCATACAGTGAAAGTAAATGGTGACAAAACTCCAAAAGTGATAAGAAACATTCTAAAAGTCTGTCAAGAAATAGTAAATAGTGACAGAATTTACATTTTTGTGCGAACTGTCCCTTTAAATTAGCCAACCATTGTAGTTAGAGGTTTGAGGACGGTGTGCATTGTTTTATCTGCTGAAAAGGCGGAATCTGACATGCAGGACAAAAAAGAAAAATGAAAACCACTGTCTATACTGCAGATTCATTACTTGTGCTTAGATCGTGAGCAGTACGAAAGACCAAAATAGAGCTGAATAATATGTGCAAAGCAATTTTTGGAAGTTGTGTGGAATTTGCGCATTAAGGTGCCAGAGGACAGGACCTTTATCTTTCTAGCACTTCTGGACTCATCAAAATATCACCTGCTTCTCTTTACACCACAGTAAGAGATGTCCCAAATGTCCTCTAAGCGATAGTAAAACCTGAAAACACCAACTGTTGGGACTCTAATAGTCACAATAGCTGCATAAAACGTAATAAACACACTAGATACATTAATGTCCATCAATTCTGAACAGAATTAGCTTAAAAACCATTCTGGTGTAAAATGTGAAATATTCAAACTACTTCCATAAATTTCATGGCTCACTGGCTCTTTGTAATGGACGATTATAACATTAAAACGCAAATTATGATGCGGCAAGAATTATCAGATGTGAATGACAGGTTGCCCAGAGAATAGCCTAAATACAATGGTGGCTAATTTAGAGGATAATTGTATTCTTCATAAATTGGGTGTAA
The DNA here is from genome assembly GCA_903798115.1 of Danio jaintianensis. Taxonomy (NCBI): domain Eukaryota; kingdom Metazoa; phylum Chordata; class Actinopteri; order Cypriniformes; family Danionidae; genus Danio; species Danio jaintianensis. The sequence continues at coordinate 13,578,680 of CAIGQV010019356.1, read as the reverse complement.
ATGAACACGTCTGTAGTAGGCTACATCTAGACTTTTTTTTTTTTTTTGATAACACTTTGACTTTGATAATGTTAAGAAAGAACACAAGTGATCCTCAAACTGCTAATGACTAAAATAGGCCCTACAATTGTTATCTTTTATCTAATAAATCATGTTACCTTTAACATCAATCATCTCTAATATGAAGATGCATCTAGTTTTGATTGCATCTCTCTGCTGTGATTAGACGACTCAAATGAATCACTTTAATGAGTCTGTGCTCGTATGGTTGATGAATGATGTTATAATTTGTTAACACTGGTGATGAAAACATTTTGCATTGATAACAGCACACCCTTCGCAAGCTATAATATAAAACAGACTGTGTAAAAATGAAAAGGTTTTACCACAAGAGGGCAGCTTCCTCAGACAAAGCCGGCACCGTCAACTACTAAATGTTCTAATTCAAGACTCGTTCGATCTGCTAAATGACAATACTTAATCCACTTGCTAAGCACAATGATGTAGAGCGGCAAAAACAGTGGCAAACGCTGAATCAGGTTTCAGAGTCAGCAGGCATGGACACTCTCCAGCTTTATTGGAAGTGGAGGCTGAATCTTTTCCAAAGCTCCAGATCTCAGCAGATTTGCGAGCGCTGGGTCATTTAGCCAGCGAGAGATCAATCAGAGCCCTATCCGGCCCACTGTCGTCCTTGATTTGCAGTACCAGCGTCCAGCTGTTGGGTTTGGGAAAAAATAATGGCTGATTGGACTCTCTGGCATCTTGGCATAGGGGAACAATTCAATTTCAGCGTGATGGATGGTCAAAGAGTGCCGGTCCTGAGACACTGCAGCACTGCTACAGACCCGACGCAGGCCTGAAAATCAGTTGTGAGACAGGGAGAGTTTCCAGACGTTAAAGTTGACTGCCAAAAAAGCTCTCGGTCAGGTGCTTTTCCTCAGATGATCGAGAGAAAGCCATGTGTGACAGTAGGAAAGACAGATTGGGATTTATCTGATTGCATTTTACAGTGTTTTAAATCAGCTTTTCCAAAAGGTGTCTCTAAATTTAACTGAAATTAACCCTTATGTTTAATGTTATTTTAGCTTTTGTTATATATTTTGGCTGTTAATGCAAATATTTTAATTGAAATTGTAATATTTCACCCTCGTTTCCTTTCACAAATCAGTTTTTTTTTCACCATACAGAAATCTGATATGTGGCCATATATGAACATACAGTTAAAGTCAGAATTATTAGCCCTCCTGAATTATTAGCCCCCTGTATATTTCCCCCCCAATTTCTGTTTAATGGAAATAAGTAAAACATAAAAGTTTGAATAACTAACTTCTAAAAACTGATTTCTTTTATCTTTGCCATGATGACAGTACATGATGTATTACTAGATATTTTTCAAGATACTAGTATTCACCTTAAAGTGCAGTTTAAAGGCTTAACTAGGTTCATTCGGTTAACTAGGCAAGTTAGGGTAATTAGGCAAATCATTGTATAAAGATGATTTGTTCTGTAGACAATCGGAAAAAAATATTGCTTAAGGGGGCTGGCGGTTCATTCCGCTGTGGCGACCCCAGATTAATAAAGGGACTAAGCCAAAAAGAATATGAATGAATGAATGAAAGAAAACTTTTATTCTAGCCAAATTAAAACAAATACAAAACTTTTTCCCAGAAGAAAAAAAATTACAGGAAATACTGTGAAAAATCCCTTGCTCTGTTAAATATAATTTGGCAAATATTTGAAAAAAGAAAAAAAAGAAATCGCAGGAGGGCTAATAATTTTGACTTCAACTTTATATGGCGAATGTATTTGAACTTATATGTACATATTTGTAATTTCAATGGTTGGAAAATATGTATGTTGCATATCTGCATACTTTATATATGTGAAATTCAGACATGAATTCTTATGTCATATTTATTTTCATATATTGGCATTAATCAGATTTTTATATTGCAATAGTTCATCAAAGGAGCTTGTGTTCATACGAACTCATAATTACATTTAAGCTCTTCACGAGTTGTCATCTGATAAAAATCACATGTGCACATATGGTGAGCAGTGCTGAGCAACTGCTTACATGTAATTGGATTACATAATCAGATTACAAAAAATAATTACATGTAATTAAAATTGTATTACATTTTAAAATGCTCATAATTAGATTACAGTTACACTTGTGGATTACATGAGTACTATTATTCACAGTAAATGTTCTTTGAATACTGTGTGTCATATCATATTAGATGATATGAAAGAAACCTTCAGTTTTACTCTTGCTTCTGAAAGTCTGGTCAAAGATAAATAAAAGTAAAAGAGGATACACATACTTGACTGGCCTGCCTTCAGCCCCGACCTGTCTCCAATAGAGAATGTGTGGTGCATTTTGAAGTGCAAAATGCAACAATGAAGACCCCGTATATACTGTTGCCCACCTTAAGACTTGTATGCTGGAAGAATGGGACAAAATTACACCTGAAACACTTCATCACTTGGTGTCTTTTAGTCCCTAAACGTCTTTTAAGTGTTGTGAAAAGGAATGGCAACATTACAAAGTGGTAAATGCTTTACTGTTCCAACTTTTTTTGAAATGTGTTGCAAGAACCAAAATTGTAATACGTGTTTATTTTGAAAAAAAAAAAATAATAATAATAATAATAATAAAATAAAATAAAAATCATGAGGAACACATTAAATAATGTTTGTTGTATTGTCTGCAATGAAATACAAGTCAAAGTAAATTTAGAAATCACCACTTTCTTTTTTCATTTGCGTTTTTCATACTGTCCCAACTTTTTCTGATTTGGGGTTGTACATTATTTGGTAAATTTGTCTGATATCAAGTCTGATAAAAGTAATCTAAAAGTAATCCAAGTAGTCAGAATGCATTACCTAAAATAAGCAACATAACTGTAGATTATAAGCTACAATTTTCATTATGTAAACTGTAATCATTAATGGACTATCTGCATGTTTAGCTAAGCACACATCTTCAGGACCAAATGCATCATTTTTTTTTTTTTTCTGAATAAAAACGAACCAAGAGAGCTCTAAAGAATAAACTCTAAAGAATCTCAGTCCACGTGACCCGCTTTGAATAAAGCATCGTGCTGGAGAAGCTGACCTTGCAAAAAAGACCTTGAATGAAGTATTAAATATTACTTATTGAAGGATTATTCAAACTAGAAGAATGTAAATATTCAAACACATTCAGGATATTCACAGTGCGAATGAATTTAATCAAGGTCAGCCGTGCAAGCTTGAACTGAAACGGTGTTGACTAGAGCTGGATGTCAGACAGCCTGCAAAAAAAAAACAGATCCAGATCATTACCAGCCAACTGTACATTTAGAACAAGAAGTTTCAGAGTTATACTGAATGCAATGCTGCTGTATATTTACACCCAGAGTATATAAAACACCTTTGCTGAAAAGGAAAAGCATGGTAGACCCAAATGCCCTTAAACAGAAGTTCAAAATCTGTGACTTTGTGGGCAGACGCATAAATCACCATGTAGCACAACCCCTGCAGAAATATCCTTCATTTACACCAGCAGGTATTAGAGAGAAGAAAGAAAAAAAATAATGACCTAACATTTTCATAAAATAACAAAGGGACAAACTTACTTGCTTGTTTTTCCACATGACCAACAATGATAGTGATTGGTTTATCTATTTACAATTAGATTGTACCTCATTATCATGATTTATCGCTTAGATTTTATAGATTACTAGAAAGTCAACAGCTGGTATACACCGCAGACAGATGTCAGAGCAGAGGCGACTTGCTTTGTTCACTTGTTTTGCTCAAGGGTACAGTAGTGGAGAAAAAAAAAGTCTTGAATGGAATTTGAACCAGTTGTACTCGTTCATGGTGCAGAGCTTGTGCCATTAACCCCCCACCTATTCCTGTAATCAGGTTATGCCATGCTAATATCCAGAATTATACAACCTTTTAGGTAATGTAAGTTTGTGTAATACATGCTCCAGTGAACCAAATGTATATATTTAATTCAGTTACACCTAATTTTCATTCATTCATTCATTTTCTTTTCGGCTTAGTCCCTTTATTAATCTGGGGTCGCCACAGCGGGATGAACCGCCAACTTATCCAGCATATGTTTTATGCAGCGGATGCCCTTCCAGCTGCAACCCATCACTGGGAAACATTCATACACACTCATTCACACACATACACTACGGACAATTTTAGCTTACCCAATTCACCTATACCGCATGTCTTTGGACTTGTGGGGGAAACCGGAGCACCCGGAGGAAACCCATGCGAACACGGGGAGAACATGCAAACTCCACACAGAAATGCCAACTGACCCAGCCGAGGCTCGAACCAGCGACCTTCTTGCTGTGAGGCGAACGTGCTACCCACTGCGCCACCGCGTCGCCCTACACCTAATTTATTAATCAAATTTATTTAAGTTTTTGGTGTTTTGAGGGATAATGAGTGTATTCTGATTAGCTGTTTCAGCAGTTGTGTGATTCTCAAAGACCTATTTTTATATTTGAAATTTTTTATTGGTCTTTTGTATGACAAAAGAAGTTAAATGTTGAGAGAGGTAAACAGTAATATATTGTCCATTGTTAATCCCATCACCCAACCCCTTGTTCATTAACTTAAAGACCTATTTTTGACCCATTTCTGCACCAGTAAATGAATGACCATGAAAGATTGAACTTATTTTTTTCATGTTTAACTTCCATGTGCAAGCGGGTGTCTGTTCAAATACAAAATTAAAAATGTTACTTTACTTTTAGGCTATTTGTAAATACAAACACCTATTTTACAAGAAAAGTTTATGCCATTATGCATTCACAATGGTATTAACCATGAACCATAGGGGTGGTCAAATGTATATTTCTAGTATCTATTATTTAGAGACAAAATATCTGCTTATGACAGCCTCTTAACTCACATGAAAGGGTTGTTATAATCCTCAGTTTACTGTTTACTAACGCATTGGGTGATCACTTAAAATACAGGGTTAATGCTAAGTTGTTTTTCTGCATTCTTAAGACAGATGGTGTTATTTAATCAGAAGATAACAAGGGATAAACATATCATAGAATTGATTAAACTGCACCAGGCGGCACATTGCTTACGTCTCTCTGCAGGCTCCTGAGTCACAGCGGAGCTGATGAACTTGTTTGCGGAGGTAATATAAACATAACAAAACATTAATAGTTTCGTGGCTAAAGGAATCTCCACCAAACAAGGGCGTAGATCTGGTGTGATCACTGTGTCATGAAAGGTTCATGTGCTATTTTTAATTGCGCTGAAATATCCACATTTTTGGTGTGGTTGGTTTAATAGTCTTGTGGGGAGGCAACCAGCATAAAACTTACTCTACTACTACTACCACAGTAAAGAATGTTCAGTAGTAAACAATATATTAATCTCTCTGTTTTGAGTAGTTTCCTTTGTTTTTGTTTGTTTGAGTTACATAAAAAATGTGAATGTGTCATATAATTACTTTAAAAAGTATGAAAAATGTTTTATATGTTTATATGTTATATGTTTTATATAATAAAATACCTGTAATAATGTAAAGATATAACACGAACAGAAGACATTTCAACAAAATCTATGTGTGGTCCCATTCGTTTGTAAAAAAGTCAACCGCTTTGTATATTTACATTTACATGTAAACATTTGGCAGATGGCTTACACTTGAAGACAATATAAAAAATCAAAGCAACAAAAGAACAACAATGTGTAAATACTTTGACAATTCTGCAGTTAAAAGATAGCATAGAAAATAGAATAGAAATTACATGTTAGAGGGCCAAAGCTATTTAAATACCCTGTAAAAAAAAAGAAAAATTAAACAAATTACTTCAGCTTGTTAAATCTGTCTTGTTACAAAATTTTATCTTAACAGTTTTGAGTAATAAAGTTGAAAAACATAATTATAGGTGTTCATGCTATTTTTTAGTGTAGACTCGAAAATAAAAAGTGATCTACTTTTAAAAATCACTTCATTAATTTTCTTTTCGGCTTAGTCCCTTTATTAATCAGGGGTCACCACAGCGGAATGAACCGCCAACTTATCCAGCATATGTTTTATGCAGCGGCTGCCCTTCCAGCTGCAACTCATTACTGGGAAACACCTATACACTCTCATTCACACACATACACTACGGCCAATTTAGCTTACCCAATTCACCTATAGCGCATGTCTTTGGACTGTGAGGAAAACCGGAGCACCCGGAGGAAACCCACGCGAACACGGGGAGAACATG
>CAIGQV010019356.1:13535483-13572416 GCA_903798115.1 Danio jaintianensis | reverse complement strand
GGAAACCCACGCGAACACGGGGAGAACATGCAAACTCCACACAGAAACGCCAACTGACCCAGCCGAGGCTCGAACCAGCGACCTTCTTGCTGTGAGGCGAACGTGCTACCCACTGCGCCACCGTGACGCCCTTACATTAAAATTAAACACATTAATTCTAGAATGTGCATTTTAGTGGTTGTAAGTTATTTATTCAAAATAAGTACCCAAGAGAGTATACAGTATTGTATGCAACAAAAATCTCTGTCTAAAGAAACATTCAATGGTTTGCTTCATTCAAAAGGGAAATGTAGGCAAAATTAGACTAAATCAAAGCATATGTTTTTTCACTTAACAGCAGGCTACTATATATATATATATATACACACACATATATACAGTTCATATAATATACATTTTCAATGCATTCTAAGCAAAACTGCAGTGATTTCCACTTCTTTCAATTGCAATGCGTGGCACTTAATGGGCGGAGTTTTGTTTGCGTCGGAGGTGACGTTATTTTGTAAACTCCCGTGATTGGCTTGTTTTTTCAGCATGGCCTGCGCAAAGAACCCAGAGTGCAATCATACGGATGGACTCAACATAGCAATAGCGGTAGATAGGTTTATCCCTATTGTTTGTGGTGCGGTGCGCATGCCCTGCCTTAATGCATCTTCATCAAACTTACTAAGGGGAAAAAAGATGCCGCTGTAAAACTTTTCAGTGCTAACGAGAGATAGGGAGAGGATTGACGCGATGGGTGAGGACGATAAATCAGAGTGAGGAACTTTCCATACGGCCCTACATCGCCAAGGAGGATCAGCATGATTACATAGATACCATCTTTTATTTGTTCAAGGAAAAGAGACAAAAGTTTGGGGCGAAGTATGGCGCGAGAGACTGGAGAGTCTGGAGAAACGAAAAATGAAAAAGTGAAAAAGCACAAACGAAGGAAAAGCAAAAAGGAAAGCAAAACAAGGACTGTACACGCCAACATTTTGTATGACCATACCAAAGGAGGGGATAACCCTAACAGACACTATGCAAACAATAAGATCAAAACCACAAAATACACTCTGCTTTCCTTCCTACCGAAGAACCTCTTCGAGCAATTCCACCGGTTTGCCAACGTGTATTTTGTTTTCATAGCCTTGCTGAATTTCGTGCCCGTGGTCAATGCTTTTCAACCGGAGCTGGCTCTTGCCCCAGTGGTTTTTATTTTGTCCGTTACCGCTATCAAGGATTTATGGGAGGATTACAGGCGACACCGCTCAGATAAAGAAATAAATCATATGGACTGTCTCGTTTACTGCAGGTAAGCACGTGCTTGAAAACCGACCCTGTACAATCAGCAATAAAGCTGTGTGTAGTTTTGATAACCGACAATGCACACGACTATTATACTACTGCTATGACTTTTGCTGTGCTGCTGAGGACCTGCGGGCCTGCCTACCTGTTGAGTCTCAGGATGTGGCTCAAGCATAAAACATTTTTTACAGGCACCTGTTGGGTTTTGCCACATTTTAAAGTGTTAACCTACTAAATATAATCCCGAGTTACCTTGTGGTAAGCTTTACACTGCCTATAGTTCATCTTTAGTTAGTAACGTTAGTCATGTTGTAAGATTTCATACAGAAGTCTGTTAGTGTTTTTTATCATTAACTGGACAAACATAACATGGTAGTATTTTTTATATATACCTGTTTGTTTGTCTGTTCAAGTGTCGTCACATTAATATCCTCTGGTTGTAGTAAATCTTCCGAAATGTACTATAAACCCACATTTACCGGATTTGACGTTTGCACGATTCACTTTAGGCTTTATCTCAGCACATGGAACTTTCCACAGAGGTCATGAATATTTAATAATATTTGACAAGCGTAGATTCGTGTTTTAGAATTAAAGGTATAGTTAACCCAAAAAGTTCCCCCTCAGTTAATCCATGCTTATGTTAAATTAACATTAAATTAACTGAAACTATTTAAGATTTAAGGGATGCGCATCTCTTTCAAAATGACAAGTGCGAAAATAGGGTAAAACAAAAAAGAAAAGAACATGGTGTGTTTCGAATGTCTGTTTTGCCACCTGACTAGGCTATTTGAGACTTTCTCTGTCACTGGGGATCTTGTGTTATATTATTAGTGTGCTCCCTTTATTTGATAGTTTGGTCCATGTTGCTTGTTGAAGTGTCTCTCATGTGATACCCAACTACCTCAGCAAAGATGGAGGAACTTTGTTTTCAGACTCTGGTTAAATCGAGTCCCTTCAGAGTAGCTGAAATGCATCTGTGGCCTCGGTGTTGTTCCTAAGTACTCTCTCTGAATTACAGTGAACATATTCTCCTCTTTTTATCAGTTAGTTACATAATGACTGACATCACCTGTTTTGTGAATGTTGTGTTGAATGTATGGTTATAGTTAACGATTAATAATAAATCATGTATTTCAGCTAGATTCAATGTTAGTATTATCATTTAGTTTAACTTGATGTTATAAAGTAACAAACTCATTTAAAACTAAAATAGCAAACAAACTACAATGTATAAATGATGCTCAAACAAAACTGGTTGAGTGAATATACATTTTTTCGTTAAGTTAATTAAGTGACGGATCTCCCTTCAAACTTTAAAAACTGGAGTTAACAGATTTCAACTCCTTTCTCATTGCTGACATTATTTGGCAAACACATTACCCCTGGTTGTGAAAGCGTGTCAGATAATCTAACCCTGTAGATTAGCATGGTTTCTGATCAAGTTGGTCATGTTCAGAGAGAGTGCTGTTTTAATTCAGTTTTTCGTCCTTGATGATGAACGCCTTGTTTTTACAGTGTGAACTTGCTGGAACAAACTATTCACTTGAGCAGCAGGTCCTTTAACAGATAAAACCTGTCAGGAAATTTCACTTTGTACAGAATTGAAGGACGTTGTCAGTGAAGAATCTGCCTTGTTTGGAGATCTGTCTTTCTCTCATCTGAGCTTTTGAGGGCTTCCACTTGTTTATTTTGTGGAGTCAGAGAGTCAGCCTGGAGACTGTATTTCTTGATGAAAAGCGGGTCTGTCAGCCATCTTAAGGCCATGTATCAACTCTGTCAAAAGCCACAGTGTTTCTCAGACTACACAATCTGAGCTTGTGCTGTACCAGTGTTGCTCTCAAGGCTGAGCTTGATTGAATTTTCTCAAGCAAATGACTCTGTTTTCAAAACTGTTCCTGTTGCAAACAAAGCAACACTGAATTACAGCAGATTGAATTCGCTCGGTGATGTAATCACAGCTGAACTCGATTCGACCTTTATGATTGCAAAGTTTGTCATGGAAACTCGTACTTGAATCACTAATCGCTGGATGGACTGTAGAGGGCTCATCTCTATTTAGTTCTAATGAATGAAATAGTTAAATGAATATGAGTGTGAATTTTATATAATGGTACCCAGAACTCTGGCTGTGACAGGATGTATTTTTGCATCTGATTCTAAACAATGTTTTCCGCGTGTGTGTGTGTGTGTGTGTGTGTGTGCCATCTAGGCAGTATACTCTAACTGCAGACATCTGTTTCAAGTGTCTTGTTGTTGCCTAATGTTATTTAATCACTTTGTTCTATAGGCAAGATTTGATATGTGTTCTGTTCATAAAAAACAGCTTGTTGGTTATTGAACACTGCTACATTTGTGTGGCAGTGTTGCGTATGACAATAATTAGTAAATATTATTGCATTTTGAATTGCGTTATTGCACAATGATCTAAAAGTGGGTAAAGTTACAAAGGATTGAGGATTTTGCAGAATTTCTACTGTCTTTCATCATGTTGCCTCATCCATGAATTTGATGTTTGATTGCACATACATTTCAAAACAGCTGAGAAATTAGAGATGTCATTTATTTTGCGTTGTTTAAAAAAATTCAAGCTTTGTAATTTCAGTTGGTTTTTATTTCATTGTGTTTGGCCTGTCAAGTGCTACATGTTCCGAAGTTTGAGCTTTGTAATATGATTTCTTGATTTTTTAGTTTTCCAAAGTTGCATTTGTTTGATCTTAAAATGGCGATATGTTGAAATACGACCGCGTGAAAGGATTGATTTCTATTTGTTACTTATTCCTGAGTTGGTAAAGCTGAGTATTTTAGCATCATAACTTTTGTCTTTAGTGTCTTTAATGATCCTTCAGAAATAGTTTTAATATGCATATTTGGTCCTTAAAGGGACAGTTCACACAAAAATGAATATTTACTCACCCTCAAGTGGTTCCAAAACTTAATGACTTTCCTTTTTCTGTTGAACACAAAATCTATTTATTTAAAGTAATTTATTATTTTGTGTTCAACATAAAAAAGAAAATCAATCAGGTTTGTGACGAGTGAAGAGAGAGTAAAGGATGATAGAATGTTTAGTTTGGGGAGAACTACCCCTTTAAGAAATATTTATATTCGTCAGCATTTATTTGAAATAGAAGTCTTTTGTAATAATTCTTTACTGCAATATTTAATAATTGCGGTGCATCCTATCTAAATTTCATTTAAAAAACCCAAAGGTAGCGCATTTTATTCAGTATCAGTCTTTGCAGTGAGATTTATGCCATAGAAATATTATAATCACTGTATCAATTTTTGTTTTGAATACACACACCTCAGAGTTCAGAAATGTTAATTTGTGGAGTAAATGAAACGAAGATGCATACATCTATATTTCCTTTGGGTGTTCATTCTGGTTTCATTATCATATGAGTTTTTCTTTTTTTGTCAGCCTGATCACAAGTGGGTGGCACTAAATACAGGCATCTAACAGTTATAAAGGTTTGAGCTTGTCCACTTTTAACCACTTCCAGATGTAGATCGCATTAGATTGGGTTGCTTTTGTAGTTTGAACACTCATGTGGTTCAATGAAATCAAACGGCCCCAAAAGACCACATACTCCCCTCTTACTGACCTAACATATGATTGTTATGAGACGTGTTGTCCAAAAAACAAATCACATTTCGATTATAATTCAATAATCCAATAATGGTTGCTTGTTGCCACCTGTTTGTGTAACAGTATTTTAATACAACCTTCATTTGATGCATACTTTCAAAACTTGATTTGCTTTATTTTTATCGCTACTGTAGACGTCAGTGTTTGTATAGTTTGTTCTCCTTAGTACTTCAGTGATAATTAGAATATTGAAAAACAGAAATACCAATGATGTGTGGTAGGGGTGGGCGGTATGACCAAAATAAATTTTCACATTATGAGTAGTTTTATTTCAACTATATATTTCACAATATAGTCATTTAAATAATTCCAGAAAATCAACAAATGCTTCAGAAATGAAAATCACTTTTTTAATCACTTTTTTCATTTAATCATACGGTTGCACATTGTATTTTTGCCAGTATTTTTAAACTCCTTTTGGCTGAGCTGATGCCAACGTCTTTGCTGTTTGTGTGTTTTTGATAAGTGTTCATTTACAGAATACGGTTTGAGATTTTGATTCCCCGTATGTGTTGGCTTCTTTCAATAAATTAAAATTAGACTTGTGATCTTATGACCTTAACTGATGCTTTCTTCCTAGATAGAACAAATATTTTTTTGTTTTTTTAGTGTTATGCAGCAGCTCCTGGATCAAATTCCTCATGGTGCAAGCACTAGGACTCAGCGGGTGGATGCTTGGGAGTGATATTGTAAAGAAAAAGATTAATAGAGCAGGTACTGAATTAGGATTTGTGTGATTGATAGATAGGTCAATAGATCAGTCTTCTTTTTTTTTTTTGCACATAATCTGAATAATATATCCAACAAGACTAAGCATTTCATGAGATATTTATTTCATGTTATTTGTGAATTTTACTTTCATTTCTTTAGTCTCATGTGAATCAGTTTGAGTTACCGGCCTTAGGATCTGGGGGAGACTGTTAGTCGACAGAGCCTGTAGCATACACAACTGACTGTTTAACTTACTGAGGGATATTGACCTTATTCTGCAATGCGGAAGTGCACTCGTTTTTTTGCGATTTGTTTTAGAACTTTCGATTCAGCTGCCTAAGCTGAGAAATTACTAGGAATAATAAACAGCAGAAAACGGTCAAATTACTTGCTTTACAAACAAGTCTGTTCATGACTGTACATAAAAACTTGATTAATATAATAAGAAAAGGTCAGTTTGCAACATCAAGCAGAAGAACAAGCTGTTTTAAACGTCTAAAAATCAACAGAAATTAATGAGACAAGCAGTCTCGAACAAAAAAGTTTTCAATGGCTGCACCTGCTCCTACGTGCAGAATGAGGTCAATATTGTACGCTGAGTTGCTCTGTACTCACATTTGAAGTATCAAGTCAGTAATCCAAAAAAGTTAATCTAAATCACAGATAAAAGTTCACCTCAGATTGCTGACCTGATCTTTCTACAATCTGTCAATTCAGTGCTTCCTTCCAGGCTCATGCACACTGCATGTGAGTTAGCCATGCCCACATGTGTACAAGGGGTTTATTTTTTCATTTATTTAGCCATTACAGACATTGGGAAAGCCTTGTAGAGTATTATATGAAAACTTTGGCAGAAAATATTAGAATGTTAAATATTATTATTATTATTATTATTAGAATATTAAAATGACTAAATAACTTGTTACAATAAACATTGTTTCCCTTTTTACATAGTAAATGGATAATGAATGTACACATGTCTGTATTGTACTTGATTAATATATGAGCTCCAAAACTTCTATTTCTTTTCTATTAATTGTAGGGGTTTGCTTCCTGAACTGAGTTTTTGCAGTGTGTCTGGTGTTCAAGCATCAGTGTATCAGCAGAACTAATGTTTTCAACTGCATTAGTGCTTAGAGGAGTTTGCTCACCTCTGAACATGTTGATCGGTTACTGTTCATGAAGAAAAATATGAATCTAGAAGGAATGCATGATTAAGCATTAAAAATAAACCTGGGCTAAATGTTTCCATGTCTCCATAAAATGTGTTGGCCAAATTGTAATAAGTGTCTTTACAGAAGACTAGAAAGCAATAAATGAATATTTTGACAGTTTCTTTTTTTGTTAAAAATTTGTGCAAAATTGAGGTGCTGCTGCTATGACTTATTTACAGATATAACTTTTTAGTCACAAACTGCTCTTCGCACATCAGATTTTTCAAGTTTATTTGACAGCTGTGAACCTGTTGTACATTGTTGCAATTCTATAACATATATGTGCTGCCCCCCCCATTTTTAATAATACTTGTATTTATTATGACACTGTAATACACTGTTTCTTTTCAATGGGGTAAACAAAAAAAAGACTGTTGAAATAAAAAAAGAAATCCACTATTTCTCTTATGCTATTCAGGAGCCACTGACAGGAAAAATCTCTCTTTCAAGTTCAAAGCAAACTTGAATGCCAAAGCATTTTATATGTGTATATAAAATAGCCTATGTAATATATTAACATCATCAAATTAATAAAATAATTAGCAAATGAGAAATAAATGACAGAAAAAGGAATAAAAACAGACAATATCTAAAAATGATCACAATTACAAGATTAAAACGTGTAGATTATTTAAATAAGGCAAATGGGTTGATTAACCATTACTAATGGTGTACATTTATTTTGCAGCCATTTTAGACCAGTTATATAGTCAAGTTTTTCTGAGTCGTTTAGATTTAAAAAAATAATAATTATTTAATGTTTCTCTCGCTCTCGCGACTGAGTAAAAGTAAAAAGGTAATACAAAAGTGCATAAGAGCTTTAGAAAGCGAAAGCAAAAGTTGAATCCCGGATATTTTAGGAGATTTAGAAACCTGGGCCAGATGAATTTTTTTTTTTCAAGTGCCAAAAAGGCTCGTTTCTGTTGGTCTGCAGAGCACGTGAGACGGTCTGTGGGAGTGTTGACAGGTCTCGCGCACACAGAACGAAACGGGTAAACGAGAGAAGATTTTCCACTACTTAATCGATCGCGGATGTTTGGATATATTGAGCGGATACAAAAAGTGGAAAAGGATGTTAATAATAGTAAAAAAAAAAAAAAGTGTCACTAAATATACTTGGGCGGCTGTTAATATGCTGATGATATATCATTATAAGGTGTAAAATATTGTTATAATATCCTATCATGACTTAACCAGCCATTCCCACCCCATGTTATGGTATACACAGAATAAAAACATTATGGCCACCAATTAATTCAACGATTACAATGTAAATACTAATATAGTCATTCCGCCCAGCCCTACTGTGTGTTTAAGAAGACAAGTCTAAAGCCCATAATGACTATATGACTCTGGGTTAGCAGCAATAAAAATGCATATTAGAACATTTGTGATGATCCTTGTCAGAGGTTTAATAGGCATATATGCAAATGCATATTAGCAAATGCAAATTAGGAATAAGAATGTGTGGATGTTTTAGTCAAAAACTAAAGTGTAGCTGTTTCATCCTCATACCGCAAGGAATGCCAAGTTCGACAGAATTTGATCCCTGATAGCTCATTATAATAAGTTCAGGCTCAAGGTTTTAACTCATTCTCTCTGAAGGCCTTGACATTTTACTGTAGAATGAGACGCACAGAAGGCCATTTAATCAGCTGGAGCTGAATCAATCCTGCAATGCTGGCAAAAACAACTTTCTGTGGTAGGTTATGAATTGTATTGTACAGTCAGTATGTCTAACATTGTGTCTGTGTGTGTACAAAAACCTCCACCTCTGGCCTTAGACATATTTATGTAGTGCAGAGGATGCAGGCACTGTCTGTGACTTTTTGTTTTGAGTTTTTCTTCGCTTTTTGACATGTTTATGTTCATATTTTCACCATCTTAAATATAAATTAGAGGTTTGCCTGCCAAGCCCTTTTTCTTTTTCTGCTGATCTGCTGTGCCTGTACATGCATATCATTCTGAGGGTCATCCTGTTCAAACAGACGGGGCTATTTTGGGGACACCAACACAAATGGAGATCCTGTTTAGCTTCAGGGTAAACATAACTTGGAGACATATCAATGATTTGTTAATGTTGCAGGGGCTCTAAGATGTCAGCATTCAAGGCAGATGCTCATGTTTGACGACAGGAGAACAAGGTTCTGTAAGGTCAGCAGCATACACACTATATGCAGACCGTGATGTTTACACTTTTCTCAAGAAGCCTCATTTTGGAGTGCTTAAAGAACTTCAGATGCACAGTGAAAATGAGCTTTTAGAAAGTGAGTCAAAGAGATGTTTACAAGTAAATTACTTTATTTGAATGCAATAAGCACTCTATAGGTTTTCAAACATTAATGCTGTATTTTCGATTATTTTATTTATTCAAAACATTGTCCTACGGAGCGTTTTATGATGTTGTTATTAACAAATGTTTCCATTTGAGAATTTGTTTGTTTTTTGCATTAGAATTATTTTAATGTTAACACAAGTTGTGGCTTTGTATACAGTTTTACTATATCATCTACATTGTGAAAATGGGAAAACCTTATAAAAGTCAACTCTTAAAAAACAATCGCGAACTTGCTATCATAACTGGAAATATTACTTATATATGATTCTCATTTTCATTTTGGTTAAAGTTTTAGTAATCTTAATCACTTTTGTAATTTAATTTTCTATTGTGCTCTGTTGAAGTTTTTTGTATTTCATTTTATAACTGCTTTATTTAGCAAATAATTTGAATTAGAGCTGCACGATATTAGAACAATCTGGCATTGCAATATTTTGTTTTTCTGCAATATGTATTGCAATGTGAATTGAATTTCACCAGATGGCTTGAATAGCTCTATTTTTAGATTAATTGGGAGTTTTTGTAGAGGAGTGGATCATGCATAAAATATAATAAACAACTACAAACACTATAGGTCAAAGATAAAAGTGAAGTAAACAGTGCTTTATGGTTTTCTGAGGAGTCGAACAGTTTTCGAGTGCAGAGATTGAATAATCAAATGTAAAAGAACATTGCATAGTTTTTATTGTATATAAACAATTAAATAAAAATTACATTTATTCTACCAATGCTATAATTTCTTGCTTCAATCTCTCCTAAAACATGCAAATAAAAAACTTTTACACCAATGTGGTTAAACTCTACTGTGACTCCTCCAAATTTCATGTGTCTTTTGGAACAGGTCAACTATAATCCCAGCTCAACATTGCACATTATGCAATTTAACTATTGCAGATGCGTACATTGCAATATCAATTTTAATTTTAATATAGAATTAACATTTTCATATTGTTCAATCAGAGAGAATAATCCGCAGTGGGTTATTTTGCAGCAGAGGTTTAAATAACATAAATCATCATCAGAGTAAGCTTTAAAAAATATTAGCCCATCTATTCATGCATGCATGATCTAAAATGCAGTGATTTTTGTAATTAGCAAATCTTTTGATTCAGGAAAATTGCTAAAAACCTTAATAACCTGCCTCTCTGGTAGTTTGACAAAGCCTATTGTGTGTTTGAGAGCGCTTTCAAGTGTAACTCGTAAAATAATGCGAGTAATTTTTCAAGAGAGACAGAGGGATCAGAAAAACAATAGAAATGTCTAGAAAGCGAGTGCGTCCCCTCCTTTCCTGTGTTGGACGGGCAGCAGCAGGATCAAAAGACTTTCTATTGTGTTTCTTGCTGCTCTTTTCAAATGCTTACAATAAAAACATCACACTGTTTTTATGAAAATCTGTTTACAGTGTGACATGGTTTCCTGGGGGATTTCGATGTTAACGCTCGTTGTTTTTTTTTCGCCGAGAGTTGAGAAAGGACAGAAGGCAGGTATTCATGGAATTTTGAGCTTTTGCAGGGCGAGATAGCAATTCTCGCTCTCTAAAATTGCTTTGGTTTACTTCAGATACTTTGAAATCTCTCATGCAGTTCTAAACGTTTAGCTTTGTCATGGTAGGGCTTTGTTGTTGTATAAAGTATCTTTCATGTTTGTTAATCATGATGATCCATCAACCTTAAAGTGTATTGTTTTAATTTAAGTGTACACATTGTGCGTTACACATGCTGTACTTGTAGCACTGTCGCCTCACAGCAAGAAGGTCGCTGATTCGAGTCCCGGTTGAGCCACTTGGCATTTCTGTGTAGAGTTTGCATGTTCTCCCAGTTTTCGCATGCATATAGGTGAATTGGGTAAACAAAATTGCCCGTAGTGTATGAGTGTGTGTAAATGTGAGAGTGTATGGGTGTTTTCCAGTACTGGGTTGCGGCTGGAAGGGCATCCGCTGCGTAAAACATATGCCGGAATTGTTGGTGGTTCATTCCGCTGGCCACCCCTGATAAATAAGGGACTTTATAAAATGATAGAGACGTGCACTATTACAAAATATTTGTCTTTAAATAGTTAAATAGTCTTTAAATACTTTTTAAATAGTCTTTAAATAGTCTTTAATATTTAATTATACTAAATATTCCATTCTTAAGAACTTCTGGAAAAAGTGCACAGCAGCACAGTTGTTTGTTTTGACATATGATGTGAAGACTGCAGTAATGGCTGCTAAATATTCAGTTTTCACATCACAGGAATAAAGTAAAGTTTTAAAATGTATGAAAGAAACCCATTGTGCATCTATGAAGTGTGCTTCACACAGGTGAGTGGGCTTGACAAACCACCTGTAGAAGCACTCTTTTTTTCAAAAAATATATATAAATAAAAAACACTCTCCCCCTCCTAACTCTAGTACTTAATTCTCTGAGCAGAAGCAATTCCTTTGCATAAATAACATTTGTATAGTGTGTGTATTGCCTCCTCCTGTAAGTTGCTTTGGACAAAAGTGTCTGCTAACAGTAAATGTGAAAATGAAAAAGCAATATTTTAAATTGCAGTAATATTTATTAACTGTTGCTTTTGTTGTTGTATTGTAGTTTCAAAAAAGTGCAATCTTGGTGGAAAAACATTTGTTTAGGGTTTTAAGTGTAAATCATTTTTGATTTATTGATTTAGAAGCTCAGTGCTTCAAAAAATGTATTTTTTTTTATGTTTTGGACTGTTTGTACAGATTTGTACATGCTCATTGACTAAAATAATCAAATATGAGCTAATGAAGTACTCAAATATAAACACAATTTGAATTTTTTTAACTAAGACAAAAACAGTTTGCAACATTTCAGCAATCTCAATTTTTCTTTTTTTTTTTTTTTTTTCTTTTTTTTCCTCCGTCTGCTCTGTCATGCTCAGTTTTTCCATGCACGCTTTCCGTCAGTGGTTTGAAGGCTTGATTTGGGTGGTCTGTTGATTTGTTTTCTTTCTTTTGATACTTGATCTTCAACTTTGGCTGTTATTAGCCCTTACAGGACAGTTTAGATTCGCAGGACTTTCGTAGTTGACGATCAACCAAAATCTGATCTCGCTTTCAGGGAACAACCTTTGCTTTCTATTGACCAAATACACCCATAAAAGCCTTTATTCTGCTGAGCTGCTTGTTTTCTCTCGGAAGTCTTGTTGGTGGACCGTTTCCACATTGTGTTGCTGCAGGAAATGACCTTAAAGTTCAGTTCCAGTGGCATTTTCTCTCTAGACCTGTGTCTGAATCTGTCTGTTCCCAAAACTGCATTTCTTTACACCGTTATTTTTAACTTGTAATTTGTCATTATGTAATCTTCGAAATCATTGCGTGCTGCTCTACAAATAATGCAGTGTTTGTTGTGGCTCAATACAGCTTTTGGAACAAAAAATGTTTAATAATAAAAAGCATAGACAATGGCCAGTCATTTAGTTTAGTTTATTTAGTTATTTTTATTATCTTAGTTAGAGGGGTTCTAGATTAGGAGCTCTGACATGAAATAAAAACAATGCCTGGCCCCTGGTGGCAGTTTGTTGTTGTGACACATGACTGGCTGACATTTAAATTTAGAGCACTTGGTGATTATCTTCCAGTGAGGTTATGCCAGGAAAATTGCTTAAAGAAACACACCCAGTCTGCATATATGCATTGCGTCTCATTTGTATGCTGAATTATTTACAAACAATTTTTATGGGCTCGCATTATTACTATTGATTGATTTGTGAGCACAGGATGGTATAAGATGTGGATCATTGATATTTATTGAAACCGTTTATTTAGATGACCATTATTGATTGTTAAGCTGCCTTGTAATGATTTCGGGGGGAAGGTGGGGGAATGAAGAAGTTATTTTATTACAATCCATGCTTATACTTTAAATGGGCTATTGCTGTTCATCGATTACTGTTCGTGATGGATATATTTTTGTGGTTGTTATACCTGTAGTTGAATATGTTGCAGATGATTGATTGTTCTGTGAGCCATTTTGAACAAAAGTGTAATATTTTCTGCCGTACAGGAGCAAAAACACCATATTGCAATACATTTTTACTTTTGAATGCATGAAAAATGGTTGTGTTTGGTCAATTTTTCAAGTTACTGTTTTTCTATTGTAAAATACTGTATTTTTATTAAATCAATGCAGCCTTGGTGAGCATAAGATTTTTAATTTTTTTCTGAAACCAAAAAAATACACCTTGTAATTGCATAATTTTTCCAGATTTTCTTCCTGAAGTACCATATGGTTGTATAAAAATTATAATAATATTACTGGTTTGCTGTATTTCTAATTCACTGTAAAAATGCTGGGTTCACGGTTGCACCAACACAAAATGATTGTTAACTGAATAGTTTTTTTGTTTGTTTTTCTTTTTACAAATTTAAGTGGAATTGAACATAAAACAAATAAGTTGTCTGAAAGAATCTCTAGAATTCAGCTCATTTTAAACATGTTGTTTGAACAAGCAGCAAAACTCATTTTTTTTTTGAGTGTGGTATAATGGCCTTGTTGAGCAGAAAATAAATGTTCTTTTTCAGAAAGTTTTTTTTTTTTTACATAATTAAATTCTTTTTTCTAAGCTTTTTTTTATTCATCCGTGTCCAAAATGTGAACTTGGTTGCATGTCAACATTATTATCACAGATGTGAGATACACTCTTTCTGAAAGCGCGGAATATTGGAGTTGATCCTCAGGGATGTATGTGCTGTAACTGCCTGGACAAAAATCTAAATCTTTCACAGCAACAGTCACACTTGAAAGCTTTAACTGTGAAACGCATGTCAAGTGTAGTTAAAGAGTTTTCATTCATGCATTTTCATTCAATTGATTTTATAAATCCATCTTATAAACCAGATGCAGGCACAACATGAAGTGCTTGCAACTTAATTACAGATCCTATTGTGAGGTATATCCGTATGCTCCTGTTTATTTTTAATGTTTACTTTTAATGTGTAACTTTTATGCAAAAAGAGAATAGCACAATACTTAATAAAAAGGACATGTTGCCACTTTGATTTCGTTGTGACTTTAAAACTAAATGTGTAATTACACCTATAGTGCAAGTAAAAAGAATTTTCAACATTGATTGTAGTGACATTTACTGACAGGAAACATTAGTATTATTCAACGTTATTACAGTACACTGAACTGGTGTGATTAACATAAAATTATTTTTGTTAATTAACAGATTATGATGAATTGATATAAGAAAAGTAAACGGTGTTTAAGTAAGTGATTTAATCTTGTTGGTTCAAAAGGAAATCAAAATGAAGTATGGTTAATTACTATAACGTAATACATTAAAGCAAAATTAAGAATGTTAAATTGACTCAACTAATCAAAACTACATTACTTTATGTAATTAACTTAAGTTTACTGAAAAAAAACTTTGTTACTTAAGTGCAACCTTACTCAGTTATGTGGAGCCTGTTGAAATAAAAATAAAAAGTTCAGCTTTTTTTGTTTGTTTTTTTGTGTGTTTTGTTGAGTTCATTTTTGTTGTTGTTGAGTGATTTAGATATTTAAAAATTTGAGCTTGGTGACTTTTAAACCAAGGTCTGTTTACATCTGCTAAGTGGACAATGGAAAAACAGGTTAAAAGGGACTCAGTTTTTCCACTTTTGACCACTTTTTGAGGTAGGCTGAAAGCCAATTAGATCGGATCACTTTTATAATGTAAATGCTCAAGTGGTTGTATGCATTCCAATAGCCATAAAAGAATACCTACTCCCATCTACTCACTTAACACATGAGCATTATAAGACCAAAAGCACAACACAATCAAATTTATTGTGGATATCTAATAACTTGCTTTCCTGCCATGGGTTTGTTCATTTCAGCACCAAAGCTTTGCATTGAGCGCTTTTATGAAAGTAGTGTAGAGCCATGAAATCTAAACACACTTGGTCATGAGAGACTTCATTTAATGCATGCTATTTGAATGCATGTAAACAATAATGTGCCTTGTGATCATTTGTGGTCAGATCATTAAGAATGTATGCTAAAAGCATAGTTCATCCAAAAAAAAAAATGTACCCACCCTCAAGTGGTTCCAAACCTTTGAATTTCAAAAGATGATGTTTTGTAGAGTGCTGAAAACTAGTAGCCATTGACATACATAGTGGGAAGAAAAATACTATGGCAGTCAGTGACTATCCAACATTATACAAAATGTCTTCTTTTGTATTTAATAAAAGAAACGCAAGTGGAAGTTGAATAAATGGTGACATTTTAGTGAAACTGTCGCTACAATATCAGGTTACTCAATTTTTTTTTCTCTTTCTGACTGTTGATCTGTGACTCATTTTCCCCAGATAAAAATGTTTACAAATATCATCTTCAAATTCCTAACTTCTAAAGCTTTACAGTGACCGGAATTAGTCACAAACAATCTAGATTATGATTTGCACTATCAATGTAACATCCTCATGACCATCACAGACCGTTTCTGCTTCCTCTCAATGACATGTTTATGTACTTGCAGCTGGATGCTGTCCGACACTACTGACCTTCAAAGTCATGGGCCTGTAATCAGTAATACAGTTAAACATAGGTCAGAGTTGATCTGAAGGTGAAGTTTGGAACCTTCCAAACAGCACTAACAGGTGAAATGTCAGTGATTTTTGGCTGTATTGTTTGTGTCATTTACGCAACTTCCTCAGAAGACTCAAGTAAACCTCTTGGCGGCCATTTTTTCACCTTTCCTCTATTGCCAACTCATCTATTGACTCCGCCTCCTTCCCTCTTAAAACACAGAAAATTAGCTTTTCCTCTGCTTGGTACACAACTCTTGAAGCCAGGTTTGTGTAAGAGGTCACTTTACGTGGTGTGTCAGTAATGAGTACTGCTCTTATGAGTGGAAAGGCGGGAAAAGGAACAGAAGGAAGGTTTGTTTAGTAGCAACACTCATAGAGCCAGAGTCCCTGCAGCCATGTTTACTGAAGCCCTGTAATATTATTTTTGTCCTCCTGAAATAGGCGTCCTTGCCCATCATGTTAGTCCGGCACCATGAACACTAACCTCCTAGTTTCAAACAGGCAACAGATGTGGTTTGTTTGTTGTTTAGTCCCTTGTGGAGTTTTTAGTGCTTATGGATGCATTCACTGCGAATGCAGAAAAAAACAGAAGCATCAGGAACACATGTCTAAATAAGGTTTTGGGGGATAAAGCTAATTGTAATAGTTGAATGCGTTGTTTTCAGTGTGAATGTTTGTTTCTAAAATCAACAGCTCTGATGAGAGGAAACTAAGAAAGGTCTTTGTATGTTGTTTTGTTTGTGCTGAAGTTTTGAAATATCAGAGTCTTGCGTTTTATTTGTGTTATCATCTCAATCTCAGGCTTTATAGAATTTCAACAGTTGTTTTTTTTGTTGCCTGGTGGCAAGTCATTTTCGAAATCCTTAACTTAAAACTCTAGTTTGTCTGTTTTTAAGGCACCATGTGGTCAGAATGTTTTGGTTTAGTTTTTTCCTCCCAGCAGATCCAAAGACTTGATTGCAATTTATTTTCTTTCTTTCTGATTTACTTTATTTATTTAAAGCTTTTCTTTTTTTCTTTGTTTTGGTTTTTCATTTTTCTTATTTTTATTTTCATATTTTAGTATTTGTTAAATTAGTTTTTTGCTTATTTACATTTTTATGTCCTTATTTTCCTTTATCATTCTTTTTTTTCATACATTATACATTTGTAACCCAATGAGGAAGCCTTTGTCAAAATAGATTGTGCAACAAAAAATTTGCAATGTCAGACTATACATTTTAGCTTTCATATAAAGTCTATACAATAATCTGTATACATATGTCAGCAGAGCACTAACCAAATCTTAATGTTCACAGCCGTAGCAGCAGTAGTAGCAGTAGCAATAGCTGTCGTCGTAGTAATAGTAATTTGCAACATAATTTATTTAATAATAATATACATTTGACATTCTTTGAACCCAAACATAGAAATGGAAAAGTCAATCTCAGTTTAGGATTGAACTCAATGAATTGAATATTAATATTGGAAAGCATGTATGCCTATAGAAATCTGGAATAATTAACATCAAATTATCTTTGTTCAGATTAAGATGAATTGATTATAAGAAAAGTAAACAGTGTTCAAGTAATATATCATTTAAAGTGATTTAATCTTTTTGGTTCAAAAGGAAAACAAAATGAAGTGTGGTTAATTACTATAACGTAATACATTAAAGCAAAATTAAGAATGTTAAATTGACTTAACTTATCAAAATTGCATTAGCTTTAGGTAATTAACTTAAGTTTACTGAAATAAACATTGTTACTTAGATGCAACCTTACTCAGTTATGTGGAACCTGTTAAAATAAAGTGAAATAAAACCAACACATCATATTTTTTTGAGTGTATTAAATATTGAAAGGCATTTATGTCTATAGAAATCTGGAGATGAAGCAATAACATGTTTTTAACTGGCTACAAATTGCATTAACAGTTCTGTATTCTTGTGCCATTTGTAGGAGTGAAAAACGGTATGTGGAGAAATACTGGAAGGAGGTGCGGGTAGGAGACTTCATTCGTCTGCGCTGCAATGAGATTCTGCCGGCGGATGTTCTTCTGCTCAGTAGCAGTGACCCGGACCGTCTGTGTCACATTGAGACGGCCACACTGGACGGAGAAACCAACCTCAAGCAGAGGCAGGTGGTGCGCAGCTTCATCGACCTGGTAAGTGTTCAGAACGGCAGTGTGTTTGATGTGAAACAGAAGCATCCTGGTGTCAAGAACAGTTACTGTGAAGTTGCGTTTGTTCAGCTGGTCAGCGTTTGACCACCGAGATTACATTAGCCAGTTCACAACAGCTGCCAAAGGCAAATATTCATTTCGTAAAATGCAATTAATGACTTAATTTATCACACTTAGAGTTTCTCATGAAAGTATCAGAACAAATCGGACAGAAAATATTTTAGAACAAGCTTATATTGATCTCCATTCAGTTCTTTTCAACACAAGCAAATCAGTGTAACTTTTTTGACCAATATTCAAAACAAGATGACTATTTTTATGAATACTGAAAACAAAAAGTCATTTTCGTTTATAAAAATACAGACAACCCATTGCATAGCCTCTCACAGAGATTCCAGAAAATACACAAATGTTCACAAAACCAAAATAAAAGCATTCCAATGCATCAGAAGTTGTTCGTCAGCTGAAAAGTCGCTAATAGACAACCTAGGAAGTCACAAATGATCTCGTTTAATCCATTTACATACTATCAATTTAATTAAAAAAGCAATAAATAATGGATAAAAATCTTTGCATATAGCTTCACTGTTTTATAATTCTGGCTTGAGACATTTCAGATTCCTCATTTAGATTTTTTCATTTTCAGGACTGTGAGTTTGACCCACTAAAATACAACAGCATTATTGAATGTGAGAAGCCCAACAATGACCTCAACAGATTTCGAGGATACATGTAAGTACAATGCCTTTTAAGGAACATTATTGCTTAATTTGTATCTCAACCTATTCATTTGAATGGAAGTTGCATTTCAGGCTTAATGTCATGCAAATGTCAAATCCAATGTCTTACGTCTGTGAATTATGAATTAGTTTGACCCTAACAATGCGTGAATATCTAATAGCTAATGCAATATCCCATCTGGAAATTTGTGGTCCATTATATTCAATGATTTTCTGTTCTATAAAACATCTACACAACGCAGTTCTTTCCACTGTTTTGTTTTGCCAGCAGTTATTAAAATTCCATTAGCTGCCGAGATTCAAATAACCGGATGAATGGTTAGTTTGTGACCCACATAGTCTAGTTTAATATAGTTGTAATGGTGTGTGGTGTGGGTTTCTCTTACTCCAGCATTATTTTGATGACTTTCTGAACCCTGTTATTCTACCTAATTATTCTACAGTATTCGCCATCAGCATTCCCTGTTGGAGGATTAGAGGAACTGGTCATAAAGTCTTTGCTAAAGCTAAAGATTAGGTTTGCTGATAGAAAGATTCTGTTAATAATACTGCCACGTTGTTGTTAAAGTATGTGAAGAGTATATTAGATTCCAAAAAGTATGTTCTTAGGATTGTTCTCCCTAATGGATGCCAATTGTGACCCTCATTTAAATAATAGACCTTGTTTATTGATTGTAGCAATAATTAATGCCATTTGTTATTATTGTCATTTTTTTCTGAATATAAAACCAAAAATTGTTTAATCATTTAAATACCCCCTCACTTCTATTTAATGCTATGCAATATATATATATATATATATATATATATATATATATACACACACACACACATATCGCAATGGTCCGTGGTGTGATTACAATTACTGCGATAATGATGCTAGTTGGTAGTCGATGTGTACTTTGTGTGTACTGGCCCTAATATAAAGTATCTGTTGTAGGCCTGCCGCTAGTACATCGTATGAATGATTTTCAGCACATGAGGCAATATAGTTCCAAGCTATACCAGTGGAGCAAAGAAGTGGTGAAATTTATTTTATTTATTTTTGTATATTTGCTTTGTTAAAATGTCCGTTTTGTTTTATGCAATGGTAAAACATGGCTGTTCACTCTTTTCCCTGAAGTAATATGAAATGTATTTTGGTAATAACTTTTTCTTTTAATATATCATATCGCACTTTGAATATCGCATTATTTAGCATGCTATTACTAGGCCCAAACGGAATCTGTGCCTGCAGAAATGTGCAGATTTTTAGCACATCATAGTCTATTTATTTACTTGTGTAAATGTGTGTAAATTTAAATTCATTCAGTTTTTTTATTAGTTTCAGTAATATTATTGCCTAATATGAAAATGTTCATATGATTTATTAACAGTACAGTTTGTAAAGTAATATTTTTAGTAGATACATTTTATATGAGAGACTTGCTTTGTTTACCAAATAAGTGGATCTAATTGGATTTGCATTGTAAACATTAAATAAAAGTTAAAAACGAATAATTTTTTAATTTCATATATTACGTTTTTAGTTACGATACTCCCAAAATCATTACGCATAAATCCCCAGATTTTTACGAAATTCTGCCAGAAATAGCAAAAAATGTCAGCAGATTCTATTACTTATCACATCTTTCTTCCCTATTGCACAGCCCTGCCCCCATTTTTAACGTCCCAAGTCATTTTTTTCCTTTTTTTAAAGCACTATTCTTCTATACCATTCAATAAATCAAATAATAAAACAAAGATGTACAAAAACTGAAGGATCAATCGATCAATTCACACTGCACTATGCTAGAATAAGAGTCTTTTCTATTGTATTTAGATTTTTTTGAATGTTATGATTTTAATTTTTAATGGATTGACTCCTGTTTCCATTGATGCTGGTCGATTGCCACAGCATAGTGAATATTTAAAGAAATATTACCATTACATTCTAAAAAATACCTTATAGTTTCTTGACCTTGGAAGCTTGTGACTTCACTCTGAATTACTGTTACTGTTCTGTCAGTATAAATACATTATTTATTTGATAGTTAAAAATCCTATGAAAATGTTCTTTAAATCACTTTAAAATCCACCCGTTTCATTGAGTAAATCCCTGTGTTCATTCTATTTTCACTTCTTAAGAAGACGTGTTAATCTGCTGTTTAGACTTTCAAAGTGTGGATTAAGATTATTCTGTGTTTATCTTGCAGTCTTAAAGTCTTAAATGCTGGCTAAACCATACAGGTCAGAGACTTGGGATTAGCATGCATAATATATTTGTGCAGAAGCAAAACTTCAACCCAGTCGTGACTTTGGAGGTTGTGTTTAGATGAAACCCTGCTGCACATGGTATGGTAAGGACAGCAGGGCCGGGTGAATCAGGTGACAGGAACCAGAACGATTATGACATTTATTTCCCTGGATGATGGAGAACAGATGCTTCTGGTGTGCTGCCAGCATTTTTGTCCTGTTACCGCAAAGTGGCTTACCGGAGCAAAAGGGGGAACATAATGCACTGTGGGCGCCAAGGACCGTGTCTTGTTGGAGCGACAGATTATTACATTAAGATAACATCCCAGCTGGTGAACGTGTGCAGTGCAAACTAAGGAGACGATACCTGCAGGGCAGGAACATGTGTGCAAGTTGACTTCATTGAGCCTGTCACTTTAATGGGAATTGCTACGTAACTAACGAGCCCTTTAGGAGGAGTTGAAAATGTAATTATGAATTCAGAGCAAATGAACGACTTTGTGTTTGCATGTGAAAATCTATAAATTCTTAAAGTTGAAGAAAATTGATGAATCGCAAAGAAAAAGCAATACAAAATTTACAGAAACTGTGATCTTTATTAGGGATTAAATATTCTACCTATAATCTGTATAAATTGAGGATAACAATACACAAAAATGATGTTTTAGTGCGTACCTTATTTTTAAAGTCACAGTACATACAGTGGGGGGAAAAACTATTTAACACATGTTTTTTTCTAGGAAAATATTCTGTTGACATAGAATTGAACCAGATTTTGGTAAAAACCCAAACAATACTAACTTAAAAATATAACAAAACCAAAAAAAATGATGTGTAATAACAATGGAATGACACAAGGAGAATGTACTGAGCTAAAGAAATGTATTTAATCCTTTATAAAAGGCTTTTTTGGTGATGGCAGCTTAAAACGCCTCTCATATATAAAATTAAGTCACATGCATTGCTCAGGTGTCATTTTTTTATTTATTTATTTTATTATTATTTTATTTATTTTTTTCACGGTCTTCAACAGAGTGTAAAAATCTTGATGCTCTGTGGGACTATCAAATCTGTCGTCTATCAAATCTGATCTTTAATTTGTATTTTCTATTGGATTCGAGTCAGGTGATTGGATGGGCCATTCTGCAGCTTGATTTTCTTTTTCTAAAACCAACCGTTTCCTTGGCTGTGTTTTGGATCATTGTCTTGCTGAAATGTCCACTCTGGTTTCATTTTCATTATCGTGATAATGTAGATGTTGGACGGAAGCAGCAAATATTAATTTACAATGACAAAGGGCAGAGGGTTTCTGAAGAACTACTAAGAGATTTCAGCTGCTGTCTGGGCTTTCACCGCCTTTCTACACCTCTCTTTCTTCATGTGTTTAATACTTTTTTTCTGTGTCTTTTCATTTTATCACACTTAACCTAATTTGTAAACTAATTAATATTGTTTTCTTTGCATATATGGATTTCGTTGGTTGTTACCAACGTCTGGTGAAAATTTCAAGTCAACAGCACCTTTAGAAATATGTTTTGGTGACAAGAGAAAAGGTGACATGTTCAATACTTATTTCCACCACTGTATGTATTCTGTACAACTGGGTCTGGGGTAACTAAACAAAATTAGTATTTTACTGAAAAAAATGTGTTCTGTTTTTAATGAAGGATTGTTTTTAGGATTAAAACAATCTAATTTGGTTAGTTTTATAAACTATTTAAGGAGCCATGTTTTTACCACATTACTGTAATATTAAGCTTAATTTAAAGTGTTTGCAAACATTTAGGTTACACAAAAAGGCTGTTTTTACATTAACATGTTGTTCTAATTATAACAATAATTTCTTGCTCCTTTGTTGCTTGAACATAGTAATTTGCATAGTGTTTTAACTTAGTTTGTATTTTTGGACCAATTGTATGGAAAATCTTCAGAATTAATGTTATGTTACAACCCTAATATTTATATAGAGCAGTCAAGTCTGTAGTAAAATTTAATGTTTTTGCAAGTTATTTTAATTGTAATAGATTTCAGTCTTTTTCGTCCTTTTTAATTCAGATACTGTTATTCAGCTGACATATCGAAATGACAAATGTCCAGCTCTGAGCTATGAGCTCACTTGCTGTGGTATGAAAGCAGCATATTTATTTTGGTAGGGCAGAAGAATGACATGACAACTGACTGACTAATACCCGTTAGCATCTACCCTGAGCTGCAATGTGAAAGGCAGCAAACACATAATTGATTTGATGTTCTTAACTCACAGGCCAGGTGTTCCCTATGGCCAGTGCGCCCCTGCTCACAGTATAGGTCTATATTTTATTAAACAAACAAAATAACCTTATTATATATATATATATATTTTTTTATCTTATTTAATTAACGGCATGTGATTTCTGTCTCATATAGATGTGTGTGGCCTGATTCAGTAAAATATGCGCGTACGTCTCCATTTTGCCGCTTTGTTTTCGTGTCCGTCGCCTAGCAACAGCTGTACACAAAACAGCAGCTTGATGACGCAAGCGGAAAAAAGACGGTGTGAACACAAACCAGCCGAGAAGGTGGCAAGGGGGGGACAATCGAACTTGGGTTCCCTCCAGGCAATTCAACCAAGTGTGAAAGCACCCTAAATTGCAACAGATTAAAGTGGTATTTGTTTTTAATAATGCGCATGGTTAAATTGTCTACTACAGCGGTTCCCAAACTGGGGTGCGCAGTCTGATGACCAGGGGTGCGTGAGAGAATGTTTGTAATGGCGGAAAATTTTATCTTTTATTATTTTTATGTATTTATCTTGGGTAAACTTCATGTCATATTTTTGAGAGAAAAGAAATTCACTGAGAGAGAGAAAAAAAAAATCACATTACAAGTTGTAATTTGCAACCTATGCATACTCACTCATCTCGCGGTTTCATGTCTACGTCACAATAGCCCTGCCCTTTCACATTAGACGCTAAGTGATAGTACATTCGTAAATTTTTTTCGCTTACTATATTCATCAAAATGGACACCTGGTTAAAAACTGGCACTTTAAAGAAGTCAAGTGATTGTAGGGATGAACCATCTACATCGGCCTCTTCTATGGAAATGTGCAGTGGCCTTGAAAATATGGACTCGGAGGATAACGAACGAGGTGAAGAGACGCAGGCGGGAACAGAGAAATCCAGCAAAGATGTACTGATGAAGAGAATTAGGCCTACACTGGAGAGTGAGAAAATGTCAAGTAAGAAACGCAAATATAGCGACAGTTACATTGGTTTCGGGTTTACATGGATTGGAGATGCAGAAAATCCAAATCCGCAATGTGTAGTCTGTGGTGAGGTTTTAGCTAATAGCAGTCTTAAGCCCTCATATATGGTCCGGCACTTACAAACAAGACACAGCCACTTACAAGACATGCCTGTAAGTTTTTTTCAAGGAAAATTGGAGGAACTGCAGAAGAAGAAAAAATTTATCCACTCCCATTTAGAATTAGGGGCTTCCAAAAATGCACAGAGAGCGTCATATCTAGCAAGTTACTGCATAGCTAAAAGAGGTATGCCCCACACAATTGGAGAAAATCTGTTTACCTGTTGCCAAAGATATAGTAAACTGTATGCTCGGAGAGAAAGCTGCGAAGATGTTGGACAAAATCCCTCTCTCCGACAATACTGTGGCTCGTCGCATTGATTCAATATCTGCTGACATACTCAGCCAGCTAATACGCAGAATAAAAAACAGCTAATTCTTTTCACTGCAAGTTGATGAGTCCACTGACGTAGCCAATCTATCTAATCTTCTGGTGTATGTCCGTTATTTATTTGAGAACATGGTGCATGAAGATTTTTTGTTTTGCCGTCCCCTTGCCACTCGTTCAACCGGGGAAGATATTTTTAATTTGATGGATAGCTTTTTCAGAGTAAACGAAATTGACTGGGCGCGCTGCGTTGGAATTTGTACAGATGGGGCGAAATCAATGACGGGGAGGCACAAAGGAGCTTTCAGGATTGTCAAAGCAGGCACTGAAAGTGTTGATGCCCTTTGCAACCACATACTTATGTGAGGCAGGCTTTTCTGCACTGACATTGTTAAAAACCAAACATCGACAAAGATTAGATGCTGAGAATGATTTGAGAGTAAAACTGTCATCCATTGGACCAAATTTTGATGATCTGTGTGCAAAAATGCAGGCCCATCCATCTCACTAAAAAGGTAGGAAGCAAGTTTTTTATTCATAACTGAAATTTTCATATTTTCTAATATACAGTTATATATTCTGTATATTAGAAAACACAGAATATGTGTATTTAGTTATTGTAGTTAAAAATGTGGAGTTTAATCGGAGAAAGGGGTGCTTGACAGGTGTCAAATATTAGAAAGGGGTGCACACAGCAAAAAGTTTGGGGACCACTGGTCTACTATAATATAATTAAAGGTGCAGTATGTAAGTTTGACACCCAGTGGTTGAACTAGGTATTGCATTCCTGGATCAAAACAAACGCAAGT
This sequence comes from Danio jaintianensis, assembly GCA_903798115.1. NCBI lineage: Eukaryota > Metazoa > Chordata > Actinopteri > Cypriniformes > Danionidae > Danio > Danio jaintianensis. Next base: position 13,547,065 of record CAIGQV010019356.1, on the reverse strand, counting down.
GCAGGTTGCCAGATTGAGGACCAACAAGGCTGATTTAAATCGTGTTCTAAATAAAAGCAGCGGCACGTGATAGAAGGAATGTTTTCCATGTTAAAAAGTTTTTGTCCTAACCAACTCTTGAATGGATACATTAGAAACAACTGAAAACTGCCAATGATCACCTCAGGTACACTGCATGTGCTTTATTCAGTGTTAAATGCTAACAATGTGAGTTTGAATGCCATTTTACATGACGTTTATTGGCATACTATTGAAAGCAGCAGCAGCAGATAGTTTACCTCAGATCTTGAAAATAAAATAAAAAGATTGAACTTTAGAAATTGAACTTTAGAACTGTGACTCAAAATCAACACAAAGTGATTCAGCGTGTACGTTTAATAGCGTTAAAGAGGTTTAATATGTATTAATTAGATTATAAACCTTACCATTTTGTGAGTGAGTGCATATTCTGTGCTTCTGAATGGCTGTATTTAAACTTCTGTCGCTTTTCGTCTGGTGCAAACAGTCCAAGTGCTGATAACTGCAAACCTCATCACGTAGCGTGTTGTTAGGACACGGGGTTACAATGTAACCTGCTCACCTAATGTTTACGTTCGTAATATTTATATTATTTGCTAATTAATAACCTCATGTGAAACTCTGAATCTGCGTCTCATTTTGGAGTCTGCTACTGTCCACCGGAGGTCACATTTCGCTCACGGGCGCATGCTTTGAGAGCCTTTTTGACTGAATGAATGAAATATGCGATTTTTTTCCATGAAGGCAACCTGGGGTGCTGAATTATAATTGGCTAAAGTGGCATTGGGCGGGTTAAAAGAACCAAAACAAAAACAGCGTTCCGGCACAGAAAACACATTTTCAAAGCTGAATAACTGACTGAATAACTGACAGATACTGTTATTCAGCTGACATATCGAAATGACAAATGTCCAGCTCTTAGCTATGAGCTCCCTTTCTGTGGTATGAAAGCAGCAATTTTATTTTGGTAGGGCAGAAGAATGACATGACAACTGACTGACTAATACCCGTTAGCATCTACCCTGAGCTGCAATGTGAAAGGCAGCAAACACATAAAAATATCAAACTTGTCACTCACACCTAAAAAATAAAAAAGGCATCACTGACTCAACCATCATGTTGTTGCTAATCAGTGTGACTTTTATAGTAGATATTTCGAAGAATGTTTCAGTGTTTTTGCATGAATAATGAAAGTCAGTGGGATTAGAATTAACAGTAAATTATGGAGAAGTGGATGAATGGATACATTGATGGACAGAGAGATGGGTAGAACGATAGATGGGCAACTGAATGGAGAGGTAGATGGATGAATAGACTGGTAGACAGATAGAGAGAGGTAGACAGAGATGGAAAGACAAACCTTAAAATGGTAAACCTTACCATTTCGTGAGTGAGTGCATATTCTGTGCTTCTGAATGGCTGTATTTAAATTTCTGTCGCGTTTCGTCTGGTGCAAACAGCCCAATTGCTGATCACTGCAAACCTCATCACGTAGCGTGTTGTTAGGACACGGGGTTACAATGTAACCTGCTCACCTAATGTTTACGTTCGTAATATTTATATTATTTGCTAATTAATAACCTCATGTGAAACTCTGAATCTGCATCTCATTTTGGAGTCTGCTACTGTCCACCGGAGGTCACATTTCGGTCACGGGCGCATGCTTTGAGAGCCTTTCTGACTGAATGAATGAAATATGCGATTTTTTTCCATGATGGCAACCTGGGGTGCTGAATTATAATTGGCTAAAGTGGCATTGGGCGGGTTAAAAGAACCAAAACAAAGACAGCGTTCTGGCATGGAAAACACATTTTCAAAGCTGAATAACTGGCTTCAGCATTGTTTTTTAGATAAACAAGAACGTTCACTTAGCATGTTTCTTAAATATCTGCCAACATATTATGGTATTTTTATGCTTTAGAAGAGTCAAACACTTACAATACAGCACCTTTAAATATTTTCTGTTTAAACTAAATGTATTTTATCAAAATATTCAAATCCCGTTATAATGACCTTCAATGACATGCAATGTTTTTACAGGCACAAGATGTAATGACATGACATATAATGACTGAACCATATTTGACTAGCCATAATTTGACCTTTTGGTTCAAGCTAACAAAGAGGTCAGTGGTCCTGAACTGAGCAAGAACTGTGTATGACAGCATAAAGCTTACAGATGGCTAATTTGAACTTTGCCTTAATTTAAAAACAGATGTGGCAAAAATAAATATACTGCTATTGGCTAAAAATAACAATCTTGCCAGGTGCCTTGTCAGATAATTGACACAAGAAGAGTTTAGCAACAGCAAGCAGCTTTTTAACAAACAGATGTAATCCTGAATTTAGCACTGGGATTAGTGCTTGCATTAAAGCTTATTGAGTTCTTGCACAGGTGTTTAACATTCAAGCCTCATTCAGTGGGGGTTCATTTGCATTTGCCGCCATTTTTATCGGGAAGCTTAGCCCTGAGCCCTTGAACTTTTTCTGTTTTGTTGTTTGAATCACACGCATCCAGGGAGACATCAGTTCCGAAAGATTTAAGATTTCACTCTTTTGATCTCATTTATCTTGAGAATCATTTCACTCCGCTCATGTCTTTTACAATGCAGCTTTGGGGTTTTACAAAAAAAAGTGCTGCTGCTGACTGAACATGAGATCCCGTTGGCCTCAGGGCTTTACCTGTGTACAGAGCCGTTTTACTGAGGTCATGGCTTTACTATTGATTTTGTGCTGAGAAAGAGGGATCCTGAGGGGAAACCCTGTGGACTGTCAACTGTGATGGATTGATGCTCAACGACAAGGGATGCAGAATTACGTGGAAATCCTTTGGAAATTTATACAACAAATGGTTGTAAAGGCCACCGTTGGCTTTCATTCTTATTTAGTTCAAGCAAATGAGGAGAGAGGAGTTCAGATTGGAGCTGGATTATGTGTAGTACACACAGATATGTTGTGTTGTAACTTAAGTGTGGTGAATGAGTCTGTGGTTTGTATGACAGAATTCATCGCAGTGGAAGGAGAGACGGCCTGTACAAAGACAATCTGCTGCTCAGGGGCTGCACCATCCGCAACACAGAGGAGGCTGTAGGAATCGTCATCTATGCAGGTATCCTTGCCTTTTTTTCTTTTTTTTTTCAAACGAAACTGAGCTATTCAATTAGCTCTGTTTGAGGGCTGGATTATGAAATTGATCATTTGAGGTTGACCATAGGGGGTGAGAGGTTGTCTGGATTATTCCGGTTGCACTAAAAATTAAAAAAATGAATTGAAAATGCATCTCTATCAGTACTATGCTATCTTTTTTTTTTTTTTACTATGCCATATTTGTCAGCAACAGTGACATCTATAAAAAGTTAAAACTCATTAAACCTCATTACATTAAAAATAATAAATTAATATATTTTGAAAGTCTATATTTTGACTGAGTTAAGATTGATTACATTCATCTGAATGGAAAAATATATATAAAAAAATTTAGTCATTCCCTCCAGTGTTGTGTTAGAAACACTCATAGAGCAGCATTATGTTGTTCAGTTTTCTGTAATGTCAAGACAAAACTCCAAAGTATTGTTTTCTATATATTAAAATGTTTTAAAATGTCCTCTGCGATAAGGGTCAATTGAGAAATTATGTTGTAGGTTATTTCGAAATGTTGACAAATTTAGTTTAAAAATTAATAATAAATAAAAATAAAATATAAAATAAATTTATATAGATTTGTCTTGAATTCCTTTGGTTTTTCTTTAAGTATGCCCTTTACTAACATTATTGCGGTTAATGATTGCTTTAGTAAAAAATATTTTTCAATCTAAATTACTGTTTGTGAAGAAAGTCATAACTAGTGGGCAGTTGTAATTTGGAAAAATAATGTTTATTTAATAAATAGTAAATATTACAGTTGTTATATTTTATCTTGTTTTTTTGTGTTTTAAAAATGCTTCACCTTTTGAAAAGAAACAAAAAAACATAAAGGTTCGTAAATGTGTGCTATCAAGACTACAAATAGAACAATCGTTTCCAAAATGAATTTGTATATTATTTATATCTTTTTCCCCATGTTTACATCCAAATACCAGATTTATTACATGACTGCTGCAGCTCCTATTATCTTAACAGAAAGTGAGTGTTTTCCTCTGCACTGGTTTTCAGGTCATGAAACAAAAGCAATGCTGAACAACAACGGCCCTCGTTATAAACGCAGTAAACTGGAGCGGCAGATGAACGTAGACGTGTTCTGGTGTGTCATCATCCTTTTGGTCATGTGCCTCTTTTCCGCCATCGGTATGTTACACTTTGCATCAGTACAGTTCTTCCTAGAAAATAGAGTATTGTAAGTTATTCAAGTTTTTATGCCTGAGTGCTTTTTGTGAGATGTTCGAACCTGTAGGCTTTGTTTATTACAATGTTGCATTTTCATCTTGGTTTGCTTTGCTTTGCATTCGCATAGCATTCAGAGTGCTTAAAAACATCACATGTGAACACAACTGTTCGCTCATTGGTCAGAATGCACCTGTTTATGCTCCACAGGCTTATCGTGGCTCTATCTGTAGCTGTCATAACACACCGTATGTAGCCGGCGTTTCCAATCTAACTGATAAGTTATACATTTCAAAAGAGAGATGCAATTTATACAACAGTTAGAGCTGCAATCAAGGCTGCATGCTTGGAATGCACAGTGAAGAGCAATTAAAACAACATTTTTAGATGAAGAGCCTCTCCTTGTTTTTTTATAAACTGTGGATAACTAATGTGCACACTCACAGAATCAGACACCGCTACTTTTTATGTAACATGTCCAGGTATGAATTATGATACAGCTTGGTTCATTGGTCCCTTAAGTCAGATTGCTTTCTCACCTCATCTGAACCGCTTCAAAGTTCATTTTCAGTCAGACCATGATCACTTCAAACTGGTGATATTACACTGATTTAGCGTGAATCTGAGCTCAACTGCCTTGTTGATTTGTTTGAGCAAGCTGAAGCAAGGAAGTAAATGCAGCAGGTTTTAAAACAAATGCTCCAAAAAGGTGTGAAAACATTCTTAAATGTACATTTTATAATATTAGTTATTGTTTTGAGTTCTTAATGTCTTGCATAACGTGAAGCTCTTTTGCTGCTAGATTTATCTTTTGTGTCCAAATCATAAATAAATCAAATAAAACAAACAAGATTACTTTGAGCAGGCATACAGTAATGTCTGCTTCAGGATAATGTTATTTAATATATAAACCATTTCAATAGCTTTTTCAACAACAACAAAAATCTATTTTGATGCCTATGACCATGATAGAAAATGCAGTGGTTGATAAATGTATCTGATTTAAGGAAGCAATTTAGAGGAAGCAGTGTTTTGCTTTCTGTAAGCACTTTTAGGTTTCTTGTACATTTCCAGTATCTCTTGAATAACAATACCCATGATTCAATTTCACATGCCTAATACTGTAAAGTGTTTGCCTCTGAATCCTCCTCTAGGACATGGCCTGTGGATGTTTCAGTATGGAGATAAGAGGCCTGTCTTTGACGTCCTGAGCCCAGAAGGAACAGACTTATCTCCAGTGGTTTCAGCCATTTATCTTTTCCTCACCATGATTATAGTATTCCAGGTGAATAGCAAGTGGTGTGAGGGCAATGTTGCATAGGGGCTTATGATTAGCTTTTATTCTTTAAAGGTGCCATAGAATGAAAATCTGATATACCTAAGCATAGCTGAATAATAAAAATAATAATAATAGTTCAGTACATTGAAATGACATACAGTGAGCCTCAAGCACCATCATTTCCTTGTTCGCATTCTCAAATCCTGTGAGTGTAAAATTCCAAAACAGACTGTGAAACACTAACTGCTTCAGGCAACTTTTGATTGGCCTCTGTTTCCTAAGAGATTACGACAATGATATTTTCCCCTTATTTCTAAGTTTATTTAATCGTACATTATACTTACTATGTATGTGAGACTCTCAAGTAATGCATGGAGTATGTCATCTCATCACAACTCGATGTCAGAATGCAAAATGCAAGATATACAGAGTATAAATTTATTCAATGATAACCCAAAGAGGCACAAGGTTCATTCAACTTTATCTTTTGTTATTTTAATGTGTATATTGTAAAATCTGCTGCGTATGTTTGTAATGTTTTCATATATGTTTGTAATGTTTTTATATGTAAGGTAAGCTTCAAAATTCAACTCTAAATACATATTTCAGAGTACATTATTGTGCGGCGTGCGTGAGAGAGCACATCAGGCACTGACACAAGCTTGCAAAGCATCAGAGCAGAGCTCATTAATATTCATAATCATTTTATAGTCAAAACTGAGCTTTTCATATTAGATGTAATTCCTGTGGTTATAAATGAGCATATAAAGCAGTATCTGGCATCTTTTTATTTTTTTGCATTGCACTTACCTAAGCCACATAATTAATATGTAGATATCAGAGAACAAATTAACATATACAATCAATGCACTCCATGGCACCTTTAATAAATCTAAATTTTGTAGATTTTAATTAAATTTTTTTTTTTTTTTTTTTTTTCTTTGTTGTTGTAGAGTTGCTGGTAGAATTGATGACCCTGCATGATTTTGCACCAAACCTCTCTGTTTTTCTCTTTCTCTCCTTGCAGGTGTTGATCCCAATCTCGCTTTTTGTTTCCATTGAAATAGTGAAGATATGCCAGGTGTACTTCATCCATCAGGACTTGGAGCTTTACGATGAGGAAACAGACTCTCACCTGCAGTGCAGGGCTCTAAATATCACAGAAGACCTGGGCCAGATGCAGTACATTTTTTCTGATAAGACCGGCACTCTCACAGAAAACAAGATGGTGTTTCGCCGTTGTACTGTGGCAGGAGTCGAGTACTCGCATGATGCCAATGGTTAGTGCTTGCAGTGCCGGTGATTTAATTTTGTGCACACAATATCAGTTCTCTGTAAATGAGGGCTGTCAGTCTATGTGAAATTAGAGTTTCACAATTCATATAGCTTATAATTAATTGATATGCCAAGTAGTGTTATTAATCACATTGATTGCGATTAATGTCATATAAAAAAATGCCCCTAAATGAAGATCATTAAGATACTAGTAATGGTTTTATTTAGCACAGATAAATTGAATTGAATAAATGTGGTGGTAATGACACTTAAATGGATAATTCATTCAAAAGTGAAAATTGCCCACCTTCCCTTGTTCAAAACCTGTTTGATTTTCTTTCTTTCTTAGTATTAAAATTTCATTTTTGCTCAAATTGCTCATTTTACGTTTGCTTAAATAATTGCAGCTTTAAAAAGTGATTTTACATGTATGCTAACGTTGTGTCTTTCCACAGCACGGAGGCTTGCTATGTACCAGGAAGTGGATTCAGAGGAGGAGGACTGCACATCTCATGGTGGGACTCTTCCACGGCGGGACAGCGTCGCCAGCCACCAGAGCGGAAAAGTGGTGTTGCGATCACAAAGCACCAAATCTCACCGCCGCACCGGGAGCAGAGCTGAAGCCAAACGGGCCAGCATTCTATCCAAACACACCGCCTTCAGCAGCCCCATGGTTAGCAAACATATGCAGTCCACAATAAAATGATAGTTCACCCAAAAACATTATTCACCCTCCACTTTCAGCTTTAGTTTCTTTCTTCAACTGAAATAAATGGAAGATATTTTGAAGAATGTTGGAAACTGGTATCCACTGGCTTCCATGGTATTTTTTATCATAAGTACTATGATAATGGAGGTCAATGGCTACCCGTTTCTTCAAAATATCTTCTTTTATGTTCAACAGAAAAAATAAAAGGAGGGTACGTTTTTGTTTTTTGGTGAACTATCTCTTTAAGCTCAGTATCTCTATGTTTGATGGAATTTAAAATTGTATTTGGCTGTTTCAACAGGAGAAGGACATTACTCCGGATCCCCAGCTGATGGATAAGGTGAATGAGTGTAGCAGTCAGATGGAGTTCATGCGTTTTCACAGTCAGTCCTTGAATCAGATCCCACCTGACCTGTGTGACGTCTTCGACTTCTTCATCGCTCTCACTATCTGCAACACTGTGGTTGTTTCTTCACCAAATCAACCCCGGCAGAAGGTATTCAATTCAAGTTTATTTGTATAGCGCTTTTCACAATAATTATTGTTTTAAAGCAGCTTTACAAAAGGTGCACATTATTGCATTACAATCAAAATCAGAAAAGTTAAGGAGTTGTGTTTAGGGCGTACATTATATATAAACTACAGCTATGTAGTAGTACAGTGTTTCTCAACCGCGTTCCTGGAGGACCACCAGCTCTGCACATTTGCCCTGGCTGTTTCTCAATATGCGATCTTGTGTCCTCATGTTCTCGTGTAACGTCATCATCAATAGTCAAAGTTCAGTTCCAAAACTCAAGACAGCAAGAACAGAGGACACGGGAAAGTTTGCGGATGTGTTCTTGATATCAAGGATGCGTGGATGCAGACTTGAGTGCAATACTCGCTCGAGAAGTCCCAGAAGTCTTTGCAGCTGAATAAAGGAGGTGGTAAGCGCAGCATTTTATATAGATTTATTATTAAAGTTCAGTGATATAACTTATTTATCTCAGGAGTTTTGCTGAATGAGATGGTCAAAGTAAACATTACCATAAAAATCTTAATAAAGGCATAATCACATTAAGGGTGTTTATTTGCTGAAATTCGTATTAAAATCTGTTTTATTTGTATTGTGCAAAGTGTATTTGTAAGGTTTTTGTGCATGTTATATATATATTGAAAAGGAGAAAAACAAAAAATCGTTGTATGAATGCTGTAATGTTTGAATAATTTTCCGTTAAAAATACGGTAAGGTCATGTGACCATGAGGAAGAACGCAGCATCTCATTTCTCACAGGACGCGTTCTCTCTTCTCGCGGTCTCCCGAGTTTGTTCTTCCGAAGTAACCTGGCAAGACTGCTCTCCATGAAAACACAAGTCCGTTCTCTGGTCCTCCAGGAACGTGGTTGAGAAACACTGATATAGTACATAGTGTCCTTCCAAAAAAAGAAAAAGTGATGTCTATGTGTACAAGGTTTGCAGGAGACAAATCACCATACATTTTCTGGAATTGAACTTTGCTATTTTATGTCAATAATTTTGACTAGCTTGACTTTTAGAATGTGCCATTTGAAAAGCAACCGACATTGCAGAAAGTAAAAAGTTAATTTTATAGTAAGACCAGTGCTGGTGACTTTTTGGTCAAGCATAGTACGTTCTGGAATATAAGTCACTATTTTTTTATTTATTTGATATGTATGCCTATATAAATTTTAAAAGCTATTCTGATGCATATAATGCAGTTAGCTTTAAACAAGAAAAACATTGTATTGATTTTAAACAAGATTTTAGTCTAATACTCCCATAGCTGTATCTTCAAACTTTTTTTTCATGCTATTATGCATCGCTAACAGATGTTGAAGTCATAGACAATGGTTTAAAAACTAAGTGTTGTTTTAATGTCAGAAAAATTTAGGCATCTCTAGTCACAAAATTCTTTTTGTCTCGTGTGTGGGCTGTGCCGTTTCCTGTAGTGGTTTTCTGCTATTTGTGTAGGAGCCGCTTCCTGTTTCTGTTGAAGATGTGTGGCCTGTCCTTTAGTGTGTAATCTTGACCTGTTTCCCCAAATTCCACTCTGTCTGGTGTCTTTCCAGCATTAGGTTATGACCTGAATACTTTTTACAAGTGTGTATGGAGGATCTGGCAGATGCTGCAATCAAAGATTAATCCTAGTCCTTATCATACAAGTCAGAGCTTGAGCGGAGTGCTTTTCATTTGGTGATAATTTAGTGTATTTAGTGGTAGTGAGGCCAGCTTAAAGTTCTGCTGTAATTCACCCTTTTATATTAATTTTCCATTTCTATTCTGCAGTTTCTAAAACAGGGATTTTTTTCAATTAATAGTCTTAATTCGGTATGAGTGCATAAACATGAGCCATACCATTATTTTGACTAGACCACTGTTCAAATATATCTTATGTTCTCTGTGTTGGAGATTTTTTTTACAGCTATATAAAAATACAAATAAAAAACTTGACATTTCTCAGTTAAATTTATAGTAATTTATAAAGAGTAAATTGTAATTTTTGTTTTATTCTGGAAACTACAGAATTACTTTTCATATTTAAAATACAAATGCATCAAATTACAAAACTGCCGTGTTTTCAGAATTTGTATTTATGTATTTATAGATTATTATATTTAAATTATTATTGAGAATTACCCTGACTCCAAATGAAAACATTTGTTATTCTAATTGATTGTAATTTTCAGATTTGTTTTTCATTTTAATTTGGAAGAAGTGTTATCAGACCTTTTATTGTAGTTTTATACACTTTATTTCCATTTTGTTATTTTTAGTTTTACTTATGTACATCATACTACATCATAATTAGAAATACTTAATTGCCAGCTATAATATATTTAATATATACAGCTAAAAAATATTTAATTGCCAGCTATGCCAGCAATAAATTCTGTTTTATATTAAAAAATAAATTAAGTTTACTTTGTACAGTTTTTGATTTAGTTAACTATAATAATCCTGCTAACAAAACAAGTCTTGAAATAAATATTCTTTTTATATAGTGTATTAAAAGTTTAAATATGTAGTTTTAGCTACCTATAATAACCCTACTGCTAAACCAACACTTCCAACAGCCATCTCAATCAAGCACACAAATTCAAGCACTCCTGTTTTAACAGCTTTTCCTTGCATCTCCTTCAGGTGCGTCGTTTCGAGCTGAAGTCTCCAGTGAAGACGATCGAGGACTTCATCAAGCGCTTCACCCCGAGCCGCTTGACCTCCGGCTCCAACAGCAGCAGCTCCTCCAGTCTGGCCACCAACCGTTCGTCCTCACATAAACTGGGCTGCAGCATGCTGTCCTCCCCGTCCGCCGAAAACACGCTCACCAAACTGAACGAGGAGAAGCGGCAGGAACATGACCTACAGCACGCTTTCAGCCCCGTCCCGCCAAACTTCGATAAATCCAAAGCTTTGGCTCAGGATGAATGCGAACTCAGGTTTGAAGCAGAGTCTCCGGATGAAGCCGCTCTGGTTTATGCGGCTCGGGCTTATAAGTGCGCTCTCGTTGGTCGTTTGCCTGATCAGGTGACCGTTGAGCTTCCGCATTTGGGAAAGTTGAGCTTTGAACTGCTGCACACCTTGGGGTTTGACTCTACAAGAAAGAGGATGTCGGTGGTGGTTAAGCATCCACTGACTGATCAGATCACAGTCTACACTAAGGGTGCCGATTCAGTTATCATGGAATTGATCAGACCAGCTACAGGTATGTTAGTGTTGATGTGCACAATGTGTCCATGCTACATTTGTAGGGTTTAGAATTTGGGAGGATATTGATATGAATGTGATATAGGGCTAGGCCAATAAACTATATTGTATCGAATCGCGATAAAATGTATGTCAATAACAATGATAAGCTCTGGACTTTTTTACGCTGTATTGATCTAAGAGCCAATCACACAGCAGAAATGTGCAACTATGGGAATCTAAAGTGTGTTGATATTAGAGATGTACCGAATTTTCGGCCACTGAAAATTTATCGGC
>CAIGQV010019356.1:13497291-13530483 GCA_903798115.1 Danio jaintianensis | reverse complement strand
AAAGTTGTTGTCACAGTTATTTTTTAACACCGTTTTGGTGCACAAAAATGTTCTGGGAGCTTTGCTCATTACAGTTGAACCACTGAAGTCATATGGAATGTTTTGACACATTTTTGAGTTTCCTTTTCTGCACTCTGAATGTCTTGGGACCATGTCTGTCAATGGAAGGTCAATGAGCTTTTGGATTTCATCTAATATATCTCTTTTCTAGAGTTCTGAAGATAAAAGCAACACATAAACATGCTTCTTTTGTGAAGAAAAAGAAAACCCAATACAGTAAGAAGTCTTGGCTGTTATTTCCATTTAATTCCAAATCTTTTGTTTGTCAAGTATCTTTATTACTCAAGTCTCAAGTTTATACATTATAGTGTTTATCACAGTGTAATACTATGCCTTATAGACTTAGTTGAAGATTAGGATTTTGAAGTATTATTTGGAGCTGTTCTGGCCATAAGGACCATAAGTATTTCTAGTGCCATTGCCATTTAGTTGTGTAATTTCCTTTTTCCTCCATGTTTTTACTTGGCAGTCTGGAAATATATTTAAAGACTTGAGGGTTTATTGGTATTCAGCCTATGCAATTATGTTAACATGATGCTGCAAATACTGTGCTTCGCTGCAGACTGCAGGCTGTTCCTTGCACAAAGACACACATGCTCAGTGTTTATTCCTGTACTTTTGGATCCAGAGTCACTGTTCACCTCTGGGTGTGGGCTTTCAATTAGCAAAGCAGACCAACTGAAGGTACAATAGCCTCTTTCAGAAGTCTGTGGGACGTTTGCCATGCTTGTCTAATGGCACAATGCACGAAACAGCCAGAGTTTTGAGTCTTTGACCAGTAAACTGTAGTAACTTTGAAGCTGTAGTTTCACTGACATAAAGCTGTCTTGAACAGACTTGGAAAAACAAACTTGGGCCTGGAAAACTGTACCTGCGTGTTTCCAGTCATTATGTAAGATGTTAAAATGAAGGACAAAAATGTTCTTGGTGTGCTCCAAATGTTGGAAGGGACAATATGTTTTGCTTGAGGCAATGGCAGTCATTTCCGTTTTTCAGTAATGTAAAACTGGTGCGTAATTTTTGTTTTTGGTCAGTAGCCGACTAGCCGCCTCTCTGGGTTAATTCCCAAACCTTGCTAAGTTAATGTTGTGCAATCAATCCTTACTGCAATGTCTAGACTTTTGTTGGTTTGCTTTTATTTATTCATTTAGGCCTTTGTTTGCAGTTGTTTTTTAATTTGTTGGTATGAGTTGTTTTTATTGATTAAATTAGGCTTTTGTTTTAGATTTGTTTTTTGTATAGTTTGTTTACTTTTGTGTTTGGATTTTAATTGTGCTTTGGGGTTTTATTTTATTTTTTTACTTTGTTTTTGGTGTGGGTTTGTTTCTTTTTGTTTACAGTAAGGTAGACAATTTTAGTTAATATATTTACTAACATGAATAATACATTAATTGTGTCATTTATTAATCTCCATTAATGTTAATGAAAAAGTCTATCGTTGTTAGTTCTCGTTAACTCGCAGAGCATTAACTAATTGTTAACAAGCACAAACTTGGATTTTGAATTAATAAATATTGATCTATGAAAAATAAAGGCTCTACATGTTACTCATTCTTAGTTCATGTTAGTAAATACATTAACATTAACTAACGGAACCATGTTGTCAAATGCATCCACGTTTTTTCCATTTTGTTGGAGTTCTTTCTTTTTATTTATTTATTTATTTATTTATTTATTTTCAGCCATTTGTTTTTGGATTTGGATAAGTTTGTTTTGGGGTTTTGATTTAGTTATTATTTACTTTGTTTTTAGTGTTGGTTTGCTTTTTTGATGTTTTTTTGTTATGCTTTGCTTTGTTAGCATGGTATTGTTGGTTTGTGTTTGGCGTTTCGTTTTTAAGTTCTGCTTGGTGTTCAGTTTTGGGACAGGACTAACCTGTTTGTTCCAACATTAAGTCTGTCAGATTATTTAGGAAATATATTGTCATCAATAACAATGCTTGGCTATCATCATTCAATTTAGCTCTTTCTGAAGTACTAAAAAGATTCATGGGTCATCCCACACTGTGTACATTTCTATTGCTATATGTCAATGATGAGCATTTTTCTTTTGAGAGTGATGTCAGGGCATGACATGGGAATTTAGGTCATTTATATGATTTTTAAAAGCATTTAATACCTGAGTCTGTGCATCAGTCTGTGGAAAAGCAGGTCCAGTCGTCCCACAGTTGCAGGGGTGGTGATGAATCATTCAGTGAAAATGTGAGGTTTGGCACATTCGCCCCCTCGTCTTGGCTGATAGTCCTCCATGTTGGGAAGCGATCATCCCAAACAGTTTGTTCTGCTTTTCCTGCCAGGAAGCAATGCAGCGAGCAATAACACAGGAGCGATAAACCTCAAATCACTCCATAGCCAGATTATCCAGTCAACCTGTCAAAACACTCCGCCGTCTTGATTAAATCTAATGGCCTTGTTGAGGAAGACAACGGCAGCATAGAGAACCAACCTGGAAGAGGCTGGACTGATTAGTTTAATACTTTGCAGTGTGTGTTTGTCTCACTATGTGTATGTAAAACTTAATAAATGTTCAATGATTTTGATGGATTGTCTAATGTTTTTCTTTGTTTTTGTGTTGCAGATGATTGCAAAGGAAAGCGACAAAGAAAAATCTTGTATAAAACCCAAAACTACTTAAATCTTTATGCTGCAGACGGTCTCAGGACTCTCTGTATCGCTAAAAAGGTAACAATTAGATATTTGCATTTTTTGGAAGGTCAGAATATATATAACATGGTGGTTGTTTTTTGTGAAATGGAAAAACATTAAAAAGCTGCATTATATTATATTATATTATATTATATTATATTATATTATTTGAAATTTGGAAGATACATTCTTGGACCTATGTAGAATAAAAACAAGTGTAGTTTACCAGCTCAAATTTTTGTTTTCACATTGCCACTTTTTGGTTTATCGTACTGCACAAAAACAAAGAGTTTGCCCTGAGAAAAGTGTTTTTGCACAGATGGTTTACAAGTATGTGAGCTTTTTCCCAGTGTGCTGATCTGTGTGACAGATCAACAAGCCTCTTTCTCACTCTCTGTTCGTCTTTCTCATCTCTCCTTCTCTCTCCATATCTTATGGATAGTAATATATGCTCTCACTCTTTTTAACTCTGTGTTCTGAGCTTCATGTGGTAGTCTGGGTGCCATGTGATGTGAAATGGTTTATTTATTTTTAATCAGTTAATAAATTCCAGCTCTACTCTGATGCTTCAGATATGTTTTATTAAGTGTGTGTGTGTGTGTGTGTGTGTGTGTGTGTGTGTGTGTGTGTGTGTGTGTGTGTGTGTGTGTGTGTGTGTGTGTGTGTGTGTGTGTGTGTGTGTGTGTGTGTGTGTGTGTTTGTGTGTGTGTGTGTGTGTGTGTGTGTGTGTGTGTGTGTGTGTGTGTGTGTGTGTGTGTGTGTGTGTGTGTGTGTGTGTGTGTGTGTGTGTGTGTGTGTGTGTGTGTGTGTGTTTTTGGCTTGCTTTACTGCCTCTGTAGCTAAAGTCACTTTAACAGAAGGAAAGCTTTAAACAGCTTGGATACAATTATTTTTCACACAATTAAGTGTGAATTCATACATAAATGGAGCTCCTTAAAGTTTAACTTTTATTGTGTTAGTTTTGTTTTCTCCACCCATTTTTGTTTTTTAAGCCAGAAACCAGAATAACTTGTGTTTTTCCTCTTGTTTCCTTTTCACACATCTCTTTGCAATTTTCTTTTTTTTTCTAAAAGAACTACAGTATGACATCCACTGTGTTGTCAACTCATTGATGAGTAGATTACTTAGATTATTTACTTCCAAGATTACTTTGAAGTTGTAGTTAGTAGCTTGTAATCTTGATTAAAACATTTTTGATTGATTTAGATGGCTTTTGATCTAATTTGCTCATCACACGGATTTGATTTAATTGTCTATCATAATGATCTAAAATACAAAGAGAAGTGTATTAAGCTAAGCTTTGCATTACTGAAGGCACAAAAAGTTTGAGTTTGTGAGATGAAAAAGACAACTAATTCAGTTATGGAGATATAAAATGAATGTAAATAATTTTCATCCCAATAAAATTTGAGCACTCAAAGATTACGTATTTTATTTGTTTACCTGAATGTACAGAGAACTGTGAACATATATACAATATAATCTTTTTACAAGTTCTTAATATGGAATATCACATACCTGTCAACATTGGGATGTGAAAATAAGGGAACGCACCACAACTAAGAACTGACAGTCATGCACCGCTACATGAACTGACTGTTTTGAGGATTGCAAAGGAGGGGCAATGGCGGCTGTAATGGAAAGGAAGGGAATCCCGCCGTTTTTATATTTATTTCAAAGTGTTTTCATGCCTAAATAAAATGAAAGAATCACATTTAAGAGCAAAAGGTGTCCCCTGGTGGTTCGGTGGTATGGGTTGCGTATAGGGAGGATCGACTTTTTAATGTTTATTGCCACCCTTCATAGAAAGATTAAAAATACAGGAGAAATACGGGAAAATACCTTAACGGGATGATAGTGGGATAGAATTGTAAAATACAGGAGAATCCCGGGGAAAACGGGAGGGTTGACAGGTATGTGATAGCCCAGCACTGATCAGTAATGTGATTTTTATTATTGCTTTTTTTCTCCAGGTGCTTAGTAAGGAGGAGTATGCTAGTTGGCTACAGCGCCACCTGGAGGCAGAAACAGCCATACAGCGGAGAGAGGAGCTGCTATTTGAGTCTGCATTACGACTAGAGACCAACCTCCAACTTTTGGGTAATAATAGTCCCTTAAGCAATCTGAGTCTAGTGAAGAACTTGTTTATACCCGCTGTTAAAGGGCTCATAATATGCTTTTTTTAATATGCTTCTTTGCATTATAATGTTGTTGTTTGAACATGGAAAAAAGATCTGTAGAATTACAAAGGGACGACTTCTCTGTATCAGCCAGCACTGTTTCCAAACTCCCTCAAATGAGTTTTCTTCCGGAAACGTACACCTCAAAATATGTTATAAGTTGTGTTAGTAGCGTGTTGTCTTCATACTCAAGAGACATTGTTTCATTCATTCATTTTCTTTTCGGCTCAGTTCCTTTTTTAATCAGGGGTCGCCACAGCGGAATGAACCGCCAACTTATCCAGCATATGTTTTACGCAGAGGATGCCCTTCCAGCTGCACCCCATCACTGGGAAACACCCATACACTCTCATTCACACACATACACTACGGACAATTTAGCTTACCCAATTCACCTATAGCGCATGTCTTGTGGGAGAAACCGGAGCACCCGGAGGAAACCCACTCGAACACGGGGAGAACATGCAAATTCCACACAGAAATGCCAACTGACCCAGCTGAGGCTCGAACCAGTGACCTTCTTGCTGAGAGGCGACAGCACTACCCACTGCGCCACCGCGCCGCCCGACATTGTTTCACATATCTAATATAATAATACACATGCCATTTCTTCACATACATGAGCAACATCAGGTGAATCACTTTGTGTCTGTGCTCTGAGAAAACCATATATTAGGAGTTTAAACTGGCAAGGCTTTAAAACCCATGCAAGCGAGCAAATGAAGCACAAGCTGTAAATGTACCTCTTATTTCTAGAAAGGTGGTAGGGATTAACAGCTCATCGATCTCCTAAATTTAAAGTCTACATGAAACGGAAGTTAAGATTGTAATTTTTTTTGGTTGTGACGTACATCCACTTGAAACTGTACTTGATTTAGTCCATTGGGAGTTGATTGGATTGTTGGAAGATGGGTGAAAGAAGATTGACAAATGAATGAAGGCAGAACAGAAACAAAATATGTCCTGATAGCCCTTCCTGAAATGCATTCCATGTGACCAGAAGTGAAGAAAAGTCATTTTGAGTGGGAAAGAAAGTCGTGATGTTTGATTTAAAGATTCTGAGGGCAAATGAATTTTTACAAAATAATGAAGTGCACAGATACATCGTCTATAACAAGTAATACTATATGCATTTAAAATTAAGAAAAGTACATTTTGATTTCATTCTGACTTTAAGAGACATATAAAAAAAGAGCATTTTTGCCTCAACCAAAAAAGAACCAATGGGAATTATTATCCCTTTTGTGCACTATTATTATTATTATTTTTTTTTAATATATATATTTACTCAAGTGATATTTAACAGATTAAGGAAAGTTTCACAATATATCCCATAATATTTTTTCTTCTGGATGAGGTTGTATTTGTTTTATTTCGGGTAGAATAAAAGCAGTTTTTAATTTTTTTTTAAACCATTTTAGGCTCAATATTATTAGCCCCCTTAAGCAATATTTTTTTTGATTGTCTACAGAACAAACCACTGTTATATAATGACTTTCCTAATTACCCTAACTTGCCTAATTAACCTAGTTAAGCCTTTAAATTGCACTTTAAGCTGAATACTAGTATCTTGAAAAATATCTAGTAAAATATTATGTCCTGTCATCATGGCAAAAATAAAAGAAATCAGTTATTAGAAATTAGTTATTAACACTATTATGCTTAGAAATGTGTTGAAAAAAATCTTCTTTCCGTTCAACAGAAATTGGGGAAAGAATATAAAAGATTTAAAATTTAACAGGAGGGCTAATAATTCTGACTTCAACTGTATATATTTTTTTTAAAAGTCAGAATTATGTAATGTGTATTCATATTTCTAAGAAAAATGTGAGAATGGTGTGATGAAAGCGCAGAATTGTAAAAAAAAAAAAAAAAAAAAAATCTCTTTTAAGGCAATGAGTTTACTTACTTTTTTACTAAGCTAATCTTTTTACTCACTAATTTTACTAATCACTTTAACTAATCACTTTTTACAGTGTAGCATCATACACTAGTGGGCATTTGCGTGAAATCTTTCTGTCTGTCTTTTTCAATAGGAGCAACTGGTATTGAGGACAGACTTCAAGATGGGGTCCCCGAGACCATCGCCTCTCTGAGGAAAGCAGGCCTTCAGATCTGGGTGCTTACCGGAGATAAACAAGAGACTGCCATCAACATTGCCTACGCTTGCAAACTGCTGGACCCAGAGGAGGAGATCATCACTCTTAATGCTGACTCACAGGTATACCCAGCATGCACTGCTGCAGTCTCTTTCCGACCACAGCTACATTTGTGTGCTGATCAAATGAGTTTTGATAAGTGTTTCATTTTATTTCAGTAGTTAATCCTTCAAACAGAAACTCTCTTAAGGAAATATTCAGCAAAGCGTCACCAGGAAAAATGTTTAGAATTTATCAAGTATTAACATTAAAAATCTTATCTAATTTAATTCATTTGTTTGTTTGTTTTTTTAATTGTATATTTATTAATGAAATGTTCTTGCCATGAAAATAGCCTTTGTTGCTGATATGACATTAAATAAAAAATTCAATCAGATTGCAAATCTTTAAACAATATGGAAGTCAAAGGCCACAAAAGGAAATCTTATTTGCAGAAATGTGTCAAAATTCTCAAAACTTCAAAGAAAATGTTTTCTATATGCATTCTTTTTAAAAATGTAAATGTCTAAAACACTTTTTCAGTGTTTCTCAACCACGTTCCTGGAGGACCACCAGCTCTGCACATTTGCCATGTCTTCTTAACCAAACACACCTGATTCAGATCATCAGCTCTTTAGCAGAGACTGAAAGACCTGAAATGGATGGGACAGACTAAGGAGACATCCAAAATATGCAGTGCTGGTGGGCCTCCAGGAACATGGTTGAGAAACACTGCTTTATATACTCCAACTGACAACTCTTAATAATTCTGCCTACAACTAGAGGGTTGGGAATATTTTAAAGGTGCAATATGGGAATTGTCTTCAGAAACAATTTTTGTAATCCTGGTTGAACGGCTTTTCACATGCTGCAATCATTAAATTAAGTGGTCTAAATGTATTTATATGCATTTTAATATTCTGTGGAAGAAAAATGTTCAGTTCGAACATTAAGATAGGCTGCTGTCCTACCTGTCTGTCAAAATATGTAGTTGAATACCAAGAGTTATGTCATTGGTGCGTTCACGAACATGGTTTAGGCAGAGAATGGCTAGCAAACATAAACAAACTACTTTCTTTTTTTAAGTTTGTTATTGTAAATAATAACCGTACATAACGTTTACTCTCTGGCTAATGTTTTGTGATGTGTTGTGGTGGTGCTGTTTTGTTTTTAGGGATGGTGATTTGCAGGTCCACGTAGGCTTTTAGTGCTATCAGGCTAACATTAGCATTTTCCAAGATCTCCTATTGCACCTTTAAATATCACTTTGTACAAGGAGTTAAAAGTTTGTTTCTACATAATTCTATTGCAGCATATCTCAGGAGTCCTTTCTGTTTGATGTTGTATTTAATTATTCGTTCTCTGATTTGATTATTATTCTGTTTTTGCGTTTTTGCAACCAGGAATGAGAGAAATGTGTGAAGGTATTGCTTCTAACATAGAGCTGATTGTGCCAGTTGAAAACACAAACTGTTGTAACATTTCTCCCACTATTTTACCACTACTCTCCCCCCCCCCCCCCCCCCCCCCCCATCCCACCCGTCCCCTTCCCCTTACTTATCAGTGGGTGTTTTTTCCAGTATGGGCACATTAAAGTCTTAGGGGGGTATTTATTAAATTTTTACTTCTATATATCTATATTTATAATTAATATTAGCATTTCTCTTCTGTGTAAATTTGGATTAAGCTTATTGGTTACAAATTATCAATAGGCTGATATTTGCCATTTTTAATTCTCAACATTGGCCAAGATGTTTTTAAGAGATTTATTTTAATCATCATTAAGATGATAAATGTCAAAACATTCATTCATTCATTTTCTTTTCGGCTTAGTCCCTTTAATGTCAAAACATGACTGTTATATTTTTAAGAAATAATATAAGATTAAAACATTATTATAGCATTATCGGTTATTTATTTAGGAATATATGAGTTGCTGTTTCCAAGTACACTTTTGATTGCAGTCTTTACTGCCTTTTTAATCCTGTTTTTTTATAACTTTTTTATTAGGATTTAGGATTACAGAATCTTCAATTTGCAACAATCTAAACATATTTTTCGATGATTAATTTTTCAATTATTCTATTTTAATACATGCTATTTAAAATAATTACATCTATTAATATTCACAAAATGACAGCAATCCCAGGGTGTCCGCGGGGCCTTAACGTCTTAAATCTCGAAAACCAAATTTTAGACCTTAAAAAGTCTTAAATCTACAGAAATATTGTGTTATAGGAATGTAAATCATTTATTAACAGGGCTTAATTTTCCTTTATGTATAGCTACCCAATGTGGCCAACACCCATACAATCGCCAACAGTCCATCTCAATTAAACTTTATTTTTAAATTATTATTATTATTATTATTATAGTATTATTAAATGTATAATCATTTTTGATAGGGCAAATGAGATTCTTTTCCAACTGGGATATTTTTAAAAAAATCCTTAATGTTTAACCTTGTATAAGTCTAAAATTTCATTCATAATGGTCTTAAAAATGTCTTAAGTCTTAAATTTAACTTGGTGAAACCTGCAGAAACCCTGAATCCAATCTATTCCAGATGGACCAAATCAAGTCTGCATATTTTTCCTATTTAAAACTTGGATATAAATTGCATTAGGGAAAAGTTGAAACATGACTTCTGTTGACTAAATATTCTATTATACGAAAGTGTCTATAGTTGAAAAAACACCCATATACCAAACTGCATCCCTGCATGACATAGTACACTGTTAGACTGTAGATGTTTCCTCCACAGAACAGCTGGACAGCCTTGAATGAGCTCTTGTTAGGTTTTATTTTGTTTCCTTAGAGAACACATGAACCATCCACATGAGTTTTGTTTTGAAAAACACATGAGCAAAGAGCTGTCATACAGGAATGTCTTTAATCACTGACTCGCAAGATTAGTCATAACGTTTTCCTTTATTAAAATTATGATTCAGCCAAAAATGAAAATTGTCATCATTTACTCACCCTCATGTCATTACAAACCTGTATGACGTTCATTCTTCTGTGGAACAAAAGATTTTTTTGAAGAATGTTTGTAACAAAATAGTTTAAAGAGCGCCTATTATGCTTTTTAAATATTACCTTTCATGCAGTGTGTAATATAGCTGTTAGTGAAGTTGAAGGGTTTGCATAGTTTCAACAGTATGGCTTCTGATCTGCCAAAATGAGTTTTCAAGAACTTTTACTTCTGTAACTAATCTGTGTAGATCCATAATAGATTATTATACAATATAGCATATAGCAATATCATCTTGAAGGGGGCGTGACATGTCAGATACTAAAGAGCATTTTATTGGTCAGAAGATTTTAGGAGAAACTGAGGTATGAGGGGATGTCAAACAAATCGCTGATCTATTTAGGCTGAAGTGACAAACTGCAAACTTTGGATATTTATATCTTCTTAATGCAAATTTTTCTATTGTTTTGAAGCACACCAGCTTATAGATATCTTTAAGACTAACATACTGATACTAACATCTGTAAAAAAAAAATATATATATATATATATATATATGTATGTATGTATGTATGTATGTATGTATGTATGTATGTATGTAGACCTTTTGTAGGAGACCTCCAAATAAACTAAACTTAAAATAAAAATACATATTATGAGAAATGTGACATGAGGGTTAATTTAAAAATGACAAGGTTTTCATTTTTGGGTAGAGTACCCTTTTTAATAAAGTCATTTGGTACACCAAATTTGTTACATAATTTACTACGTCAATATGATCTGTTTAGTTTATTACTTAGCTGAGTCATCTTTTTTGGAAAAATGTTATTTTGTCCTAATGAAACATTCATTGTCCTTTCATGACCTTCCTGATAATTCTTTTTTTCTGTCTGTCTGAATGTGGATTTTTACCAGGAGGCCTGTGCTAGGTTGCTGGAGAACAGTCTGCACTATATCCAGGCAAAGTTTCTCTGCGACCCTCGAGCAGGTCCTCAAGCAGCAGGAGACTACGCCGGCATCCACTTCTCTTCACCAGTATGTTCTCCGACCTCCTCCGGCCACTCCAGCCCCTTCCTGGTGCACCGGCTTGGCCTGGTGATCGACGGTCGCACCTTGGCCTACGCGCTGGATAAGAGTTTGGAGGACAACTTTCTGGCTGTGGCTCGGAGCTGCAGGTCTGTCCTGTGCTGCCGTTCGACGCCCCTGCAGAAGAGCATGGTAGTCAAACTGGTGCGCAACAAGCTCAAGGTCATGACGCTGGCTATAGGTAAGTGGAGGACTGGATTGGATCTGGTTTTTGTTGCAATCTCAAGCTACTTTTATTTTTGCTGCTTGTTTTTTTTTTTCCTGTATGAAAGAGAGCACAGTCTTTAAGGTTCAATTTGCAGCTGATGGGCCCTTAGTGGCCATAAACATCACACAACTGCAAAATAAGACTATACACACAAATGAACTCTATTGTGTTTCACTAATGCTGGTGACTCTCTTTAAAGGAATAGCTCTCCCAAAATTGAAGATGGCCTCATTTGCTTACCATAAGATATTTTCTAAGACCAGAAAGTGTTTCTATGATCATTTTCATCCTGTTATGTAAAATAAACAGAGACTCGAGCCTTGAAAGCTCCAGAAAGCACTCATGAGCATTTTTTTTTAAGTAGTTTTTCTTCACAAGAGGACTGGTTTATTAACTCATTTATAAGGACTGACATCATAAAATTAATGGAAATATTTTAAGAAATGAATGCTTTCATTAAGCAAAGGTGCATTACATCGATCAAAAGTATCAGTAAAAATGTGGAAATTGGGGGGAAAAAATTATAGTAAATGCTGTCTCCTGAAAAGAAAACCGTTTTCCACAAAAATGTTGAGCAGCACAAATGTTGTCAACATTCTGTAATGAAAAAAATTTTATTGGACAAAATGATTTTTGAAGAATCATGCCACAAATTCTGCTTTTTAATAACAGAATTTCATATATACATTAGGCATGGGCCGGTATAAGATTCTAACGGTATGATAACCTTGGATAGAAATATCACGGTGTCTCCGTATTGTGATCACTGCTCTAAAATATATTCTTTTTAAATGTCTGGGCAAAACTTTTTCCCCTTTGAACACAATATATTTTAATTTGAGAAACATTTAAAATATTTTGGAATAGTAAACATGTCAGGCTAAAAAATTCAAATGAATCATTGACTTCTGCTGTCTTCGTTAGCTTCAAAATCACAGATTCTTTTTACAATTCAAAACGGAATCTTTGAATTTCTTTTCTGCTGGAGATACTTTTATACCACGGTATACCTTGAAAACGGTTATCGTCCCATGCCTAATATACATATTATTTAATGTTATAATAACAGTTCACAGCATTAATGTTCTAAACTGTTTCATTGCTGTGGTTTCAAAGAGACTTTTTAAAAAAGCATTTATAAAATTCCAACCAACCCCAAACTTAGTAAAGGTAACATGGCATTGAATTAGTCATTCAGGACTTTTATTAAAAACTGAAGCACCATTATGTGCTTCTGTGATACACCCATATTCTATTTAGAATTTTTTTTCTGTACTGTACTGCTTGGCAAATGTTTTATTCAAGAAAGTCATAGTTCATGCCTTTGTAAAAAGGTCTTATAAGGAATTATTGTCCAAAAAAGTTATGAATCTTGAATTCATATTTGAATATGGATCATGCATTGTATATTTAAATAGACCATGCACTTGAGCAAAATAACATGCTGAACAATCTATTTTACATTCATTGCATGCACAAATTTCATTGTACAGTGTCCAGCATTAATGAGTAGACCCCTTCCAGATCTCTCTGTTATATTAATACTTTCTATCGGATGCTATACAATAATATGTTTGTGTATTTGAATTAGATTAGTCAGTTCCGAAGCCAAAACTGGAACTAATCTAACAAAAATAACTCAAGATCACAGAGCAAAATTTGTAAACCTCAATGAACATGTTAGGGAAAAAATATTAAATACAATTTCATTTACGAGGGGAAAATCATTAAGACTTTAGTTGAATTTTTGTAGGGTTTTTTTTGCAAATTGAAATGCATTATCTTTCTATTCCTGAAAATGTTAGATGACCACACTTTATTTCATTCATTGTCAAGTTTTAATCAAAATAAATTAATAAAAATGGTCTATATTTACTGAGAATTGGATTAAATATAAATTTTTAAAGTAATTTGTTTTTATCATCTGCACTGTAGGTCTGTTTGTTAGGCCTAAAATAAGTATGAAGAGCATGCATGTGCGTACGTGCTCTAGTACCACAGAGGAAATCTGTTTCTGTTTATTTCTAAAGCACAATTAAAATGCTGTATCACGGCAGCTATTATGATACATCTATAATCACACCCACTTAAAGCGGCATTAAACTGCAGTGGGAAAAAGTGAGCCGAGTCACACAAAACAGTAGAAAAGCTGCTTCTGTAAACGCACAGTTATACTTTTTTTGTTGTTGTTTCTCATACTTTTTGCTTGGCAAGTCAAATTCGGAGATTAATGGTTTCTAGTGTTGCCAAGTAAACATTTCAGCGGTGACTGGACAGCACGTGTCTGTCCTTTCCCCAGCGCAGAATGCCACATTTACAAGCCTACGCAGCACTCTGGCTAATTACCCAGATGGCTTTAGGGAGAGAGAGAAGGAAAGAGGGAAAAAAAAAGAGACGCAAGGTGCATGAAGACTGATCCACCTGCCTGCAGGAAGAGAGCAGGTTCACCTCAGGTCATCCAGCCGCCTCAATCAAGTTTTCCTCATTCATTTATGCCTCACAGAAAGCCAGGAGCAGGTTTTTAAACGCATTAACATTGTCATTTTAGCTGAGAATGAGAGAGGCGGCGCTCAAACGACCCTCGGCAGGGCTGTAAATAAGCTCCTTTGCCTTGAAATGGACAGACTTCATTACAGCCTTGTCTTCCTTGCCACTTTACTTTAATGAACGAACATTTGTGGCATACAGACACGTTCGCAGCAGATGTTACCGGTTCTCACACTGAGCACATTTGCTTTGTTGGTGTACTTCAAATAAAGGTGGTCTTGTTGAATTTGGCTGCCCTGTTTGTTTGTTTCAGTTTGGACAAAGGCGACTGGTGGTCTCAGCGGGCTGCTACTTTTCTGTGTACTTCAAAGCGTAGTGGCTTTTTAGCTTGACCGTCAGCTTTTGATGATCACTCGGGGTCAAGTATAGCAGAACGCCTTGCGCTTCTGGCAACAGAAGATGACTTTAAAACCACCTGAGGCAGATGAAATGGTCCAAAATAAATGAAGTGAATAACAACTGAAGTGGACGCTGTCTTTCGCAATGCTGAAGTTTCTTATTTGTCAGTTTTGTGTGTAGTCCTGTAATTTTATTTTCAAAAAGACCACATTCTCATGTTTATAATTAAAGTGATGTTAAATTAGATTTAATATATCAAAACTACTTCAGTCCTTCACACTTGATTTATTTTGTTTTATTTTATTTTATTTTATTTTTCTAAATGACCAGACTCTCATTTTTTTTTTTTTATTCAAGGTAGTTAAAATACTTTCTTTTCTTTTTTTAATATTATTTTAAAATATCCAGACTTCCAAGTTTTATGTATTTTTATTTAATTTAATTTTGTTTTATTTTTTATTTTATTTATTTTCTTAAGTCCTTAACAGTGTTTTGATTTCTAACTCCTGATATACGCTGGCTCTTCAATTTATTATTCAATTATTAATTGTATTATCAAATTTTGATTTATTATCAAAACCTTGTAGGGTGACGTTGACCAAATGTTTAAAGTCTAGTTAATTTAGTTCATTGTTTTAAGACCTAAATTGTTTGAAATAAAACACCTTTAACACTAGCTCTTAAACACTTATTTGTCTGTCTAACCTTGTTAATCTTATATAAATCTATAAGTTTATAAAGCTGTTTTAATTTTTAAACAGGACTTAAAGCCAACATTTGTGTCCTGGTACCCTTTTCTAGTTAAAGTTTCATTCAAATACTTTACCAATGTGCTTAATTTAGTTGAAATAGTGCTTGATTGAAGTCTGTGCTCTTTACAACATCATGTGCAATACTATAAACCGATCCCTAACTAGTTAAACATCAATATACAAATATTAGCATCTCAGAATTCAACAAACTTGAACTGAATAGAAGGAAAAATGTAGCACGGTCGCTCCAGAATGCTTGGGTTACTGTGTGATTGGACTTTGTAAGCATTTTTCAGCCTTTATAGGTGTGTGAAAGGTGACATTGATGTAAAGTCATGTCACCCCATTAATGCACAGTGTAACTGCAGAAACCACAGCTTGTTTCCGGGCTCTTTTGAGTTTAATTTATGTTGTTTTTTTCTGCCGACAGAGCACTTTGCTTCTGATGCAATGTTTGCATTAATGCAGCCTGACATTGTGCAAAGAGAAACACAGTTGATCGCTCCTGTACCCTTCTCTCTTGAATTATTTTTGTCTACTCTTCTCCTTCATTTTAGGTGACGGAGCCAATGATGTTAGCATGATCCAAGTGGCTGATGTGGGAGTGGGGATCTCTGGACAGGAGGGCATGCAGGTAAGAAGTTATGCTGATGGATGATTTTTTTTTTCTGGATAAATCCAGCACCTGGTAACCCTTTACCTCATGTGTGGAGTACAAGAGGAATGAACGTTGCAATGCAGGACTGCAGAGTTAATGCGCCAAGACTGGAAATACATAATTCATGTTTTATGAAGATGTTTTGGCCAAGATATGGAAACAGTCTGTACTCAGACAGCTGATAAATGGTACCTTACGCCAGTGGTTCTCAACTGGTGGTTCACGACCCATTCACGTTCACCCGTTCACGATTTGCAGATCTCCTCTGAGAGGGTCAGCAGGGGTGAAACAAACCCAAATGCAAAGAATTAAAAGCAGTTAATCATATTTATGAGAAAAGGTATATATCTTCAGAGGGGGGGTTCCATTCTACAAAAAAATTTGCACATGCAATTATAACTAAAATGTGTGTTTTAAATGTTTGCTGACACAAGAATATGATTATTTGCTTTTAATATAGATTTTTGGAAGATAATAGTCAATTGTAGTTTAAGATAGTTAAGTAATTCAGTTTGGTAGAATTGTTTTGTTTTGTTTTTTTATAAAAATGTCTTTTGTGCTCGCCAAGTCTGCATTTATTTAATTTAAAAAATACTATAAAAATATATTTTTAATTATAATTAGTTCCCGTGGTGTCAAACTGAATTTTCAGCATTATTTTCAGCATAATAACTTCATGATAACAACATTATTTGCAGCATAATAACATAACAAAGTTTTTTTTTATTCTTTTTAATAAAAATATATCAGAATCAGAATCGGTTTTATTGCCAAGTGTGCTTACACACACAAGGAATTTGTTTTGGCTACAGAAGCTTCCAGTGTACATAAAGTGACAAGTGACAACACAAAATAAATATGAGGAAAAAAATAAAAATAATAATAATAAAATAAAAAAATAAAAATAAAATAAAATACGACAAACATTAAACAGAGATGCAGTTAGACAATAGAGCTCTGGATGATGAATTGTTGTACAGATTTGTTATAAATATACAAGTTTTACAAGTTATAAGGTGCTGTGTACAAATGCGTAGGAGAAAGTATTGCATTGTATACTGTTATAAGGTGCTGTGTACAAATGCGTAGGAGAAAGTATTGCATTGTATACTGTTTTAAGGTGCTGTGTACAAATGCGTATGAAAAAGTATTGCACATGTTTATTGCACAGTAGGGGAATAATTAACTGTTCATAAGGTAGATTTGCCTGAGGAAAGAAACTTTTCCTGTGTCTGGCTGTTTTTGTGCTCGGTGCTCTGTAGCGCCGACCAGACGGTAACAGTTCGAACAGAAAGTGTGCTGGGTGTGAAGGGTCCAGAGTGATTTTGCAAGCCCTTTTACTCACTCTGGAAGAGTACAGTTCTTGAAGTGTAGGCAGGGTAGTGCCAGTGATTCGTTCAGCAGTCCGGACTATTCGCTGTAGCCTACGGAGGTCGGTTTTGGCAGCTGAGCCGAACCAGACGGTGATTGAAGTGCAGAGGATGGATTGGATGACAGCTGAGTAGAACTGTACGAGCAGCTCCTGTGGCAGGTTGAACTTCCTCAGCTGACGAAGGAAGTACAGTCTCTGCTGGGCTTTCTTCACAATAGAGTCTATGTGAATGTCCCACTTCAGATCCTGAGAGATGGTGGTGCCCAGGAACCTGAATGACTCTACTGCAGCCACAGTGCTGTTCATGATGGTGAGTGGGGGAAGTGCAGGGGGGTTTCTCCTAAAGTCCACTATCATCTCCACCATTTTGAGCATGTTCAGCTCCAGGTTGTTGCATCTGCACCATAGAGCCAGCCGCTCCACCTCCTGTCTGTATGCAGACTCATCACCGTTCCGGATGAGGCCGATAACAGTAGTGTCGTCAGCAAACTTCAAGAGTTTAATGGAGGGGTCTTTTGCAGTGCAGTCATTGGTATACAGGGAGAAGAGCAGTGGGGAGAGAACACATCCCTGGGGGGCACCGGTGCTGATGGTGCGGCTGTCGGATGTGATTTTGCCCATTCTGACTAGCTGTTGTCTATCTGTCAGAAAGCTGGTGATCCATTGACAGACAGAGCTAGGAACAGAGAGCTGGGTCAGTTTGTACTCGAGCAATGATGGGACGATGGTGTTAAAGGCAGAACTGAAGTCCACGAACAGAATCCTTGCGTAGTTCCCTGGTTTGTCCAGATGTTGTAGTGTATAATGCAGTCCCATGTTGACTGCATCATCCACAGACCGGTTTGCTCTATAGGCAAACTGCAGGGGGTCCAGCAAAGGTCCAGTGATGTCCTTCAGATATGCTAGCACCAGTCTTTCAAATGACTTCATGGCCACAGATGTTAAGGCAACAGGTCTGTAGTCATTGAGTCCTGTGATCTTTGGCTTCTTCTGGATTGGGATGATGGTGGAGCATTTGAAGCAGGATGGAACTTTGCGCTGTTCCAGTGATCTGTTGAAGATCTGTGAGAAAATGGGAGCCAGCTGGTCAGCGCAGGTTCTCAGACAGGCTGGTGAAACACCATCTGGGCCAGGTGCTTTCCTTCTCTTCTGTTTCCTGAAGATCTGACGCACATTATCCTCACTGATCTGAAGTGCAGGGGGGGAAAGAGAGATGGTGGAGGTGTTGATGGCTGTGTAGAGAGATCGTCAGGGTGGGTGTGGGGTGTCTCAAATCTACAGTAGAACTTATTCAGCTCGTTTGCAAGTTGTTTATTGCCATCAATGCTGGGGGATGGTGTCTTGTAGTTTGTGATGTCTTTCAGGCCTTTCCACACTGATGGCGGGTCGTTGGCAGAAAACTGGTTTTCCAGCTTTTTGGCATAGCTCTTCTTAGCCACACCAATCTCCTTTGTCAGTGTGTTCCTTGCCTGATTGTACAAGATCCTGTCCCCACTCCTGTAGGCATCCTCTTTGGCCTGACGAAGCTGTCTAAGTTTTGGTGTGAACCATGGTTTATCATTGTTAAATGATAAGTAGGTCCTGGTAGGGATGCATAGCTCCTCACAGAAACTGATGTATGATGTTACGGTATCTGTGAGTTCGTCGAGGTCGGTGGCTGCAGCTTCAAAAACACTCCAGTCAGTGCATTCAAAACAGGCTTGTAAGGCCTGTTCTGTGTCGTTGGTCCATCTCTTAACAGTCCTTAATACTGGCTTAGTAGTTTTAAGTTTTTGTCTGTAAGTTGGTATAAGATGAACCAGGCAGTGGTCGGAGAGTCCTAGAGCTGCTCTGGCGACGGAACGATATGCATCCTTTATTGTGGTGTAGCAATGGTCCAAAATATTATTGTCTCTGGTGGGGCATGTAATGTGCTGTTTGAATTTAGGCAGCTCATGTGTGAGTTTCGCCTGATTAAAGTCACCGAGAATGATAAAAACAGAGTCCAGGTGTTGTTGTTCTGTCTCTGTGATCAGATCAGCCAGCTGTTGCAGTGCAGTACTCACGTGTGCTTGCGGTGGAATATAAACACCGATGAGAATGAACGAGGAAAACTCCCGCGGCGAGTAGAACGGCTTACAGTTAATGAAAAGCACTTCCACGTCAGGACAGCACATCTTCTTTAACACATCCGTACACCACCTTCTGTTGATGTAAAAGCATGTCCCACCACCGTGCGTTTTGCGCGTTGACTCCGTATCGCGGTCCGCTCTGTACAGCTGAAAGTCCGGTAGGTGTAACGCGCTGTCCGGAATGGCTTCGTTCAGCCAGGTTTCCGTGAAACACAGAGCAGCAGAGTTGGTAAAGTTCTTGTTTCTGCGTGCGAGCAGAAGTAGTTCGTCCATTTTGTTAGGAAGAGAGCGGAGATTCGCCAGATGGATGCTCGGCAGCGCCGTTCTGAAGCCGCGCTGTCTGAGCCTGACGAGCGCGCCGGCTCGCTTCCCACGCCTGCGCGTCCTGTAGCGTTTCCCTAGTGCAGCTGCTCCGCCGACAACAATGTTCAGCAAAACGCCAGAGAAATCAAAAACCGGTTGCTGATTAATTGGAGTGTACTGCCGAATGTTCAGCAGCTCGTCCCTGGAGTAACTGATCTCGTACGATGAACATAAAACAGGACAAACGAACAAAAACAGTGCAAAAACTGGAGAGCTCCACACCGAGGCGGCCATCCGCGGCGCCATCTTATGACGTCAATCCTATTGATTATTCTCCTTAATTTGAAGTCTATGCTTATGTTCAACATTCATCTATTTAAGTGTTTGATTTTGAGACTTTCATGTTATAGTAACGCTAGACTTTAGCTTGATTTTAAATCCTGACCTTAAGTAGAACTGGTTTTGGTCCACTTACTTATACAACACTCCATTAAAGGGATAGTTTACCGCAAAATATAAATTTACTCACCCTCAAGTGATTTCAAACCTTTATGAGATTCTTTTTTCTGTTGAACACAAAAGAAGAGAAAAGAAGGCTGAAAACCTGTAACCATTGACATTTATAGAAGAAACAAATACAATGGAGCTCAATTGTTACAGGTTTCCATCATTTTTCAAAATATCTTCTTTTGTGTCTAATGGAAAAAAATAAACTCATAAAGGTTTGAAACAAGTAAAGGGTGAGTACATTATGACAATTTTCATTTTTGGGTGAACTATCCCATTAAACTGGCTGATCCGCTTATATATTGACCTGGTCAATATTGGCAAGGTATTGCTGCATAATAACAACCAATCTCATTCTGGTTTCTCAGAATAATCTCCACTTTACCCTCAAGTCACTTACCCAACCTCTCTCCGCCTCGTCTCCGTGTCGAGCCTACAGAATATACATCCTGATGAGCTGAGGACAGAGACCCGAGAGCCATGAGCTCATCTCATGTGTCGTGCAGATTAATTAATTCAGCCAAAGATCTAGACGTAATGACCCACTGCGCTCTCCTTGTCCGAGATCTTCTTGAGGTCAGCATTTAGTATTAACAGCCCTAATTAGAATCTGTTCGTGGAGAATCTGTCCCATGCACCATTATGTGCCTAACAGAGTAGAGTATTAAAGTGTCTATATTATGCTTATTTGAATATTACCTTCCATGCAGTGTGTAATATAGCTGTTTGTGAATGCAAAATGTCTGTAAAAGGTCATAAAGGTTTTTTTTTTTTTTTAAAGGAATCAGTTCTGAAATGCTGAGATTTCCTTAACCGGTCTATATAGATCTGTAACACATTTGCATAATGTTCCCCATTGGCTAAGTGCTAACGATGTCTACGTTGACACTGGACTAGATTTGTGTTGTCAGCATCAGAATTAGAAGTACAGTAGTTGTTGTTGAGACAAAACATTCTTTCTACCGCAATTAATGTACTTTCACAATAAAATCTAGTTATAACCTCTGAAGATGTGAAATTAATCTAATTGATCATATCTGCTATTTGTTTTTTTTGTGATGAGAGAATTTGTGAGTCTAAGACACCAGGCTTTACATAAGGCTTGAATCAAACTTAACTAACTCATGCATACTTGAATCATTTGCATACGTTAAGTACACAATTATAATTGTCCACTATGAATTACTCAAACAAACACAGGAAAAGCTTACATACGATAATGTGAAATGCAAACTGATATGTGCAAAATTGATCAAGCATAAATACAAACCCTTAGCTTGTGGACATATATGAAACACTAATATGTGCATACAGGCTTGTGAAATGTTCACATGTACATATGAACTCTTGCATCTATGAAACAAACACGCATATTCCCTTACACGCATCTATGAAACTCTTGCGCTTATGTATACATTCTTTGATTCTGACATCAGGGAAAGTCTTGTGCAAAAATACACCAGTTATACAACCGTAAGAGCTCATGATGAAGAATTTACCAGTAGAAAATGTACCAGTAGATGTGTCAAACATACATTGTGCTTGTGATGAAGGTGCAGAACGATCATCTAGTTCTTCCAGTGCTTCAACATTAGACACATGAATCGATATAGTAAACTCAACACAAATCTTTATTGTCTACTTTGTTAACGATGCTGAAGGAAGTAAACATCCTGTCAAATTTGGTAACTGGTTTTTTTCTGACACGTACTGAAAGCGGTAGACCAATAGGAATAGACTGGACCATTTGACCAATCAGAGCAGGTTGTCAGAAAGGCGGAGTTTAGAAAAGGTTTGTAACTGTTCACACTACACACTTTTTGTTTTGATAAAACACAACAGTGTCATGGTGCGGTACGTTTTTAATACAGCAAAAATAATGAAATTAGATTTTTACAAACGATTTATTTCTTAAAACTAAGATCATAAAGTGTGATCTGTTCATTAATTTGAATAATGACAGAGCTATACTTAAGTATATACTTCTTAACAGCATATAAAACCAAAACACCTCCTTATCAAAAAAAAAAAAGTTTAATATTGTAGTCGTTATAAACAATTGCAACAAAAAAACGAATTTAATTTTTTAATATTGAACCCAGAACATTGTATTTCACAAGGCTCTCCTTGGGCTCTTTTATTTTACAAATATTTATTATCTAAATAACCAGGGTGAATCGTTGTTTGTAATGTGTACCGAACCGAAAGTCTCATACCAAACAGTTCAATAGAAATACGTGTATCATTACGCCACTAGTTTATAAGCAACAAATCTTCAAATTAAGTT
The DNA here is from genome assembly GCA_903798115.1 of Danio jaintianensis. Lineage (NCBI taxonomy): Eukaryota > Metazoa > Chordata > Actinopteri > Cypriniformes > Danionidae > Danio > Danio jaintianensis. Next base: position 13,508,316 of record CAIGQV010019356.1, on the reverse strand, counting down.
CTTTTGAGACTTTTTTTAGAAATTAAGTAGTTTTAAATGTATAATGTGTTCTTTTGACCATGAATGCATGTAAACCTGTTGTATGAGACACGCAAAACAAAATTAGGACCCTTTTAAAAATCATTATAGGGGCACTTTAACTGATCACACATGCTTTTTTATGATTTGGTGAAAGCTCTCTTGATGTTTAGAGAATGACAGCAAGGATGGAGAACATGGCTGATGGTGCTGTCAGGGCAATAGTAACTGATTAAAATCCCAAATGCCATTAGAGGCGACAAGGCAGTATGTGTCCCGCTGATGGATGATGTGTTAACAGCCTGACGCATGCAGCGATCGTAAAGAAGAGATTGGTGATGGACGGGGATCGTTTTCACCACATTCTGCAGCTACAAAGGCTTTTCATAATTTTCTTTTATGCAAAAAAAGTCCTCTCAAGTGTTTTGTCACCAGGTTGATGTTAATCTTTTGTTTGATGTGCCACCATGTTTGTGTGTCTCATATGATGGATCTTGGAGCTCAAGGCGAAAGTCTTCGCAATCCATTTTATATGAATATGATTGAACGTTTTTACTCAGCTGGCCAATCACAGTAGGATAGTAAAATTGGTTAAAACTAATAAAATATATATACCTTTAACAGTGGCCACAATAAAGATTTTTATTTGTTTGTTTTAAGTCCATGTTATTCATTCATTCCTGCATTTTTTTTAATTTATGTCGACATTGATTTAATTGTTTCAATTCCATTCCTTAATTTAGGTCAGTGCTTTTTTCATTTTTGATTTATTGTAGGCCCATGTTTTTATCTATTTTATCTTTAAGGTCTGTGTTAATTTATTTTTATGCTGATTTATTCATTCATTTTAGGTCAATTTTGTTTGTCGAGAAATGCTTTTTATTGCACAGAAATTTATTTCAACCCTTTATTAACATTTCCCTTCTTCCACCTTTTCTGTTGTCATTGTTTTCATAGGCAGTAATGGCCAGTGACTTTGCCCTGCCACGGTTTCGATATCTGCAGAAGCTGCTCTTGGTTCATGGCCATTGGTGTTACTCTCGTCTTGCTAACATGATCCTTTACTTCTTCTACAAAAATGCTGTGAGGCCCTAAAGTTTGCTTACTTTCAAATTATAATTGAGATTATATTTTAACCATTGTAAAGGAACTTTTTTATGGCAGAGATCATGTATCATTTACTTGCTCTTAGTCCAATGCTACAATATGAAACATGAGATTTTAACTCAAAAACAAGATTTTTTTAACCATCCAAAATTCATTTCAGTGCTTTAAAACATTTTTTAAGAGATGAAAAAAATTAAATATGTGATCCTGGACCAAAAAACCAGTCATAAATGTCAATTTATTTGTTGATATTTATACATCATATGAAAGCTGATAAAGGTTTCCATTGATGTATGCTTACAATAGTTGGCCAAGATATTATTTGAAAATAAATCTAAACATTGCAAAAATTACCTTTTAAGTTGTCTAAATGAAATGCTTAGCAATGCACATTGCTAATCAAAGATCTAGTTTCGATATATTTACAGTAGAAAATTTACAAAAAAAATTAATGAAACCTGATCTTTACTTAATTTTCTAATGATTTTTGGCTTTAAAGTAAAATCTATAATTTTAACCCATTGTGGTCCAGGATTGTATTTTTTTTTTCATCTAAAAGATCATGTTTAAAAAAAATAATGACAGAATTGTTATTTTGAGGCAAACTAATGCTTTAAATGTAATTTCTGTAAACATACAGAGACCCTGTATATAACTGCATTATTGACCAATCGGTGAAGAGTATTCCAGAGAGCGGTTTAGTAATGCATGCAATTTAACAGGTTGAAGTGTCATGATGGGAATAGTTTATAGCTGAAAGCTGTTAACACGTTGTTGTCAGTTCTTCATATACCCTTAGATTAATGAAGATCTATTCTTGGAGAGGTCCTAGAAACGTCCGGGATGTAATGAAGATGCATGGCTTGTTAAACGGCAGCAGCTGCAGACCTCATTGTAGACCTCTTTGTCTTTCTCTCACCCTATTTCTCTTTTGTCCTTCCCAACCCAGATGTTTGTCGCCCTGATCTTCTGGTATCAGTTCTACTGTGGGTTCTCCGGGTCAGCCATGGTGGACCAGTGGTATCTGATCTTCTTCAACCTGATGTTCTCTGCGTTCCCTCAGCTCATCACCGGCACGCTGGACAAAGACGTGTCAGCAGAAACGCTTCAGGAGCTGCCGCAGCTCTACATGAATGGACAAAACTCAGAGGTACATGCCGATGGGAAGAAACGCAATTGCAATTATAACCGGGAGTGAGTAAACTATAGGAAGTGTAATGCAAACGGTAAATAAAAAGCCCCCAAACAGCATATTCACACACGAGTTGCCAGTGCTTTGCGGAATCAGCAGTTCCTCTGTAAGCAGATGAAGTATATTACAGTGCGCCGCTTGCCACAGTTATTGCTTTGATTGTTTTTTGCTGACCCGATTCAAAATGGGTCTTTTATTCTGTGCTGAGTTCCATAAGAGGGAAAAACAGCACGAGCGAGAGCAAACATGTTATAAAAACCACTAATCATCCTCGGAGTGCTGAAAATATGCAACCTGGGATAATTAAACTGCAGTAGTTGCCTCTGCTTTGCTAACAATATGCCTCTGCTGAGGTCTTCCTTTATTTTTGATTTATTAACCGTCTGTTTATTGTATTATATCATATTGTTTTTGTATATTTCTGTACTTGCTGCTGATTGTTTGAATTTATTTTACAGGAATATAAACCCTACATGTTCTGGATGAACATGATTGATGCCTTCTACCAAAGCCTCATCTGTTTTTTTATCCCCTACTTTGTAAGTTTGCTTTGTTTTTGTTTTTTCCCACGTACCATGGCTGTTTTCTAAGAAGAGTATGTCTTTATTGAGTAGGAAGGCCGTCTTACCTTAATGAAACTGTCCAGCAGAGTATTTAATAATCAAAAGCATTACAAAGATTACTTGTTGATGTTTTGGTCACACTTTATTTTAAGGTTCAATTTTTACTATTAACCATGACTTTGCCTTCATAAACTACTAATCTGCTGCTTTTTAACCGTTATTAAGGTAGTAGTTGGGTTAAGGGAGGATTAGGGATATAGAATAAGATTGTGCAGAATATGTACTTTATAAGTGCTAATAAACATCCAGTATCTTAATAATAGGCAGGTAATAAGCCACTAATTATTAGTGAGAATTAGTCCTCAAACTAAAGTGTTACTGGTGTTTTTGTTTGTTTGTTTGTTTGTTTTCCAGTAAAAATGTAGATTTCACAAATATAAAAACAAGAAATTGATAAGATATTAAGACTTGTTTCAAAAATTTCACATAGATTGTATTAATTGTATTCACAGTGAGCAGGCTTTCTCCATTTTACAGTTTAATGGAGTAATGCACATACAGGTCATGGTTGATAAAATCATTCATGGCTGATGTCATCTAATTTCAGGCTTATATTGACTCTGATGTGGATTTGTTTACGTGGGGTACTCCCATCACTACCTTGGCACTCTTCACTATTTTGCTGCATTTGGGCATCGAAACCAAAACCTGGGTGAGTCTTTTAATCTTATTAAATGATTCCTGTTCTTAATATCCCTGACACTTGTCATTTTAGTGAGCATCTTCTGAAAGTCATGATATGGAAATACAAAAAAGTATAATAGTCCTTTTTTTTTTACTTTGAAAAAATCAAACATGACATTCTGAAAAAAATAATACTCTATTACACTTTCGATTTGATGCTTAAAGTTCTTTTTGCCTTTGACTCACTTAAGTAAATGTAGTTTATTTATATAGATCTATTGGTACACCATAGAAACCGTAAAAGAAATTTCTAAAATTTTCAGGAAATTACTGTCTAATCTCTTATGTACATAATTGATGAAAAAAAACTAAAAAGAAGAATATTAATATAAAAGGTTTTTTTTAAGTTTTTTTTTTTTAACTGTTAAAATCATTAGCCATTTGTTTTACTGATTTTAATTATGTTGCTAAAATAAATGTGAAAATTGTTGCATGAACTTTTTTTTCCTGCACGTAATGGCATTCATTTTAATGGTGCACCTCTTTAAAAACCTCTTAAACCTGACTAAGTTTGGTTTTCAAAAACCACCTTAAAACTGATTTTGAACTCCTGTGGCATTTTATTATTTACTCTAACAGCTTTGTTGCCATTGCCTTCATACAACATTGTTAATTAAACTTGCTGTAAAACAATTCATTAGGCTGTCGCAGCATGTACGCAATTACATACGTCTTGTGTTCAATCATTGTGACAAACTTTAGCATTTAGAAATGAAGTGCTTCAGCTGAAATCAGAAGCTCATCCCACACACATGCACGAAGAGAGAGAGAAAGCACGCAGGTGCTTTTTTTCCTCGATGTAGCGAAAGACGATTAGGCAGGGAGTCTCCGTGATTGGTTTGAACCAAGAGAAACTGCGCCATCAGGGGTCAGACATCAGGCTGACAGGCCGTGCTGGAATCCTTCATTCAACCCACTGTGCTTGTCTCATTCGCTCTCCACGCCGGCCAAACACGGCCGACACACACCGGGTGGCCAGAGCTAATAGTTGATTTTGCCCATGCGTGTCCTGTGGCGGATCGTGAACCACATTTATGTATGTATGTGCGCTGCAGCCCGTACCTACCTCTCTTCCATTTTTTCCACTTTTCGTGAGTCGCTGTTTTAGATTTATGAGGGCGAATTGGATTAGAGCTTTTTCCATTACACCAGTGCTGTAAATTTTCTGCTGACAAGTTTCGGTGCGTGAAAAATGTCCTTTGCAGCCTCACTGTCTTTCCGGACATGATGACGGCTTCTGGTAGGAAAGAGGCCGTTCTTCACAGTAAATGGCTCAAGTAGAGAGTAAACGTTTCCAATAGTTGGACTGGCAGTTTCATCACTCCGCATGCTGCCCGGGGAAATTAATATATGTAGCGGAGAGAGCAAGTGAAAGCCCCTTTTTGGGGTCATTTGAGGTGAGGTCAGTGTGGAGGTCAAGTATGTGTGAGAAGGTCATCAGTGCATAAACTTGGTGTGTATCTATTTGAAGGATTAAAATAACAGGTTTTGCCTTTTTTAAGAGTTTTGAAGGATTAGTTCACCCAAAAAATGAAAATGTTTCCAATAATTATTTACCCTCCTCGTATTGAACCAGAGACATTTGTTCATCTTCAGAACACAAATTTTAAGTGAGATCTGAGAGCTCCCTCAACCTCCACAGACAAGTGCACAAAGGTACCAAAAAGACCATGTGCCTTCAGTGGTTCAATTGAACATTATCAAGCTAGGAGACATAAAACACAAATAACAAGTTTCTTCTCAGTGTCAGTATATTGCGGTCATTCGTGAGCACTGTGCAGTGATGTATACCTCTCTGATGCTTCTGTTTGACTTTCCCCGAGGAGAAGAAACTGTTGAATAAAGTTGTTGTTTTTGTTTATTGGAGTTTTTCAGAATGGTTGAGTTGACAGTTTTTGTTGTATGTCATAGAGACTGAAATATTCCATTAAAATGAACAGAAAGACTTTTGTTTGCTGCCTTTTTGACATCAAGTACCAAAGAATAACGTAAACCATTTTTTTTCTCTCACTGTTTGCTCAGGATGTTTGAGCATAGCCACATAACACATGCACACTAGAAAAATTCATCCAGTGTCTTTCTCTTTCCCTTCTAAAGGTTATTAGAGATTAATAATAATGAAGACATTTTTGAGGACTGCGAAACAATGTCCCAATGTTCGAGGACTTGTGTACATAGTGCAAAAAAGAATTTAAAGTCCATGCTAGAAAACACATCAAATGACCCCTTTAAGTTTGAGACTTTTGAAATTTGCTTTGATTGAGAATAGCAATAGAGAACAGGTGCTGCTGCTCACCTAGAGCCCTCCAAAACTCGCAGATTTGCTGTCATTTGGAAAAACATTATTCATGGTTGCATTCTGTACTGTATTCCATAATTTTATGTATGGCTTATTTTGCACACGAAGTGACAAGGACATTTATATGTTCTGTATTGATGACAAAATTTGTGTTGCGCCCTCCACACATATCCTTAGTAGTGTATACACAATAACCAAAGTGTACTTTGAGCTTCAGTTTTAACAAACAAGAAAGAATGAAATGTGAATAATGTATAAAATATCAAATTGAATCCAATTAGCAGCTGTTGTTTAACTCTTGAATTGTTTGACAGACGTGGATGAACTGGGTGTCAATTGGCTTCAGTATGGCCCTCTTCTTCACTGTGGCGCTGTGCTATAACGCCTCCTGCCCGACCTGTTTCTCTCCCTCCAACACCTACTGGACCATGCAGAGGCTGCTGGGAGATCCGCTCTTCTACTTGCTGTGTGTCGTCACACCTGTCGCCGCTCTTCTGCCCAGGTATATCCAACTGTGATTACACCCTGCCGGAACTATTTGATTTCATCCAAATCATTTAGGTTGATTGTATATTTTCTGTGCTGGCGTTTGTTAGCTGTTTGTAACAATAAGTTCTGCAGTTCGAATTTTTGTGTTCCAATGTCTGGAGTTTTTTTTACTTTGATTTACAATTCAGATCATTTTATTAACACTTAATTAGTTGCAAGAAGTACAGAAAATAAAATGTTGTAATTTAATAATATTTATGTGCAGTTGAAGTTGAACTATTAACCCTCCTGAATTATTAGCCCCCTGTATATTTTTTTTCCACAATTTCTGTTTAATGGAAAGATTTTTTTCAACACATTTCTAAGCATAATAGTTTTAATAATTCATCTTTAATAACTGATTTCTTTTATCTTTGCCATAAGGACAGTACATAATATTTTACTAGATATGTTTCAAGATACTAGTGACATTTAAAGGCTTAACTAGGTTAATTATGTTAGCTAAGCAAGTTAGGGTAATTAGACAAGTCATTGTATAACAGTTTTTTTTTGTTCTGGTGGCTAATAATATTGACCCTAAAATGGTTTTTAAAAAAATTAAAAACTGCTTTTATTCTAGTCGAAATAAAACGAATAAGACTTTCTCCAAAAGATAACATATTATCGTAAATACTGTGAAAAATTCCTTGCTCTGTTAAACATTATTTAAGAAATATTTTAAAACGAAAAAAAAAAAATCACAGGAGGGCAAATAATTCTGACTTCAACTGTGTGCGCTTGTGTGTGTGTTTGATTTAAAACAGAGTTCCCAAAATTGAGGTTTGTAAGAGTGTTGTGGGGCTTCATAAGTTGATCAACATCTAATAACAAAATAATATTAAGTAAGTAACAATAATTAAATCCATCATAAAATAGCTACTTAAAGCAAGTGTTTTAATAAATAAAATTCCAAGTAAAATGACTATTAAAAAATGTGTTATTTAAATATTACAATGAATGAAAATAATACAAGCAGTATTTGGCAGATTTTGAATGAAAACATTTGTTGAATTTTCATGGATGGATCAAAAACAGATCACTCAAGTCAACAAAGATGTGTGTGTTGTTAAATTCATGATTCTCAGGCTAAAATCCGATTCCAGCACTTTTTCATATTTAGGCCATGTAACTGCAGCCCTCATGGGAGCTTTAGTTCGTGCTGTCTCTTTTTATTTTTGCTGACTCTGTTGTGTTCATTTCTCAGATACTGTTATAGAGCTTGTCAGGGAACTCTATTCCCAAATCCTGTCCACATGGGAAGACAACTGGACAAACTGCCAGTGGAGATGCGCAGACTGGTTCTGAGTCAGAGCCAGATGAAGCTGGGCTCACTCGGGTCGCTCTTCGCCCCTCGCGCCCCATTTTTCCCCCTTTGCAGGCCTTTCCAGAAAGACTACCGGCCTAAAGTAAAGCAAAGCCACGTGAGCGGCACCAAACCGAAGGAGAAAGCTCTCGCCAGCCCCATCCCATCAAAGAGCGTGGAGATGCGGGACACCCCGTTAAGCTCAAAGACCTCAGACAACCATATCAAACTCAACTTCAGAAAGCAGGACAAAGCTCAGTCCTGCCGACAGGCCTCAGATGGGCCCGTCCCAGAGAACTTATGCTACGTGAAGGAACCGCCGAGTCCCATTACAGGCACTCTGCCGTACACCAAAGACACTCCTGCATCCAGGACACTTTTAGAAAGCACAGGACTGGAGGTCCCGCTGAGCCCAACAGGTCTACTGCTCTCCTCCACTCCTCTGCTTCCGCAAACTGAGACTATGCAGCTCACCTCGCCACTTGCTAGCTGCTTTTTGGGACAAAAGCTAAACGACGAGGAGCTTTCAAACCAAAGGTCCCTACTGAAACAGTCCGGGGATGGGGATCACAGCTGCCCACCAGAACATTCACTCAAAACTACATTTCTATGATGCTTTCTACCTGTTACGCTGATTCCAATTTGCACGTTAGCTTTAAGAAATGTTATTATATATTCATGATTATTTTATGAAGATATAGGTTTGGTACTACATATATATAGATATATATTTTAGATGTATAAAGTTTAGATTAAAGGTTGTTTTGTTTTGTTTTTTGAGAGAGAGTGAGTGTGGCCAGCATATGCAAACTGGATGGTCTTTTATTTTACTATGACTGACTTTTTTTTTGGAAACCATCTCAAAAGTGGAGGAGGTTTGTTTCTCCGAGCAGAAGCAGTCCAGATACATTCCTTTATCTGTTTATTTGGACCTGGATGTTCTGGCGCACTTTAAAGAGCCTTCCTCTCCTAGCATTAGATACTGCTGATAGCACTACACTCGTACTTCCCCATCCCAGAACCAAAAACCAAAAAAAAAATCATGGTACCCTTCACAGTCAGTAGCTAAAGAAATTCCAGAAATCCTTTGCAAATAGTGTGCTTGAGGAGTCCTGAACTAATATTTGCTTTTAAATAAAGGTATGAACTGATCAAGAACTACTAATCTGCTTTAATTCACCAAAAAATAAAAATATCTTCATTTACTCAAACATTTATGAATTTCTTTCTTCTGTTAAACACGAAACAAGATGTTCAGAAGAATTTCAGCCATTGACAACCTTAGTAGGAACCAAAAATACTATGGAAGTCAATGACTGCAGCTTTCCAACATTTTTCAGTATGTCTTCCTTTGTGTACAGTAGAAGAGAAGAACATTTTTGGCTGAACTATCCCTTTAAAAACTACATTTTATTACATATTTTATCAATTACTGTTACAGCAAAAAACAAGTGTGACATGAAAGACCCTACTCTGACTCCTGGCTTCAAATTATTAGAAAACTGAATAATCATGATATATCATTTCCATGAATAATCTCATTTACAATCCAATTAAAAGACAAATTTACTTTGGTCTTTGGTCACTTTAAATTCTTTGTTAATCTGAGAGCAATCTGAGAAGTTTGTCGTTTACTCAAAAAAAAAAAAAGAATCTCAAAGTACTGAAACAACTCGTAGAGTAAATGATGACAATTTTAATATTTGAGTGAACTATCCTTTGAACTTGTTCAGACATGTAGTTAAAGTAGCCGTTATTCACAGTCATGTAGCCACATTTTAGTCATGACATATCGCTTAATATGTTCTTGATTCACCATTCATGTTGATTTAACTACTTGTCCAAGTATTAGTTCATGCTTTTACGCGCTCTATTTGTAAAGTGTTAGTGAAAGTGTTTAAATGTGTGTTGTTTGTGTTGTTAGATGCATTCTTATCGAGATTATAATTTATGTTAGAAGGACTATGCATGACATGTTTACTCGATCCGTTACTGAAGCTCTTAGACGTCTACCAGACCCTAAAATGGCTTTCTGTCCTCTAGCACAGTTAAGGTTTTTCTTGCCTTTCATGCCTATACAGATGGTGCTTGTGGCAGGCTCCGGCTTAAGTGTTTGTTTTTATGTCTTTTTTTCTTTATTATACTGTATGCTGCTGCTTTTGTTTCTACACACGTTCCTGCAGGATAGGATTTTTATATATAGTTACATTCATCCAGTACTTTAGGCAACAGAGGCTGATACGTCAAGCTACTTATCGTTTATTGACCGCGAACGGTCCTAGGACATAGCCTTGGAGGATTTGATTCAGTGCGTATGCGAACATGCTGATATCGCAACTGTACTTTGTTTGCTTTAAGCTTTTTTACAGCCTTATCAGTTGAGAGATATATATACACACACACTGTTATTTGCTTTGATTGTTTTTCTGCTGTTTATTCCATACATGATCATTGACCAAAGATGCTTGGGGCACATGACTGCTGGAGCGTTTGTACTGTAACCGTTAGCTTGAGCTGATTGTTTGATCCTTTAGCAATTTCTTTAGCAAAAAAGATGGTTCAAGATGAGTTTTTATTGTTTTATTTCTTACCTTTAACTAAGATGTGGATTAACGTATTTTTTCTTAAAGGGTTAGTTCACCCAGAAATAAAAATTCTGTTATTATTTACTCGTCAACATATCATTGTCATCCCCTGAGACCTTCGTTCATGTTCTGGAATGCAAATTACGATATATTAGATGAAATCAGAAAGCTTTCTCATCCACCATATACAGCAGTGATACAAAGACATTTAGAGTCTGGAAAATAAACCAAAAACATTGTAAACATTCAACTGTAATCATGCAAAGCTGAGATCTATGAAGGATCGGAGAGCTGTTGGATTTCATCTGTAATATCTTCATTTGTCTTTCAAAGATGAACAATGATCTCAGAAGTTTAGAATGCCATAAGGGGGTAAATAATGACAGAAAGGTCATTTGTGGGTGAACTAACCCTTTAATTAGACAAAAAAGAAGATTTTTAGCTGAAAGTTCATAAAATGAAACTCAAAAGGCAAAGCAAAATGAATACTCATAGCTTCTGACAATACATTGAGGTCTTAAGCAAAATGATTGATTTGTGCAAAATTGACTTCTGTTTTGCGCATAAACCAGTTGTTTCAGATTTGTTTCGGTTGTTTGGTTTTTTTTTACTCTAAAAGTAAAGCTAGCCATGCATTTTTTAAATCAACAATAAGCACATTTTCAGCTAAAATTCTTGTTCTGCGG
>CAIGQV010019356.1:13484167-13496891 GCA_903798115.1 Danio jaintianensis | reverse complement strand
TATTATTGTATTTATCACTTTTTGTGATTGCCATTGACTTTAATTGCTTCTCACAGAAAATCGTAGATGTTTAGAATGACATGAGGGTGTATAAATGATGACAGAGTTTTCCATTTAAGTGCCTTTCTACCCTCAACTCCTGTATCCAAATTGGTCCTGTTTGTTTACAGTACAGGAATCTCACCCTCAGGAACACAAGTAAACGTTCACGAAAACATTCCATTTTAATCAGTCTACACTAAGTTAATTAGCAGACTAGACAGAGACCGTGTACCTTCTCATCATTATAACCTGTAGTCCGTGTAATAGACAGTTTAGATGAGCACGTGGGGAGTTTATTCTTTTGTTACGCAAGAGATTATTCCACGATTCAGCAAATGTCAGGGGTGTGGTGTGTTACGGAGTCCCCTAGAGAGATGCTAAAATAGTTTTTATGAGATGATTTGTCATGCTGTGCTCGCATAACCTCAAGGCCTCGCCAATCTGTTCGTTCGGGATATCATTTGGGCAAAACCGCTGATTTATGAACAGCCGACCAGGAGGATTATGAGATCTGTTGTGTTCGTTATGGAATGTGCTTGGACCAAAAAAAACTGGGGGGTGTTACTTTTGAAAGCTCCTCAATTGTACTTTTGTGTCGTTCATAAACACACAAACCTCGTGTTTATTATTTTTTCCTTTTTTTTGCTGGAGGGTTGAAATGAAAAGATGGTAGAGTTTATATAGAGGTCGATACAGTATTAAACTGGGTGTAATCAAGATAAAATGACTGACTGTGTTTGTGTGTGTCCGCAAACTATACTTCAACACTAAAGAAGCTATTATGAAGCACACAAGTACTTTTTGCCCCCTCAGTTTTTCTACCGCGCAGCTCAGGTTCAATGTTTGTCGCTTTATTGAGCAATATTTTTTTATGGCATCCTGCATTTTATTTTCATAGATTTGATAATGGGTGAGTGCTTTAGTATATGCAAGAAAACCGTTTTATACAATGTGGAATATATGTTACGTGCCTTAACACTGGAGAACACATTATGTAGACGGCAATACATACAGTGAATTTTCTATACGTGCAGTATATGTAAAGTTATTCTATTGATGAATGATGTTTAATAAATATCAATTTGGATTTTTTTTTAAAGGAATTTAGAGAGATTATACTGTGTTTTTTACTTTCCATTTTCTGTTTATTTGTTGTTTTTGGATTGGAATGTGCCAGTACTTGGATCCCAGGTTTCAGGTCTGTCAAGTTCTTGGCCAAGCATCACATGCTGTAATAAAATCCATTCACAGCTGCATTCCAGAGCCTTTCCTTCACTTCAGGGCACATCACCAGCAGGAATGCCGTCCTTCACCGTTTCTCATCGCACATGTTTAACCATGGGGTGGACTGTTCACACTCAGCATGATGTTTGTTACTGTCACCGCTGTGTCTCATTGTACTGTAATTGGTGTTTAAGTCACACAGGAGTTCAATATGTGCTCACTGTAGACTCACTACATTGCCGGCCCTTTTTCTAAAGTGGTTCTGTGACATTTTTGGGGGGTATTTGTTCATTCTTTGTTTGTTCCTTGGCAAGAACAGCATATTGTGTTAGAAAACTGAAATAAATGGTTAAAGATGGTTCCTTGTGCTCTCATTTACTACTTCTTCTTTACGATTAACATTTTTTAAAGAGTCATTTAATTGTTCAATGTTACAGAAAAATACTAACTTTAAAATCGTATCCAATCTGTTTGGTAACCATGGTAATTTTGATTAAGACCAGGTTTGGGACAAAAGCGGATATGGAACAGCATTTCCCAAGTGCATTATCTTAATTACAGATAGAAAGGTGGTATTACAGATACATCCTAACTTGACAAAAAAAAATTATATGATTTTGGCTGTTGCTACAAATATATCTGTGCAGTATAAGATAGGAAGTTTCATTGTCCAGGGTCACAATTGTTTTTCATAATAAAGTTTTACAATGTAATGAATTATGACATATAATGCTTTTTACATGTTTACAAGACAACTTTAGTCCCTTTAAGCTGTAAAAGACCATAAGATGTAGCAAAACTGTTCATATCTTGAAAAGTTTTCCATGTTTGTCACAAAAAATATCTCAGATCATTATACAAATTTAAATATTAGTCTAAGATAACATAATATGATCTGCCTTTTTAAGGTAATGCTACAGCATCTCAATAGGATTCAGCACAGGACTTTAACTAGGCCACTCCAAATTCTTCATTTTGTTTTTCTTCAGCCATTCTTTTGGCTTTTTTTACACCTCTGTATATAGGCGGCATGGTGGTCAGTGGTTAGCACTGTCACCTCACAGCAAGAAGGTCACTGGTTCGAGTCCCAACTGGGTCAGTTGGCATTTCTGTGGAGTTTGCATGTTCTCCCCTGTGTTCCCGTGGGTTCTCTCCGGGTGCACCAGTTTCCCCCACAGTCCAAAGACATGCGCTATAGGTGAATTGAATAAATTAAATTGGCCGTAGTGTATGAGTGTGTGGGTGTTTCCCAGTACTGGGTTGCAGCTGGAAGGGCATTCGCTGTGTAAAACATATGCTGGAATAGTTGGTGGTTCATTCCGCTGTGGCGACCTCTGAAATAGAGACTAAGCCGAAAGAAAATGAATGAATGACACCTCTGTATATCATTAGAATATTATTTTTAGTATGTATTATTACTGTCATTACAGTGATTCATGATACGACACATTACAATGCAGTTTATAAGGCATTATGTATGCATTATAACAGGATAAGAATGTCTTCTAATGCATTATCAATGCAGGCTTCATAGAAAGTGTTCTTGCTCATTTTGTTCTGTTGGCTCAACATTCTCTGAAGTGCATCATATACATTTGTAAGCACATGCGGGTGAGTAAATGTTGACAGGTGTTTGATGATTTGTGCTTGAGCTGTTTTTGCACTAACACACACCTTGGAGCCTGTTGTCTCTCTCAGTGGTCTTCTGCACGATGTAATTGCTGTGTGGATGTGCTCACCTCAGGCCGCAACCGGACACTTTTCCTCTGGGAATGATGTACACTACTTGCAGTGGCTGGAAACATCTGTCAGCTCAAGAAATTCTTGGTCACCCAGAGGCACGATGGTGTTTGGTCTTTTTTTTTTTTGTCTTTAACTGGTGCTACACAATGGCTGAGTTATGACATTTACTTGACGGAAAACACACAATGTCTTATGGGTGTTTTAGAGTGATATTTTTAGAATTAGTCTCAGAGGAGAGACAGAAATATACCCGGTGATAAGTGCTTTACTGCTTTTTTCTTTAGGTTTTGATTTTCGTTTTTTGATGAAAATGTGCTTGTTTTATGTGCTCATTTCGGTGTTAAAATTTGCACATTTCTTTCGAATGAATCCTATTGCAAATTGACTATAAATGTGATCTTGTAAATCAGGGTTATTATAATTAAGTAAAACTGTGTACATTGGACAAAATGTACTTAAAACTCAACTTTGTGTGTGGGTGGGAGGGTGGTTGAGTGTGTTGGTTTTGGTGCTTTAAGAGGACACAAATTTTTATAATTACAAAGTATGACCTAGGTACTACTATGTTGAGGGGGTTTGAGGACATGCCCTGTGTCCTCATATTTCAAAACACTTACAAATCATACATAACAGAGGTTTTTTGACATTCAAAATTTGCCACAGATTTCCTGTGAGGGTTGGATTTAGGGATAGGGCTGGGGTAAGGTCATATAATAGAACGTTTTTACAGTATAAAATACATTACGCCTACGGAGAGTCCTCATAAACCACCAAAACCAATGTGTGTTATATAAAATTAACTTAATGCTCACTTTTTACACTCATTTTAAATAATCAAAATTTTCTCTTTCATTAATCTGAAATGCAACAAATTGTCTTTTTATACATTATATGTTTTTGGGCAAAAATAATATATCTGATCAATGTTTGAATGAGTTTAACCCCATCTGTGCATTTCATAGCTTCAAGTAGAATGAACATTTAGGTGACATTGAACATACTCTTCATAACTGAGCAGATAAATTGAGAAAGTTCAAATAATAATACAGAAACCATATTAAAAAAAAACTCCTTCAATGTTAAAATTCACATTTACACTGTTTACAAAAGTCCCAACGGTATTAAAAAAACAACTTCATATTTTCAGATTTTTGCTGAACCGCCTTTTCTCTCGTCACAAAATATGTATTTTCTTGAGAGAGAAAAAAAAAAATGCTCTGCTGTAGAGTTTTCTCCTGAGCAGGAGTTGGCAAGGCCTGTGGATCTGAAGATGGATGAAGTGTGCTGCTGTTTTGGGTGGTTTGTCTTCAGGAGGCAGGAATGAAGATATGAATGAATTAGCTTTAAAGCAGGAGCTTGTGCTGATGCTGAGCTTCCCTGCGGCTCCTGGACGCAGCCTTTGCACTTTTCAAAAGCAGCTTCCGTCATTTAGATGAGCAGATAATGATCTTCCTTTAGTTGCGAACGTTGTCTGTTTTCTGAGGTTTAGCGCAGCACACTAGAGATCTTACCTCTGTGTTTTTCTTTTTCTCTCCATCCTCTCCTGTGTCTGTCTGCCATGATGAAGTTTGTTTTGCCTTTGCACCAGTGTTATTTGGCCCTCAGGGACCTGTGGTGAGATGGAGGAAAGCAGAGGGTCAGACAGTTTGTCCTGAATACCCATTAAGGTGAGACACTGCAGGCAAAAAAAAACAAAAAAAAACACGTTTTTGTCATGCACCTGTCAGTTTTCAGTTTTGAGGGTTTTGTAAAGCATTTTAGTTTTTTGTTTTTGGCTTTCAGTCTAATGCAGAGATGCCTAAACTAGGGCCCGCGGGCCAAAGTTGGCCCACCATCCCCATCTGAGAAGAGAGGGAGAATGATGGGGATGATATAGAGACTGTCAATTCTAATTTAATGTAACTTTTTGTTTGTTTGCTACAAAATTTTTAGCAAAAAAATTGCTAAGCTACAAAAAGCTAATGCAAATTAAATGCTTCAATTAAATGAATCTGATTTTTTTTTATGTACATACTGTCACCCAACAGATAGAGGACAATCTAGATTCTGCTTGACTAATGTATTCAGCATTGAACTCCACTTTGCTATAAATGTGATTATGTTTTTATTGTAATAAGTTATTATTTTAAAAAATACTGCATTCGTTAATACAATTTAAAGTAATGTTTTCAATTTATTTTTTAAATATTATAAAAATATGTTTGGTAATTACCTATGGCAACTTTAGTGTAATATAGTTTGGTATATTTACCTTTGGTCCATGGGTCTCAATGATATTTAATTTTTGGCCCTTCATACGAAAAAGTTTGGGCACCCCTGGTCCAACGCAAAGAAAACTATCAAATTGTGTCTAAATTTGAGTTAGAATACTTATTTTTAAAGGCTGTTTTCTCATAATATATATATCCTTCATCATAAATCTCTACAGCAGCACTTACATACACCTTGACTGGTTTTTTTTTATATATATATGTAAACGGGTGCAATTCTGGTCTGAGAGGTGGGGGGGGGGGGAACAAAACTGAGTGATGGTGATAGATGTGGAAATGTTAGTGATAGTTGTGGAAATATGCAGCAATGTTAAGTAACTGTGTGCAGAAAAGCCTAATTTTTAAATTTAATTTACATTTTAACATAACATATACAGTGTATTATTAAAATGATTAACTTTGCATACACATCGTGGGTTGAAAAAGACATTTTTTGTTGACTCTCAAGTGGAAATTATAGCATGGAGTAAAGGGGGTTTGTTATCTAAAAAAACAAAACCAAAAAAAAGAGGTTACAATGTTTATTTTGCTAGCTCACATTGTTATTCTTAAGGTGAAAAACTAATCCGTGCAAGTTAATCCACTGAGAGAAAAGAAATTGGTTTTGGTAATCTTCAGTTAAGTCTGACCATTTGGTTCCGCTTTTGGAGTAGCGGTGCTTCTTTGTTGACTTCAACTTGATGACTTCCACCACAAAATTCTTAACCATGCCCCTTTTACCATTAGTTTGCAAGGAGGGACTGATGCGCAAACATAAAGCCCCGCCCCCTACTCACTGTTTTGTTTCAGTTGGAAGTACAGCAACATACTGAAATAAAAGTCTCAGCAACTTAATATAATCAATTATCTGGGAAAGTGTGGTGTTGTTAATACCCTATTCACCAGCAGTGTCTTGCCTTTAGTAAGGCATAATGTTCAGTCAGCTGGTTGTTATTGCTTAATAAACCCCAACAGGCCGATCAGGATCTCAATGTGAAGTGCAGGTGTCTTTTATCCTCCCTCATGGGTTCAGTTTGCAGTAATGAATGGCTGACTGTGCAATAATGCTTTTATTTCGTTACTTGGTAAACAAATATAATTAAATGAACATGAAATATTAATATGAGTAAAAATTATAATGGAAATGTAAGTGTATTATATTCACCAAGGTGCATTTATTCAAACAAATAATTATTTAAACAAAGCATTTTAGCTTGTTTTTAAATATTTAAAAATGTAATTTATTCATGTAATTCACTTCTGAATATTTAGTGTATTCATATTTATTTTGTTTTCCTGATATGCATTCTTAATATATATATTGCTTGTTGTTACATTTTGTTCATGAATACATATCCATTTTGTCTGCCAGAAAGCAGGAGCAGAGTGTCAGTTCCTCTGTTCAGGAAGTAACAGAGGTTATGTGTTAGTGTGAGATTTGAATGCAGTGTGATTTATTCTTCATCTCTTTTACAGGTGTGAATCTTCACTTTCTTATGCAGCCCTGTAAAACAAGCCAGTGCAGCAGTGTGTGTGTCTCTAATCTTCACACTTTCCCTTCAGGCTGTCTATAAGAAAGAGCCCATGTGGGGCCACAGTTTCACTTTAATAACCAGGTACAACTCTAAAAGTGTTACCAAGCATTTCATGATGATTCGCTTCATTGATCAAATTATTAGCTGTGCTGTAAAATCAGAATTCTTTTAAAAATATTTTCTAAGTGCTGCAAATGGGAAAGTTTTCACCACATTTTTGAACATAATAATTTTAATGAATAATTTCTAACAACTAATTTATTTTGCCTTTGCCATCATGACAGTATTATATTTTACTAGTTATTTTGCAAGATATTCATTAAATATAGGTTAATTAGGTTAACTACTTGGCAAGATCGTTTAATTAGGGAAGTCAACAGTGGTTTGTTTTGTAGCCAATCTGAAAAATTGGAGCTAATAATATAATAGGAAATACTGTGAAAATTTTAATTGTTTTGTTAAACAGTACTTGTGAAATATTTGAAAAAGAATCAATGATAATCATTTTGTCTTCAACTTTATTATGAGATTAGAGTATTAATGTATTACTATGAGAAAATGTGTGTATTCAAACCTTAAATATATGTAAACCTATTCTGACATAAAGTCACCTAAAAGGGCACTTTAATGTTGTGTCTACTGAAGACTAGTAACTTCGTTTTTAACTTCAGCGTGTGAGAGTTCATACCCTTAAAGACCTTTCTTGGAACGTGACAATGGGTATGTTTTTACACTTAAAATGAGATGGCAATTAAATAAACGAGACGGGACACCCGCTGAGTGACAGCCTGCCTCAGGTATGTGGAAGGCAAGGTCTTAATAAGATCATGACACACACTGACACTCTCTTAATTACCTGTTTGTTCCTCACCACACACAGTCACTGTAATTGTGGCACATTTCCGGAATTCACTTATCAGAAGTGCTGTTCATATTTTCAAACCCTGTTCAGCAACCTTTAATAACACTGGGGGTAGGGCATGATGGGCAGCCTCATGAATATTAATGAGAAACAGTCGGCTTTTCAGTGTTTAATGTGCATTCTGAGTGTGTTCGGTCAGAGTGTCAGGTTGTGTGACGGGTGTTGGACATTCTCAGTAAATAATACATGAAAGCAGCATTTTGAAAGGTTTGTGCTACTGATGTGTGTGTCCTCATACACTAAACGTAAATCAGCCAAGAAACATCAGTGTGTCTCCTGTACAGACATCCATTAAAACCTGTCACATCAGCTTATTGTAGGAATGAGTAACAGACCTAAGTGTACAATATTTTATCGGTAATAGTTTTATGTAGACAGAACTTTGATTAAAGAGCAAGTTTTAGTCCACATTGTCCATGACTGGTCCTGGGATGAACCCTTTTTCCTTCATTCTTCATGGCACAGGTTCAATAAGAGCTGTAAACATTCTTTAGAGATTTTGGTCTATATTTTTGCATTATACCATAACACATTTGTAGGAGATTTGTCATCTGCATATCAATAATGCGAATGTGCCATTCCAGCACATCCCAAAGGTGCTCTGCTGGATTGAGATCTGTCCCCCTTGAATGAAAGCACTTAAAGAGAAATAGTTCACCCAAAAATGAAAATTTACACACCCTCAAACCATCTTCCGTGTATATGACTTTTTTTCTGTCAGACAAACACAGCTGAAGTACTTTTAAAATTGTATCCTGCTGTATAATGGTGCTGGGTGATGACTTTTATTTTGAAGCTTCCAAAAAGCACGTACATTTATTATCAAACTAACTAATCCACTGCCACTGGGTTGACTTATACTTTATGAAGAGGATGTATGTGTTTTTGTTACATAAATATTTCACATTGTTAAATTACAAACTCCAATCCCTGAATTCCATATATGCGACTGACGTACGCGACACAGCAAGCCTTTCAGCTTAATAAATATAAGGGACCAAAACAACTTCCTAATTCAACTTAAATTTAGAATAAATACATTAATATCTTATATAATAAAGCAAATAGGTAATTGTCTCAAAGAAAAAAACAATACCTTTAGTGCAAATCAGTGGCTATATAGCAACTATAGCGGGCACAGCACTCACTGCTATAAACTACAGTCAAACCGTTGGTTAAAAACACCTTGGTAAGGATGGAAGTTAAGACGTTTGTTGCAAAGCTCTTAAAAGCGCAGTATGTCATTTTTGCCCATAGAGGGCACATATTCACAACAAACAAAGGCATCTGGGGCCGGTTGCACCAACAGTGTGTAAGTTAAAACGTAGCCTAGTTGTGACTTAAAGGGGCACTAAGTTACAACTTACACGTTACTAAATATTTTTGTGTTGCACTACTGAACTTAGTATAAACGTAATGCTACGTTCCAACTAAATATTTACAGCAGCCTCTCCCCATGTATAACGGTAGAAAAGAGACTCCTTCTACTCATAGCCTCATTTTCCTCCCAAATCTCGCATTTTTCTGTTTATGAAAGAAGAGTTTAATTTTTTTAGAGTTGTGTTTTGTGTTAATTGTATTCATCAATTAAAACGCGAATTTCTTCCTGACTGAGTTATTCTTCCTGCTCTTTTCTCTTTCATGAGTAGGATATAAAAAAATTTAAGTTTAATGTTTTGATAACTTCGTGTGCATTCAATTTCACGTGCATTCACAACTCGCGATGCAGTGTGTGCGTCGTCTGTTATAGTGACCGACTGTAACTTAAAGTGCTATAAAATGTCATTTATAATTTCATTTTCATAGGACAGTTATATATACCTGTAGTAGTTGCAGAATTTTAAAGCAGTTTAACGATTTAAATGCTTTCTATTGGATATTACGTCACTCAATGTGACTATGCATGACTTTACAGAGAGCTTAGGACCTACTAACTACGGTTTGCCCTAAGAACATGTGGTGCAACCGAAGCGAGAACAAATTTAGTTACAAACTAGCTAGTAGTTACTAAGCCCCTAGTGTGGACTTTACGTTCCAGTTCAAGAAAGAACTCAGCTGGTGCAACCCTACCCTGATGACTGATTTGAGCAAGCAAGAAATGTAGCAAGATTAAACCAGATGATTAGGCATTAAAAAAGCGAGCGATCTGTCCATATTTTAAATTTCTGTAAAGAGAGGTCATGTTTTGACCTTTGATTGGTCTCACACAATCACATGTTCCGATTTCACAGGTCAGAGTTCACCAACTTGCAAAGCAGCAAACTGCAAAACTTGCTTGCACAAGCTTGCATTTCTGGTCTGTTTCATTCGCTTCCGTATGAATGGAAGACTATGGGAGAAAAGTGCAGTGTGACCGCGGCTTTAGTCTGAAAGCTGTTGAAGCAAAATGACCACGACGCAGCTTTTATTATGCCACAGTCCACCACTGTTTTATCATACTAAATGCATTTTAGGGTTGTTATAGTGCTGCTCTGTGCTGTGTAATAAAACACACAATATATTAAAGCATCTTAGGTGTTACCCTGTTTCCTATAAAAACCAAACTGGACATCGATTGTTTATGATGTCATCACTGTGGCGACACAGGACATGGTCCATGTCACTAGTTAAAATAAACAGCAAATAAAAGAAACAATTAAACAGTTTATGGCTGAAGAGCATTTAAGTGCTGTTCTGAAGTTGTATGTCAACTGCAACACGACATATGTGGGTGCTGTTTTTTTTTCGGTAAAGTTATAGAGTCCGATTAAATTTCTCACCATTGGACCATAACAGTATCCTGTTTTGTCAAAAAATGTACACTTTTCAACTTGGACCCTGCTGCTTGCACATGCTTTATCTATCAAATATTTATTGTTTTGTAAAACAGCACTGAGAACGCTTCACATTCATTGCACACTGCATTCCTCATATGCTGTTTGAATCAATGTTTTCAAGGACAGATCATGTACCAATGGCGTATAAAATGTACCATGGTATTTGCTGGCAGTTTGACTCCAGCTTAGAATCTGCTTTTTTTCCTCACAAGACCCTTGAGTTTTTTTGATTGTTTGTTTGTTTGTTTGTTTGTTTGTTTGTTTGTTTGTTTTACAGATTATGCCTGCATTTGTTTACTCACTTTACATCAGATGGCTTACTACATTTTACCAGACTGTAAAATATTCCATGTCTAATATTTCAGATATGGTTTTTAATTCAGTATTAAACCCTTATTTTTTATTAATTTTTTCTTTCTTTCTTTCTTTCTTTCTTTCTTTCTTTCTTTCTTAAAGAATATTTATTTTGTTTTTTGTTTTTTTGTTTTTTCTATAATTTAAGAATTTATCAATTTTATTTCGTCATCTGTTTTTTATTTGATATATGTCTTTGCATCTATATATTTTTTATATTTATTCATATACATATATTGTATTTTTGCTATTTTTATTTATTAATAAATAATATTTTATTACATGTTATTATTATTAAATCATTTCTGTAATTTATTAATTGATAACACTAAAATAATGGTCCATTATTTCATGTTAATTAATGTATTTACTAACATGAACTATGTATGAACAATTTTGTACAGAATTTATTAATCATAGTTCAACATTTACTAATGTATTATTAAAATCCAAAGTTGTGCTCAGTAGTAAATCCACTGTGAGCTAACAAAGAACAACTTTATTTCCATTAACAAATATGAATAAATAATGTCCATGTACCATTTAATTAATGATAAATAGTTTTATTCCTATCTCTGTATTTACTTTACTAGTCACATTTATACATAAAGTACATAAGGCTAAGCCATATATCCAAGTACGCATTAGGCTCAACTTAATATTACCCCCTAAGAATATATAAGCTAGAACTGAACAAATAAGTACAGCTAAATGTAATTACGCAAATTAATTTTTCCAAAAACAAATTAAATTTTCAGGCAGCACAATAAGAGACTCCGAGTACAGGAATGCATGGCTTCCGCAGCATCAGTGAGTTTACAGAGACTCCCAGTGTTCATCCGAGTAATAGCAGAAACTCCAGCCATCTGCAGTTTGATCAAATATGCAAAGGCATCACTTCACTCTTCAAGCACTCCGCATTCAACTGAGCGCTCTATATCTATTCATTTTGTTCTCTATAAATTCAGCTGTGGTCATAGATCACAGCAGCGGTCAGCAATAATTCATCTGTGTGTGTGTGTGTGTGTGATTTAATGCAGCATGCTGTTAGTCTGCTTCTTTTTTGATGCTGATATCTGTCTTTGAGCATGTGTATGAGCTGAAGCTCGCATCAGGGTTCAGCAGTTCCCAGCTTCTGTCATATATAACTCAGATCTTATGATTTCTGCCTTTGATTTAGAGTCTACAGTCTTTCGGCCGCAAATACAAATGACAGCTGTCTGAAAGCAAACGGCGCAGTGAATGTACGACTCCATTTCCAATTCAACACAATTACAGAATAATGACACTCTCAAGGCCACATGCAAACTGCGTACATCGGTGAGAGGAAACCATACGTTATTGAAAAAATAAATAAATAAATAAATAAAAATCTAGCCAGATGCAAGTCAGTTATGTTCTCCTCGGAGTGCTTGTGTTGTTAGATGATAAACAAAATTCGGATTGTATAATACATTGAATGAATATGAATTATCTATGGCGTTGGTGGTACGGTTTGGATACACCAAATGTATTTCTGCAGCTCATGAATATCAGGGGATGTCAGTCATAGGTAGGTTTTGTTTTTTTGCATTCACAATTCATTCAGCTCTAAAAATATCAGTCGTAGATCTTCTTGAAATGCCTGTCAAAAGTTTCCAAAATTCCTTGCAGCAAATTTTGTATTGTTTTATTTTGTCTTGCTTTGCTTTAGTTTTTTGTTTGGGGAAGTAAAAGAAAGCATAAAAGAAAGCTTTTTTTAGAGTGGAATAAAAATAACAACTTTCACCTGAGATTTGGAGACTGATTGATTGATCTACTGATTGACTGACTGACCACCAACAGATTGATTGATTGATT
>CAIGQV010019356.1:13432960-13471463 GCA_903798115.1 Danio jaintianensis | reverse complement strand
TATATATATATATAGTGAAATATTATTATATTTTAAACTAACATTTTTTCATATGAATATATTTAAAATTATTATTTATTCCTGTGATTGAAAATAGACTTTTAAGCATAATTACTTAGGTCTTCAATGTCACATTATCCTTTAAAAATCCTTCCAACATGCTAAGATGGCCTTCAAGAAACAGTTTTTTACATAATACACATATAACATGAGAAATATTCTGAATGGTTTCAGGTTTTCACAAAAATACTAAACATAAAAACTGTTCACAAGCATATGCTTAAAAGAAATAAATGACCTTTTAAAGTATATTTAATTAGAAAACTCATTCATTCATTCATTTTCCTTTGGCTTGGTCCCTTTATTCATCAGGGGTCGCCACAGCGGAATGAACCGCCAACTTAACCAGCATGTTTTACACAGCGGATGCCCTTCCAGCTGCAATCCAGTACTGGGAAATAATTAGAAAACTATTATTGTATAATTATTTAATTACTGTTTGTTTTTTTTAAAGCACTCTTGGTGACCATGAAGAGATTTTTTGAAACCATTTTCAACTGTACTGTTTGTATATGTATTTAATATAGTGCGTCTATTTTGGGTTAGATTTCTGTTTTACTCAGTATATTATGGATAATAAATAATAACAATTTTAGACAAATAAGTTCTAAAATCTGTAAAGCAGACTTTTCAAGGCATGCTGATTTCATGGGCATACGCAGAGTCTGTGTGTTAAAAATATAAATAGTTTTCTCCCCTTGTTCTCCATAGAAATGCAGCACACCAGATGCACTCGTTCGATTACTTCAGTCTTTCTATCTCATAATGCTTCGGCAGATTTGTACGAGTGGGGTGGGATCTCAAAGCGTGTTGACTGCAGGCTAAACAGGTGTCTATATTCATGAGATCCTCATTCTCCACAGCTGCATCATCATAAACAGTCACCTTTTCCATTATTCAAGTCTACAAGAGCCAATTTACAGGATGTCTCTTGTCTCTTTTAGAAAAAAATAAATGTGCTTTTTTTCACAGGTCTATGAGATAAGCAAAATACGCAGCAGGATGCATGTGTAATCTAAAGGAAGATGTTCATGCTTTTTACACTGATGAATAGCTTTGGATAAGAGATAGATGTTCCAAGATCTCACACTAAAATATTCTTAGTCGAGCCATCTTGTAATTTTCATACGCAAAGCTTGCGTTCAGTGATTGCTTTTGGCGTATGCTTCGTGATTTTTGTTAAAGAACTTTTTACGCATGTCTGAGCAAATTGATAAAGCAGTTTTAAATGGTTAGATAAAGAACAAAAGATCAGATCAATAAATGGTAATCAAGTCTTTCACAGTTGCAGTTGCAGCTGTAAAACACTAGTGAAATGTGAATAGAGTTTGGTGACGCGATAGCTTGTCAATACAGAAATACGTTGCAATTTCTTGGAAACCAATAAAAAGAAAGCTACTCAGTTTGTGCTTTCGTTATTCAGGCTGCATCACAGCTATTTTTTTACACTGCTTTCTATAAAGTGCAGTATTGATATTTCTCAAACATTCTGGACAGCCAATCAGAATCCATTTAAAGCAGCAAATGACATACCGTAACTGCAGTGTGCACTCCAACAGAATGTTTATAAACCAAATGTGTGGATACTAATGAAATTAAGGACTGATGTTCTAAGAAGGACCTTCAAATTCATAGATCCGTTATAGTTCATAAGAGTTTCTTTATTAAGGCTGCACAATATTAAAGAAAAAAGACATTGCAATATTTAGTTTTTCTGCAATTTGATATATAGCTATTTGTGAAGAAGTCATTATTTTAGAATGTTTGTGATGGTTTTGTAGGTGAGTGCAGCTGTAAAATATAATAAACTTGATTCAAATTATAAACTACAAGAAAAAAATGTTGTTTTTTTCTGAAAGTCTTATTGGTATGATCAAAGGTAAACTTAAACTTCACAGTCTTCCTTATATAAATGCAATTAAAAGCTACAAATGATATTATTTCTTGCACATGAATGCTTTATACTTAGTAACATACATTTAAAACACACGTAAATTATGAATTTTAACTCCACAATGGGTAATTAATCCACAAATTGCAGTGGTGTCTGCCTGGTCAGCAATAGTCTATGCATTGCTTGACATCTAAATATTGCAGATGCACACATTGTGATAATTTGGTATATTGTACATTATTGCAATTATTGAAATATTATAGTGGAAAAAGCTTATTTAGAACATAGAATATTCTTCACACTAAGAAATAAGTGTTTTATTTAAGAATTGGTCAGGTTGTTACAGATATAATTATGGCATCGCTGTATATAAATATATATATATTTGTTTGTTTTTTGTTTTTTTAAGAGCGCACTGCAGTGTTTCTGCATGAATATTGAGCAGAATTGTTTCTAAAGTAAGTTAAACAAACATTCCTGCTTCAGAAATTGTTTTCAATAATTTGAGTAATTTAGCATACATTGTAAACATGTCAAAAGAGAGCAACGCCTTACGTTTTCTTCAGATTAGGAAATTCTCAAGGGAGCCGTCTTCTGTGTTTTGAAGTACACCTCCTGCAGCACTCTATGCTCATAAAATAAAAATTCTTAAAATTTTACAGTCATTGCCTAGCTATCATTTTTGACAGTCGCCACCTACTGGCATATTTACTCCCACCGAACGGAATGAATTGCTTCATTTCTCAGGTCAACTGACTCAAAAGATTTGAATCACTGAGATTATTCAGCA
Source organism: Danio jaintianensis (assembly GCA_903798115.1). NCBI lineage: Eukaryota > Metazoa > Chordata > Actinopteri > Cypriniformes > Danionidae > Danio > Danio jaintianensis. The sequence goes on along the minus strand of CAIGQV010019356.1, from coordinate 13,468,719 downwards.
TCTGCTATTGTCACAAACGCACTGGAATTACCTTTAGATAATACAAATCAGGGCTGCACGGTGGCGCAGTGGGTAGCACGTTCGCCTCACAGCAAGAAGGTCGCTGGTTCGAGCCTCGGCTGGGTCAGTTGCCGTTTCTGTGCATGTTCTCCCCGTGTTGGCGTGGGTTTCCTCCGGGTGCTCCGGTTTCCCCCACAAGTCCAAAGACATGCGCTATAGGGGAATTGGGTAAGCTAAATTGTCCGTAGTGTATGAGTGTGAATGAGTGTGTATGGATGTTTCCCAGTGATGGGTTGCAGCTGGAAGGGCATCCGCTGCGTAAAACATATGCTGGATAAGTTGGCGGTTCATTCCGCTGTGGCGACCCCTGATAAATAAAGGGACTAAGCCGAAAAGAAAATGAATGAATGAATGAATGAATGAATGAATGAATGAATGAATGAATGAATGAATGAATGCTTTCGGATTCTGCCCTCTGCTGATGAAACTTAACATAACAACGGTTTCTAGTTTGAGAAGTATGTGTAAATTGAAAATTCCTTCTTCTTTTTTTTTTACCAGGATTTAAAACTTACTATTTGAGCTCATGCATGCAGTTATGAACGTGTTAGCAGTATTTCGACACACATGTTCAGATCTTGACTGTCTGCCAGAGCGCTGTGCCGTGTTTTTATACTGATGGTCGTCCTCGTGCCTCAGTGCATTGTGGGATCGCTCTCCGTGTTTGCCTCAGTTGATCAAGATGGCCGCGAATATTTTGTGGAGGGGTTGGAGTTGAATACACGCCGCACTAGGAGCGATTGTGATGTTGAGAGACCAGATTCATTCGTCAGCATCAGAACATCTCCAGAAGTAAGCTGTCAAAACATTAATCGCGCTACTTCCGTCCCGACCGCGCCTGAAGCGCCGCGAGAAGCGCTATTAGGCCAGTTAGCCGCGCTGCTAACCCGCTCCGGGGAGGGAGGGACTGAGCTTTCTGGTAAACAAGTGAAATACCGTTAATCCCGATATCCTAAATACTCACTCGGTTTGAATACGCGACAATACGCGTTAAGTAAAATCCGCATGCATCTCCGCAATTTTAAACGGTGGTTAGCTGCAACTAGGCTAACTAGTTACTCAGCTATTTCCTGCCATTGCTCCCCATGACAGTTACTGCAAGGTTATAAGATCTGCTGTTCCCGTTCTGATTTAAATTCACCGATCATCACAATATTCAATGCACTTTATTCATGACTATTAGGCGTGTGTTCGTTTGTTTGGATGATATCTGGAGTGCATTGACTGCGTGTGTGTGCAAGGCAGAAGTTGTTTGTGCACTGTCATACCCCCTGCCTGCCCCTCCGCGGCCTCTCCGGCTTTTGCTCCGGGTAAACGACTGTTTACCGGCACACAGGATGCTTCAGTTACGAAAGCACACGGTTTGTTTTTAGTTCTGCGGCTACCCTCTGTTTATGTTTACGTAGCTGCTCTTTTTTTTGCAGACACACGGACTATGTGTCAAAAACCAGTGAGCTGACTACCTAGACAGCATTTTTAGACATCAAATACTGTCTAGGTAGGCAGCTTGCAACGTTTGCAAGACGCTGTCCATGGTGATATTTCTGCTCTGTTGTGCACTTTTAGGTTTGTGTTTACCAGCATTTTTCTCACTAATTGCAGTTAATATTGTGGTAGTTTTTTTTAATGTCTCTTTCACTAATCGTCATTTCCAGTGCTGCAACAGTGTTGTATTGATGTTTTCTGTTCATCTGCAGGATTGCTACCTGACCACCTTTGGGTCTCTTTGAGTTCAGAGCCGTAGAAGAGTGTGATATTGGAAACTTTTAAGCAAGTCTAATGTAAGTGTCTTTGTTTTTACTTGACTTATACTTTCCCAAAATGGAAGTTTAATTTACTGGCCCTCAAGACATCCAGAATGTGGTATTTCTTCGGTAGAACTTTAAAGATGATTTTTAGCTGAAACTGGGGTGCTTGGTGATTCGAAAAATTGGCTCTTGATGATACATAGACGTCATCTTGTGCAAAAATATTGTATAGTGCAAGAAACTGAACATTATTAAATTTGATACACAGCCTCTGCACAAAGACCTGAACATGTTTAAGACCGTCTGGGGCACAAATGTCCTGACACAAAATAATTTTCATATTAAACATTGGCAGTCTGTGAAATGTCAGTGTTCCTGACTAAGATCATGGACGTGAAGGAAATCATAATTTTTCAGTATAGGCTGCAGCATCAAAGATAATCACAAGTATGTACCATTCTTATGAGCAATACAACACATGCCTCTTCCATTGTAAACAAATAATGTCAATTGACCTGTGAGTTTGACCCAAGCATATGTCATTATGCAATAAAAAGCTTATGCCCCAAGAATGTTGTGAATACGGTCAGGACCATAAGTAATGCTCAGTTTCTTGCATAGACTGATCACCTTAAAAAATAAAAAAAATCAATAGCCAGCCACAGGTATTAATTTAGGTTGCATTCTAAGGCGGGAAAACATCAAGGCACATCCAAATCTAAATTTAGCTTCACCTCCTGTCTCGGGAGGTACCTGCTTCTGATTGAATTATGAGGGCTGTGTAGATGTGTCCTTCACTGACTTCGATATCTCACAATCCTATGCATTTTTATTTCTGAGAATTGATCTAAAAAATAAAGATGGCATCTCAAAGCTCCACTTATCTGTCAGTTTATGTATAAATTAGGGCTTCACAATATATCGTTTTAGCATCAACATCGCAATCTGTGCATCCACAATAGTCACATCACAAGATATGCAATGTTGAGTCTGAATTATAGTTGAGTAGGAGCTACAGAATTGTATTTAATCACTGTATTTATATATTTATGCAACAACAAGAAAAATTCTTACATAGAATTTTTGTCTTGTTTCTAGTCCAAATGAAAACAAAACAATATTTCTACTTGCTCTAAGAATTGTTTGATATTTGGACTAGAAATGAGACAGAACAAAGTAAGAAAAGCATTGTTTGCATTGTGATTGTTCAATTTCTGTACCTGAATACTGTTAGACTCCCCAGAAAACCATTAAATAGACCTATTCAAACTGTCTTGTGAAACTGTTTTCATATCCCAATATTTATCGCAGATATATAAAATATCGCAATATCAGATTTTTCCAATATCGTGCAGCCCTAGTATAAATGTATGTTTTCAACTAACGGTTTCCACTGTTAATGGCATTTCTAACAAGAGGTTAGTATTGTTTTGACTAAAGCTCTCTCTATTAGTTAAATTGTTATGCTGTCTCAGAAGTCTGTCTGAAATCAGTTTCACGAGGTGCCTTTATGCAGAAACGCGAACTCCAGATTCACTCTCTGATAAGGCATTGAGGTATCCAGTCTGCTACCTAAACTTTTGGATGCTGCCATAGTTCTTCCTGTATGTTTCTTTAAAGGTTCAGTGGTTGCATTTTGTTAGTGACCAAGAAATGCGGTTTTAGCTAAAAAAAATCCTATTTAATAAGCAGGAGAAAGACATCACCCAAATTTTGAATGGGGTTAATTTGAGGGCAATTAATAATAGTTATTGTTTGAAAAAATCACATCGGTGGCTTACCCCTTATTTAAAAGGAAAAGAATAATTATAGAGTAAGGCACCTGGAAGTACATTATTCCAAGCAATTAATGTTATATATACTTTTAAAATGATGCATAAGACATCAGCATTGTGTGCTTTTGCATGAATCGCTGACACATAACCAAGGGGTTTGTTTGCTTCCGTTGTGACAGTTCACGTCCAGAATTATGATATCTGTAAATGTAGATCTATCTATCTATCTATCTATCATCTATCTATCTATCTATCATCTATCTATTTAAATTGAGGGGTGAGTCACTTATTTTATTTGAATCTTTATTTAAAATTATGCCACAAAAACTGTCAGTTGAGTAACTTGCCGAACCATAATGTTTTGTGTGATGTTATATGAAAATTTGCCAAATCTACCATACGTAAACATAAATGTGCTTTGAATGTTTTCTTTTATGGCACATTGTGACAGATCAGTGCATGATATGTGTTTGTCCATGCAAAAAGCATTTTTGCATGAGCGGCTGCATTATTGATGTTTCTATCTCTTTCTTTCAAATAAATACTTTTCTTGAATTGAAGATATACTGCTCGCTTTTTTTTGTCATTTAACAGCAGCCAATTTTTCATATGCACACACAACAGTCATATTTTGACAGTTGTGGGAAATGAAAATGGTTGGGTTGGGTAGACAACTATCTGCACTGGTGTGAACTTATTTTGGGATTGAACCATACTAATCCCTCCTGCTGTCCTGTTTGAATGTCTGATACAGGAAGCGAGCGGCTGCAAAGCATTTAATTGAGCGCTACTACCACCAGTTAACAGAGGGCTGTGGAAATGAGGCCTGCACGAATGAGGCTTGTGGCTCTTCTCCGGGTTTCCAGCGCATGGATAACAATGCAGCAGCCATCAAGGCCCTGGAGTTATATAAGAATAATGCCAAACTGTGTGATCCTCATCCCTCTAAGAAAGGAGCCAGTTCAGCCTTCCCGGAGAACAGTGCCAAAGGAGCTCACAACTTCTCTGCTTGCAGCAACGGAAAGATGAACCATAAGGACCTGCCACCCACAAGGGAGGACTTTAGAGGTGGGTATTGGTATTATGTTTGTAAACATTTAATCAGAGCCAGTTTGATTCGATTTTTCTGGAAATTCTGACGTATTATTGAACACGCATTTAAAACATATATACATTTTCAAATATAATTGATGATCATTACTAAAATATTTTAAATGAGGTACATATTGCATCAAATTGTTCGTTTTTGTTGTACTAAAGGATTCAAGAATGTAGTAGAGACTTGAATCTAGGGTGTCTATTTCTGTTTCACTGTCCTGCAAAATTTAGCTCTTTTAATTTTTTTTTAATTTAGAAGTTTCTACACTGGAAGTTTCTAGTTAGTCTGAAGACCATGATTAGCTGTTTTAGGTGTGTTTGATTAGGGTAGCAGCTAAACACTGCAGGACAGTGGCTCTTTAGAAACAAGTTTAGACACTCTTGCTTTGCGGGGATGGTAGTATCTAACCTGTCTACAACGCTCGCCCTTGGTTTCCCCCTGCTCTGAGCCAAATCAGTGCAGAATGTGTCTCTGGAGTCTGAATATGAAATTTTGCAATTGATGGGCTATAAAATGTGAATGGAATAAGATAATATATATACAGGCTCAATGTGTGGTCACATGAAAAAGCATGCAGCTGCAGCGGGCCAATTAATGGTGCTGTAAAATGAACACAAACAAAAAACAGCTATAATGGTGCAACAGTCGGTCTGATCAATTTTGAAATTGGCATCCAGTGTCTTTGTTTCTTGCAACCTTTTACCAGGCTTGCACTGTTTTTGGGCCTAGCTTAATTAAACCTAGCTAATGAGAAAATATTGCTTCACATTTGTAAGTAAATATTTAGTAACATGGACCAAAGATACTCAACATGTTTATTACATGCACACACACTGCCGTTTTGCTGTTTGCTGCTTAAAATGCATTCTCGGCTATATTGGCCTTTTAACTGTATCTTTGACTTTAAACATGTTTTACCCTGTTTTGTTGGCAGATCTGAATTTCTTGACTGAGGATAAGGTGTATGAAATCTTGAGCATCTGCAGTGAGACCGAGGACTATTCTCCTCTAATCCGTGTCATTGGTCGGGTTTTCTCAAGCGCAGAGAGTCTAGTCCAGAGTTTCCGCAAAGCAAAACAACACACCAAGGAAGAGCTCAAGTCCCTTCAGGCCAAGGATGAAGACAAAGACGAAGATGAGAAAGAAACGGCTTCTGGTTCATCCACAGCAATGGAGGTGGAACCAGAAGCCTCTGCATCAAGCGGAGACGGGTCATCTCACGGGGAGAACAATGTCCAAAAGTTGGGTCCTGTAGAAGTTTCTGTAGACATTGATGCTGTAAGAAGAGTGTACGACAGATTATTATCGAATGAGAAGATTGAGGCAGCTTTCCTCAATGCGTTAGTCTACTTGTCGCCCAACGTAGAGTGTGACCTCACCTATCACAATGTGTACGCCGCCGACCCTAATTACCTGAACGTCTTCATCATTGTGATGGAGAACAGTAACCTCCACAGTCCCGAATACTTAGAAATCGCCTTGCCACAGTTCTGCAAGGCCATGAGCAAGCTACCTCTTCCGGCTCTGGCCAAGCTTGCACGGTTGTGGTCACAGTACGGTGTGGACCAGATCCGACGTCTGGTCGAGACTTTTCAGCAGCTTATTACCTACACGGTCATCAGCAACGAGTTCAGCAGTGACAACCTAGTCAATGAGGATGATGGTGTGGTGGCAGCCACCAAGTGCTTGAAAATCGTCTACTATGCAAACGTGTTGGGCGGCGACCTAGACACGGGTCACAATGAGGAGGACGACGATGAACCGATCCCTGAGTCCAGCGAGCTGACGCTGCAGGAGCTGCTGGGAGAGGAGAGACGCAATAAGAAAGGCCCTCGAGTGGATCCGCTGGAGACGGAACTGGGCATCCGTGCTTCGGACTGTCGAAAACCCCTCATCCCATTTGAGGAGTTCATCAATGAACCACTCAATGAGGTGTTGGAAATGGACAAAGACTATACCTTCTTCAAGGTGGAGACCGAGAGCAAGTTCTCCTTTATGACCTGCCCTTTCATACTTAACGCTGTGACTAAGAATCTAGGCCTGTACTACGACAACCGGATCCGCATGTATAGTGAACGCAGGATTACTGCCCTCTACAGTTTGGTGCAGGGACAACAACTGAACCCTTATCTGCGACTCAAAGTGCGCAGAGACCACATCATAGACGATGCTCTTGTCAGGGTAAGTGCCAAAAAGCTCAAATGATGAATGTAGGTTCAAAGAAGTGAATGATTTATATAAAGTAAATGTGTGATTGGTTGTAGTTGGAGATGATTGCCATGGAAAACCCAGCAGACCTGAAGAAACAGCTGTATGTGGAGTTTGAGGGTGAGCAAGGAGTAGACGAGGGAGGAGTATCCAAAGAATTCTTTCAACTGGTCGTAGAGGAGATCTTCAACCCAGATATAGGTAATAATCGTTTGTTTTTCCTACTCGAGTTTTTCAGTATAACTTTTGGGGTTTCTTTTATGCAACCTAATGCACATTTTAGAATCGGTTGTCAAATAATTAAAACTGACTAAAACATCTGCTCACTTTTTGATTGGATAACTGAAATGCATGTTAATACCAGGTTCCATAAACATATTTTATTATGTTCTTTTAGTTTAAGTTTTAAGGAAATTTTAGTACTAAAAAAAACACTTTGGAAAAAATTGCAAAGTCAACCTTAAATCTGCTTTTAGTCTTTCTTTAAAAACATAATATTCTTTATTATTTTTATAATAAATATATTTTATAATAAATGTTCTTTTATTATATTATATAATAGCTTTTAAATAGTTTCTATCTAAATAGCAAACAAAACTGTCATGACTTAAGAACTAATCATAACTAACCAATGTCTTCTGACACAAAGTCAGTGAATATCATTCAAGCTCATTAAAACTGAATGTGTAATCTAATATGTGCATGTGCCAGAAAGCTTAACACTTCATTCAGAACTTCAGCATTATTCTGTAATTGTGAATAATGATTCACTGAGGATGAGGTGGATGATTTCTGTTTTACACACTTGCCCTTCACTTTCTCTTTCTGTTTTACCAACAGGCATGTTTACCTATGATGAAAGCACAAAACTTTTCTGGTTCAACCCTTCATCATTTGAGAATGAAGGCCAGTTCACTTTGATAGGCATCGTCCTGGGCCTAGCTATCTACAATAACTGCATTCTGGATGTGCACTTCCCTATGGTGGTTTACAGAAAACTAATGGGAAAGAAAGGAACGTTTCGAGACCTTGCAGACTCTCGTCCGGTAATACTTAACTGCAAACATTTTTTAAATATTTAGCTTACTTAATCAAAATTTGTTTTAAAAAATGGAAACACAAATCTTTTACTAAGATGTTGACATGAATTTGAAAGAAGTCTCTTATGCTCTCCAATGCTGCTTTACTTTGATAAAAAATTACGATTCATCGGTTCTTTGTACTTTAATATATTTTTAATGTAATTTATTCCTGTGCTGTCAAAGCAGGACTTTCAACAGCAATTAAATGTCATGATTTTTTAGAAAGCATTATAATATACTTATTTGGTGTTTAATATATATTTGTTATTTTTTACCTATAAAAACAACTGTGCTTCTCAGTTTGTTATGGTAAGAGTTATACTTTTTTGCAGTATTTGGATATTTTATCTTTTAATTTCTTTTAGTTTTAGTGAATAAAAAGGATAATCCCTTAAAATGTTTCTCATACTTTTGAAAAGTGTTATGTATTTATATACAGATTTCTACTGCAAACTTGTAGCTTGTATTGTTTAACTTTTTTCCACATTCAGGTAAATTAAATAAAATTAAAAGCAGCAAGAATACACTGTAGATTGAAGTACTTCAAAATCCAGCAAGAAAGTGTGTCATGTTTTTCCAAATAATGCTTAAGTTATGTTAATATTCGCAAACAACAGGCAGGTTTCTTTCCTTAACATTGCCAGTCCATACTTTAAATTGATAATAGACCCTTTTCACATTTCCGGGTTTCTCAGTAGCGGAAGGCGTCATAGCTGGGTAAATTTAGAGCGCAGTGAATGGGAGAGTACAACAAAAAAAATGTTACAATCCTATATGCTAAAATAATAAAAGAAAAACATATCATCAAGACTTTCAGGAAAAAGGAAAAAAAATATGATGATATCATAGGAGAGAATAACGTCAAATTTCCTCTCAGCCCCATAGATGCTGCATTAGAAACACCTCGCATAAGCGGTAATTCGTTTTTTGTAATTTGACACAAAGATGATATAATACAATCATAAATGCATATAAATGTTCATACGTTTTGTTTTTTTCATCTAAATATTAAAAACTTTCAAGGATTTAAGATTATGATGACCGTTAAACGCATCATAACAGGCTTGTGAAAAGGGTCAATGAGATTATGCATTATGAGCAGCTATTCAGCTTTATTGCACATTGTTATGCATGTCCAGTCCTCAGTCATGCTGTGTACCATCTATCTGTCCACACTTGTTCAGAATGCAGACCGGTTCAGATCAGATATTATGTCTGCTGGGAGATCTAGGCAGACACATCAGCACTTTGCTGGCGGAGTCCATCATTATGACTTTAGCACACGGTGACTGCTCATCAAAATAATTTGGGGCAAGTTAATGCCTGCCCTTTGTCACATAGCAGTTATTTGATGGGCAGGATTAGAAAAATCCCTATCACTGTATCTCTGGAGAAAATGATTATAATGGTGCTGTTCGTCTGTTTTTACAGGTTCTTTTTCAGAGTCTGAAAGATCTCATGGAGTATGAAGGCAATGTTGAAGAAGACATGATGATTACCTTCCAGATCTCGCAAACAGACCTGTTTGGAAACCCACTAATGTATGATTTAAAGGAAAGCGGTGATAAAATCCCTGTTACCAATGAGAACAGAAAGGTCAGGGAACATTTATTAATAAATGATTGTCACTTCATTCATTTATTCAACATTTAAAAACACAACATGCAAGTATACATATACCATGTGTATATGTGTTGTCTGCAGGATTTTGTGGCGCTGTATGCAGAGTACATGCTGAACAAAAGTGTGGAGAAACAGTTTAAGGCCTTTAGAAGAGGATTCCACATGGTCACTAATGAGTCTCCTCTGAAATATCTGTTTCGACCGGAGGAGATTGAGCTGCTTATATGTGGCAGCAGGGTGAGTTAGATACACATTCATTACTCATTACTCATTGGTGTGGCAAAGCTATACATTCAAGCGCATGATTTTTGGGTTGTGCTTATGCAGAACCTTGACTTTCAAGCACTTGAAGAGAGCACCGAATATGATGGAGGATACAACAAAGACTCGCGCATTATTAAGTATGTGGATGTTTCTTTATTTTAAATGGTGACTTTGTGTGTTTGTTGTTGTTCATCAGGCCTAATCCACACTGGATATAGGCATTGACAATTGCAAGAATGTTATCAGTCAAACACTCAATGTAAAATCTACATCCTATGTTGAAGCGGAAAAAAAATGATATTTTTGCTTCTCTTCAGGGATTTCTGGGAGACTGTGCACTCATTTGAGCAGGAAAAGAAGAGACTGTTTCTCCAGTTCACCACTGGCACAGATAGAGCTCCAGTTGGAGGTTTAGGCAAACTCAAGATGATTATTGCCAAAAATGGCCCTGACTCAGACAGGTAAACCAAAATATTTCCTATCTGCACTGTATCATTTCATTTAGCATTGAGTCTTGCTCCATCCTTTTGGTACAGTATTGTTGTGCTAGGTATCCTTATTTAAGGGACAAAACAGGGGTGTATGTTACAGTTTGCTATTTTGCTACTTCTGACAAACAGTGGAAACAGATGTAAATGTATACTGTACTGTGCTTTAGTAGTGAACTGTGAACTTTTCAGTGGAAAAGAGCCATTAGTGTTTCTTTACCCCTCGTAATACTTTCAGGTTTGTTTTGACCAATCAAACAATCAATCAACTTTATTTATATAGCACCTTAATACAACCAGGGGGCTGCCCAAAGTGCTTTACAGCATTTAAGCAAAATTACGCATTAAAACAGAACACAATCTAAACAAGAATGTCAGTAAAACAACATTTTGCACTACTGAATGTCAAAAGCAATTCTAAATAAATAGGTTTTAAGTTTTGCTTTAAACAGTGCCACGTTCGTGATAATACAAAGTTCTATAGGGGGGGTATTCCACAGTTTTGGAGCTGCCACTGCAATAAAATGATCACCCCGTTGTTTATACCTGGATCTCGGGACCTCTAACCTCTAGCAACAACTGGCCTGCTGATTGTAGGGCCCTGTTACCTTTATGAACCTTTAAAATCGCACATAAATATGAAAGATGACTATGATAAGATAAATGAAAATTTCTGGAAAAAACATAATTTTTTAGTAACATAAAGCAAATTTTTAAATCCTTATCCAAAATACATGTTTATTTATTTACTATTATTTTTAAAACAATAACCTTTTGGCTCAGTTTGTACAAGGTATGTACTTTTTTTATATAATGTTCTATGAAGTTATTTTAGTGCAGGGGTGTTCAAACTCGGTCCTGGAGGGCCAGTGTCCTGGAGAGTTTAGCTCCAACCCTAATCAAACACCTGAACCAGCTAATCAAGCTCTTACTAGATATACTAAAAACCTCCTGGCAGGTGTGTTGAAGCAAAACTCTTCAGGACCGAGTTTGGACACGGCACAAATATTTAGCCTCTTCTCCATATCTTACAGATTTTTTCATTGTATTTTATTGTGGTTCATGTGTAATCTAGTTTCAAAATGTCGGTTAAAAAAAAAAAAAAATTGTAACATCAAGAACTTAATGTTTTGGTTGAAAAAATCTCTTAAAGGGATAGTTCACCCAAAAATGAAAATTCTCTTATCATTTGCTCTCCCTCGAGTGATTCCAAACCTTTAGGAGATTATTCTGTTAAACACAAAAGAAAACATTTAGAAAATTTCTGCCATTGACATTCATAGTAGGTAAAATAAAAAATAATGCTATGCGTGTCAATGGTTACCAATATCCAACATTCTTCAGTATATCTTCTTTTGTGTTCAACATATATTCTATTTTATAAAATAGCAAATCTTCTGATTCAATAGTTTTTTGTGTGTGTGACTAACCATCATTAAGTTCATCTCAAATGTTAGGCCTGAGAAATATTGTGTACCATTTGTTCTGTCTTTGAGAAAAATACTAAAGCATAGTAAGAAATGCTAAATAATGGTGAAATAGGTCTTGAAGTAACACCCTGTTCTGGTCCGCCTGTGTTCTTCAGGTTACCCACCTCTCATACCTGCTTCAACGTGCTGCTCCTCCCTGAATACTCCACCGTGGAGAAACTTAAAGAGAGACTCCTTAAAGCCATCACTTACGCCAAAGGCTTCGGCATGCTCTGAGGCTAAAGAACTCACTCTAGCCCTCAGAGGAGAATCAGCTACATCCACAACTACACGTAAATATCAAGTTTAAATGTAAGGCAACATGAAATGGGTTCAAAATGGGGAAGTTCTGGTGACCGTGTGCCTGTGCCTAAAACGTAGATAAAACCACACTGGACTCATGGCTCTCTCTCTCTCTTTCTCTCTCTCTCTCTCCCTCTTATGTAAGTGTTCAGGTTCCCTTTTTTTTGTATGCACTGAGATATAGCGTTATTTATTTTAAGGGATGAAATCTCTTGTCATGTCTGCCAGGAATTCCACACTTTTGTTGCTTCATAGTCATAAAAACAGGAGGAACGGTTGGAAGTTTTCAACGGCTGCAGGACTGATCACCAACTAAACTTAATAAAACAACAAGATCAAAGGGAGGAAGTGGAACTGTATTGATGTATTACGGTTGAACTGTGAAAGTGCACTTAACTCTATATTCAGAATGTCTTTGTTTTTTTTCTTTTCTACCCATAGGCTTTTTTTTTTTTTTTGGCTCGTGTTTCATTGGTCTTCCCTAGTTTGTTCACATTTGCGGCAATGCTTTGAAAGGTACAGAGCAGCTCCAGTCTCAGTTTGGTGTCCAGGAATCTGTATTTATTGAGAATCTGCATTGTTTGTAATGCTGCTCTTTTATGGCCAGTGTTTTCTGCATTTCGCTTCAGATTCGACTCTTTCTCTCCCTCGCACACAATTGACCGGTTTGCTAAAGATCACAATGGTGCACTCCTGACGAAAACAAGTAGTGTTACGAAAGAGAGATCTCACCTTCCCATACAACTCTCTCAGAAGCTTCCTACTAGTGTTTGTTTGTTTTGTTGTCTGTCTTGTTTTAATTCAAGATGGGAGACTTTTAGTCCATGAATGCTAATTGACGGTGCCCCATGAAGAAAGCGTTTTAGTTGCGCTGTTTTGTTTTTCTTTGCCCTGCACAGTGTCTGGCCTGATACATTTGGATGAAAATGAGGGGAAATTGGCACAAATCGTACCAATATCTTGCTGTGCCAAACAGTTATGCTGAGAATTGTCGCTCCGGTTTTGTCCAGGCGTAGCGGGAAATCCAGATTAGTGATGCCCTGTACACTTTTTTGTTTGTTTTGTTTTGTTTTTCCTTTATATCCCCTCTTGCAGATTAAATGTGACTGTGGTTTGTTCCACTGCTGATGGCGCTAACATAAAAGGGGGAAACAGAACTTGATATTGAGAATGACAACATTTGATTGTTTCAAGTTATTCTTAAATAAATTCAAAACCGAAAAAAACAAACTGTGTCTTGATATGTGATCAAGAAATTATGCAATGTAGCTATTGGGTCTTTTGTGGTGTGTGACGCAATTAAGGAAACCTCTTATGGCAGGTAATGCTGTTGAATTGTCTGTTCTATTAAACTACAATGCTATATTAAAGGCTAAATACAGTGTTTTGAAATTGTACTAATCTCAGATTATAGTCATTTAGGATGCCTGTAATTATACTTCCAACTTATCCAGCATGTGTTACACAGCGGATGCCCTTCCAGCTGCGACCCAGTACTGGGAAACACCTATACACTCTTGCATTCACACACATACACTACAACCAATTTAATTTATTAATTTCACCTATAGCGCATGTCTTTGGACTGGGGGGAAAGCTGGAGAACCTGAAGGAAACCCACACGAACACGGGGGAAAACATGCAAACTCCACACAGACACGCCAACTGACCCAGCCGGGACTTGAACCAGCTACCTTCTTGCTGTGAGGCAACAGTGCTAACCACTGAACCACTGTGTCGCCTACGAGAAAATCAGTTTAGATAAATGAATACAATGATGGGATAAATATTTTAGAAAGCTTTTCTATACCAGGTTATGTCTCCAAGTGTGTACATGTATGTATATACAATACACACATGCGTGGGTTAACATTTCCACATCAAATTTAAATTAAAAAAGTGATATTACAAACCTAGCATAAATGTAATTTTTAATATGGAATTTCTTGGTATATAACCTACAGATACAACTACATTTAAATATTGAAATGTGTGTTTGTGGTGGGGGGTTATTTTTATTTTACTTCATTATACTTTATCTACTTGTTTGTAGCCCATTGTCTGCTTTACATAGTTCAAGTAAATTGATTGATTCTTAACATTTGTTAGAACATTTATTAAAGAACACATTTGGGTACTTTCTGAGTGTCTTTTTGAGCAATATTATTAACAATATGAATCAGAGTATCATCAAATGAACTACACATGCTACAATTTTTTACTTGTTCTCTCACGTCTGGCAAATGAAAACAAATTCTATCCTTGAGCTGCAAATGTAGCTCTTGATTTTACCACATATTTCAGAAATGATACCATTTAAAAGTGTGGGGTTGGTACAATTAAAAATAGTATTAATAAAAAAATCTGCATTAAATTGATCAAAGTTATTAGTAAAGACCTTTATAATATTACAAAAATTCCTTTTCAAATAAATGCTGTTCTTTCTACCTTTATATTTACCCAAAACAATCAGGAAAAAAACATTTACACGACTGACAGAACCATTTTCATGATAAAAAAGTTTCTTGAGCATCAAATCATTATATTAGAATAGCTTGATGTGAAGACTGGTGTATTGATACTGGAAAATTCGGCTTTACCATCACAGGAATACATTAAAATGACATAAGAAATGCAGCCTGATTAAGCAAAAGAGACCTTACCCACCCTGATCTTTTAAACAATAGTACGTCTCTCTTTCCTGAGAGCATAAAACAAAATCCAGTGTTTTGTGTCATCTGAACTGTCCCATACTGCATAAACTGAATAAACACAATGTCAGTGTTATATTTTTAAAGGTTTAATTCACCCTAAAATTTTAATTTACTTTATTTATTCACCCTCAAGTGATTCCAAACCTTTATGAGTTTCTTTAATCTGTACACTAAAGAAGATATTTTGAAGAAAACATAAAACCTGTAACCATTGATTTCCATAGTAGGAAAAACAAATCCTATGGAAGTCAATGGTTACAGGTTTCCAGCTTTCTCCAAAATATCTTCTTTTCTGTTCAACAGAAGAAACTCAAACAGGTTTGCAACAAGTGAAGGGTAAGTGATGACAGAAATTTGGGTGAACTATCCCTTTAACACAAATATATGGCAATTAATACATCATTGTCATATGTCAAATGTATAAATAGATCTGTATAAACCGCTTCAAAGTAACGTACTATGTGTCGAAATATGTACATACATAGGAAACCCCATGAAACCCCAAAGTCTATGCAGTCTACTATTTAGTCTTCTTCTCCTCTTCCTTTTTGTCCTCGATCACCTCAGACAGGTCTTCCGGCCGCAGCGTTTTCACTTTATTCTCCATGTTGGTGATCCTCTGCTTGATCTTGCCCTGGTAGAATGTGTACTCTGCCATCAGCTTGGCAAATTTACCAGTCATAATGTCAAGATTTCCCTCGAGCCGGTGAATCTTCTCCTCCAGATCTTTGGGATCAGCGCCCGCAGCTGCCACCGCTTCGTCCAGAAGATTATCCTTCCTTAAAATGGCCTTTCCTTTCTCCTCCAGAGCCTTTTTGGCATCTGGATACTCAGTAAGTGCTTCCACCAGGTCGTCTTTTGAGAGAGCGAAAAGGTCAGAGTAGCCGACGCTACGGATGTTCGCCGTTCTTCTGTTTCCAGCTTTACTGCCCTTGATCCCAAGGATGCTGATTTCTCCGAAATAAGCACCATCGCTGAGGACAACAAACTGCGTGATGCCGTCGTCAGCCACAACGGCCAGTTTTCCTTCTTTGATGATGTACATTTCTCGACCAATGTCACCTTTCTTGCATATATAATCTCCAGGACTGAAGACTTGAGGTTGCAGCTTCAACACCAACTCAATCAGAAGTCCGGCTTCGCAATCCTGGAAGATTCGCACCTTTTTCAGGGTGTCCAGATGGACGTTGATGGCGATCTCTGCTTTGAGCTTGTCTGGCAGATTCTTCAAGACTTCCTTCTCATCGCAGGTCTTCTTCTCTGTCCAGAGGTAGTCGAACCATTTGATGACTCGGGCCTCCAGGTCTTTGCTGACCTTACGAAACTGCATGTACTGCTTGATGGAGTCAATCTTGGCCTGGAATTCAGCTCGGGATGCGTTCATGTTGGAGATCATGGCGCCGACATTACCGACGATGGTAGCAAAAATCAGCACGCCGATGAGGAAGTCCATGACCACAAATAGGTACTCGATGTCTCTGACTGGAGGCGGCGTTTCTCCGATGGTGGTGAGGGTGAGGGTGGACCAGTACAGACAGTAGATGTATTTTCTGGCCAGGCGTCCGTACTCTGGGTGGCTGATGTTGGGATACACCCAGGTGTCTGTCCCAAAGCCGATGGTTTTGGAAATGGCGAAGAAGATGCAAGCATTCCAGTGGATGATGACAAGGATGTAAAGTACGAGGTTGCTGATACGGAAAATGTTGGGGTAGTTTGTTCGGGTTTCTGTGCGGTCAAAGAACTCAAAGAGACGTGCCATTTTGAAGAGGCGGTTGAAACGAAGTTCAGGGTTGTTGAATCCTACTTTTAGCATAAAGAAATCTGTGGGAATCATGGAGATCATGTCGTATTTGAACTGCGGGATTGTCCTGTAATTGTTTATCAGCTTCTTGGAGTCCTTGACAAGGAGACCCTGTTCCAAGAAACCTGGGAGAAAATGTAAGGAATAATCATTCAGTGTGATTTATTTAGGATAAAAAATGATTGGATACATTCATTCATTCATTTTCCTTCAGCTTAGTCCCTTTATTCATCAGAGGTCGCCACAGCGGAATCAACCGCCAACTCATTCACACTCATACACTTCGGCCAATTTAGTTTATTCAATTCACCTATTGGGCATGTTTTTAGACTGTAGGGGAAACCGGAACACATGGAGGAAACCCACGCCAACACGGGGAGAACATGCAAACTCCACACAAAAATGCCAACTGACCCAGCCGGGACTCGAACCAGCGACCTTTTCTGTGAGGTGACAGTGCTAACCACTGAGCCACCATGTCGCCCTATTGGATATATACAGTACTATAAAAAAGTTAAGGCGTGGTGAGGTTTTATGTCCAAAGGTACGGCATTTTTTTTTTTTTTAAACAATTTTACTATCACTTTAGAGCAATTTAATGTGTACTTGATGAATGGCCACTTGAAAATTCTGCTTTGCTGGATTTATTAGGTATGTATTTGAGTAAAAATGTTTTTTTTTTCTGTAAAAGTCTGATAACATTTCTTAAATTTCAAAGAAAAAATAATGTCATTAAGACCAAGTAAGCTTATGACAGGATCAGATTTTCTTGCGATTTATTGCTTTTATCATGATGTTTGGTATTATGATGATATTGAGCTAAGCTGCAAAAAAAAAGATTCATTTAACAGGTATAATAACAGCTGTGGGCCTAATGGTTAGAGAGTTGGGCTTGGTATCCAAAGGTTGCAGGGTTTGAGTCCCGGCACCTGCAGGAATTTGTTGGTGGGGAGAGTGAATAAGTATCCGTCTCAATACCACAGCTGAGGTGATTCCAAGCTTTGGATAAAAGTTTGTGCTAAGCGCGTAAATGTAAATAAAAGTTTCAACCAAATTAAATTGCAAAAGGATGAAGTACAATAGGTAACACTTTACAATAAAGTCTCATTAGCAAATGTTAGTTAATGCATTAAAATCAACAGTGAGAAAAGGCCATATTATAGCTATATGCTTAAGTTCATATTAAAAATACAACGTTATTAGTTATGAACTCCATTTAATGAAATGATTACAACTTTTGATTTTAATGCATTATTAGGCATTAACTAAGAAGTCAACATCAGCTAGGATTAATAAATGCTTTTGTTTTTATCATTACGCTGTCTTAGTTCAATTAACCGATGTTAACAAATGGAGCCTTACTATACTGAGCAAACAAAAGCCCTATAAATATCAATTCTATTACAATATTAACATCAGAGTGCCCACAATATCAATATTGGATATGTTCATTATCACGATATATTGAATTACTGAATATGGGCATATGTCTAAGACAGAGTAACAAATGTTTTCATGTGTGGCATATTCAACCAAATAGAGTAGTTTTTGCCTTTTTTAAAGGTTAAAGTTAAAGCATTGTTATTGTGTTTAATAAAGATAAATATCAATATGTCTAAAAACGTGGCACATTTTGCTTATTGTAAAAAATAAAAAAACATTTTTATTTTTAATTTGGAAGTTTTTAGTTTACAGGATAACAATTTCTGATCAAATTAATCTTGATTAATTAATGGTCTTAATTAGAAAACAATGTTTACTGATTGTATGCAGGGTGTCCGTGGGGTCTTAAAATCTTAACATGTCTTCAATTTCAAAAACAAAATTTCAGTCCATATATAGTCTTAAATACAACACAATACAACAAATATTTTAAGTCTTAAATCATTTTAAAAAGGTCTTAATTTTCCTATGTCCATGTAAAGCTACCTCAATCGGGCCAACAACCATCCATCTCGTTTTATATATTACCTCTGTTTATCAATATGGTTTAGTTGTAAAGTTCTGCATGTATTTACAGCTACCTGATGAGGACGCTGACCTGGACAGACTGTTGTGAATACATTTAGCTTATTATAGTTTTTAGAACTTGTCAAAGAAAGGTTATGTTGAAAAAAGTGTATGAAAGCAACTAGAGTTTGCTTGTTTTGACACATTTAAAATATGTGGCCAAGAAGTAACTAATAAGATTTTTTTGAATGGGAAAAGTAAAAAAAAAATCCTTAGCTTTTAGTAATGTATAAGTCTGAAATTTCATTCGTAATGATCCTAAAAAGGTCTTGGTGTGAAACCTGCAGAAACCCCGTGAATGATTAATTGTAAATTGCAAAAGTAAAATGAGACAAGTCTGGTAGTGTATTTTATACAAATGCAAAATCAGAATAAAAAGCCACCACACCTGTTCTGGACCTAACAAACGTGTCTGTGTAGTAGATCACATCTGAACCGTAGTCCAGGACTATCCACAGCATTGTGTAAGTGTTCTGAAGCTCGTTGAAACAGGCCCTGAAGAAAAACAGACAGTGAAGCATGTGCCAAATCTCTCCACACAGCCTGTGAAATACTGTGAGTGAACAGACCTCGTCACCAGCATCATCAGGTTGTAAAACACTGGAGCTGCAATGATGGACAGCCATCTGTAATACTTGTCTGAAGCCGGATCCATGATCCACACTTCCTTCCTGAAACACAGACTGAATTATCATCCCGCCACGTTCACTTCTACACTAAAAACACAGCATTCATCTTTAGATATTACTGTTAGATGAGCCAACTTTCTCTAATCTGGCAAAATCCCACTACTTTTAAAACTTTTTTTGTGTCGTACTCACGGCGGAGGAGGAGCATCTTTCTTTTTATCATCTTTTTTATCATCTTTCTTATCATCCTTCTTTTCGTCCTTTTTCTCATCCTTCTTTTCGTCCTTTTTCTCGTCCTTCTTTTCATCCTTTTTCTCATCCTTTTCATCTTTTTTCTCGTCTTTTTTCTCTTCCTTCTCATCTTTTTTCTCTTCCTTTTTGTCTCCGTCTTTTTTTATTTCTTCCTTTTTGTCCTCTTTTTTGCTGAAGGTAGCATTCAGGTTTTTTTTAAGTTGAATTAGCAACTAGTCTGCTGTCTACGGGTCACTACTGTGAACTAGCACTTGTATACTCAGTTTTGCCATCTCATTTTCGAGCAAAGTTGATAAAGGCAAGTCAATTTGTTGCTAAAAGTTGCGTATTTAGCGCATCTGAAATTACATACCACCTTCATATGCAAGGTGCCATATAGAAAATAACTGGTAGGTATTGAGCTGACAGTACGTTACAGTTTTCATACATATTTATGTTTTTATATGACTTCTTATTCAATTTATTGTTACAAATGATTAAAAATGTCAATAAAAGTCAAACATTGTTGAAGCAGAGATCAGGGTCCCATAATACATTTTGATAAACCATAGGCCCACACAGAATGAGATGTTTTTAGCCTATGGAGTATATTTAATATTTAACTATTTATGTAAATGTGTGTATATATATATATTTTTTCAGCTTTTATATTAATTTCAGTAATATTATTCAAGAACATGCAAACTCTTATGCACTCAAAAATTATGTTTGCCGTTTGTTCAAACCACTGATTTAAAATGAGCTGAAACAACGCAATTCTTAAGGTTTTTTGGACAACTTAATTCTTTTATGTTCAATCAACTTAAATTTGTAAAACCTAATAAGCTAACTAATAATTCCTTCATGTTGTCCCAACACAAATCGATTGTGTGGAACCCAACATTTTTTACAGTGTATGCGGTATATTATATGTGATACTTACTTTGTTTACCAAACAAGTAGTTGTAATTGGGAATTGCATTATAAACCTTATATAAACATTTAAAAGCAATTACTTTGTATTCCATGTTATGTAATAGTTATACTAGTTATTAGTTATATCATCATTCCACATAAATCTGCAGAGTTTTACAAAATTATGTGCAGAAATAACAAGTCATATGTTGGGCCTGGGATATGGTTAGTTAACAGTTAGTTATCAGATAATGTTTATAGCATAAATCTAAAAAATGTAAGAGTATGCTTAATATACACAATGTACAGTATTAATATAAAGTCATAACTGAATGAACACACTGCTTACAGTAAATTTCTCTCAATGTGTCGGATAATGTCTTGACAGAAAACTAGCACTAAAGCGATCATTCGTTTTATGTAGTGTATCGTAAATTACATTTATATATAATTAACTTCAGGCTGATGTGCTGCTTGGCTGGCAAGCGGTTCAGTGGTTTCTTCTGTTTGTGTATTTTAGAGGAAAAAATATATTCCTCTATTTTTTGTCACTTTTGAGATGTTGCTGAATAAATTTGAAAACGATAAATTTGTTTATCCTAGTGTGTTTTGAAAAGTTGCTAAATCTAGCAAAAACGTTAAAGGCATAATTCACTCGCAAATTAAAAAAATCAATCACACTTGACTCCCTCTCAAACATTTATGAGTTTCTTTCTTCTTTTAAACACAAATGAAGATATTATGAAGAACTTTGTAAACCGGTAACCGTTTACATCTATAGCAGGAAAAATAACTACTATGGAAGTCAATGGTTACCGATTTTCAACATTCTACAAAATATCTTCCTTTGTGTTCAACACAAGAAAAAAAAAGTAACTCAAAGAGGTTTATCTCACTTTTGGGTGAACTATCCCTTTAAGTTGGCAGCACTGAGTACACTCATGTTAACCAGCAGATGGCAGCATTAACAAACACTATCATACTGCTAACGTACTAACAAAGCCTTAGTACATTACTGTTAAGTGTTAGTTTTTCAATTAAAATTCTACAATCTACTGCCTGCATTTATCTAAACACAGAATAATCTAGGGGTTTATATATCAAGTGGGTCTGTTTCTATAGAGTACTTACTCATCTGTGTTGTTGCAGTTGTTCATATTGTAAACTGCCAGAGGCCAGGGATTGGCTTTTCTTGAGGAGCAAAAGGCATTAATTTTGACGTCATTATTGTTCATTACATTCTGAGGGATCTGAACCACTACAGACTGATTTAGTATCTATGTCTACAGTGTTTCTATTCTAGAAGCTACTGTGATACTGTTGAACCTAATGAGGGTTTCTATGCCGAAACATACATACTGTTTTCTGACTTTAACACCTGGTTAAACCCAATCTTTTTATTATCATTATGTATGTGCTTTGCTTCTGTGTAAATCATCTGCGGAAATATTTCTTCACCTGTACTGCACGATTCTCAGCGCAGTTCTTTCATTTTCAAGGCCACTTATTATACCAGAAACCGTACAGAACCGTACCGTAAAGAGAAACCGTACAGAAAGTCTTTTTTTTTTTTTCAACTTACTTCCTCTTATGAGGCCTGTCAGGAAGGCCTATAGAGGATCGGGCATTACTCCCTCTGCTAGATATGTCTTTGAGGTCTGGTCCACGAAATCGCTCTAAGAAGGAGTCAGGACGTTCAACCTCTCTGTGAAGCCTGTGTGTGGCCCAGTTCCTCAGCATTATCACGAACTGAGTGAGCCTGTGAGACCCAAACATGTCAAACAGAAACATTTCCGAGCACTTTATACAGTATGTAGCTTTCTGTTCAATCCATGTCAAATGCACACTCGACCAGGCTGTGTGGTGTGTGATTTGTTTTGGATAAAAATTACCTCATTATTTATTCTCCCTCATGTAATTTTAAACCTTTATGAGATTCTTTATTCTGTTGAACACAAAAGAAGATACTTTGAAGAATGCTGGTTGCAGGCACCCATCAACTTCCATAGTAGGAAACAAATGGCTATCCAAGTCAATAGGTCCCAGCTTTCAGCATTCTTCATATTCAAATATCTTCTTTTGTGTTCAACAAAAGAAAGAAAGTCAAGTAGGTTTTGAACGAGTGAAGGGTGAGTAAATGATGGCAGAACTTTTATTTTTGGGTGAACTGCCCCTTTAAATTTTATTTTGCTGAATAGGGTTAGGGTTAGTGTTAGCCAGTAGGTGGTGGATGTCTCGATGAGTGAGTCTTTCATTCATTCATTCTAAATGGCTGATTCATTAAATGGATCATTTGTTCAAAAACAGATTTATTCAGAAGCGAAACTCTATGCAGTGATGCAAGATAAAATGTTCTGCTCTGGCTTTTTTGGGAACAATCTTTGTATTTTATTTTAAAATGTAACACAATTAATGTTTGTTTAATAAAATTATTATCCCTTTTGCTGTATTTGAGGGCTCTCTTGCTTGTGTGATATTACTCAAAGGGATATTTCACCCAAATCTGAAACTTTTCTCACCGTTTACTGATCCTCGATAGGTTCCAAACTTTTATGAGTTTTTTTTTTCTTTTGAACAAAAAATAAAATATTTTGAAGAATTTGGGAACTGGAAGCCATTGACATTGATGTAGTAGGATAAAAAAATACTATGGAATGTTGGTTTTCAACATACTTCAAAATATATCTTTTTTTCATTCAACAGACAAAATAAACTCAAACAAGTTTGAAACAAGTGGAGGATGAGTAGATGATGACAGAATTTTCATTTTGGATGAACTATCCCTTTAACTATATCGTATCTTATAAATATAAAAAGCAAAAAAGCATTTGGTCTGTCATGATGTGTTTTCTGCAGTGTGGCCAGCCTGATCTCACGAGGAAACTTAGCTATTTTACATATTGGCAGAAAAGTGGCTAACTCATATGATTCATACAAATTAATTTGTCCAAAAATGTATGATTTTTAAAAGGAGGCATGCCCCCAAAACCCACCCCTAAACCCAACCATCATTGGGGGATGAGCAAATCATACTAAAATGTATGAATGAAATTAGAATCAAAAAGTTACCAATTGCTGTGAGATTGTATTGGATATACTCAATAATGTCAACTTGCAGATGCTTAAAACAACTATTACAATATTATATTAGACGATAAACATTGCACACCCCTGAACTCAATACATTTCGGTTTTGGCAGTTTAGCTGACAAGTGATTTGTTTCTCTTGATTAGACTTGTATGGTAAAATCAGATGTTAATGACTGAACTAATGGGTTGCTGAGTGAGTGTGCATTTGACTTTGGCTAGTGGTAGTCAGGGATCACATGGTAAACTACATTCAGGTTTAGATGCTTTAGATGATACCTCGCCATGGCCCCAGCACCTGTGAAAGAGCTTCTACTGGACCCCTGATTGGAAACAATCCCCTGAATGTCAGAGGAGTTGTCGTCACGTAGAGAATGAGGCCTGAAGAAAAGAAGTACAGAGTTGTTTCAGAATTCAAAAATAAAAGCCTATTGAAACTAAGCAGCAAAAAAGAACAATACAACAATAATTCCTTTCACATTAATCTTAATTCATTCATTCATTTTTCCCTGGCTGTCCCTTTATTCATCAGGGGTCGCCACAGCGGAATGAACCGCCAACTTATCCAGCGTATTTTTTACACAAGGGGTGGCGCAGTGGGTAGCAAGAAGGTCGCTGGTTCGAGCCTCGGCTGGATCAGTTGGTATTTCTGTGTGGAGTTTGCATGTTCTCCCCGTGTTCATGTGGGTTTCCTCCGGGTGCTCCGGTTTCCCCCACAAGTTTAAAGACATGCGCTATAGGTGAATTGGGTAAGCTAAATTGTCCGTAGTGTATGTGTGTGAATAGGAGTGTATGGGTGTTTCCCAGTGATGGGTTGCAGCTGGAAGGGCATCCGCTGCGTAAAACATATGCTGGATAAGTTGCCGGTTCATTCCGCTGTGGCGACCCCAGATTAATAAAGGGACTAAGTTGAAAAGAAAATGAATGAATGAATGATGTTTTACACAGCAGATGCCCTTCCAGCTACAACCCAGTACTGGGAAACACCCATACACTCTCACATTCACACTCATACACTATGGCCAATTTAGTTTATTCAATTCACCTATAGCGCATGTCTTTGGACTTAAATCACAGTAATGCATATCTGGCTAACCCCATAGAGACTGTGTCTGTTCCTCGTATTATTAGATCAGGAAATAAACTTACCGTGTGCTCTAGAAAAAATCTATTAAGAATCAAACCAGAAAAACTGCAAAAAAGTGAAAATACAAATTTTTTTAAAGTTTGGTCTCCTAAACATCAGGTCACTAGCACCTAAAGCACTTATCATAAATGAAATAATAACAGACAACAATCTTAATGCACTCTGTCTCACTGAAACCTGGCTGAAACAAAATGACTATATTAGTTTAAATGAAGCAACTCCATCAGGATTCTTATATAAGCGTGAGGCTCGTCAGACTGGTCGTGGTGGTGGAGTTGCATCAATCTTTAGTGATATTCTTAATGTTAATCAGAGAAACATACTTATGTTTAACTCTTTTGAAGTATTGGCACTTAATGTTATGCTTCCGGATATTATGAAAAAACCTATATTATCTCTCGCTTTAATCACCATATATAGACCCCCAGGACCCTATGTCAATTTTCTAAAAGAGTTTTCTGATTTTATTTCTGACTTACCAGTTAAAACTGATAAAATACTAATTGTAGGAGACTTTAACATCCACATAGATGACGCTAACAATACATTAGGGCTCGCGTTTACAGATTTACTACAATCACTTGGGATAAAGCAAAACGTTGTTGGTCCAACCCATCGCTTAAAGCATACATTAGATCTAATTTTGTCTCATGGAATTGAGGTCATTGATGTAGACATTATACCACAAAGTGATGATATAACAGACCACTACCTCTTACTATATAAGCTGTGTTTACCTGAAATTAGCAGACCTGCACAGATATATCGCCCTGGTAGAACTATCGTCCCATCCACTCAAGATGAATTCACAAATAACTTACCTGATCTTTCTCTATTTCTAAATGCACCCGCAAACGCAAATGACCTTGATGTAGTAATCAGCAGTATGGATGTTATCTTTACTAACACACTAAATACTGTGGCACTCATCAAATTAAAAAGGTTAGAGAGAATAAAACTGTCATACTCGCGCGGAAAAGTGGAAAGTGGAAAAAAACTAAATTAAATGTCTTCAGAATTGCGTACAAAGATAGTATGTCCAGCTATAGGAGGGCTCTAAAATCTGCCAGGGCTGAGCACCTCCGCAAACTGATAGAAAATAATCATAACAATCCTAGATTTTTATTTAACACCGTTGCTAAATTAACAAATAATCTGTCATCTTTGGAACAAAATGTCCCACCGCAAATTAGTAGTGATGACTTCATGAATTTCTTCAGTGATAAAATAGAAGGCTTCAGACAGAAAATACAAGATGTTAAACTTTCGGCACCGCCTTATACTTCAGATCCATTAAACATTCCACTAAACCAAAATAAACTACAGTGCTTCAAAATCATAGAACAGGAAGAGCTAGATAAACTTATAAATGCTTCTAAACCAGCTACATGTATGTTAGACCCAATTCCAACTAAATTACTGAAAGAACTGCTACCTGTAATAGGAGAACCTCTTCTTAACCTCATCAACTCTTCTCTATCTTTAAGCCATGTTCCAAATCCTTTCAAGCTAGCTGTTATTAAGCCTATTATTAAGAAACCACAACTGGACCCCAGCAACTTAGCTAATTATAGGCCTATTTCAAATCTTCCATTTATGTCTAAAATACTAGAAAAAGTTGTTTCTGCCCAATTATGCTCCTTTCTGCAGATGAACAATGTTTTTAAGTGTTTCAGTCAGGTTTCAGGCCTCATCACAGTACAGAAACCGCATTGGTGAAAATAACCAACAATTTACTCTTAGCTGTTGACCAAGGGTGCATCTCGTTATTAGTTTTACTTGATCTCAGTGCTGAATTTGACACCATCGACCACAATATCCTCATAGATCGCTTAAATTCTACAGGTGTCCGGGGACAGGCTCTACAATGGTTTAAGTCATACTTAACTGACCGTTACCAGTTTGTGAATATAAATGGACAGCTTTCACAGGTCAGGTCAGTACAGTAGGGGGTGCTTCAAGGATCAGTTTTAGGCCCTTTGCTGTTCACAATATACATGCTACCCCTGGGAGACATTATAAGAAGACACGGGATCAGCTTTCACTGCTATGCAGATGATACTCAATTATATATTTCAACAAAACCTGATGAGACGTCTGAACTGTCTAAGCTAACTGAATGTATTAAAGATGTTAAAGACTGGATGACCAACAATTTCCAGAATTATTACTTATTGGGCCTAAATCCTGTACACAGCAGATCTCACAACTCGACCTGTAATTAGAGGGACACAAAGTTAGCTTTAGCTCTACTGTAAAAGATCTGGGTGTTATACTAGACAGCAATTTAACTTTTGAAAATCATATCTCCCATGTCACAAAAACCGCCTTCTTTCATCTGAGAAATATCGCTAAGTTACGAAGTATGCTATCCATCTCAGATGCAGAAAAGCTAGTTCATGCTTTCATGACTTCTAGGCTGGATTACTGTAATGCTCTGTTCGCTGGTTGCCCAGCATCCTCTATTAATAAACTTCAGCTAGTACAAAATGCAGCTGCCAGAGTTCTTACCAGGTCTAGAAAATATAATCATATCACCCCAATTTTATCCTCCTTACACTGGCTGCCTGTTAAGTTCCGTATTGATTATAAAATATTGCTTCTTACCTATAAAGCTTTAAATAATCTAGCTCCTGTTTATCTAACCAACCTTCTGTCTCGCTACAATCCAACCCGCTCTTTAAGATCTCAAAACTCAGGGCTTCTGGTAGTACCTAGAATAGCAAAGTCGAGTAAAGGTGGTCGAGCCTTCTCATTTATGGCTCCTAAACTCTGGAATAGCCTTCCTGATAATGTCCAAGGCTCAGACACACTCTCTCAGTTCAAAACTAGATTAAAGACCTCTCTTTCAATGCATCGCATAACGGTATGATGCATGAATGTGCTCCACGCAGGTGAGCTGGCTCGACATCACCTGTAGGACACACTCCTCAATACGCCAGACATTGTGTTAGAAACTCTCATATGCTTTACATGTTTGTTTCTATGTTTGTTTATTTAACTGCTATTTTTATCTATAACACTCCATTTTTACATCTCGTTTAAATACACTATGAACAGCAGCTACGCTAGTTATTTTCTTTATTCTCTATTTCCACATGGGGATACTCATTCCGAGGTCTCTAGAGACTATGCAGCGCCATTTATGAGATCCAAGACCTGTGAAGAGATGATCCCAAGGTATCCATAATCCTGGACCAGGTCGTATCCCGAGCTGATGCTGTGGTCGTCATGGAGAAATAGAGTGCATGAAACTGATTCCTGAATGACCACTGTGATAAAAGAGTCCCCACATTGATCCTGCGGGCCAACCTGACCACCTGCCGGTGCCCTACTCACACCTGCAGCTTCTCCACGATGGACATCCAGCTTCTTCAGCCTCCAGCGCCTAGACTGCAGCTCTGAAAAGGAAGTTTGGCCAGATAAAAAATGGTCGTGCCTAACAGAGCCTATTTCTCTCGAGGTTTTTTTTTTCCTTCACTTCGTCAATTGGTGATGTTTTTTTTCCTCGCCACTGGCTTGCTCGGATCGGGACTTGTGGAGCTGTGCTTCGGTGGATTTGCTCTACAGTGTTTGAACTTTCAGCAGTGAAATTTAAACCACACTGAACTAAACTAAACTGAACTGAAATGTGGACTTTACTAAAACTATGTTAAGCTGCTTTGACACAATCTACATTGTGAAAAGCGCTATATAAATAAACTTGACTTGACTTGACTTGACTTGACTTGACTTGACTTGACTGTGGGGCAAACCGGAGCACCCAGAGGAAACCCACGCCAACATGAGGAGAACATGCAAACTCCACACAGAAATGCCAACTGACCCAGCCGGGACTCGAACTAGGCGACAGTGCTAATCACTGAGCCACCGTGTCGCCATTAATCTTAATTATTTTAGCTAAATATTATAAAGTTTGTGCTCTACACTCAAACAATGACTTTTTGCTGCTTGTTTAAACTACCTGAAATTAGTTGAAACAACACAAGTTAATTTTTAAGTGTCTTAAGGACAACTTAATTGTTTTATGTTCAATCCACATTTGTAAAAATGATTAAGTTAACTTAATCGAATTTTGTGGAACCCAGCATTTTTTACAGTGTACAAATCTTCCAGAACAATACAAAAATAATTATTATCTCACTATCTTAATTATTTCAGCTAAATAGTGTTTATTGTTGAACTTGTCACAATCTAATGCAGGTGTGCAGAGAAGCTGTTATTAAAGTAAAAAAATATATTTGACTTGACAACAAACATGCATTGTGTGCTTGAGATGGTCCTAGTTCGTATTGCATCAGACAAATTACAGTTTGTCAAACAGTCTTTCAGAAAACAAAAGTGAAGTCAGGATGAAATGAAAAAATTCTTCAAATGCATGTTATTAATGTAATGTTTCATTTTTATTATTTTTTTCTTCATTATATGTTCACTTCCTCCATCACATATATACCTCAACTATACCACATGTATGAAAGTACTGTAAAACAATTCTGAATGAAAAAAAATAATGATAATAAAATCCTAACTAAAAAAGTGCATATGTGTAAGATTATTATCTTATTACTAGGGATAGTTGGTATCCAAAAGCACTAACATATAATAAAACATTGTAATTACTACATACAGTACATTGGCTGAAAGGTGCAAATATTAATGGGATAGTTCACCCAAAAAAATCTGTCATCATTACTCTCCCTCCACTTGTTCCTTAACAGTTTGGGTTTTTTGTTCTGTTGAACACAGAAAAAAATATACTGAAAAATGTTGGAAACCAGTAACCATTGATTAGTATTTCTTTTACCTACAGTGGATGTCAATAGTTATCAGTTTTCAACATTCTTCAAAATATCTTCTTTTGTGTTCAACAGAACAAAACAACTCAAACTGGTTTTGAACAAGTGGAGGGAGAGTAAATGATGACAGAAATGGCATTATTGGGTGAACTATCCCTATATTTAAAATATTATAAATGTTTTTATATATTTTGTTCTCATAAAGTCATAACTAATTAAATGTGTCTCAATACTGTGTTTATTCATTTGCAGTGGTTACTAATTATTGTGATATATCTACAATTTTGCTTAGTTGTAATAAACAGTTTGAGTCTGTTTGCTTTTAATCATTATCATACTTGTTATTTATGGAACCCAGAACCATTTTTAAGCAATAACACACTAAAATATTCTGTACCCATTGTAATTCATAGATTATTAAAAAGTGAGATTTCTAAGATATGTTTTATGAATGAAAATGTCCCCAACGATCATCTCAAGTTTTATTGTGACATTAAGACACTTTTTGGATGCAAAAACATGAATGTTGTAAGAGTTTAAAAAATAAATATCACAATCTTGATATGTTATTCTTACCTGCTTGCACCATTTTCAGTGTGGTCCAGTTCATCTTCAGAGGCTCGGACTGATAGCCTGTGTTGTGACGGGTAGGACTGTTCTGTACAAATCTTCGCCATTCTTATTCCTCTCTTTGCCTATTCTAGGCATCCAGCGCTTCATAAGACAAAGCACGACACCATAACAAAAGACCATGAATTATTAAACATTTAAAGCATGCATTTGATCCTACAAATTATGCTCAAAGGCATAATTCAAGAAGGCTTTCAATTGACAGCAATTAATCAAACCATTGCAGACAGTAACGTTGTTGCAGATCAACCCAAATATTAGTGGGTTTATAAGAACGTTATTGCCTTGATCTTTTCAAACACTGACAGCCTGCCATCTAAACACACCACCTAAAAATACTTGCTGCTTAAACACTAAATAAGATCAGCAGTCCTTTGCTCTGGTAGACCGCAACCCAGATGTACTTTAAAGCCACTTGATATCAAGGAACTTTCTACATAGATGTCTTAGAAAATAGTTAATGTAAATAGTTTAGTGATTTAAGTGAATGGTAAACTTATTAAAGAAATATGAGTAAAAGTGCTAAAGAAATGACAGTAAATAACCCAGTTGTACACCAAAATATTAATTTTGGTTTCAGGGTCTTCAACCAAAAGAACGATGCTGCACTTTCTCCATCTAATGATGTTTAGTTTTATCGTATAGCTGAGTGAAGATTAGTGTAATTAGACTAACACCACCAACGCTATTTGTGTAATCTATTCCAAATCCAGAACATTGCTAATGCTGAGGACAGTGAGCAAATTCTCGTCTGCTTGATTTGTAGACTGTAAAAAACACAGGGTTCCACACAATTCATTCATGTTGTCCCAACATAAATCAATTAAGTTATCAAATTTAGTTGTCTTAAAAAAAACTCAAGAATTGTCTTGTTCTTCACATCCTCGGATGACAGGAATCTTATAGTTGGTACACTCAGAAAATATATTTTGCTGTTTGTTCAGCAACTAAGGTTCCTGTCATCTGAGAATGTAAAGATCCCACTGGTCACCCTAAAAATATATCAACATTTTGATAAGCTCCTTTCTTTCAATTCTCTGTACTTCTCTGTAAAAAATTAGCAGGGACAAATTAGCATTGCTCATCCTTTTGCTTTAAACGCTTCAGTGTTTGTCAAATCATTTAAATAAAAATATCAAAAGTATATATTCTAAATTTTCATAAAAACATTTTAGTACAAAAAATGTGTTTCCACTCTCCCTGAAACTAGCTGAAAAAGTGATGATCATTATAAACATTATATAATGGCATTTGATTATATATATATATTATATTTAATATGGTCTTTTTTTCTAGGCTTCAAAAACTATTTTACAAATAAATAAAAGTGCATATTGACAGTAAATGTGCATTTGTGATGTGACTTTAGTTTATGGTAAAACTGGCTTTCTTACAGTGTGGCTAACATTGTAAAACCTGAACTGGTTTATGGACACTAAACGGTTTAGTTAGAAAGTTAAGCACTATTGCACGTGCGCCAGAAGAGAGGGAATCCTGTTAACTTTTACATTTGTCTAATTGTTAGTGTATTATGCAATATTTTGGTCATTATCGTCTCTCGGATATTACGGACAATAAAAGCTACAGCACGTATAGGCTAATCAGGTAGGAATCGCGTTATCTATTAAACGTACCTGTGAAGCAGCAATATTTAGTAGTCCAACAGATTTAGGCAGCAGTTTCAGGATGAATTCCTGTTCAAGTCGCTCTTTGGATGAAGCAGTTGGTGATCCTGCTCAGCGTGATGTAAAATCCCATCTTCACAGAATTAATTCGAGTTAACTTTCCTGGCCATCAGTTTACACACTTTTTGGTCTTTTTTTGTGACTGAGCTGATTCGTGTCTCATAAATGTCCAGGTTTTTTTTTTTATCAGACAGCTAAAGGATGCGCTTTCGGGAGTCTTTGGCTCCTCCGATGACTGACAGCTCCGAGCTTTGGATGTGGACGTGGGCGGAGCGTAGTGCTCGTCTTCTCATTAATATTCATGAGCTGTTGTAAACGGCTAATTGTCATTTTTACAACATGTTAAAATGGTTCGTTAATATTTATAACTTAAATGTTATTGTTTTGTAATTCCTCTGACAAATTATTACTAAGCAATACTCTTGCCTTTTTGACAGATTTATTCTAGACTGTTTTTTTTCTGTAAATAATAGCCTACCTAAAAGTGCTGCTTTCCATCGAAATTTATCCCTCAATTATCCCTTTGGGTGAACTATCCCTTTATTCAGCGGCATTATGAGAACACAGTTTCTAAGTAGCCAGGCTATGTTTTTGTCCTGATGAACCAGCAGTTTTAGAGATTAGCCATGGACTGAAAATGGTGGCAGGCATTGATGGCACTATACCGATATCACCGGCTCTGGCATCAACATGGTCGTCCAGCCATCCAGCCATGCTAATGAGACCTGAGAAATCCTTAAGGCAATCTGCGGAGATGCATCTTTAATCCCAGATTAGGCCAGAACGCCTATCTGAGCCACCTAATACTCTTTCTTGGCCTCAACCCTTGAAATTCTAGTGTGCACCAGTTCAACTGGGCTGACCTCATATTGCACATGTTTGGTACATGGTTTGGCCTTTTGTTTTTGTTTTTACTGGACTGGGACCAACGAGGACATTATTTTAAGGCAATATGAAAATGTACACATCTCAAGGGTTCCATGTGATTTTGAGTGTGTGTAAGACAGACAGAGACAGAGAGAAGCTGGTTAAAATAATATATAGAAGCATTTGAAAAGTCATAACTTTCAGTGTCATGTCAGCTGCCAATAGCATATTATTAACTTCCCTAATAAGGTTTAAGCTGCCCTTTAACATCTGCCATCTGTCACAGATCTCCATAGGATCTGCTTTAAAGGGACAGTTCACCCCAAAAAATGAAAATTTACTCACAGTTTACTCACCCAGGTTCCAAACCTTTATGGGGTTCTTTCTTCTGTTAAACACAAAAGAAGATAACATTTAGCCACTGACTTCAGTTGTATAGAAAAACAACTACTATGGAGGTCAGTGGTTACAGGTTTCTAGCTTTCTTCAAAATATCTTTTGTGTGTGTTAAACAGAAGAAAGAAACTGAAACCGGTTTGGAACAAGTAAAGGGTGAGTAAATGATGACAAAATTTTCATTTTTGGGTATACTACCCCTTTAGGGAACACAATTTGAATTCAGGCTAAAAGTATGAAATAAAATGCACAATTTTTAGTTCTGATGGCTGAAAGGCATATGATTGCCTCACGTGTGTGTTTTTTCCTGTTTGTACAAGTCTGATTAAAAACAATGCAACTGATTTATGGGAAATTTAAATATAGTCCTAACGTATGGTATCACTGGAAAAAAAATCCTGTATGCTAATTTAGAAGGAGATCTTCGGCAGGGAATCTTGACATTTTTGATGCTGTGGATGACTTCGGATGCTGTGCTGTAAATCCTTGTTCGTCACCATGTATTATGCAGAATGGATATTAGTCTTTGTTTTAACTTGTTGGGAACATAGGAAGATAGTCTCACTTTTGACTTCTGGCTGATTCAGGTTTTTTAAGAGTGTATGAATAACCCTTTAATCAGAAATCAAAGAATTTTCAGTCAAATGTTCCTCTCACACTCCACATTTGATTTGCTGCAGTGTGGCACTTTCAAACAGTCATTTTTTTCATCTCAAGAGAAGTTAAGTGTCTTCGGCTCAGCTGCTACAAGGCTTTTTAAGTGATGAGGACACTGAGTGGCAGAGGAAGCACATCGCTGCTGCAGCTTTTAGAGAAATGCCATGATGTAATGCACTGCAATAAATAATTTTTATTAATAAATTCTCTCTAAAGTCACACAACTAAGATCACCGTCGCATATGGGCTAACGCAGATCTGCTTTTCACACAGGCTCCATAATTAGCTGGTTAATTGTCTAAGTTTGCATAATGCCTCTAAATAGACCATTGGAGTCAGTTCTGGTGGCGCTTAATGCAGCCTCATCTGACAAGCGTATTTGTTGGGTGCAAGTGCTGTGCTACTGCAGCCTCTATTTTCACTCAGATTAAGACACCTATTCAAAACAGCACTGAAACCTACTGATTAGAAAGTAGTGTGTATGAACTTTAAAATACTGTTTTTATCTGTTGGTACACTTTTACACTTCTGGAGAAAGAACCATTTTTTTTCAAAGTATGAAGAGCCTTTCAATAACGTAAAAAAAAAAATTCACTCCAAAGAATTAAGAATAAAGAATAAAAAGGTTCCACGAATGTTTAAGGTTCCTCATGAAACCATCAATGTCAATAAAGAACGTTTTTTGAGAAGTGAAGAATGAAATGCAGGCAATGACAACAGATCTATCAAACTATCTATCTCAAACTATTAAGCAAATAATCTCTTTGTTATGAAGTCTTGATGATAATAAAACTCTCCCAGAGTCTTGCAGTGTTTGTTTGGAATCACGTACAGAAACGTTCGGATCAGTTAAAAGCCTCTTAGCACAAGCAGCCAGAAGGTAAAGGTAATCACTATCTCTAAACACAGCACCCTTCTCTGTCTACCTATCTTTCTCTCTCTCTCTCTCTCTCTCTCTCTCTCTCTCTCTCTCTCTCTCTCTCTCTCTCCCTCTCTCTCTCTCTCTCTCTCTCTCTCTCACTCACACTCACACCTTCACTCTATCATAGTTTCAAGATATCTTTCATTCTGTACTGTAACTTTTATACAAGTGTGCTCAAGAATGCAGACTGCTAGAAAAAGAATCAGACAGTGTTGTGTGCTCACTATCATTACACATGACAGCAATACACCCACATGTTGCAATCAACAAATGTAAGACCCCATTTGAACTCAGCCAGAATGGTAATGCATTTGTGGAAATAATAATACAGTTTTTCAGTGAAATATTTCAGGGCGAGAACTATAATCCTAAACTTCAGCTTCTAATGACATTGAGTTTAATGCATCCGGTATCGTGTTTGTAGTTGGAAATTTAGACACACTATTTCTATAGCACTGTCACCTCACAGCAAGAAGGTCACTGGTTCGAGTCCTGGCTGGGCCAGTTGGCATTTCTGTGTGGAGTTTGTATGTTCTCCCTGTGTTCCCATGGGTTTCCATGCGTTATAGATGAATTGAATTAACTAAAGTGTATGAGTGTGTGTGTGAATGCGAGAGTGTATGGGTGTTTCCCAGTACTGGGTTGTAGCTGGAAGGCTATCCGCTGCGTAAAACATATGCCAGAATAGTTGGCGGTTCATTCCGCTGCGGAGACCCCTGACCTCATTTTCCAAAGGAAAATAAATGAACGAATGAATGAATGAGAAGGAATGCTTTCTTAAAAGAATGGTTCACCCAAAAATTAAAATTCTGTCATTTACTCGTCCACTTGTTCCAAACCTGTTTGAGTTTCTGTTTTTTGGTGAACACAAAGGAAGATATACTGAAGAATGCTGGAAAACAGCAGCAATTGACTTCCATGGTATGAAAGAAACTCCAGAGGGTGAGTAAATGGTGAGGAAATTTTCAATTTTGGGTAAACTTTCCCTTTAAAAATCATTGCAGCTGTCGCTCAGTTAAAGTCACTGACCCATTCATTTAATTTTCTGTTTTGTTTTAATCGAACAAACTGAAAAAATAGAACAATAGGTGCTAACAATGCCATTGTACATTTCAGTGTAATGCAAAACAATTTAATTAAAATAATAATAATA
>CAIGQV010019356.1:13403543-13427960 GCA_903798115.1 Danio jaintianensis | reverse complement strand
GTGTGTGTGTGTGTGTGTGTGTGTGTGTGTGTGTGTGTGTGTGTATTGTGTTGAAAATATATATTAGTAAATATATTTTTGCCCATTTTTGTATGTTTTGAAATTTATTTGAAAAAATATTTTACATTTATTGATGATGATATATATACTTTTCCCCCTCTATGGGATTTGACGCCACAGTTCATTATATTAGCAGCTTTATATCAAGTCATTGGATCTTCAGCCCAAAGCCTGTTGATGGAAAAAAAAAACTACATAAAACCCCAAAGATGGACGTAAGCCCTGTTGGTTCAGTTCTAATAAATTCAAATTAATTATTTATGAGACAGTATTTAAAAGCAGGGCTTGGCTGTTATTTAATTTTGTAATTTATTATTATTTTATTATTTCTTTACTTTATTTTTATTTTTTCTCAATAGTAAATAAGTAAAAAAAATTAATGATTTTTATTTATTTTTTTTTATCCCCAGTATGTGGTCCTTTAGAATTGTTAAGTTGCCATGGCAGCCACACAAAGGCAATGGCGCGCTGCACTTCAGAGCTGCACACACCAGCCTATTGTGCCACACATTCATTTTCTACGCCACTTGTTCTTGGTGGTCTCGATTTTCAAGGCTACATAAACGCCAAATGTTTCCAATGTCTCTGCATTTTAATGAGTCTCACACATAATGTGATACAAAATGTTCTTTCCTAAGGAGACGCAAAGAAAGGAAGTGCCACCGACTTTTTATTTTCATGTTTATCCTTTGCATATTAGCACATTAGAATATTAAATATTAGCTGTAGCAAAGTAAAAATTAGAAGATACCACCTTCACATTTTTTTAAGAAGGGTTTTTTGTCAGTCCTGATTAATGGCATGATTAGAAACTAATAGAAATTACTGAGTTATCATTTAAGTCTTTAAAGTCCTTAATATTATTGTAATTTTGGAAGCATCATATGCAAGGACTGACTGGGTATAAGAAGGTTTTCAGAACACTCTTGTACAAAAATAACACCACTGCCATCTGCAGGATAATCTGCGAAATAATGAAAAGACAGAGGAGATTTCAAATAATGCTCATTCCTGTGATTCATAGATACATTTTAGGCATCATTACTCCAGTCATCAGTGTCACGTGATCCTTCAGAAATTATTCTATATTAATAACAATAATAATTATAATTATTATTATTATTATTAGTAGTAGTAGTAGTAGAAGTAGTAGTAATAATAATAATAATAATAATAATAATAATAAGCCATTTTAACTATATAAATTCTATTAATTGTAGGAATGCTTAATCATTAATAGTTCTTATTTTTATAATTATTTATATATATTTTTATTGAAATACAATTTTCTTTTCAGGTTTCTTTTATTTAAAAAAATGCTTTCATTTTGAAATTACATTTTTTGAAAAATTATCAATTGTGGTTGCTGTCACTGTTTGTATCTCTGATTAAATAAAATTATTTTTAAGATAAATATTTTGGTTAATATATATAATCATTTATTATATATACAGTTGAAGTCAGAATTATTAAACCCCCTGAATTATTAGCCCCCTGTTTATTTTTTTCCTCAATTTCTGTTTAACGGAGAGAAGATTTTTTCAACACATTTCTAAACATAATAGTTTTAATAACTCATTTCTAATAACTGATTTATTTTATCTTAGCCATGATGACAGTACATAATATTTTACTAGATATTTTTCAAGACACTTCTATACAGCTTAAGGTGACATTTAAAGGCTTAACTAGGTTAATTAGTTTAACTAGGTAATTAAGCAAGTTATTGTATAACGATAGTTTGTTCTGTAGACAATCTAAAAAA
The DNA here is from genome assembly GCA_903798115.1 of Danio jaintianensis. NCBI lineage: Eukaryota > Metazoa > Chordata > Actinopteri > Cypriniformes > Danionidae > Danio > Danio jaintianensis. Next base: position 13,426,135 of record CAIGQV010019356.1, on the reverse strand, counting down.
TATATAGCTTAAAGGGGCTAATAATTTTGACCTTAAAATTGTTTTAAAAAAAATAAAAACTGCTTTTAATCTAGGCGAAATAAAACAAATAAGACTTTCTCCAGAAGAAAACATATTATCAGACATACTGTGAAAATTTCCTTGCTCTGTTAAACATAATTTGGGAAATATTTAAAAACGAAAAAAAAATTCAACTATATATATATACATATACATATATATATATGAAATAAATTCTGTCAGCTCCACTTATATGTTTAATTTTTTTACATAATTGTGTTAATTGGTATACCAAATATATATCATATCGATCTCAAATTTGTTTGAACAACTGTATTTTCACTGACTATAGTTAACAAAGACTAATAAATATAATAAATGTATTGTTGATTGTTTGCTCATGTTATTATTAACTGACATGGATAAATACAACCTTAGTGTAAAGTGTTACCAGTGGATAAAATGAATGAACAGTTAGTTAAATTGACATATTCTCAGCACTCAAAGCGCTTGACACATTTAAAAGGTGAAATCTCCTCAACCGCCAGCAGTGTGCAGCATCCTCCTGCAAAACCAACAGCACACAGCAGCTAGTGGAGACAGTGGTGAAGCCAGTTAAATGATATGGGGATGGTTAAGAGGCCATGATGGAGCAAATTTGGCCAGGATATCAGGAACGTCCCTACTCTTTTCAAATGACATCCTGGGATTTTCTATGACCCTGTAGCATCAGAACCTCTTTTTAATTTTTCTTCCAAAGAACGATGCTCACTGACAGTATGGTGTTCCCATCACACAGACCGTACGGTGAGCCCCCCCTGTTGGCCTCACCTGAACTCTACCAGCAGCAATATTGCTTTTCCCATTAAATCTCCCATCCAGGTACTTACCAGGCTCAACCCTACTTATCTTCATATGGGCAGCCATGTGAGAGCTGCAGAGCAATAGCTGTTGGTTAAAATGAAGTCCTCCCCTTACTATTACAGAAGTTAAATTTGACCCTGCACCACAAAAAAAAAAAGTATGTTGTGCGGGTATATTTTCAGCAATAGCTAAAAATGAGTCAAAATAATAAATTTTTCTGTCATGCCAAAAATTATCAGAATATTAAGATCATATTCCATGAAGATATTTTGTAAGTTTCCTTTTGAGGACTTCATTTTTGATTAGTAATATGCATTAATATGCAAGAACTTGTACAACTTTAAATGTGATTTTCTCAGTATTTTGATTTCTTTTGAACCCTCAAATTCTAGATTTTCAAGTAGATGTATCTCTTCCAAATTCTGTCCTATTGCAACAAACCATAAATTATAATACCCTGTTGACATTTTGTCCATCTCACTAGTCTGTTGTCTGGGAAATTGGCAGTCTAATATTTCTTTGTGTTTGTGTGTAAAAACATTTACAACATTAATTAAAAACATGCATTGAAGCTGAACTGTCAGATGAGGGAAAGAGCTTTGTCTAGCTGGCTACTTCATAAAAAGCACATTCAGACTTTCCTCACTGTAAAGAGACAAACACATTGACATGTAAGCAGGGAAGCATCGACTGGCAGCGGTTTCAGACATGACCTCATGCCAGCCTGTGAATGTGGATGAATGATGGCATATGAGGTCAGTGAGGAGGTCTCATTTAGGACCGTCTTTTTCATTAAATCACAGGTTCAGATACCTAATAAAGTAAATGTTTGCAGAAGCCATTAATGAATAAGAGATGAGAATCAGTGTTTGTTATTGTAAAGGAGATTGTGAGAAGCAACAGATGCCACTTCATAATGCTGTCATCTTATGTAAGCCATGTAAATCCTGTCCATTAATATCTAAAGGCTGATATCCTTTCTCTGTGAAGATTAGAGTCTTCTGATAACGTACAAAAGTGGATTGATTCTCCCTTACTGTTTACACACTTTAACTTTTAATTATTTTTTATTACCATTACTTTTTAGTAATAGTAATTAAATTAAAGAAACATTATTTTGCATGTTTAAAAATCTAAATGACTAGGATAAATCATTTTTCATACATTTTTTCTGTATTTACTGGATTAATAGGTGTGTTTATATGTTTTAGTCCATAAAGGTATGAAAATATATCTTCCAAATTAAGCAATGCACTTCATTGAACATGTACTATACACATAGATATAGGTTAATGTTTACACTGTCCACATTTTTCTAAATTTAATTGTAATAATGTGGATATTTTGCAAAGCTCCATGGGAACGATAATTATTGTGAAAAGAGCTATACACATAAACCTGAATTGAATTATTAAAATAAAGAATATTATAAAATATTAAAAATATTAAATGTACAACTGATAATACATATTTTCATCTCAAACATCATGGTTCATCATAAACAAGATTCTGAACACTGATATAGTATTGTCTAAAAATAATTATAAATATGTCCGAAAACATGGCACTTTTTTAAACAAATGCTCTATTAAATGCCGTTTATATTTTATTTTTGAAAAACAATGTTATGTTTTACTATAAATCGTAAATAAGAGAAATCGAGAATTCTCAAATGGTCCCTGATTTTTTTTTCAAGCTGTAAATATATTTGATGGGAAGTGCTGGATGTTTCAGAAGCCAAGATGCTCATCATCGTGTCCGGCCACGTGTGTGTGTGTGTGTGCGCGCGCTAAGCTGTAGAAGCACATGCTCGCTCATGCTGGAGGGACTGATCCATTCTGGACCACAGCACGGGTGACAACCGTCTAAGTGTTTACGTGTTTTATACATTGACAGCCTGATCCTTTCTTGCATGAAGTGAATATATAGGCAAAACAATTATTAATCAACAATTATAAATCAATTTATTGATGTACCATTAACATGTAGCCCATGCTGAGTGTTGCTGGAAGGGCAAATCAGATGCCGTAATTTCCCCCAGCCCCAGTTATCTTTGGATAAATACACCATTCTACGATGAATGTGTTTTTAAATTTTTTTTTTTTATAATGTCCTTTTCATTTTAACATTAACAAAACATTATATGTAATAGCACAACAGTAAGACGTAAGAAATAACAAGACAATAAATATTTACAATATTGATGATGATGGTGGTGATGAAAAATAATGAAGAAATAAATTAATAAATGTATTTAAAAACAAACAAACATAAAGTACACATAGCATACTTATAGCCCTACACCTACTGATTAAATAAAATATTTTCTTACAGAACGTTAAAAGACAAACTTTTATCAGAATGTTGCATTATTTACTGATATTAAACCATTTATGACTGAATTTACACTTAGTCCTTCAGATGTTCCCCAAATTTCACCTTCTCCAAAGTAAAAAAAAAAAAGAAAAGAAAGGAAAATAGACTTCAGTTGAATATTTTCAATCCAAAATATATTATTCTATGATAACTCAATTATTTTAAAACACTTCTCACAGCACGTGCATGTTATTTCTTTCTTTTCTTTTCTTTTATTTGCTTGCTTCTATTGCTCTCATTTGTAGGTCACTTTGAGTGTCTGCTAAATACAAAAGTAACAAATGTTTCAATTATTACAAAAACACTCGCACACACATTTTCAAATAAGCCTGTGTGAAATGAGCATGAATAAAACGTATGTATTTTAAAACACACTGTGTCTTATGTTTGCTTCACATCGACATTTTACAGCACAGATTTAGCAACACAAGTCAAGCCACAAGAGGCGTTTTCTTGAAACGTGTGTCTCGTGTGTCCTCGCGGGTCACCGATCCCCCCCACCGCACAGCAAAGTGGGACGATCCAGACAAGTTCTCAGTTCATTCAAGATTCATTCAGTTCAGACCAGATGCTGGACGGTCACTGAATCGCCGCTTGAAAACAAAACACAGATGTCAACGAATATTTAAGCGCTGCTGAACTTCCTCGAGCCCTGTAGCTATGAACGCGGAAGATATTTGCCAACGCACGCACACAACGTGAGGAGGTGCCATGAACGCTAAGGACCGAGAGCGGCGCCGGACGCGCAACGCTGGCAAACAAGCCGAACGCGCGAGTGTCCTGCGCTCGCTCAGCGTCGACAACATAGACGAGGAGTATGAGACAATGGCAGGCGAGCTGGACGGGGGCAAACATGGCAGCCTGGAGAGGCGGATCATTGCGCCACGGTACAGCTTGCTACGTGAAGTTGGCAGGGGCAGCTATGGCGTTGTGTACGAAGCCATTGCCCGTAAATCAGGTGCGAAAGTGGCGGTGAAGAAGCTGCGCTGTGACGCGCCCGAGAATGTGGAGCTGGCGTTAGCCGAGTTTTGGGCTCTGACCAGTCTGGAGAAGCGCCACGAGAACGTGGTGCAGCTGGAAGAGTGTGTACTTCAGAAGAACGGAATGGCCCAGAAAATGAGCCACGGCAACAAGCGTTCAAAGCAGTATTTAAGGCTGGTGGAGACCTCGCTGAAAGGTGAGGGGTGTTCATTCAAGCCCTGCTATTTTGCAATTGTTCTAGAAGGTCACCAGTGGATGTAGGTTTTGTCATTCTCAAGCAGTGTTTTGTTAGTGACAGCTCTCTCCTTTGGTCGAAATGACACATTGGGCATTTAAAATGTAAATAACGTCGATTTATATTGATTTTGCATTGTTATATGAGGTAAAACGAGCAAGGATCCATTGTTTGGCAGTGACTCACTTGTGACACCGGACGCTTGTATTGCGCATGTCTATGTTCTACATTTAAGATTGTTTACTTTTTATGTAAGAATGGCAAAATCGGTCAGATTTGCCCTCCTCCCCCAGCCTCCTCTCGGTTATGAAACTGAGGTGGGGGAGGGGTGCTGGTCTTGGGGTCAAACCTTGTCGACTTGTTAAAACAATGAAGGAACTTGCATGACAACTGTGCACGTTATTTTACATTTCAAAAGAGACGGTGGGGATTTTGGTACAGGCCAATCCGACCTCGTTAATCTTAATGTGCTGGCATGGCGTCTTTGTTTGACTGCTTTCATATGTATGTCTGAGTCATCAACATCATGTACCTTTGTGTACTGAATGATATGCAAAGTGATGCTAGAGGTATTTGCTTGGAAGCTGTTGATCAAGGTTATATTTAGTGTACGAGGAACTGAAAGTAGAAAAAGGATGTCTTAATGTTGTATGCGTATTACACTGTGAATAGTCTCCACTTTGAAAAATTACGCTAGACATGTTTATAAGAAATAGTGGTTGTCATTATTTTATATCTGTATCTAAATATATATATTTGAGAAATATATATTAATGTTGCCTTTAACATTAAGGATATGTTAGCACAACAATATACTAAAATGGATGACAACATTGTCCTGTTGTCCATGCAGATCCACAAACAAATGACACAAATTAGCTGTATTTTACTTGTAAGGCCACCATATGTCCATGTCAACACTGAAAATATTGAAACACTACACTCTCTGCACACATACAGTACTGTTGTCTGCCATTGCTGTTCAGGTTGCCAAGAACTTGCACATACCTATAGACTGAACTTGTAATGCATATCATATGTACTCGCCATTATTACAAAATCACATTTTTGTAGTTTGAACAGAGACAATAATAGCTTTGTTTTCTAGAAATTACACTTTAAAATGTGTTTTTTTTTTTAATGTAAGTTTTAGGCCTTCCAGTACAAATGTGTATATGAAAATGTATTTTCTTTAATCTGAAAACAATGGTGGAAATGGGCCCTTACTTGAAGTGAAATTGGGAGAAATTCAACGCAAAATTACAATGCATCTTGTCGAAGATTCAGTCAACATACAATTTTCATTCACTGGTTTTACGTTGTGCGTGACAGAAGAATGTAAATAAGTAAGGAGAATGTAGTATTGTTTACAGATGTCAAAAGTGACAGAGCAATTTTGTGTCAATAAAAAGTGATGTGATTGTGGATTTGTTTATGAGCACTTTTACGATGTAAATAAAAACATCAAACTAAGTAAGTCGTTAGAAAGTTATGAGGTTTAACAATAACACCTTCTTTACATTTGGGTAATACCTGTGAGACTCACAATATGGTTTTTATTTACAGCAGCATGTGCAGATTCAGGTATTGCTTGCTCAACAGAACCAGGGAAGGGATAAAAATAAAACCCCTGAAGCACAGGCCAGTGTTTATTAATTACACTAAGGTATTTTGGCTTTTATCAGGGGATACAAGTCAGTATTTGCTGTACATATGGGAGCTAGTCCAGTCCTCTGGGAAGAAAACGTAAACGGCCTCAAACTGGTTCCACAGCACTCTAGCCTCCGAAAGTGATTACAAAGCAGTTCTTCTTTTAAATCTATTGCGTTTGCTTCTGCTTCTGTCTGGTGCTTGTATTCTATCACTTTAATATATTGTTTTGACACTCAAATATATGCAGTGTGCAATGTTTTGAGTCCCTTTAAAGCAAGTTGGTTCACTTGACGGCCATATCTGTAACGCCCCTTGCTGCAATTTCCAGGCATGTATGTGCAACTCTTTTCTGCTTGAATGGGGAAAGACCAAAACCAAGTAACAGTTTGTTGGAGTTGAATTTTAGTAATGTTTTTCAAATATGCAATGGCAATACATTTTGATAGCAGTAGCTTGTGAATATTGAGGGAAATTACATTCTTATTTTAGAGAGCATTTTGTTTCACCAATATATTAAAACACTGAAATGTGGATTATTGTTGTTTTATAAAATTATGTAATTCTCAGTCAAAATGGAGACTTGTACCAATGTAAAAACGTTAAAAGCCATAATACTGAAGTGTATTCATCTCTAAATCTCTGTTCTTTATTTCCAGGTGAGCGTGTGTTGTCGTGTCCTGATGAGCCCTGTTACCTGTGGTTTGTCATGGAGTTTTGTGAAGGAGGAGATCTAAATCAGTTCATCCTGTCCCGCCGGCCTGATCCCCACACTAACGCCAGCTTCATGATGCAGCTGAGCAGCGCTGTGGCGTTCCTTCACCAAAACAACATTGTTCACAGAGACCTCAAACCAGATAACATCCTCATCTCAGAGAGTTCTGGAGTGCCTGTGTTGAAGGTGGCAGATTTCGGACTGAGCAAAGTGTGTGCTGGTCTGAGTGCCGGAGTACGGGATGCAGAAGAGGGACTTGACAAAAACAAGAATGGTGTTGTTAACATCAATAAGTTCTGGCTCTCGTCGGCGTGCGGATCAGACTTTTACATGGCACCAGAGGTTTGGGAAGGACATTACACAGCCAAAGCGGACATTTTTGCTCTGGGCATTATCATCTGGGCCATGATCGAGAGAATCACATTCATTGATGCCGAGTCCAAACGGGAACTACTTGGGACGTATGTGCGGCAGGGGTCTGACATTGTCCCGGTTGGGGAGGCACTCCTGGAGAACCCAAAGATGGTGTTGAGTATTCCCCAGCGCAGGCGCTCGCACATGTCCGAGGCACTCCGCAAACTTTTGAAGGACATGCTGGCTGTCAATCCTCAGGACCGACCAGATGCTCTGGAGCTGCACAACAGGATGGGACAGGTCACTTGCGCAGCGTGAACTTTGACCTCTGACCTAAACGTGTTGCACACACAGGTATGTCTTTGACAAAGGAGTTACCTTTAAAGAACAGATTTTGTTGGTTTTGGATCTGTTTGTTTTTTAAGGCTGAGCTAACTTCTGCCTCGAGTGATCGCTGTAACCCACGGCGCATGCCTTGCGTGTAGTGGTGCATTTATACTGGTGCATTCTGTTTGTATTGCTCTGCAATAACAATTCCGAAACGCTAGCTCTCAGTGTTTTTTTTTATGTTCTTCTGTGTCGAGTTTCTTTGCAGCTGTTTTGTTTACACGGGAAATACCTGTAATGCTATGCTACCTTAATGTACAAGTAGCTCAAACCCCCTCATTCAGAAGCAGGAACCGACAGACGTGCAACAACTTTAATCATAAAAGTAAACACAGAACAAAAGTTTACTTACAAAAGCTCCTCCACGGGCACGACACTTGTCAAACATTTGCTCCAACAGGCTCGCTGCTCTCTCGCAGCTCTCAGCCCTGCTTGCGTTACGCACCATCGCGACGTGCAGTTAAATTTTTTGAGAGGTACGCATCAGGATCGGTGTCAGGCACGGTGAAGGGTATGCGACCGTGCGCAGGATGCGCCGGACCATTCGTATGCACTCGACGCAGAAGCATAAATCAGCCTTTAAAAGTCTCTTGTTGCTAGAATCAGTAATAGCTAGGGGCTGGATAAAGCATCTATTCATCTATGCAGTCTGATTCTAAATTGATTCTCAAAAGTTCAGAATCTAATCTATATTCAACTTAGATTGCAATGGTGCAGGGCTGCACATGGGTGAAAGAAACAGAAAAATGATAAGCGTTGACAGGTGCATGTGCTAAGTTTGCTTACAGGTGCAGTATGTAAGTTTGACACCCAGTGGTTGAACTAGGTATTGCATTCCTGGATCAAAACAAACACAAGCGCAGGTTGCCAGAGTGGCTGAGGACCAAAAGGAGTGAGTCTGACGATCGAGCCTAAAGGCTGATTTAAATCGTGTTCTATATAAAAGCAATATCATGCGATAGAAGGACTATTTTCCATATTAAAAGGAGTTTTTGCCCTAACCAACACCTCCTATTGATATATTAGAAACGGCTTCTATTTTTTTAACAACAGGATAAACTGACAATGATCACCTCGTGTACACCTCATGTGCTTTATTCAGTGTTAAATGCTAACAATGTGAGTTTGAATGCCATTTTACATGACATTTATTCCCATACTACTGAAAGCAGCAGCAGATCTTGAAAATAAAATTAACCGTTTGAAATTGAACTTTAGAACTGTGACTCAAAACCAACACATATCAGTGATTCAGCGTGTACATTTAATAATGTTAAAGAGGTTTAATATGTATTAATTAGAGTATAAACCTTACCATTTCGTGAGTGAGTGCATATTCTGTGCTTTTGAATGGCTGTATTTAAATTTCTGTCGTGTTTCATCTGGTGCAAACAATCAAATTGCTTATCACTGCAAATCTCATCACGTAGCGTGTTGTTAGGACACAGGGTTATTGTGAATCTGCGTCTCATTTCAGAGTCTGCTACTGTCCACCGGAGGTTGCATTTCGCATGCTTTGAGAGCCTTTCTGAATGAATGAATGAAATACATCAAGGCAACCCGGGATGCTGAAATATAATTGGCTAAACTGGCATTGGGCAGATTAAAAGAACCAAAACAATAACATTTTCAAAGCAGAAAATCTGACTTCAGCATTGTTTTTCAGATAAACAAGAATGTTCTCTTGGCATGTTTTTAAATATCTGCAAACATATTATGGTATTTTTATGCTTTAGAAGAGTCAAACACTTACATACAGCACCTTTAATTTGGACAAATATAGACAAATTAAATTTTTTTAAAGATGCTGCGCTTCTCATCTGGTGTCTGCTGTTCAAATTCCTGAATACAACAGAATCGTATGTCACTCGCAGCTTGTGTTCTGCAAATGAGGGCTGTGAATGAAAGTGTTGCAAAGAATAGAGCATTGTGTACTACAATATTTTAAAGCTTTTTCTCTGTGACTCTGACCTAAAGCAATTTTTATAGTTGATGGAAAATGTACATCTTGCTGTTTTATTTTTATTTGTCATATTGGTCATATTTAAATTTTTTTATTACTGATTATTACCTTGTTCACAGTCCTGGTGTAAGAAACTGTAGTTTTGCCGTCTAAAATTCTACTTGTGTGAGTTGAGACAGCAGTTTATGACCACTGTTAATTGAGTTATATTACATAACTGCTGATGCAGAGTCCTGATCTGCTACTAGTATTTTCCTTGTGTATACAAAAATCAAAGTAATTGCAACAAAGCGACAGGTTGGAAGTCATAAATTTTTAATGGAAAGTTGTACAGGAGCTGCTTTTGTTGTGTATGTCGAAATTTTGGATCTGGTTTAGGCTTTTAGTATGTTTATTTGCACATCCATGAATGTCAGAGATGGCGAAAAGTCTGTCATAGTCTGAAGCAAGATGCAGCTCACAGAAACGAGTTACGGCAAAAGTCTATTATACCACTATTATTAGGAGTGCTTTTAGTGTTTTGACACTTAAGAATTATAAAAAAATCCATTTACTGACTGATTACCCTCTTTGTATGAACTAGAATTTCACTACTGTTCAATTTTTAAAATGGCTGTATTCGTCTTCCCGAGGGTGTTAATTGTTTTGATGAGACCCACGGGTGGTGAAGTGGAGAAAATTATGACGTGAGATTCTAGGTTTTGAATCCAAGTAAAACCTTCATAGATCATAAGTTATGCAAGTTTTGAAAACACCTTTATTGTCTTTCCTACAGCAATGAAGTCATTCATCACGGTTTCAAATTACCGTTTCACACTTATGACAGCTCAGTCAAGGCTTGAATCATGATTTTTTTTTTTTAAATGGCATGAGCTTCTGTTCAATGCTTTAAGAGCCTCTTTTGTTTTTTAAAAGTGCATGCTGGGATAGCTGTTACACAACCGCACCCGTTCACCACCACCCCTCTCTCTCTCTCTCTCTCTCTCTCTCTCTCAATTCAATTCAATTCAATTCAATAATTGCTTTATTGGCATGACAAATGTTACAAATGTATTGCCAAAGCATTTATAAAGTTTACATAAAAAAATAAAATAAAATAAATAAATAAAAGAACATACATATATTTTAAAAAGCAAACAGTAAACACAGTAAATAGTAGTAGTAATAGAAGCAGTAAAAAAAAAAAAAAAAAAGATATATACATATAACAATTAAATAAATAATACATCATATTATTATTATTCAATATATCATATATTATTCAATATATCATATTCATTTATATCATATTATTCATATATATATATATATATATATATATATATATATATATATATAAAAAATAGATCAGAATAGACTGTACATTTAACGATCAACATTTTAGGATAAAACAGTAATAAAAACAAAAATAATCAGTATATTTAATAATAATAATAATACATTTTATTTGAAGGCACCTTTCTAGCAACTCAAGGACACCGTACAATAAAACAAGAGCAATAAAACAACAAGAGAAATAATATAAAAGTATACAAGATACATTTAAGTATTAAAAGCCACCTTAAATAAGTGAGTTTTGAGTCTTGTTTTGAATAATGTAAGGGAGTCAATGTTTCTGATGGCAGGTGGTAGTGAGTTCCAAAGCCGGGGAGCAGAGTGGCTGAATGCTCTGCTGCCCATGGACGATAGACGAGCAGAAGGAACAGACAACTGGAGGGAGGAAGAAGATCTCAGGGTGCGAGAGGGAGCAGCAATGTGAATGAGGGCAGACAAATATGGAGGGGCGAGATTGTGGATGGCTTTAAATGTTAACAGCAAAACTTTAAAATCAATTTGAAAATGAACTGGTAACCAGTGAAGCTGCTGCAGGACAGGGGTGATATGATGAGAAGAAGGGGTTCTGGTGATGATGCGGGCAGCTGAGTTCTGGACCAACTGAAGTTTACGGAGGGATTTATGAGTAAGACCAAAGAGAAGGGAGTTGCAGTAGTCTAAACGAGATGTGACAAGGCTGTGGACAAGAACAGCAGTGGCATGAGAGGTAAGAGAAGGGCGGAGTCGGTTAATGTTACGTAGGTGGAAGTAAGCAGACCGGGTGATGTTATTGATGTGCGAATCAAAAGATAGAGTGCTATCAAGGATGACACCCAGACTCTTGACCTGTTTAGAGGGATAAATGGAACAGTCATCGATAGAAATAGAAAAGCTGTCAGTTTTGGAGAGTGTTGATTTGGTACCAACAAGCAAAACCTCAGTTTTTGCGCTATTTAATTTGAGAAAATTAAGAGATAGCCAAGATTTGATTTCTGCTAAGCAGACTGTAAGGGATGAAGGTGGAAAACAAGAAGAGGGTTTGCCAGAGAGATAGAGCTGGGTGTCATCTGCATAGCAGTGGAACTGTATATTATATTTACGGAGAATATTACCAAGGGGGAGGAGATAGATGATAAAAAGCAGGGGCCCCAGGACTGAGCCCTGGGGTATACCCGAAGAAACTGTAAAATGCTGAGAAGTGAATGATTTGAGTTGAATGAACTGAGTACGACCAGAGAGATAAGATTTAAACCAGTCAAGTGGGATATTTACAATGATTCATTTATAATAATCTAGATGTGTGTGTGTGTGTGCGTGCGTGTGTGTTTGCAAGCGCATCACTGATGTTTTTATTGGTCTCCTCTCTCTTTTTGTGACAGGCATTAATGTATTGTGCCGCTAGAAGGATACAGTCAGTTTTTTCCTCTAGTAAATATTGCAGTTGTGTTGTATTGTCTACCTCAGTGAATTGAGGGTAAATGCTCTGGAGTTTGGGGTAGAATGTTTCTCTGATGTGCTGATAGTTTGTGCAGCGGGTGAGGAAGTGTTCCTCCGTCTCTACCTCTGCCTGGACACAGTGTGGGCAGATGCGGCTCTCTCTGGGTTGCCAGTTCTGTCTGTATCGGCCCGTCTCTATAGTCAGACTGTGAGCACTCAGCCTGTATTTGGTCAGTGTTGCTCTTAATTTACTGTCCTTTACTGCACTCAGATATGTTGCTGTCGTATAATCTCTATTTAGGTCTAAATAACATTGAAGTTTACTTTGTTTTCCTGCTGCTTCATTCCAGTAAATCAGATACTCTCCTTTTCGTGCATTTATCATTTGATTGGGCTTAATTCTGTGGATGAGCATGTCCGTGTCCTGATGCTGCCTGCTGTTAGTCATATTTGCTATGTTGGTTAGTGTTTGCAGCTTCAGGACCATCTGAATTAGGGGGCTTTTTTCAGTGTCCATTTCTTGGTTTTTGAGGGCTTTTAAAAAGAGTTGGGGTCACTCATTTTTATGTGTTTCCAAAATTTGACGGCCCGTTTCTCAATGCGCATGAGTAGAGGATACTGGCCTAATTCTGCCCTGCATGCATTGCTGGGTGTGTTCCTCTGTACCCTGAGGATGCTCCTACAGAACTCTGCATGTAGGCTTTCAATTGGATTTTTATCCCACTTATCAAACTCATGACTGAGGAGAGGACCCCACACCTCACTCCCGTATAGCACTATAGGTTCAATCACAGACTGGAAAATTTTGAGCCAGATTCCAACTGGAATTTCTATTTGTGTTGATTTTTTAATGGCGTAAAAAGCCCTTCTTGCTTTCTCTTTCAGTTCATTCACAGCCAAATTTAGTCTTCCATTAGCACTTATTTTCAACCCAAGGTATGTGTAGCTTGTGGCAGGTTAAATTTTTGTCATACCAAGGGTGAAGCTGTGTTTCTTTCCCTGACATCTGGGTTTTTTCTGGAATATTAGGGTTTTGGTTTTCTTTGGGTTAACGGTCAGGGCCCAGGTCTGACAGAAGCTGTGCAGGATATCCAGTCCTGGGCCCTGACCGTTAACCCAAAGAAACTCTCTCTCTCTCTCTCTCTCATTCTCTCTCTCTCGCTCTCTCTCTCTCTTTTCCATACCCTTTGCCCCGAGGCACAGCGCTCATCAGGCAGACCAGGTGACTGGCAGTTGTACCTTGTGCACAAATGGAAAGATTGTCTGTTTTGACATGCCACACATAACTGACAGAGGACACAGTTTAGGATGAAAACTATTGCATTAGGGATGCACAATTTGTTTTTACAATATCAGTCATTGTTCAGTATTAAGGCCTGATCACTTTGCACCGACAGGCAGAAATAATCAGGTTTTGTCGGATCAGTGTTTACTCCTGTCCTCTGCCAGCATCTGTTGGTGCACTGTGAATTGGGCTTTAGAGATTGTTTTTCATGTATTTAATTAAATGTTCTATTTCTGCCTTTCGATTACCTTTGTGTCAAGTGTCACAGTTAAAGGAAAAAAATAAATAAAAAATATATATTTATATATATATGAGTTAAAAAGTGGTTTGAGTTCAATAAGTTAAATTATAATTATTGTTTTCATACGGTTAACAATATTATTACTACTCCCAGAAACTAGAACACCATATTACTTGAACATTGCATTAATAATAAAGGATATTGGATTGCTTTTCATCGCAAGTAATAAAAGAGAAAGCTGAATATGTATAAAATAAAGATGTATAACACTAACTTAAGATATACACATGCAGTAGTTAAAATACTTTTCAGGGGCCATTGACGCAACAACATTTTCAGCCAAAAATTGGAAACTTTTTGTGTTTTCCTGTTCGTTTACATGACAACAATGTTGGCATGGTACATGTTTAGGGAGGTGTAGATTTAAGGCAAGTGCACATAAACGCATTACAATATGGTGGAGTATGTGGTAGTGTTGTTGTTGCTCAAGTGTTTGCTAATACTTTATCAGCAAAGTGTGGACAGCCAACAGCGGAGACACATCTTGTAAACACAGCAAATTCTACATACACATCAGTGCCGAATTGCTGATGGCACTTTGTCACTTTCCTCCAGGTACTGTTTACTGTAAGATGACAACACCACATACTGGCCTGGCATACCTAATTAAGCATTTTTCACAGATGTATAAATGTTTAATTTTCACGAGATAATATTTGAACGCCAACCCTAACGTTAAAATGATGTGTATTGGCCAGAATATCACTAATTTGCGAATCATTTTAAATTATGTACTTTAGGGCTGAATACCACTCTGCAATAGTATGTGTGTGTTTGGTGAGAGTATGAATGCATTGTGTGAGGCAGGCCTCATCATTTCCGCAGTCATTATGAGGAGGTTACAGCTGTCTGCCTCTCCGCTCCTCTTTTGTTCACCATCCCCCCCTCTCCCTCTATCATTGCTAACAGGCAGGAAAAGGATCCTGCATGGAGCCTCTTGGCTAATTTGCTCTCAGACAGTGATGTGTATGTGCGAGACGTGAGACGGTGGGTTTGTGCCTGAAACAGCGTGTGTTTTGTAGTTGGAGTGGCTATGGTGGGGTGTTTTGTAGCTTCTCCTGACTCAGCACATAGTTTGCTCTGCAGGATATGAGGAGGAGGGGTGAGGGCTTTACTGTACGCGGATGAGATCAAGCTGCAGTCCTGCTGACTAATGACAGATAGCCCGCACAGATTTGTTTTTTCTGTTTCTGTTGGGTCTGAATGCTTTCAAATCTGATTACCCAACAAGCAATCTGAGATGCAGACCCATTTGAATTGGGCGTTATGCAACTGCACCAGCCATCATGACATCATTCCAGCCAGACACTCGAAGTGCTAGAAAATAAATGGGACCTCTTTTCGGTTGATTTTTTTTTCTATCTCAGTAGTCCATTATTTTTTTAAATTTGTCATTCATTTATATATGTTTAATTTGCTGTAAAAGACAGGAATGCAGGATTCTATATATTAGGCCTGGGCAAGTTAACGCAGTGAATTCTGTGTGTTTGTGGCAAACGCGTCACACATTTAGTGTCATTCATTGCACATGGTAGAAATTCACCGTATATTCGCAGATTTTGTAGGTTTGCATTGACTTTGTATGTAGTCTACTCAATCGAATAAGTTGCAATTTTGCTTTTGGTGTAAACCCAGCATATTAAAATTCATACGCTGCAGGCAGAGGCTTTGTGCAAATCTGTGAATGAACCTTCTGAATTAAAGAAAAGATTTCCTGTGTTCAGGTTAGTAGGGAGAAGTGAACACTGTATGGACCATGCAATTCTGAACACAGTTCATGCATAAAATTTTATCTGAGAACAGTGTGGTGCAAGGACAGGAACTGAGAACCACTGATGTAATGATCACTTAATTAGAACTAAATACCCTGGCAATGGCAAATAGCTTTGGTTTTAGATTTCATTTGATTACATAAATGTTTAAGATAAGTTTTACAAGATATTTTTACCTGTAAATATTTAGGCCCATCACCATATTTATTCAAAATGTATTGCAATAAAGAATATTTTTGTTTTTTTAAGACCATTTTATGCCACACATTATATAATTCCACAGTAACAATATAATAGCATCATAATACAAGTACACTCTTTCAAAGAACACAAAATGCTTTATTCTTAAGAATATTTAATATAGTTATAGTAATTTTGACAATTTAATAGTTAGGCATTGGAATCAGAATTTGAAAGCATATAACCTAACCAAATAAATTATAATAAATGAATGTTAACAAAAAAGTGCAAGGTACCAAGAAAAAAAAATTATATATTGCATCACCAAAAATGATTGAGGTCATGTTCGTCTGTTGTGCGATTAAGTCATATATTAATTAATGTGACAGGCATATTAATAAGTAAAGAGACAATACTGCTATAAAAACACATCCATTGTATAGTTTCATTGCACTTTTTCTTTTCATATACCAGAACTTTTAAAATAAAAGTGCACTATATGCTACTTCTGTTGAATTTTGCGAATAAGAATGTGATTAATTGCAGAGAAATCATGTGATTTATCACTATTGTGTATCGCAAAGTTTTTTGTCACTGCCAAGCCAAAATTAGTGAGGAAAAGCTCAAAATTAGCCAGTTGTTCCCTACAGTGAATGCTTTAAAACAGACGTTAATGTTGTCTTAATTGATGTTCCACACACATAAATCTGTAAAAATTGCAGAAAAATTAGTTGAGGCTTTTAAAGGTTATTTTAAAAGGCTTATCAGTTATTGTTGAAACTCTGTTTCCTTGTGGAGAAAATTAGTACAGTATTTACAGTATTTTCCAGACTCTTAAAGTTGCTTTAAATAATCAAATGTATGACTATTTTAAAACCTTTTTTCACATTTAATAACTTGTTTTTCTGTTTTTCATTCTTTTTTAGGTTTTCCTGTTCCACAAGAGACCAGAAGGGACTGCATTGCTTTGGAAAGCTGTGAATCTTCCATTGCTGATTTAATGTGAAGAGTACAAAGTACTCAACCTGGACACCAATACAGAGTTTGCCACAAATAGATTTTCAGCTGACCTGTCACTTTTTTGTTTACAGTAGTGATTTAAACAAATCATTCATCAAGCCCAGAAGTGTTCAGCCAAACTCAATCATCAGTTACATCACTGAGAGTGAAGTAATGCTAAAAAAATGTTGTGATACAGTAAGTACAATCAAGCTAAAACTTGCAAGCTTTTTATTAGTCTTAACAAGGGACAGGGACTTTAAAATTCCTCTAGCAGAGCTTCCCTAGTTGCTCATCTTCTCAAAACAATCCTTTAAAAATAGTATTTCATTTATTGTATTTTATCTCATTTTATAAGCAGTGAAGCCTTCAGTATAATTAAGCAAACAGTTCACTTTTTTTACTTTTGCTAATATTCAAACAATTTGCAGTACTGAAACACTCACAAAATACTTGACTACATTTTTGAGCCCAAGCATATGAAGCAATGCACATCACCTCCAAAAGATGCCATTACCATATTCTCCTAGTCTTATACTTGTGTCCAACCTATTGGTCCTCCATACTTAATTGGTGTTGTGACGAGATCGTCTAACATGATGTGACTTAAAGGCAAACTTTTAAATCTTGATTTTAATTTCCACTAACATGCTCATGATCTTAAGCCCAGTATTGAGATTTTATTTTCTCCTTGAATGCAGATCGACCCTGGTGCCTTGAAGTCTAGTGATAGTTTTTTTTTTTTTGCAGCATTATCTTTTAAATATGCAGTGCTTTTTTAGAGCTTTTAATGCTTTAACACTTTACATATTAGGCATTTGCAGTTCAACCTTTTAGGTGCCAGTTTTTACATTGTGTGAGGTTCTTTCCTGCCCAAAAAGATTGAATGACTCTGCTGCCCTTTTTTACAATGTCACAATCACATTTCACACACACACACACACACACACACACTTCTACGATTTTAATGGTTTGGTAGTTTTTGAACTTGGTAAAGATATGGATTCGATTGTTACTCAGAGCAGATAAAGATGGTGAGGTTTTTTTTTTTTTTTTTTTTTTTACATAATAAATTAATTTCATTACATTTCTTCTAATGTTTTTCCTGTTGATTTATTGGCTCTATAACCATAAATTTGTTTGTTTGGCTGTTATTTTTTTTTATCTAAGATTTCCTTTTGTTATCTGATTACTTGAATGGGTTAATCTTGTTCTCAAAACGCAATGGGAGCTCTTGTGGTACCATTGATCTGTTTCATCCGAATCCTAAACACTTCATAGACAAGGCAAGAGATTGGTGTGTGTGTGTTTGACCGTTTCCAGGTGTGTTTTTGCCCGACAGTTTGTGTGTGCTATAGTTCTACCTCAGCACTCTTGTGTTTTAGTAACTAATTCACTAAATTGACTAGCAGTGCTTTCTGTTGTTTCTGGAGAGACTAGTAGTTAACGATTTTCAGATTTATTTATATATATATTTGTCATTTTTGATTAATAAATCTATAGTACTTTCTTTTTATTCCCTTTTTTGATTTCTGACTGCTTTCTGCTGTAGAAGGTATTTTGAGTTGTGATATTCTGGACCATACGGTTCTTCACATGGGAACAAAAATGTTCTGTTACATTTTATACGTTTGATTGTTTTTTTATTCTGTCAGGAAATGCTTTTTTGTTTTCAATGCATTATTTGGGTTTCTTTTAAATTCACATTTCTTTTCCCGAACAGCATTTTAAATGATTGTATGTTTTATGAGGGCCAGTTAATCCTGGAGCGAGTTGAAGTCAGTGTTTCTTATCTTTCTATTATGGCTCTTTTCAGTTCGAATGTTTTAGAAAGTGAGACGTTTGTCATAGCAGTCAAGATAACCGAAGTATTAGACTGCATTGCATTGAGGAGAGCAAAAGGAATATATAAAGAAGCTCAATTTCTGTTGTATCATTTCTTTTTCCATGCATTTTCTGTATTTCTTGGTATTCCTTGTGGTCCAGTTTTGCCTGTAAACGCACTCGTCTATGCAAGCTCTCCTTCTACACTGTGTGATGCTGCTCTGCTGAACTAGCCTCTAGCCTCTTAAGACCTTGACGTTTTTGCTTTTTTGTGCTTATGACTTTTTGGTGGACTTTTTGTGTGAAAGTTGACACTTTCCTTTGTGTTAAGCACACTAGAGCTCTTGGAAGCTTCACTCATTTTTTGGGTGTCATATTTTATTGTGTTTTGTTCAATAAACCCTGTAAAAGCATAACCTGTTTGTGTTTCAGTTTTTGTGTTATTCAGGCAATTTAACTGACTAAAGAGTATATGGATTTTTTCAAGATATTTAAATTTGATCAAATCATGTTAAAGATGCTATGTTGAAGTTGCAAACATAACTCCATTCTGTCTACCATATGCTTCCATACAAAGTTGAAAAATTGGAAATTGCCTAAATACTCTATAGTGACAATTAACCAAATTAATCAGATCACAGACTTATGTTGTATTTCATTGCATTCCATGGTGAACTTTAACCTGTGAATTTGCATCACTCGCAAATTGAAGGCATGTAACCATTAGAAGATTGATACCTCATCAAAATATATGGATGGAAGCACAATTTAAGAGTTCAGATGCAAAAAAAACCATCTGAAAAGTGCCATCTGAAATTTTCTTTTAATATTAGCATTTTCCCAGGCTCCCATGTGCATGTTCAGTAATTTCACTTGTATGGAAAAGAATAGGTTATTTCCATGGCATGTAACGTGAAATAACTGATAATAAACACAGGAGGTTGAGAAAAATGCTCATTTTAGAAGAAATTTTCAGATGGCACTTAGAAGTTTTTGTATCTGAACCCATCAATTCATCAACCCATCAATTCAATAGAAGCCTATTTGTTGTCAAACAGTTTTTACTCTGTAAAGCTTGATGCAGTTCAAATATGCTCATTTAAACCCTACCATAACTTTCAGTCCTGACAGACAAAACATAAACCCGAATGTAATCCTATAATCCAGAGTCAAAGTGCTGTGACCAGACTTTAGTTTGAATATCACAGTCTGGCTACTGAATGCTTGTTTGATTTATTTTTCTGTCGCCTGATACCACAAACTAATCAGTTCAGACAAGATAAATCCCCTCTGATCAGCCTCCACAGACTGCTGTTATCCACTGTATTAGGCAGTCATGCATAAGAGGACATTTTGTTCCTGTACACCCACTTCCAAAAATACCTTCCTGGCTTTAGAGACTGATGGTATATGGTCTGGAAATTCTGGGACATGCTAATTCAATGTCAAAGACAAAGCAGCAACCAAAACCGACTGTGTTCAGCAGCATCTGGTTTTGTCTAGGCCACAAAACCTAAACTGCATGTACACCAAATGAGAACAGCCATTTACAGTCTATGATGACAGCTGACTGAAACTACAATGTTTGTTCTGCACCTGCATGATAGTATGTACCTTTCCATACCTGCAGGTGGCAGTAGTCTGCATTGTCGTTCCACAAAGGGAAACCGCAACTATTGCTGGACATACAAGCTTTTAACAAAGTATTTAAGTTTAATTTTCACCTTATTTTGTCAATCACCACAGAGGAATTTGCACAGGTCTAATAATGTGATAATACTTATCATTAGCAAACATTTGAGATATACGACTAAATGGCAGATGGCTTCACTTAGAGTCATTCACTTGGTTTCATCACTTCAGTTTTGTCCTCATGCTCTGATTTGTAGCTGAACAGCCATTTAGAGTGCTCTCTCTCACAGACAGCACCAACGCCAATCCTACATACATCCGTCCCCTATACCCTAAAACAGTGCACTATTTGAGGGTGCAGTCATTTGTAGTGGTGTCCAGAGTCATAGTGGGCATTCTTTAGTGTACTCGATCAATCCCACAATGCACTGCAACATCGAGTGTACAACCTATGTACACTCAACTGCTAAAGAATACCCATAATGCACTGTAAGAGTTTGTGCAGACCATGAAATTTAAAATTTAATCCATCTGAGGCATTTATCAACAAGCAAAGCACAAACAAAACCTGTTTTCACTCACTCCTTGTACTTAGTGGACTATATTAGTTTAGGGAATAGTGAATGAGGGGATAGGGCCAATTTTGGATACAGCCACTGAACCACGCAAACTCCCGCCAATAAGAGGCAATGTGGAACAGACCAAACACACTAGCCCCGCTAACTAACTAACATATGCTCACAGACGCCCTGATGTTGCCTTACGGCTGAGCGTCAGCTTAGTTTGTCCCACCCCAAACCTACTGTCAAATCCCAAAATAAAAAGTCATAAATCCTGCAATAGTCATACAAAATGGCAAGTATATTGAATACACCAAAAAAGATAAACATGCTTATCCCCCTTTTTTCTACACCACACATTACTTTGTGTGATTTATGGGAGTAACTTCAGTTTTACTGCATCAGTCGGTAGCTATGTTTCCATCCAAAGGAGCAAATTAAACATATGTGCAAAACTGGAATATCGCATAAAACATTTAAAGCACCATTTAGCAAAAAACACGGTGCCATCCAGTGAGTCAAAGAGAACAAAATTGTCACTTCTTGATAACTGACTCCATATATCAAAAAGAAAAATTTAATTTACTGCATTGGGAGAATGCACCGTGGGCCTTTTTTCTTATATAATAAATTACTTGTTCCTCAGAAGACGCAGATGAAATGCAATGAACGTGCAGTGGATTTTGGAGATGCGAGACCGCTCTTTGCCGCTCAATACAGTTCCGGAAGTAATAATAGAACTGAGATGACACTGAGTAGAATGAGGTGACATTTTTTATCCACACAGTTGGATACATTGAATATTAAAAGGCAGCTCATTAGTATTAACCACTTACCTTCAACAGATCTTGAAAAACCCCAAAAACTCAAAACAAGTCTTTCCACAGCAATATGACAGACATGTTGAATATCACTGTAGACAAAACAAAGGGAACATACTCAAACACAGTGAACTCAAAAGAGCTTAGGCCACAGATATGCTTATGATGCTAATATCGCGATAAAATACAAAGTGAAATGTTATTGTCGTCATGAATAAAAATTAAGCGCTAAGCCAAACATATGTCTCACTCAGTTATCGCTATATGTAGATGGATTACATATAGCACAACCTTATTATTTGTTTGTTCTTTTAAACTTCCTCAAACCAGAAATGCAACCCATAATTTGAAATGCAGTAGTCACGTGTGGATAAAGTTGATCATTTCTATGTGTTTAAGCTGACAGACAGAAGGTGAAATACAGAAAGCATCTTGAAGACATGGGGGATGGGGAAGTGTCGTCTATATGACCATGTCATGTCCTGGGGGAGGGTCTGTGTTAGTGTGATGAGTCTTTGTACTCACTGACCCTGCGATTTATAATCAGGTTATTACATAACCGCATCTGTGTGTATTGATGCTGTGGTTGACTTCTGATGTTTTACTGATGCATGCAAAGACACCTCTTTTCAGATTTTATTAAATAAAAGCACTGCAGTGCACATGAAGAATGATCTTTATTGCCTTCTATGTCTTTAATAAATAAAAACAAATTTCAGTGTTTTTCACTGATCTGTACTCGCATCTATTTTTTTATCATTATTTATGGGTTGTTTTTATTTAAATGGTAAATACAAATGATAGTAAAAAGTTTAAACAAAGGTGCATGGCACAATTCTAGCCTACTTAAAGGGAGAGCTCACCCAAAAATGAAAATTACCTCTTCATTTATTCTCCATCAGGGGCTTTTAAACCTTTATGAGAAGATATTTTGAAGAATGC
>CAIGQV010019356.1:13391668-13403533 GCA_903798115.1 Danio jaintianensis | reverse complement strand
CAAAAATTGCTGACAGCTGCCAGATACCTGCATTCTTCAAAATATCTGCATTTGTGTTCAACAGAAGAAAGAAACTCAAACGTATTTGGAACAAGTGAAGGATGAGTAAATCATGATATCCTTTTTAACATGTCTAAATTACAATGTCAGCTATTCTTAAGTTCGAAAGAAGGTGATACTAGTGAGCATAAACTCTGATTTAAGCCTTCAGGCAGAGAATGATTTAAGACTGCCATTTTTGGAAGCTCGTGCATCAAGGAAACATATAAAAAGGTGGTGAAAGAAGCCAAATGATGACTCATCCTGTTAATGTTAAGTGTTCTTTATCAAAATCGATGGTTCCATAAAAGACCTTTACCAATCACAGAACTTTTCAATACACAAAAGATTCTTTAAAATAAATAAAATGTTACTTGGATTTTTAGAATGCTGTTTAAATTCAAAAATGGTTCTTTTATGAAATAAGCACTGAATGTTTTTAAGGAGCCAAAACTGTTTTTTCACTACCTGGAGTTATCTCATGAGTCATGTCTTTACACCCAAAGACTGTTGAATCTGTTGAATTAAATGTTAAATATGAACCAAACATGCATTCACTGAATTATAGGACTTATAAGAGAGCACAAAACAAAGTAAATGTGTGATTTTTACTTAAATAAAATAATTTATAGAGCATTAAAATCCCCCGTTATTACACCAAATAAACATAATTCAAATACTGTATGATCTTCACTGCCAGCTTGTGGTGATGTTGAAAAAATACTTTATTCTGCAATGGGTCAGGTAGTGAGAGGTAATCTAGACAGATGATTTTATATCAGCTTAATTATTTGTATATTATATAAATCAAATAATCCACATTGCTGTTACAGTAATTTAAAAATAATGAAATGACACGTGATTGTCACTGGTCTGTTTGTGGTGATGTTGAGCATGTATGTGATTTCTTAAACTGAGTCGAAGGGTCTTTCTTGAGCCCTGGTGTCAGTAAAGACTTACAGATGCTTGTGTCATATTAAGCTTGACATAAGCCCTGAGCGGTTTAAATAAAGAGCAGTGAGCGGACTATATGCTAAATGATTATATAATGCTGCTTATGTAATTCAGACCCAAGCAGAACTAACTTGTTTCTATTAATAGCCACTACAGAATAAATATTTATCTGTAATGATATGTACATTTGGGGTTTTTGGTTAATATGGAGTTGATGGTTGTTTTATTTGGCTAATATATTTGAACACAATGACTGTGTAATAAATTCATATTTGAATTCAGTGGGAACAAAGCAGTGACACTAAATGATTTACAATGCAAATGCATTGGCAGTCTCCACAGCTTTGGCATGACAGCTCAAATATTGTTGTATTGTGATATGGTCAAAACAGTATTATGTTCCAGCTGACTGAAGCAGAGAAGCAAACAGTTCTTTATCTTGGCCAGCAAATTAGAGCTGGAATTGTATCTACGTCTGATAGATTATAACAGATTTGATCTGATCTTTGGTTTTATGCATATGAAATGGTTTTTAAGGATTTACAACAGAAGAGATATCTAAGGAGTGTTAGTGGTTTGATTTATAATGTACAATAATTTTAAACGGCTTGAATGAAATGCTATGTGGGTTTTCTTTGAAATTTAAATCCACAATTTTAACCAACTTTTTGACACATTATTAAAATAAATACTACTAATAATAAATATAATAATAATAATAATAAATTCCGGACTTTGAGGTATACAGTGTCCAGAATAGGCCTACATGAGTACACCCCCTTTGAAAATCTTTATCAATTTCTAACTGAATATGGATAAGATATATTGCTGTGGTTTTTATAAAACCATGTTTTTTTAGACATTTATATTCATCAACACATCTTGCTGTTAAATACTTTTGTTAGAAGGTTCAAATTGCCTTTGGTACTGACTGTAAAATATATACATAAATATATAAAAAGTGTTCATTTTAAAAGTAAGATGGACGTTTTTCTGAGAAATCCGTATTTGCTTACTTATGCTGCACATTAGATCATAAAAAAAAAACTTCCCTCCTATTTTTCAAAGATTTGTAGCCAATTCTACATCAATCAACTAACAGTCGATCTCTATAAGCTACTCCTGTTTTTGTGATGGCTATATTTGTATGTCAGTGAGTGCAGTATTTAATGTGCTATATTTCTTTAGCCTTATCTCTATTTTACTCAAGTCCCTCCGCAAACTAAAATCTTCTGCTTGTTATGTGCGCAGTAGCCTTGCTTGCTTACTTACAAAAAAAATGTTATAAAGTAACCAAACAGTTTTAGGGCTTTGAGTCAATATGCTTATTAGGAAAGTTAACCATGGTTTTATTTGCTAGTAAAAATGGACAGTTTCTTTGACAAACTTATTTGAATAGCCACCACTAAACTACAAATGTCGTGGTAAAAATGTTTGCAAAATCATAGATAATTTATGGTTTAGCCTATATATTTTGTTTAATTTATAATAGAAAGTTATGCTAAGGTTAATTAAAGTAACGTGAGTCGTTACTATTTTAACGTAGCCTACAGTTAAATCAACAGGAAACACTGATGACTAAAGTTGACTTGCTGATGCAGTCGCGCGTCGATGACAATTTACCAAACACGTTTGGGCATGACGGAGGAATGTTGCAAAATTGGCTAATGTGCTGCCGTGACTTGTGGTAACGTAAGTTTGAGTCTTTAAAACTAGTACGTATCTTCTTCTAGACAAACTACCAGGCTGACTTAAGTGGATAGATAGTGTGAGGCTCGCTTTGCTTTCACACCCCTCTCTCTCTGCTCACTCCGCCCAGCCGCCGTCAGTTTGTAGAAGGAAGCGTCGAGACATCAGAGAGAAGATCGCCTGTGTGCCAACTAATCTGAGCTGAAGATGGCTGACGGAAAACTAGGTGCCAACATTGGGGGTAACATTGGCGCAGGAGCTGGCATCCTGGCCAAACGCTTTCAGAAATCAATGAACCGAGCACAAGAGAAGGTAGGTGGGTTTTGGAGTTCAGGATCCTTGCCTCTCATGTCATGCTGCTGAGGATGTGTGTTTTGTGTGTGAAAATTGTTTGTTCAAGTAAAATGACAGGCTTATAGAAAAACTGTACAAATGTACCCAAAACATGTCAGTACTATGAGTTGCAGAGGTGTTTTTTCGTTTTCAGTTGTGTGAAAACAAAGACTGCCACTTCCTGCCCTCAATCACTTCCTCCAAGAGCTCAACTCTTACTTTGTATTTTACTTTTCAGCTGACTGTAGTAGCTTTTTTTTAACTACAAAAACATACAGTTGTCTAATTTTGGAAACGTATAATTTGCTAAAACGTTCCTGTGTGCATGTCTAGTCTTTCCTCATCTTAAGGAATAGTTGCTGTTATTTTGAGAATGAATGGCTTGTCATTTTTTTCAGTATCCATACCAAGACAACTGTTGATTCATCATGCCTGACTGTTAAGTTACTGATGATTAGTGTGATCGTCATGTTTGCTGTAGGTCCTGCAGAAGCTGGGAAAAACTATGGAGACCAAAGATGAGCAGTTTGAGGAGTACTCTGCCAACCTGAACAAACAGCAGGTACATTTATAATAATGAGCTGTGTTTTTTTTTTACCTCAAACATGTGAAGTCTGCATTAAACAGGGTCTCATTTTAATATTGGACAGTGCTGGTTTTGAACGGGTTTGGGTTAGGTGAGTTGTGTTGTATAAAAAAATGACAGAGACATTGAAAGTAGCACAGGAAACTCCACCTTTTAGAAAATGTTAATATATGACTTCAGCTTTCTGCAGTTACAGTAGCAAGCGATGACCTTTTTCTGCCCTTTTCCTGATGCTTTTTATAACCACAACCAACCCAGGAAACTTCTCTGAAATGCTATATTTCATTGGAAACACTTTTCATTAATAATGCTAACAACCTTATTATATTATATTGGTGATGACCCAGTTTTACATTTAGAAACTTTACATCCTATTCAACATCCTGGATATGACACACCACTGAGAATGTATTGTATTGTATTGTATTGTATTTAATAGTAGATGAGTGATATTGAATGATTTTAAACTATAAATGATAACAAATCACAATAAATATTTAAGAAGCTCTTTCAAAGATTAATATATAAAAATACATTTCAAATTAATTAAATGTTTTATATTTTTATTTATTTATTTATTTATTTTAATTATGTTTACTGACACTTGAACCATAGGATTGTGTACCCTGGTGGAAAACTCAAAATGTTTAATGTGAGAATTAAAAGTATATAAAGAGAACCAAAATAAAATAAAGAGTCTTAATACAGTTTGAATTAAAAATGGAAAACATAAATATCAAAACAAAATCAACTGTTAACAATAGCTATATTAGTATCTCAAGATACTAAAACATTTCTGATTGCTTTTTTTTTTTTTTTCAGACAGATGGCACCAGACTCTATAAAGATGTTAAAGCTTACTACAATGCTGTTAAAGGTAATGTCAACGTGTTTTATTAAAGTTTATTGAATCAATTGAAGAATAATATAGATACTGTCACCTCTGTTTAAAAAAAAAAAGTTATTTTACCAAGTAATGGTTACAACAATTCATTGCAGAGTACACTTCATAGTTACTTGCTATCTGTGCTCAGATGTCAGTACAGATTTAGCCTTTATGCTGCTGGGCAATGGTGAAAGTGATGGTGACTTGTTCTGAACACTAAAAGACAAAATAGTCAGTCTTGAATGCATTTCTCTAAGCATGTGGGGAAGTGAATGTCTGTTATTAATGGAACTGAAAATGCTTATTGTGTAAACGTCTACCAGAATAGTTCCACTTGAATTGTGGGTGTACCTTGCAGATGTGGGCTTGCAGAAAATGAGAAGATGGTTGTGGTCTTGTTGCTCAAATTGTGCACAGATTTGATGGAAACCAAAATCACCACAGATGTTTTCAGCCCCCAGGTGTTCTGAATTTGAATTAGTTATTAGAGTATTGCCTTTTAAATTAATTCATAAATAATAAAGCTTTAATAAATTAAAGTCTTTCTGTAGCTGTAAAGTTTGTTTGATAGTCACTGAATATAAAAATGCTAATCTGTAATATAATTAATCAAATGCATTTCTGTCGAGCACTGTATGTTTTTGGTGCTTGTCGACTACTATAAAATACCTCAGAAAAACCACTTACAGGTCAATTTCAAAATTTCTTAATAATACAATCGCACCTTTGTTGCTTGCAATGGCTTGTTTTTGGATAGATTTAGAGATGATACTACTGCCAGATTGTGTAACAGTTTTGAAAGAAGTCGTCATGTGACTCCCTGTTTTACAGTGATGCATGAATCATCCAAGCGCCTGTCCCAGACCCTTAAAGATATCTATGAACCAGACTGGCATGGTGTAGAAGATCTTACCGTCATAATGGAGGTAAATGTAGTTTTTTTTTTTTTTTGTCTCAATATGATCACTCACTTCTCCTCATCTTGATCATTTCTCTGTCTTTATATTACAGAGTGAGGATCTCCTGTGGAATGACTACGAGGAGAAATTGAACGATCAAGTCGTTCGAACAATGGAGAATTATACCGCACAATTCCAAGATGTCAAAGTTTGTAAAGCTCCCAAATTACAAACCTTTATTAGTTACAGCTTTAATTTAGAGGGGTAATATAAGATGCCAATACCAATACATTCTGTAATATTTAATAATTATTAATTGAATTGACATGGCACATCTAAATCAACAGTTAAAAGTATATTTCACCCAAAAATGAACATTCTGTCATCATTACACACCCGTCCAAACCAAAGCTCTACAAGTGTGATCTTTTCAGTCATATTTGCAGCTGAAAAATTACTCTATGGAACTGTGAAGAAATATTTTCACTAATCAGAACTGTTATATAAATATAGCCGAGAGGCTCTAAAAAAGAATGACCTTTTTGTTTGCTTGTGTTTCAAAGAAATTCATCAAATGTTTGACTGGTATAGTTAGTTTTAATTTTGCTAATGGATGGGCATTGGCCTGTGCTGCTTTAAAAGTATATTTTAAAACCATCTGCCAATTACATCCACCGACCAGAAAACATAAAATATATATATATATATATATATTATTATTTTTTTTTAATGGTTGTAGTTAATGTCTTGTAGTTAGTTTGACTTGCTGAATATTAGCTTGTCCAAATAAATTCATTCCTTTATGTATATAGAACAGTTATTTAAAAAAAGAAAAAAAATGCTTTTTGTTTGTTTATTTTTTTTTTTTTTATCTTCCTCAATCTTCCTCATATATATATATATATATATAGGTATGGAACAAATTAATGATGAATAAAAGATGAGAGCATTTTAGTTTTTTGGTGCACTGTCCCTTTAAGCTCGCTGTTCTGTTGCTATAAATTATATAATTCTGTGATCTTGCAGGAAAGAGTAGCTAAACGAGGAAGGAAACTAGTCGATTATGATTCAACCCGTCATCATCTGGAGGCGCTACAAAGCGCCAAGAAGAAAGATGAGGCCAAAGTAAATAAGGTCAGCTAACATTTGATCATTTTAACATTCTATTTAGAAATAATTCATATTGCAAATTTTAGATTATAGCTGAACTATTGGTATGATCATTGTTTCTAATTCCTCTCAGGCTGAGGAAGAGTTTAACAAAGCCCAGGAGGTATTTGAAGACATTAACAAAGAGTTGAGAGAGGAACTGCCTGTTCTCTACCAAAGGTTGGTGCAGCTTTATCAACCAAAATTCCTCCCAGTTAAACAAATACGTTCCTGATGGTACAAATAGTAACTTAATTTGGGTACACTCTCTACCTGCTTTCAGCCGTATCAGTTGCTATGTCACCATGTTCCAGAACATCTCCAACCTGCGGGATGTTTTCTACAAGGAGATGAGTATGGTAAGATTTACACTTTTCTTGTTGTGAATTACAGTTTTTCTTGATTTGCTTTGATGCATCAAACATGGTTTCTTTTGTAATTAAAATGTGTAGTATTACAGCAAACAATCTTACAGGACCTCTGAGAAGAATATTTGCATGCATATGTTCTTATTTGTCTCTCTGAATGGGATTTATTTATTTATTTTCAGGATGAGTTGTATCATTCCCTTTTCAGTAACCTTGTTTAATGCTATTTGAATCTTCGTTTAAAAAGGTTGAAGAGTTTAGTGTTACTGACTGTCAAAATGTATTTTCATGTTTCAGTTGAATCACAACATTTATAATATGATGAAGAAGCTTGAAGATCAGCATTCTACCAAACCATTCATCGTTAAAGGACTGAACAGGTAATATTTGTTTTTGTGAATAATCAAGATCTGTAGTAGATGCAAAATTTAGACTGCTGAAGTCCAAAGTATGCTCCTTTTTATATGATGGCATGCACACATACACTTAACACATGCACTAGAAAGATTCATCCTTGTCAAATATCTACACTTTTTCTCTCCAAAAGTTATAAGCAGTAAGAATATCTTTGTAGTCCTAGTTAAATAGAGTAGGGGAAGTATCTTTTAATCCCCCACTGATCAATGCAAGCATTTATAGTTAGCCATATTTAGGGGTTTGCTGTTGTCCTGTCTCAATTTTTTTGCCCACTGAGAAGGTACATGAGTGCAAAAATGATTCAATGCACATATGGAAGCTATGTGTATATTATGCATACGGGTTCAGAAAATGGACAGTGGACATAGTTTGCATGCAATTTTTTTGTGACATTAAAATGTAATCAACTGTAATGCTGGTTTAATAGCAGATTTTTGTCGTATTTTGGGTCAAATAAATGCAACCTTGGTGAACATTTGAAACATTAACCCCAACCCCAAGTTTTGAACAGTAGATTAAATATCGTATGTCCTTAAAAACAGTTAGACATTGTACCTATTAAAGGTGCAATTATCGGTTTGTGAAAAACATGGTTGATATTTGAAACCAACACCCAAACCAACACACCAGTGTATAGCATTGGCTGCATCTGACAGCTCAAGCAAAAAAGTCTACATTTAAAACTGGTATATTAATACAACGACATACATTGTTTTTTGTGTGAGTGTGGTTTCAAAGAAACAATGACACAACCTTGGTATCTGTTTTCAGGCCTTCCTGCTTTCTATTATCTCTCAAAACTTGAAACCTTTTTAGTACTAGCATGGCTCTTGCCTGAATCTAAAAGTTACAGTATGTTTCCAGTAATATGCACTGAACAGACAGCTGGCAAATACTCTCAAAATTACTTTTTTTAGTTATGAGTATGATGTGTATTTTCAATGTTTCTTTAATTGCTTCATCTTTTGGCTGTGTTCACACACCTATATTTTGGTTAATTTGGTTTGGACCAAAACAAAGATACATTTATTCACTTAGCATTTACACAGCCATTTTTAACACTAAATCTAAACATATACACAAAAAGCATTTATCATATTTTACAGAGCATTCAGAACAATGCTTTACTTAATGTGCTTGTTGTATATTCAACAAGCATATTGTATATGTTGTTCATATTTGTTCATTATGTTCATATATCATATATAACACACCAGAGTTAAATTGTGGGAAGACTAAGACCAACCTATGCTTATTTGGTGCACACAATGTATCAGAGGGCAGCATTTACACTTAATCAAATGAACGCAGTTTGTTTTAATTTAATTGAGTTTAATTTATCCAATCCAAATCTGCAAAGACTGAACACCCTTTAAAGGGATAGTCACCCCAAAATTAAAAATTCCTCACCACTTACTCATCCTCAATTGGTTCTAAACTTTTATGATTGATTCCTTCTGT
This sequence comes from Danio jaintianensis, assembly GCA_903798115.1. Taxonomy (NCBI): domain Eukaryota; kingdom Metazoa; phylum Chordata; class Actinopteri; order Cypriniformes; family Danionidae; genus Danio; species Danio jaintianensis. The sequence continues at coordinate 13,394,752 of CAIGQV010019356.1, read as the reverse complement.
TGAACACAAGATATTCTGAAGAATGTTGGGGAAAAAAGCAGCCATTGACATCCATAGGAGGAACAAAAATACTATGGAAGTCAATGACTGTTTTTTTTCATAATATCTTTGTGTTCGTCAGAAGAAAGAAACGCAAGTGGAGGATGAATAAATTATGGCAGAATATATTTTTGGGGGCGAACTGCCTCTTTAAATTCATTCTTTAAAATGTTTTGTATTGTCTTTCAATGTGACTTGCTTTACTTTCTCCTAGTTCGAAATCAAAGAAGAGAAAGTCTGTTACGATTTCTGCGCCGATCCCCTGTAACACCGCCTTCCCTCCTGATCATCCGGCTTTGAGCAAGCTCAGCATGCCTGACACCCTCACACACACGGACACACGCTCACACACTCCCTCAAAGAGCACAGACATATCAGAATCCGAGTCAGACTCTTTCGACAGTGAACCCAACACCCCCAAACGGCAGTCTTTGTGTTCTGTTCGTTCTGACGGAGCAGCTGAAAACACATCTGAAAGTACCACTGATGAGACTGTGCAAGCAAACGGTCAGGAACATCAAGATTCGGTGTCTGCTGAGCACCAGGAAGAGGAGGAAACTAAATCATCAGCAGCATCAGAAGATATCCATGACGCATCTACAGATGGAGACGATCAGACTAAACTCTTATCGGCCGATGAGGACAAACCTGCACCCGTGCCCACTGCTCGAAGATCCAGCACATCAAAGAAGAATGAAGGAGAGATGGATGAAATTTCAAAAGGATCCAGTGAAGATGCGAAAGACCAAAAGAAGGACTATGAAAATCCTCCTGGTTTCCTCTATAAGGTAGAGTGTCTTTGGAAGTGTTATTGTGAAAATTAAATGGTTACCATTTATTTATGATATTCTATCTTCTGTTAAACACGAAAGAACATATTTTGAACAATGTCAGAAACTGGTAGCCATTGAAATTCATAGGAAAAAGCTACTATGGAGGTCAATAGCTACTGGTTTCCAATATTCTTAAAGTCATCTGAATAAGTGATGACAGAACTTTTGTTTTTTGGATAAACTCTCCTTTAAGATTGATTTGTGCTGTTAATCTTTTTGTTTGGATTGTTTTTCAGGCTGTCGCTCTGAAGAGTCAAGACTCAGATGAAGGTGTGCTGCTTATGTTTGAAAAGGAAGATGTGATTCTTGCATTTGTAGATGAAGAAGAAGATAAGGTATGCAGATATACCATTTAGGGGAATGTGTGTGTTTTGTGTCTTAATCATTTTTTTTTCAGCTTGGATGGATAAAATTGATAAATTGTGACAGTTTAGACAAATGATTTTAACTCCAAATAAATATTTTTCATTTGTTCATCAAAGAATCATTAAAAAAAGCATGGTTTTCAGGAAACTATTTGTGGAATATTAATTTCAGCATTGATAATAAGAAAATCAGCATGTTAGAGTGATTTCAGAAGGATCACAAGACACTGAAAACACTGACACTCACTTCTGAATGTTTAACATTTTAATACTGTTTTTTTTTTTAAGTACTGTACTCTGTGAGAGAAAGCAAATATCTTTGTGAATAAATGTAGCCTAATGTAAATCTATTTTCATAGGGGGGACACAAAGTTTTTAAAAAAAAATTCCTCCCATCGCCATGTACATTTAAGGCCAGGGTGGGGAAGATTGATCCTGGAGTGCCAGTGTCCCTGCAGAGTTTAGCTCCAACCTTCATCAAACACACCTAAACAAGCTAATCAAGGTCTTTAGGCATTTTTTTCATGGTTGGAGCTAAACTCTGAAGGACAGTACCCCCCCAGTTCCCCACCCTTGATTTAAGGGCTTTGTAAGTTTGTGAGCCCCATCTTGACATAATGATTAACATGGTAAGGCTGTGTCTGCTCAAATGCAATTAAATCCACATTGATGTTAGCTACATGCATCACAAGGTAAAACATGAATTATTTTTAGCATGTGTTCATTAATTGCATAAAAACAGACATCACAAATGTATTACAGAGCAAAGGAATGTAATTCTTAACTCCTATTATGTGTGTATTATATACAAAACAAAAACCCATCCAGGAATATTTGCATCTATTAACATACTCTGTAATTTTTTTTTTTTTGATGTGAACCGACATTGATATTGTCAAAGAAGATAAATGTTGCACACCCTATAATGAATTAAAGGGTTCATTCACCCCCCAAAAATTAAGTACTCACCATGATTTTGTTCCAAACCCTTGAGACCTTCAATTATCTTCAGAAGACAAATTTAGATATTTCTCCCTCATCCTCCATAAACAGCAATGGACCTGAGATATTAAAAGTCCAGAAGAGGAACCAAAAACATTGTCAAAACAGCGCAACTGTAATGTTATGAAGCTCCAAGAACAATTTTGTGCACCTAAAAAAACCCTGTAAAAATGACTTTGTTCACCTATGTCTTTCACCTCATGTCAGGGTGTGTATTTACTATGGACAATAGTAAATAGTCCCGCTGCTTTCCCTCAATACGTTGTATTGCCTGTAGTAAAAATGATATCGTTAACAGAATTAAAACATAATTTTTATTTTTGAGTGAACTAAACCTTCCAAGTTTTATTCTAATAAAATAGCCCGAAACCCATTTGAACTGTTAAACAGTCTAGTAATGTTGTTTCAGCTTGAAGGCTTTGTGTGGGGAGTGAGAGAGCAGGACTGGATCCAGTACAAGGATCTGACTCTTCTCTCCGGCATCGTGGAGGAGTCTCAGATCAAGCAGATCACCTCATGAAAGATGCCATGTGAACCTGAAGCCCCTTCTGTGCCTGTTGAGTGTCCCCATAACTGGATGTTGTAATATGAATTCTGTCTGCACTTTGCTGTAGACTTGAAAGACACTCTTGTCTTGTCATTTGTTGTCTTTACAAACTTCCTGTTGCAGACTCAAGCCTGCAGACAGTCTTAGTCCTTTATTTTCAGATCTTCTTCGTCTTTCTGACTTTTATAGATCCTAATAACGATCACTAGATTTACACATCATTTATAATTTGTAGATGTAACGTCACTGTTTAATACTTATGTTGCTGTATATTTTGTGTCGGTCTCGTACAAATATA
>CAIGQV010019356.1:13355824-13391268 GCA_903798115.1 Danio jaintianensis | reverse complement strand
TTTTTATGATGATCACTGTGAAACAGTTTCCTAATATGAACAGAAAATCTGATGTTTTTCTACAATAAAGTTAACAGATGAAAAAAAAAAAGTGGGAAAATTCCAGTATCTTTTCAATATTCACTTACTTTGCTTACTGATACTAAAATAGAGCCTCACAGCAAGAAGGTAGCTGGATCAGTTGGCATTTCTGTGGAGTTTGCATGTTCTCCCCGTGTTGGCGTGGAGTTTTTCCGGGTGATCCCGTTTCCCCCACAAGTCCAAAGACATGTGATATAGGTGAATTGGGTAAGCTTAATTGGTCGTAGTTTATGTGTGTGATTGAGTGTGTATGAGTGTTTCCCAGTGATTGGTTGCAGCTGGAAGGGCATCCGCTGTGGCGACCCCAGATTAATAAAGGGACTAAGCCGAAAAGAAAATGAATGAATGAATGAATACTAAAATAGAGCTCTGGGAAAAAAATTAAGCTCTGCAAAGTTATCTGTTCTCTGAATTGGCCACTATATGTGTTTTGAGTAAAATGTTAATTTGTGTTTTATTCTATGAACTATGGATAGTGTATTCAGATTTGTAGAAATTAATATTTTCCTTTAAATAGGCTAATTGGTCAATATAAAAAGGATTTTTTAGTTTTTTCTTATACTAAATTTACATAATTATATCGTAGTAATATATTAAGAATCTGGCGTTTTCATTGTTAGTGTCATGTTGTCAGAGGGCGACATGGTGGCTCAGAGGTTAGCACTGTTGCCTCACAGAAAGAAGGTTGCTTGTTCGAGTCCCGGCTGGGTCAGTTGGCATTTCTGTGTGGAGTTTGCATGTTCTCCCTGTGTTTGCGTGGGTTTCCTCAGGGTGCTCCGTTTTCCCCCACAGTCCCAGTACCGGGTTGCAGCTGGAAGGGCATCCGCTGTGTAAAACATATGCTGGATAAGTTGGTGATTCATTCCGCTGTGGCAACCTCGATGAATAAAGGGACTAAGCGAATGAAAATGTTGTCAGAACTAGATATCACCGGCAAAATTTTACAAAATGTTATGTCAGTCAGAACTAAATATTACTAGGAAAATCTATGTTACAAAATTTTATCTCTTTTATCTAAATATAAAATTTTATAGCTAATTCAGATGTCAGCAGCTAAAGATGCTAAAGCCATTGACTGTTTAAAGTTTTGATGACATCTAGTGTATAATAGAGAAATGTATACATCGTTTTGCACACTCATGCACACTTTAACATTTGTAACGTAAACATTAAAATGTGAATACAAAATGATATATACAAACTAAGATATTTTGAAGAATGTTTCAAAATAGCAATTCAAAATATCTTCATTTGTGTTCCGCAGAAAGAAGAAACTCACAGGTTTGGAACAACCTGACGGTGAGTAAATGACGGCAGAATATTCGTTTTCTGGTGAATATCCATTAAACGTTAGTTTTTTTTTCTTCCACACCCGCAGGCGTCGCTGTTCTCTGTCAAACAGACGCATGATTTCACTTTTGCTCCTGAGCTGAACCTCTGCGAAGAGCAACAAAAACCACACACGACGCATTATGGAGCAGTAAATGACAGTAAATGTGGATTGATCGACTGAGGCGGACTCTCTCTCCTTCATAAAGCCCCAGTGAATGACATTTCTCCACTAGTGGCGGTAATAACTACAGCTGGGTTTCACCGCTGTCTCCAGGTCACGAGCGGATTCCCCACAACAACTATTTTAAGCATCTGGATAGTTCTTTGTGTTTTAAATAATATTTTCCTTGTTCATTCAGGTGGATTTGACGGCAGGAATGGCGTTCAATAAGACGTATATTCGCGTGGGCTACTCATGTGCGGGGATGCTGGTGGGCTTTTCGGCGTTTCTGGTGTGGAACATCGCTTATAAACAGCCGTGGACCGCCGCGATGGGAGGATTATCAGGTAAATTCTCTGGCAGTGTCTCAAATGCAGGTGAGCCGACTAACCTAGGCAGCATTTTTAGACATCATAGACCGACTCGGAAAGCGCATGTGATGTGTTGCGTTGCCAAATCCAAATGCAAGGACAAAATGTTCACATGGATTATAATGTTTTGGTGTGGATTTTTATTTCTCTCAAAAAAAATTACTCACGTGGTTCCAAAGCTTTATAAATTTCCTTAATATCTTTGAACATAAAATAAAATATTTTGAAGAAAGCTAAAACCTGTAACCGGAAAAACAAATACTATTGAAGTCAGTGGTTCCAGGTTTCCACATTCTTCAAAATATCTTCTTTTGTGGTTAACAGAGGAAAGAATTTCATAAAGGTTTGAAAGAAGTAAAAGGTGAATAAATGATGACAGAATTTTCATTTTTAGGTGAGCTATCCCTTTAAGTAACTATTGCAAAAAAAAAACCTTTTTGATAGAAAGTTATGCCAATTTAATTTTCGACAAAAGTAAAATATAATTTTTAGCATTCAAGTGAATAACATTGCAAACAGCAGTTAAATTGCAATTAAAGTTAGTAAATGCAATAAATCAATCATGTTCGATTCCTTTTAATTTTCTAATACACTACTTAAAATGAAAGCATAACATTTGTTCTATAAATCTTTTTATGCTGTTTTCAAAAGTGTCTATTATAATTCACAAATCACTGAATGCAGGTTTACTACACACAATGTTAACTCTTAGGTTTATGTTGTGCCTTGAGTGAGTAACAATAATGAACATGCAGTGTTTAATGAGTAATTTTCTTGAAATTGTTAACACTTGTTATAGCTTATCCCGAATTAATTATGTTAAGAAATATTGTTTAATATGAACATTAACAATCTACATCTTTGTCTGAACAAATACAAGCAAAAGCTTTGAGATTTTTGTCCAGACCAGTGTTTGTTTGTTTTTTTTCTTTAAACTTTTAGTTTCTTAGTGCACTTTGATCCGTCACAGTTGCTCGAGGTCTTTGAGTTGGTGTTGTGCAAGAGAATCATAAATGAATGTCATGATTTTGATGAATTTTTGTGTGTTCAATTATTAGATGTTTGACAGCTAAAATGACCTTTAACTATTTTACCAAAGTTAAGGTTAATAATTAGGGTAAATTGGTTAAAACTAGGCACATTTTGGTTTGGTTGCTGCATCAAATCACCTTTGTACTTTTTTGCATTTCAAAGTGGATCAAAGACTCAATTTTAATGGGGCTTTATATTATTTTTTTCTTTCCTGTGTCATTAGTTAGCCATAAATTGATTTATGACCATCTCACTTTTTCAGTGATTCACAAAAGACTCCCACTAAAATGTAGTTTATTGCAGATTATATATATATATATATATATATATATATATATATATATATATATAATAATTTATATAAAGATATAAAAATCTTTTCATGCATATTTAGAGCAATAATAATTTTAAAAGATCACAGCCCAGCCACAAAATCCTCATTCATTGGCATTTAACATTGTTCTACCATTTGCCACCATCGCTTAAACCACTGGGATTTGGCCAGTTGTCAGCAGTACGTTTTTAGAACTATCACTTATTTTTAAATGTGTTTTACAGGTCAAAATAAGTATTATATTATATGTATTCATTCACATGAATGCATGTTACTCTGTATTTACATGAATGTGTGTCCCTCTGAAGGAGAATGGAATATTATTTAACCCATACTTTGACATTAAAATAGATGCTTTAGATCACCTTTGCACACACCAAAATGTACAGATATAAGATCGCAAAAACGCATGTAAAGTAAATACACAGGAATCACAGGCAGCTTTGCTATTTGCTTTGCTGTTTGAAATTTCATACGAGTTCATTGTATTACTCTGTATTGCTTCTGACTATAGTAAACATCCTTCCCACAAACACCGCAGTGTTTAATATTGAAGTATGGTGGTGTTGGTTAGGGAGTTTCTGCTGTGTTGTGTAATACCACAGAATACTCGTCTGCAAATCTAGCAGAACTGGGGGAAAATAATAATGCTGTCACACAGAAACACGGCAGTTTTCATGCATGTGAGAATGACGAAGCAGTAATGAGTGCAGAGTCAGAGATGCGTTTGCTCATTGTGTGTTTCTCAATGCAGGAGTTTTGGCGTTATGGGCTCTGGTCACACACATCATGTACATCCAGGACTACTGGAGAACATGGTTAAAGGGCCTGAAGTTCTTCATGGCCATGGGTGTCATTTTCTCGGTGCTGTCCATAGTAGCGTTCATCTCCTTCCTCTGCGTCGCCATCTCACGCCAACAGTGTGAGTACAGATCCACATTAAAGAAGAGCTTGAACGGAGACATGTGAACAAGGGTATTGTAGTTAACTGAAGCTAAAAACTTATATATAATATATATATATATATAGTTGAGGTCAGAATTATTGGCCCTCCTGTTCAATTTTATTTCTTTTATATATTTTCCCAATTTCTGTTGAACGGAGAGATTTTTTTTTTTTTCAACACATTTCTAAACATTATAGTTTTAATTGCTAATTTCTAATAACTGGTTTCTTTTATCTTTGCCATGATGACAGTAAATAATATTTTACTAGATATTTTCAAGATACTTTTAGTCAGCTTAACTCGCAATTTAAAGGCTTGACTAGATTAATTAGGCAAGTCTGTATTACAATGGTTTGTTCAGTAGCCAATCGGAAAACAATATTGCTAAAGGGTCTCAGTCTCCGATATGACGTGTTCTGAAGAAAAAGTGCTGTTTTTTTTGTGTCTGCAGCCCTCAGAGATCCCACCAGTCTGTACCTGTCGTGTGTGTGGAGCTTCATGAGCTTGAAGTGGTCCTTCCTGTTGACCCTTTACTCGCATCGATATCGCAAAGAGTTCGCCGACATCTCCATCCTCAATGACTTTTAAGCACACAGCAGCACACCAGTGTCCACAGGTAAACAATCACACAAACGTACCACATGCTTGCCTGTTAGCCTTCAGACTGGAGCAGAAACACTCAACGAGGAGAGTCTGAAAGTAGGACATCAGTAGCAGATCACTTCTCTCTCTTTCTACACTCGTCTGTCCAGCGGTCTGTATACTGAAGGATAAGTTTTAAATCTGAACTTTTTAAACTCTATGATCAATGTCTTTCTGAGCCTTTTTACATTGAATGAGATGTTAAGAAATGTTTCGGTCTTTCTCTGAGCTGCTGTTTTCTTCTAGTCTTGAATGTTTTTTCCTGCTGTTTCACTAGGAGATACGAGTGAGTTTTTAATTGAGCTGGAGAATGTCACTAAAAAACCGTTTTCTCCTGCTGGTTTTTAAATAAGCACTTTATTGTCCTTTAGAAAGTGGTTTAATCTTCACAGACGTTGTTCCTGTGGGAATCTTAAGGCTTTATTGGTGAAGGATGTGCTGTTTGGGAAGGTGTTTTGTTATGGTTTTCATTTCTTGTTCTTATATGAAAGTATTAGGGAAGCAACACATCGGATTGAATGATTTTTGTAGCATATTTTTTCATAAGACAAACAGGGTTTTCCACATTGAACATTAAATGTCTGTCAGCTGCGCTCAGACAGTAATGCATGTGTTTGTTGTTATATTACTTTGAGCTTTCTTTTTTATATTTACGCAAAAACATTGTATTATAGTGTAAGAATTCGATTTTTTTGCTTTGCAAGGCACTTATGTGAACATATCCATTATATTGTATTACGAAATCAATAACTTGATGTATGTGTGAGTGGCCTATTAATAAAATAATCTGTTGTTATGTCATTATTGTGTGTGTGGGACATCAGCTTCTTCGGAAAAAAGACAAAAGTAAAAATACAGCTTTATTTTATTTTAAAAATACTAGAAAGAAAGCTTTAAATGTAATGGTACAGCAGTTTGGTAATAAAAAAATGTGCATTCTCAGAAATGTAAAATTAGCTAGCCTTGCAAGCGGACAGATCTCATTTTTAATGCCTGCTATAAAAAATAGCATAACATTCAAGTATAGCTCCCTTAGATATTCATTGAAAGAGATGTTTATCCCAAATTAACAGTAAAATGTCTTGGTATGTTTTTCCTAAATCTAATACAACATAAAGTGCAATTTCAGATGCTTTTATAGTTTTAAATGGCAGAAGACTATTGGTCGTTTCCTAGACTTAAGCATAACGCTAGCAGATGCCTATAACTAGATGTTTATGAGTTCATCTTTTATCAGGAAAGGCTTACGCTGCTGTTCAAACATTTGGGGTGCAAGGCTATTTATCAGTAAAAGCATTAACATCATTTATTAAAACATTGTAAAATAAAAAATCGAAAATGTATTTGAAAAACAATATCGTGATCTATATTACAATTTAATTTATTCCCATGTTTTTTCATTGTTATTATTCCAGTGTTCAGCATAACCTGATCTTTCAGAAATGTAATAATTTGATGCCCAAGAAACATTAATTACTGTGAATGTTGAATGTTTTCTGAAAACCATACTGCATTTCTGACAGATTTAGTGAACAGAAAGCTTAAAAACCAGCAAAGATTCCATGTTGTAAGTTTTTGTTTTGTTTTTGTCCAACAAACAAAATAAAGGACTGACCCAAACCTTTAAAAAGCAGTGTCTATTAAATTTGTTCTACTAAACTATAAAATATTCTGAATAAGACCCTTTAAAATCCATTTCTCATAAATGTTCATTTCCTGTTTCTACTATGCTAGTTTGAATCGTTCTTCATGTGCAAGCTAATGTTAAGAAGGAAACAAAACCTCATCAAAAATGACTCAGCATTTGACTGAATCAGTCATGTGATTTGAGAAGTTCTCTTGTTTTGGATTGTGTCCTGCATTTCCTTCATCATCTCACAGCACATTCTTGATCAGCTTCTGCTTTGAGAGGAAAAAGTTCTTCTAGAAAAGGAAACTGTCGAATGAGTTTCATCGTCCTCCACTGGCTCATTGGGGAACCTAAAAAGCAGACCACATTAGTATCTTCAATAGTTTCATGAGTTTTCTATCATGGTCTGTCAATACTCTCATAGAGTGAAATAGACATCAGCTACTTTTATTAGTGGTCTTCATTCCAGAAGTATTTTCCCATTTAATTTTCCCATTGTGATTTACAAAAAAATGTAATCGTGTCAAAAAGTCATTGGGATTTACTAATACAATACATTTTTAATAGCCGTGAGGCAAAAATGTACAACGTGACTATGAACTGATTTGAAGCAAAAAGTATTGAGTATATATTTAATGTACCAATTTATCTGCTACACTTGATTCTCTGTTCGGTGGACGTTTTTGTCAGAATCATGGGTAATGGAGTTTTTCATCAGAATTTCTGCTGTTAAACACTTTTTTTTCATTGGTGGAGGGTTTTGGCAAAATCGTGGGTAATGTAGTTTATCAACATGAATTTTACTGTTCAACATATTTCTCTGATTGGTCAGATTTTTTTTTGTTGTTGTCAGAATCATGGGTAATGTAGTTTTTTTTCACCATGGATTTTCTTCTGTTCAACATGTTTCTCTGATTGTTGGAGATTGTTTTTTTGTCAGAATCATGGGTAATGTAGTTTTTCACCATGGATATCTGCTGTTCAACATGTTTCTCTGATTGGTGGAGATTATTATTATTTTTTTGTCAGAATGATGGGTAATCTAGTTTGTTAATTAGACTGTTAAACAGTTTTGTTTTCACTAGGAATTCCTGAAACCTTATTATTATTATTATTATTATTATTATAAAAATAAAAAATAAATCAGTTTGAAATAAAACAGACTGATGGCCTCACAAAAAGTGTTTTTAAAGATTCAATAAGTTACATTTAAAAGTCTTCTCTGTGGAAAATGAATGATTCTTTTTTTTTTTTACTTCCATAAATCAACTATTCCACTTCATAAGACTGTAGTCTTACTGTCTTCTGTGTGAAACAGTCATATTGAGGCCACTCAGCACTAAAGCAGCTTCGGTGCCTGCCGAGACTCTCCTCTCTGCTTTAACATAGGACAGAGACACAGTATTCAGCATGGACCGCACTGAACGCCAATACAAACCTGAGAGACAGAGACAAAAAAAAAAGTGTTAAAAGAGAACACCAGAAGAACCACACAAAATCAAAATGAGCAACGATTCTCACTCTGAACATGCAGCACTTTCTTCAGAGAACAGACTGCATTAGGACAGGGACCTCTCAGTAACTCCACCTCAGATAAAGGCTCAGGCTGCAACAACATGCAAATATTCATGCAATAGGTGTTTAATGCGTCTATGTGGACATCTGTAAACACACACAAACCTCATTTCCTAGAAGAGCACTGACACAGGCTTGGGACGCATCGCAGAGGGACACAAGCTCATAACCTCCCTCTAACACCAGCACCACTCGACCTTCAGCAAGCTCCATTAACTTCTGCGTCAACCAACCAAAACCTGACATATATCACACAAAGTCTATAAATGTTCACATTCACAGATTTAGTGACAAACCCATCATACTGATAAAAATGGCATATTGAGTGTGGTACAGAAAGACATGAAGGCATTGTGTGTCATATTAAGAGTTTTAATGACTTGACACATTCATGGTAGCTGACATTAGCTAAATCATGACTGTACTTGTGGTAATAACTTTTCAAAAATGCACAGTCATTATAAGCTCTTCTGCTTCTCATTTTTAAAGCACTTTTTTTTCTAAAGGGGAATCCTAGAGAACAAGAAAAATGCAGCAAAAACAGAAATGCGTTCAGGGCAGGCTGAGATTGTATAAACATGCTCTTTCAAAACGATGAGATAATGAGCTAAAAGAAATGTTGATTATGAAAAAAAAGATTTGAATCGGTATTAAAAAGTAAATGAAAATAAGCGTTAAAAAAAAGGCTCAATTGGAAAACAAAACATTTCTATTCTACTATATTATTTGATATTTTGCACAGTTTCTGACACATACATTTAGCGGAGAGTCTGTATCCTCCTAGAGCAGCTGGATGACCCTCTGCAGCATCAAAACCAGCTGAAACCAGGACCACATTCGGGGAAAACTCATGAGCAATTGGCATGACTACCGTTCTGTAAAGAGAGAGAGAGAACATTTGACTTAACGACTGCCAATTTTTTTTTTTATGATGTAAGGCTGCACAATATATAGTTTTTAGCGTTGGTATCGCAGTGCGAATCTGCAATAGTCCCATCACAGGTTCTGCAATGTCAAATTGCATATTATAATTATAATTAACCAGAAGACACATTTCAGAACACATGCAAAGTTTAACCCTAATAGAGTGAAGATGGCTTGTAAATAAGTACGATTTCAAGCAAACTTAAACCACAAGAAAAAAAAATTAGCTTTAACAAATATAAATTGTATTTAATTATATATATATATATATATATATACACACAATGATGACTACGAAAGTCAACATTTGAAGTCAATTAAAAAAGTTTTTCAAAACTGTCCTAAGACAGGAATGGGTGCTGTTCAATAGTTTTAGGACAATAGGTTTTGATACACTTCAAATGCTGATTACTGTGTTATTTTACATTTGATTATTTTATGGCTGTACCTTGATACTGTTAGACTCTATAAACCATAAAGCACCATTTAAATCATTTGGATTTTTCTTCTATTGTATTAATTTATGCTTGTAATTTGTTTATTATTTTATATTGATGCATTTGCATAAAATAAAATGAGATCTCAAATTGTGTGTGGGTTTTTTTTTAAAAATCATCCGTAGTTTTATTCAAATCGCAATATATATTTCAGGAAAACAAAATATCACAATGCTATTTTTTTCAATATTGTGCAGTCCTACAATGATGATTTTTTTGGGGGGCCGAACTAGCCATTTTTTGTGTGACTAAAATGACACAAACAGTAGTAAGATGACAGCCGAACTGTACCTGAATGCAGCCAAGTATTCAGCGTCTCCCATTGGAGGTCTCAGTCCTCCCGACCAGGCCACGTTTACATTATAGCCTTCTCCTCTATCACATCCTACCTGTAGTATATGCATATAGCTTATATTTACAAGCAGACATAGCAAGCCCCAAATGAAAATTTTTGAGCCCACCATTAAATCTGTTTATTTACTCATGCAAATGTGTGTAAAATATATTTATTATATATTTTTTTTTATTGATTTCAGCAATATTATTGAACAATATGCAAATGTTTAGATGATTTATTTACGATACAGTTTGTAAAGTTATATTTTCCCTGTCTTTTAGTGGATGTTACCTGAGAGACGTGCTGTAGCTTGTTTATCAATATAATACGACATGCTCAATAAAGTTACAAAACTAACCCTGGTGGGATCTCCAGTACCCTTGAAAAATAAACCATCATCATAGCGATGCAGAGAGATATAGAGGACACTGGGATCTGTGTAGAATATCGTCTCAGTTCCACTGCCATGATGAACATCCTGAGAAAAGAGCAGAAGACTGCAGTGATTATAGTTTAAAAAAAAAACTTTTGTAAACATCACCTTCATACCCCAACCCCCCCCCCCTAGGTTTAAAGTAAAATGCGTAGCTTCTGTGTCTTCAGAATTTCATAAAATTTTATGGTCAATACCTTTCAGTAAGAGTGAAAATGTTGTGTGTGTGTGTGTGTGTGTGTTAGAGCAAGAGTGTGAGTGCGTGCGTTTCTTACCCAATCTACAATAAGGATCTTTTCAACCTTCAGTTGTTCCTGAAGCTGTTTAGCAGCAATGGCCACAGAATTAAAAACACTGGAGCCACTGAAACAGACAGAATGAGAGAAATTAATCCAGTTTTGACAGTGAGACTTTACATAATAGTAAAATTAGTGATATAATAGTGAATAAGTGATAACTTATTTGATGCACATTATTTAAAAAAAAAAAAAGTATATAGTAACATACAGCAATATATAATTATATACACGAGTCCAGAGATTTTGGGGACTTTTTCATATTTTTGGAAGACATTTCTTTGGTTCATCAAGGCTACATTTATTTAAACTGTCATTTGTTCTTGCGATGACAAAGCCGGGGTCTTAGCAACCATTCTCATATGCTGATTTAGTGCTCAAAAACATTTATTCCTGTTATTATCAAAGTAAACAAATTGTTGTACTGCATTGTATAGAATGCAATTTAATGTGAGAGTAACTGTATTTTTGAACATTTTAATGTTTCTGCTGATTAGAGGGGACCTATTATGCAAAAATCACTTGTATAAGGGGTTTAAACATAGTTGTGTGGCAACAGTGTGTGAATATAGCCAGCCTCTAATGGAAAAAATTATTTAATTCTATTTTTTATAATCACACTTGATAAAAACAGTCTGCAGAAACACTTTGATTGACATTCTCCCTTTGCAGGTCATCAAAGGGGGCATAAACAGCCCTAAGTCAAAAGCAGCCATCCCCCATTAAAGTTTTCAAACCATACCTGGTGAAGATAATGTCAACGACTAAAGAATATTTTTTTAGAATATCATGTTTTGTGTTTAACATGAAGAAACCTACCTACTCCACCACTTTTTTTTTTTTTACTACTGAGTATATTAAAATAAAGTAAAAATTCATTTAAATGTATACAATTTTCTGTTGCGCATCCTGTTTTTTTTTACTTTACACATAAATAGTTCAAATTAAAGTTGAGTTGACTGACAAAATTGTATTTGTCTGCATTTATATTAAGAGCAATGGTGGAAAGAGTACTGAAAAATCATACTCTAGTAAAAGTACCATTACTTGCCCCAAAATGTAGAGCAAGTAGTGTAAAATATTACTAGAGTAAATATTACTCAAAGTACGAGTAAAAAGTAGCCCTTTTAAAAGTACTCAAGAGTAGTGAGTATTACGATCTGAAAGGTTGATGCGTTTACATGCTATTTGTGCATGTGTGTGTGAAAACCTAACATTCTGTAGGGAATTTAGTGATTGTTTAAGGCCATCTGGTGATTTCAGTTCTCATACAGTAGATATATTCATATTCATCATCATCTAAAGTCTGGAATTGCATGTAATGATTTAGTGTCAACTCACAGTTTTTGAGAACGTGATGCATGGTGTCCTGGAGGTGTGACCACAGCAAAGCCATTCTATAAACGAACCAGAGAAAAACAAGGTATAAGATGTTTGTTTGTAGTAACAGAGGAATGAATGTTGAACTATAGTAATTTCACCCTCAGGTCTCCTCTGGCCACACACAGTGCCAGCTCCGTCACGCTGCCAACAGCCATCTTTAGCGACGCTGTATTGCTGGGATTCTTCCACTTTGTACCAATGTCCGTCTGACTTTGATATGGTTCTGGTCCAGTATAAAAACAAACAAGTTCTTCTGAATGGACTGAGAGTAGCTCCTCGACAGTGGCTGACCTGCCTTTAAGCAGCTAAAACACAAGCACGAGTGTAAATGTAACTGCAGTAAACTCCTTTAGCCTATATGAGTGCTTCGGTGATGTTTACCTTACACTGACTCCTGAGGCCACACTCTTGCAATCTCGACCAGATATTTGTAACTCGGTCAGCTTCATGAAGACCACAGCTGCTGTCTCTACAGTCACACTTATGCTTCATCATCTGAGAGTCATACACCAACCCTACAATGTATATGAAGTAAACATTTAGTATAAAAGTTCCTTATACTCAGATCAATGACAACGGGACATCTCAATTTTTCTAACATTCAATCAATCCATTGTTGCATATTTCAGGCAGATTGCCAGTCTGTGCTTCACTGGTATAATTACTTTTATTTCATTTTATATTTCATTGCCTATTATATTTGGCAATTAAAATTTGTTGTAATATTAATCAGTTATTGAATCGTTCACTCAACATATTAGTTTGATAACATTGATTTAAGGGTGGCAGAGTGGCTCAGTGGTTAGCACTGTCGCCTCACAGCAAGAAGGTCACTGGCTTGAGTCCCGGCTGGGCCAGTTGGCATTTCTTTGTGGAGTTTGCATGTTCTCCCCATTTTGGCGTGGATTTCCTCCGGGTTCTCCGATTTCCCCTACAGTCCAAAGACATGCTATAGGTGAATTGAATAAACTAAATTGGCCTTAGTGTATGAGTGTGTGTGAATGCAGGAGTGACTGGCTGTTTCCCAGTACTGGGTTGCGGCTGGAAGGGCATGCGCTGTGTAAAACATATGCCGTAATAGTTAGTGGTTCATTCCGCTGTGGCGACCTCCGAAATAGTATAAAGTAAATGAATGAATGATGAACACTGATTTATTTTGGAATGAAACAATACTAAATGGGCGACGCGGTGGCGCAGTGGGTAGCACGTTCGCCTCACAGCAAGAAGGTCGCTGGTTCGAGCCTCGGCTGGGTCAGTTGGCATTTCTGTGTGGAGTTTGCATGTTCTCCCCGTGTTCGCGTGGGTTTTCTCCGGGTGCTCCGGTTTCCCCCACAAGTCCAAAGACATGTGCTATAGGTGAATTGGGTAAGCTAAAATTGTCCGTAGTGTATGGGTGTGTATGGATGTTTCCCAAAAATGGGTTGCAGCTGGAAGGGCATCCGCTGCGTAAAACATATGCTGGATAAGTTGGCGGTTCATCCTGCTGTGGCGACCCCAGATTAATAAAGGGACTAAGCCGAAAAGAAAATGAATGAATGATGACAATACTAAATGTTGCTAAAAAAAAAAGCTTTCAAAATGTTTTGCATTGTGGGACCTTGATCTCTGCTCTAACTTCTCTGGTAGAAAACTGAACTCTGAAGGATAATAAAGTGATTTTATTTGACTTTAAAAAAAAAAAAAGATATGCAGGGTGATTCAAAAAGAAAACCACAACTTTGAAAATCGAGAACTCTGCAAAGAAGAAAAGGAGAGCTAAGCTCTTTCTGTCATCGATTTAAGGAAGCTCTGAAGTTTGAAAAAACTTTAAGTACTCTTCACATTGTTTAATTACCCATGGTTCCATCATGTTTCTTTGATTAAATACAGATTTTCAAAGTTGTGTTATTCTTTTTGAATCCCCCT
This sequence comes from Danio jaintianensis, assembly GCA_903798115.1. Lineage (NCBI taxonomy): Eukaryota > Metazoa > Chordata > Actinopteri > Cypriniformes > Danionidae > Danio > Danio jaintianensis. Next base: position 13,377,390 of record CAIGQV010019356.1, on the reverse strand, counting down.
GTATATAACAACCTACAATTTCCTTAATTTCAATGTCACTGCTTAGTGCTATTTGAAATGATCCTAACAGGAGAAAAAGAGCAGTTTTAGGCATTTTTCAGGAGTTACATCTATTCTGAAGCACAGAATAGAAAACTTAAATAAGATATTTGAAAAAGGACACTGATAAAAATGAAAGAACAGTTTGATCTACCTCTCAGCTATTGGTATTAATCTTGCACCTATTGTTGAATTCCTCATCTGACAAAACATTAAAACTTTCCCTTCCAGAGGGATGAGCCTTTCAAGGGAAGTTGGTCATTTCAAATCTGTGACTTCTAGAATAACGCATCTTTACATACATCAATTTTTAAACAATAAATTTTACTTTATTTCTGAAAAAAATCACGTTCATGAATTGTTCTCTAACTCTGATCAAACTGTAAATTACTGTATAAGAAATATTATTTTAATCATCCCAAACTAACTATTCTCAAGACACTTTCTCATCATCAAGTCAATGTTTTGACACCCTTTTTCCCATCCTCTACCTGTGGTGTAGCTTGGTTTTCTCATGACCAGAGCTGAGGCTGAATGTGAAGACAGATGTGTGTCAAAGGTGTCTGGAGAGGAATGCACACGTGAAACCTGCTGGTGAAATATTTTGTGTCTCCATTCCGAGTTTTCTCTCTGATGAACTCCCAGTCGATTACTGCAACAGCTTTCAAGCGGTGATTGAGATGAAATAAGTACTTCATCACTTGCTCTCTTTCTGAACCTTCCCAGATCTCCAGGAGACTCAGCCCATGCTGGGCGAACTGAAACCTAAGAAATATAATGAATATTTTATAAATACCTTCATCCATTCAGTTTGACCTATGGATAAGCCCTTCCCTCGAGCACAGAGGAGCCAATGGCCGTTGCACGAGGACCAGAAGTCTGACATCTTTAGGTTTCAGAACCATAGAAAAACTTTGGAAAATCTAAAGCTCCTATTGGATTGATGGTGTTTATGCTACAAAAATGGTAAAAGTTCATGCCTAGGGTACTTGTAACTCTGCTAAAATCACCTAGTTATTTAATTCAATCCTTATGTGGCTGTAATAGCCTGTCTCACGTAAGTTAGATAGGTTAGATAGGTAGCACTAACATTAGCTAGCTCATGCTAACATTAGCTAAAGTTAATTGCCACTAGCAAAGTGAGTTAAATGTACAATTATTTAATCTTTTCCTGCAGTATATTAATAATAATCATCATCATGGATGTTTTCATCTGTGATCTTGATGGCCCCCTCTAAACCAATTGTCATATTTCATCCCTTTCACTAACTAAAAAGCTAAATTTCCATGACCTATAATCAACTGATGGTTAAAAAAAATGTCAGTAATTTACAGTAATTAGCTCACAACCTAATTAGCTATATATGCAGTTCTGTCAGTGACCGCTTAAGCTACATTTTGGCTACTTTTCAAATGATAACTAGCTAGTCAACATTATAGCTTCATAACACTTTTTGACCTGCATGGCCAGTGGGACACAGTGAGCTTCAGGCACCACAGGATTTCAGCTTCTACTTTTAACATCCATCATTTGAAGTTGTCATTTTGTAGCCAAATCTCTTAAAATTTAAATCTTCCTGGCATGTTTACCTTACTTAACAAGTAAAGCTTAGCAACTGACTTATTGCTGGTTGACAAGCAGGAAAAAATAGCACTGAAAAATAGCCTAAGTATAACTACAGGGGGGACAAAACATGGTATATAAGTTACATTTTGAAAAATGGAATGTAAAATTTAAAAAACAACATACAAAAATTGCTGATATCTCATGACTTAAATAACATATATATATATATATAGAAATAAAATTCTCTGACTATCAAAGTCTGTAACAGACCTTTTAATATTCCGTGATATTGCAGAAACTTCATGACCATTGGGAACCCTGAAAACATCTTGTTTTTTCACACTGACAGCGTTCATGTGAAGACAGTTAACAACTCTGTGTTTGTCTGAGTTAGTAACAGTAACTAAGGGGTGAGGGGGCTCACCGGCAGGTTAATTAAACAGAAGTTCACCCAAGACGGTTAACCCAAAAAGGAAAATGTACTCACTATACAAACTACTCACTATTTACTCAAACCGGTTTGACTTTCTTTCTTCTGTTAAACACAAAAGAAGATATTTTGAAGAAAGCTAGAAACCTGTAACCATTGACATCTAGTAGGAAAACAAATATTATGGAAGTCAAAGGCTACAGGTTTCCAGCTTTCTTCAAAACATCTTCTTTTGTGTTCAACAGAAGAAAGAAAGTCAAACAGGTTTGGATCGTGAACCGTGAGTAAATGATGATAGAATTTTCATTTTTCTCAATTTAGATTTTTCCTTTAAAGCATCTAAAAAGAGCTCTTTGTGTTTTTATTGAATCGTGCACTTATCTCACCTTTTCTGGAAGGGTGTGTTGCTGGAATGTCTCTTGTGGCCACTGTTGTTGGTACAAGGGATGTACCAGTGTATAAGCCGGAGTGTGTATACGTGTGTATTGCTGTATATGAGAAGGTGCTGACTGGGTTTTGATTAAAGGTCTATGAGGCATTGGCGGCCACTGCTGCCCAGTAACTGTGACAGAGATCAAATGCAAATTACTTTCACCGTTCCTCATTTACACAGATATTATGCTCTCAAAATGTGGATGTACCTGTGAAAATATGTGGATATAAAGTGAAGAACTGCGGCTGTAAAGCAGTGGCAGCATATGCAGGCCAGAGGACGGGGTTCTGAATGCCAGTGTGTAGAGGAGACTCTTCCTGAAGAAACGAGCAGTATTTTTCAGGAATGCATTATATTGATTAAAAGTCTCAGTAAAGACATTTATAAAGACATGTTATTTTTCCCTGTAGTGAATTAAACTGAATGAAAATGAGAAATATGGCATCTATAATTGAAATAAATAAAGTTTACAATTGTTTACCTGTAATAACCCAGTGTCAAACATTCTATTTAGTAAAGAATAACAGCTTTTTAAAAAATGTAAGCAGCACAACTGTTAATATTACTAAGAAAATGTTTCTTTGAGAATCACATCAGCGTATTAGATCATTTCTGAAGCATCATGCGACACTAAAGACTGCAACAAATATAGTTGTCATCACATGAACAGATTATTTTAATATATATACAATATATTATTTTAGTAATATTTTAAGTAATATTTTATTACTTAAAATATAGTCACGCACAATCTAACATAAGAAGTGTTGGGTAAAAATAAATTAATATATTACAATTTTAAGCCTAAATTACTCTTTGAAAAAAAAAAAAAAAAAATGCAAACATATTTACATACTTAGATACAAAAATGCTTATAACATACTTTTACACTTTCCTCAAAAGGTAACTAAGTAACACACTTAGTTGCATTTTTAATTAAGATTGTAATATATTACTTTTCCCCCAAAACTGCCATTGAATAATGCTTAATTATGTAAGAAGCCGTAACAGTAACACACCTTGTCTGATGATGCACTGTAGGTTGGGGTTTGAATCAGCTCTTGGCAATTCATATGTTTATCTAGTGATGAAACTGTAGCAGAACTGGCAGAAACCACTACAAAATAAAAACATCAGGAGCAAAATTACACAATTACTCACAAATCATTTTTTAATCTCAGTGTTTTAGTTTAGAATATAGAAAAAAAAACATGACTTTATGGAGGAATTAAGTGAATTCACACCCATGGAGTCTGGAGCTCCGACAGCAGGGGGCGCGCTGGTTTTACGTTGCAGTGGATTCTGTCTCCCCGTCATACTTCTCTTTGATCGTAGCTTCAGGATAGGCTCAGAGGCTACACACACACGCACGCACACAAACACGCATTTTTATGATCAAATTATAAACATTAAGATTGAAATTCGTCAAGTAATTTTCAGGCAAGTTTGAGTTGATGTGCAGATGCGCCACCTGTTCTTCTTAATGGATTGTCCTCCTCCTGTCCGTCTAATTCACGCTGCTGTTTTTCCTGACCTCTAGATGTCCTGAACACACCAACAACGAAAATACTCCAGTTTAAAATCGAAATTAATTGCATTATAAGCTTCATATATGTGACCCTGGTCTTAAAAGCTGTCCAGGTATATTTGTAGGAATAGCCAACAGTAGCCTACATTAGGCTATATGAGTGAAAATTGATTTCTCTTATGCCAAAAACATATTATACATATATACATATAATATTAATATGCATTTTCTCAATATTTCGATTTTTTAACCCTCAGATTCCAGATTGCAAAAGTTGTATCTCAGCCAAATATTGTTCTGTCCTAACAACCCATAAATCAACACAAAGCTTATTTAGCTTTCAGAAGATTTATAAATATCTCAATTTTATTTAAAAAGGGACTGTTATGAAGTTATGATGTTTTGTGGTCCAAAGTTACATATATGCATCAAAGATTAGAAGAAGTTCTTAAACAGCAAGGGGTCAATTGAAATGATCTAGGCACATGGTCTAACTTAAGACTTGTCCGAATTCACTTTTGCTATTTTAAGGACAAGAAAAACAGTCTGTACACCAGGTGCATAGTCAAAAAGGGTTGTCCTTATTCTTCTAATGAGTTATGGGTGTGTTTTGGCCATAAAAACCAATCAGAGTTTCATCTCAAATGCCCTTTAAGAGTCTGAGAGTCTCTCAATAGGGCATTCGCTATTTACATGGCAGATTTTGTAAGCAGAAAAACTGAACACTTCACTAGCGAGAAAATGGTTAAAGGCCATCATTCTGTGATCACCCTCTTCCATTCGGCTTTATCCTTTCCACCATGGATTCGGGAAACAGGTAGTTGCACACGCCCATATCCATTACATATTTAATTTTGTAATTTTATTTGTTACGCAGAAAGATTTATTTTAAATCTATTTTTGATTTCAGTTCTAATTTCCAGCAAACTAATAAATGAATAATAAAAATGAAGTGTGGTCAAAAAACTGTGACAAATCAAAACACACTTCCTATTTTTATGCCCTATGGTGATGCACACCTCTTTAAACCCCGACAGATGGACAAATCTAAACACAAAATGATAAAAAAATGGCGACCCCTTTTTTATAAAAGATAAAAAAAATTATATATGCATAAAATAAATATTGAAAATAATAACAACACTAAACAAATGTAAATTGTTATGAATAAGCTGGAACAGAACCAGATTCCACCAAAGCACATTGCGCCAGATGTTTAATAGGCCCCCCCCAAAAAATAAGTCATGCATATTTAGAATCTAAAAAGAGACTCTGTTTAAGCATCACAGCGCAGGTCCCAAATATGTAAGTATACAAAAATGGCAAGTGAGATTTAATCTTTAATAAATTTATCCAATTGTAAAGCCCAAGAATTCAGTAATGATGAAAGACCCTAAAGAGGTTGACAAAGGTACTAATCATTGCAGAGTAATTGCAGGTTTATTGTTACTAACCTGTGCTGCTTATTGCAGATATACTCATACAGCTTTCTTCTCACCGAGAGACTGCAACCAGCACCTGCTGAGCAAAACCATCTAATCAGAGTTCAGATGGACAATAAATTTAAGGCTTGGAGACAAATGCTTAGATGATTAAAACGGTTAAGATTTTTTTCTTTTCTTTATACTTTTTATATTTCTTTATATTTAATTTTAATATGTTTCTGTAATTTCTATATGGGTTTATTGTTTTGAGTATTTAAGTTGCAGTCCAATTATATTTTGACAAATTTGTTATAAAAAAAGTTAAATATCACCCATTAAAAGGATAGTTCACCCAAAAATGTCCAAAAATCTCAAATAGTTCCGAACCTTCATGAATTTCATTTTTTTCTGTTGAACACAAAAGAAGATACATTGAAGAATGTTGGAAACTGGGTAGCCACTGAAATCCATAGTTGATAAAAATTACTATGGTAGTCAATGGTTACAGGTTTCATTCTTCAAAATATCTTCTTTTGTGCTCAACAGAAAAAAAACTCAAACAGGCTTGGAACAAGTGAGATGATGACAAAATGAAATTAGTAAAGAAAGCATGAGAGTACTTTGTTCGCTCTTTTTCTTCAAAGGCAGTTTGTCCTCTTGTGTGCTCCTTCTCCCTCTCTCCAGCGTCCGGTGCTGCTGATTGTGAGACATCTGAATGATGAGGATGACATCAGTGTGTTAGTTAAGAACAGGCTGGCAGAGCGCACCAAACTGACATTGCCGTATCAGATTTCAATACATTTTATGAAGTTCTTTTTTAAAGCCAAGTAAAAAAACATTAATTAGTAATAAAAAAGAAACAAACACAATATGTACAAATCAACATCAAAAAATCTTAAGGATTAATAAAAAATAAAAAAAACACTTTTTAAATGTCTTAATTTTGAATAAGAAGCAAATCTATCTGTATTTAAGGATGTTCGTATTAGAAAACAAACCCTGAATTTTTTTGCAGTGCACTGAAACATTAAATGCTGTGGGATGTTTCTGCCCTGACTTAAAGGGATAGTTCACCCAAACTTTTTCATTTACTCACTTTTTACTCTCTCAAATGGTTCCAAACCTGTATGTGTTTCCTACAATAGATGATATTTTGAAGAAAGCTGAAATAGGAAGCTGAAGTAGGATACTATGGAAGTCAATAGTTACAGGTTTCCAGCTTTCTTCAAAATATCTTCTTTTGTGTTCAACAGAAGAAAGAAAGTCAAACAGGTTTAAAAACAGGTGAAGAGTGATTACATGATGACAGACATATTCTAAATACATTTTGTGGGACTTTTTAGGTCTTCACACACTAATGAGAAGCCTATGTATTTATTCAATGTTTTTATCTTGTTAGCTGTGAAGTAAATCATTCCATCATTTAGATTTATGATTTAATTTGCAGCAGACGACAGTAAAAAAAAAAAAAAAGGTGTTGATTAGCACAACCCTCCTCAGTCTCTGATACTCCAATAAATTCAGCAAAGCAACACTTACTTTACATCCAAAGACAAAAGAAAACAGTTAAAAATAGTTCACCACAGTTCACCCAAAGCGAGAGCACGCTAAATTGCTTTCCGTGTCTGCAGTGTCCTCTGTATTTGTTTTTATATGAAGCCTACACATAGCGAAACATCATCAGCGTTTAGTTATATGTCACCGCAGAAACCATGCTGCACTCAATCTGGGCTGGATCACTATGGTAACCATCCAGCTGACGAGGAAGTGCTCTATTAAGGGCGCACATTGAAGAAACCCATCCACTTCCTGCAGCTAAAATTAGATTTGTTTGTCTGATTTAGGGGTGATTTATGTAAGTATGGTATGCTATTCTCATCCTACAATTTGCCTGACCTATATTTGGGAAACATGCAGACGATCAAGTCAAAGCATCAAAAAAAGAGAAAAGCACAAAACGTCTACCTTCTGAAATGTTGGAGTGGTGTTTGTAACCTCAAAGCTTTTATTTTGACATCCATAAATGCTGAATGATGAATAAAAAAAGTTTTTAAAAAGTCTCAACTTAAAAATCAAAACTTTGTAAAGTGACCGATGCATAAAATAAAAACTTCTACAGTACAGTAGATTAAAGTCCTTCTTAGAGTTTTAAGTTTTTGAAGACAAGCCAGTCAATTATAGATATATTTTTTACATGTCTGTCATGTAACAATATTAATTCATTCATTTTACTTCGTCTTAGTCCCTTTATTCATCAGGGGTTGCCACAGCAGAATGAACTGCCAACTTATCCAGCATATGTTTCACACAACGGATGCCCTTCCAGCTGCAACCCAGTACTGGGAAACATCAATACACACTCATTCACACACATACACTACGGCCAATTTAGTTTATTCAATTCACCTGTACTGCATGTCTTTGGACTGTGGGGGAAATCGGAGCACCCGGAGGAAACCCATGCCAACACGGGGAGAAAATGCAAACTCCACACAGAAATGCCAACTGACCCAGCCGAGGCTCAAATTAGCGACCTTCTTGCTGTGACGCTAACCACTGAGCCACCGTGCCACCCCACATGTAACAATAATTTTAATCAAATCAAGAAATCTTACTCAAAATATTCTGTGTAAATACTCTAAATTTTCTAAATACTCTCAAATTTCTGTATCTGTAAACTGACCAATACTTAAACATAATACACACTTTCACAAAATGAAATAAACTTGTCTTTTATATGACAAGCAACTCTCTGATGATTTGTAGTGCATTGCTTTGGATAAACACGTCTGCTAAATGAGTAAATGTAAACGTAAGCCAGCTACAGTACAGATATATGACTGTCCTTCTCAGAGATTAAAGATAATTAGCACGCTAGGTGATTATAGATCGATTTCTGTTTGTCGTGTTGACCAATAATACTAATGAAATCAAGAAACCTACTCAAAATATCTGTAAATAGAGTACTACTCTAAATACTCATATTTCTTAAAAGTTACTGAAAAAGTTCCCTCAAAAGTTACATGTGTCACAACTACTTCAATACTCCAAAAATATCTCTTATGTTTCTATGCAAAACTTCAAAAGACTTTTCGGTGAGTAAACAAGTCAAATAAAGTTTAATCACTTACCTGTCACGGCTGCATATCTTTTATACCTCTAATATGTATTTCCGGGCATCAAGTGCTCAAAACCAAAAACTAAAACCAAACATGCATTTGTTCTCTCTAGCTGTGCACACTATTGAACGAATAGCAGAAATCTGAAATGCAAGCACCTGCAGAAACACTGGCGCTCCACTACTGTGAACTCCAAAGGTGTGATTTAGCTGAGTGACATACAGAACAGCTGCATTTACTGACTGAAGCCCCTCCTGCTCAGCTTCCTCTCCACTCACTACATCAACAATTGTTCGCTTCTCTCAACAAATCTATTAGTGATTTCACTTGGAATCCCTGAGCTGTACATGCAAAGGATATCTTAATGTTTGCATTAGCCACAGTATAGCTTGGACAATGGTTTTGCCGTCAGAGTCACATTAAAGAAGAGTGTGTATTTGAAAGATAAGGAAGGCAAGGCGCGCAAAATGATCTGGTGCCACCCTTACCGTATTGTTGAATAAAAGAAGTTTATTCTGGGATGGAGAAGAGAGTCAGTTAAATATGTGAGATGTCAGGTGGATGACCTACCACATTTGTTTTAAGCATCAACATAAATATGTTGGTTTTGTTTTATTGAGGACATGTCACAGATGATGCTTGCTGAAGTGATGACATTTGCTCAGCCAAACACTCAACCCACAAAGGTCTGATGATCTCAGGGTGCTTCATCCAATGCATGATTCTGCCGTTTTATTGAAATGTCTTCACGTGTCAGTTTTTGTCATGTATTTAAGAAGACATCTTGAAATATATATAAAAACTCACAAATGAATCCTGTGAGGGCATGCTTGTATTCAGCATCCATTCTATAAAATCACAGATTATAAAACAACTGATATTTTATTGGTTAAGAGTATGATTGAAGGGTTAGTTCACCCAAAAATGTTAATTCTGTTATTAATTACCCACCCTTATTTCGTTTCAATCCCCTGAGACCTTCTTTCATCTTCAGAAGACAAATTAAGATGTTTTAAATCAGAGAGCTCCCTCATCCTCCATAGACAGCATAAGAGGTTCAATGTCCAGAAAAGGAAACATAAACATTGTAAAAACATTCAACAGCGATTCAACTGTAATAAAATATGAAGATACAAGAACATTTTTGTTCATGTAAAAAACGACTTTGCTCCTCCCCCAATCAGGGTGTGCATTTACTACTGACAATGACACTTGTGTGTGACACTGCTGACTGGCAATATGTCGTAATGATCTTTCTAAACGCGCACCCTGACCTGACTTGAAAGGGAAGATATTGGCGAATAAAGTTGTTTGTCAAAATTCATTAATTCATTCATTTTTTTTGCGGCTTAGTCCCTTTATTAATCTGGCGTCGCCACAGCAGAATGAACCGCCAATTTATCCAGCATATGTTTTACGCCGCGGATGCCCTTCTATCTGCAACCCATCACTGGGAAACATCCATACACACTCATTCACACACATACACTACGAACAATTTAGCCTACCCAATTCACCTATACCGCATGTCTTTGGACTTGTGGGGGAAACCCGAGCACCCGGAGGAAACCCACGCGAACACGGGGAGAACATGCAAACTCCACACAGAAACGCCAACTGACCCAGCTGAGGCTCGAACCAGCGACCTTCTTGCTGTGAGGCGAACGTGCTACCCACTGTGCCACCGTGCAGCCCGTTTGTCAAAATATTACACCTAATATATATATTTTTTATTGAGCCACTTTGGAGTGGCTCAATAAAAAAATATATATTAGGTGTAATATTTTGTATCTGGTGACTGTGCAGGCCATGGGAGATGTTTAACTTCACTTTCATGTTCATCAAACCACTCTGTCACCAGTGTTGCTGTGTGTATTGATGCATTATCATCCTGATACATGGCACAGCCTTCAGGTTAAAATGTTTAAACCATTGGGTGCATATGGTCCTCCAGGTTCGGTTATGGCAGTGATGCGCCCATCTAGCACAAGTATTGGGCCTAGGGAATGCCATGATATTGCAGCCCAAACCATCACTGATCCACACCCCATGCTTCATTCTGGCATGCGACAGTCTGGGTGGTATGCTTCTTTGGGGCTTGTCCACAATATAACTTTCTTGGATGTGAAAAAGACAGTGAAGGTGGACTCATCAGAGAAACATGCTTCACATTTGTACACGTGTATTGCAATATTTTAAGCAAAACTGTGTTATTACTCTGCTAATTAAACCTTTGCACTCTGCTTTTACTGGTGGAATGTACAATCAATGAAGATTGGCAACCAGGCTGGTCAAATTTACCCGTGAAACCTCCAACACTAAATTGGCCAGTGTTTCATTGTCCAACACCTGTATGTAATAGATGCATTCATGTAAAGAAAGAAAGTTACGTTTTGATTGAACATAAGCACTGTTTGCTAATGTAAAATTATTTTATTAGGTTTTTACCCACTTATATTGTATTTATAATGAAAAACAAAGAACTATATTTTGTTAAAATTATAGCCTTTATAGGTTACTTTTGTTAAAATTAAGTGTTTTTGCAAATAATAAAAAGTAAAAATCTGCCAAAGCTTTAAATGTCTACATTACTTCCTTTTTTTTCTATTTTACTCTTGATTTTTCTCACATTTTCAATCACAGTGTTGTCCTCTCCCTCTCATGTTTTCTCTCTCTGAGCTGGTAAGCTGAAACATGAGGCAATTCACAAGTCATTTACTAGAAATTGGTGAAACCGTGGCTTTTTGAATAGTTGTCACCCCAGCATTTCTACTTGAATCCAACAAATGTTTTTCTTTAAGCTTTCGTAAATCCACATTCAAATTTGATCACATACACAGTCATACACTGTACAATTTGCAGTGAAAAGCTTATATAACCTCCCCTGACCTTAAAAAACTAAAATAATATCAATAAAAATCTAAATTATGCAGTATAAAATGAAGTTAAAAAAACAGACAGACAGTTTTAGATATAGAAAAAAACTCTGTATATAGTAAACTCTGCGTGCTGTTATTTAATGGCCCTTATTCATACGCTGGAGCTCAGCATGCATTTAGTGTTCCTGTGTGAATGTTTGTGTTTGGTTTTGCACCTGCCTTACCGCTTTACAGGAAACTTTAACCTCACTTTCTCATTCTCTGTCTGTATTTTTTATCCAGTTTTGTCTCTGCAGATACCTGGGCTCTTTGCTGAGACAGCAGAGAGGAGGACAATGTGGTTTTACTCAGAAACACACACGAGCAGGCCGCCCCATATAAGAACCACCCCAGGCCACTCGCACAACCACCTGCAAATGCATCCCCCGGCTGACTTGCAAAACTTGCAAAAGCTGAGAGTCCCATATGTCCTTAAAAATACTATTTCGTAAACACCTGTATTGACCTCACCGCATTCCACAGCAATCGGCCTAAAGTGTGCATCTATGGGTGTTTGTGTGTAAATGACATTTCACTGACACACTGACATTCATGCATGAGCCAAACAGAGGAGACACGATGCAGAGGGGGGTTTCCACTCAGTGCGTGGGCGATTTAGTTTAATAGCTTCATACTGACATTTAATTAGTTCATTTTACTTATAAACCTAATACAGTGTGACAAACAAGATTTGATTACATTACCAAGAATTAAATTGGCCTTATCACGGCTGTGTGACATTAAAACATGACTGTTTAAAAACAATGTATGTACTATTTCTCATGCTGTAGCTGCAATGTATAAGTAATTATAGTTTAATCCATCTTTTAACTACATGTTAAAGGAACACTTCACTTTTTGGAGGGTAAATTTGGCTCATTTTACAAGTCACCTAGAGTCACCTACCATTTTTGAATCAATTCAATCTCTGGGTGAGCTCTTTTAGCTTAGCTTAGCATAGATCATTAAATCGAATTAGACCATTAGCATCTCGTTTAAAAAATTAAATAAAGAGTTTTGATAATTTTCCTATTTACAGAACAGTCCTGCTTTAAGTAGGAAAATTATATCTTTTTTTGAGTGAGATGCTAACGGTCTAATCCAATTCAATGATTTATGCCAAGCTAAGCTAAAAGTGCTCCCACCAGACCTGGAGATTGAATTAATGGATTTAAAAATGGTACAACTCATCTGTTTAACTCTAGGGGACTTGTAAGTCCCCTGCGGAGCCTGTTTCCAAAAAGAGTGCAGTGTTCTTTTAATGCTTAAACGTAGTGAAAACTACATTGATTTGAAGTGTTTTGTAAAGTAGGCGTGAGGTGGTTTGTAATGACGTCAAATACCATACTAATGTCTAAAGCTGAATCCCACAAAGACAGACTGTATCGTATTTTATATATAGACTCACTGGACACTTTATAATGTACACCATGCTAGTATCAGCTCTAGGAATGGTGTTGTGGCTTTGATTCAACAAGGTCTTGAAAATATTCCACATATAGTTTGGTATATATTTCATATATATTGGCCCTTTGTCACCAATAATTTTTCTGGACAGAGTTTCAAGGCGCAGCCTTGGGCTGGAGGGGGTCTGGTTCGGGGACCTTAGGATCTCATCTCTGTTATTTGCAGACGATGTTGTTCTGTTAGCTTCAGCAGCGGCAGCAGTAATGCGGTTGATACCGGTCCGTTGTGGTAAAGAAAGAGCTGAGCCGAAAGGCAAAGCTCTCGATTTACCGGTCTATCTACGTTCCTACTCTCACCTATGGTCATGAGCTTTGGGTCATGACCGAAAGGACAAGATCTCGGATACTAGCGGACGAAATGAGTTTTCTTCGCAATGTGGCAGGGTGCACCCTTATAGATAGGGTGAGGAGCTCTGTCACCCGGGAGGAGCTCGGGCTCCTCCACATCGAGAGAAGTCAGCTGAGGTGGCTCGGGCATCTGTTTCGAATGCCTCCTGGACGCCTATCTAGGGAGGTGTTCCAGGCATGTCCCACCGGGAGGAGGCCTCGGGGAAGACCCAGGACACGCTGGAGGGACTATGTCTCTTGGCTGGCCTGGGAACGCCTCGGGATCCCCCCGGAGGAGCTGGAGGAAGTGTCTGGGGAGAGGGAAGTCTGGGGTTCTCTCCTAAGACTGCTGCCCCCGCGACCCGGCCCCGGAAAAGCGGTTGAAAATGAATGAATGAATGAATGAATATATTTTGGTCCATCACGACACGAAAGCATCACACAGTGGCAGCAGATTTGTCAGTTGAACATCCATGATGTGAATCTCCTGTTCCAGCACATCCTGAATGTGCTCTACTGAACAGAGATCTAATCATTTTTGTTCTCCATTTAGCAGATCCTCTTAAACACATCTACAAGTCTAAATGCATTGAGTTGATACCATGTGATTGTTATTTTTTCATTTATTAGGACAGGACAATATAGATTTTACAGCAAGCAATATGGAGAAATGAGGGATTAAAGGATCAGGTAAGGACCATGACCTGTGCTATATGTCTATAGTAAGACAATGGTTAAACTGTTAAAAAGTTGAAATGCTTATACTTCACTTCGGCAGAATTTTTTTTTTTTAACGCTGTGTTTTATCTTACATTCCAAATTTTGCTTGTGGCAAGAAAAGAGAATGTAGGCTGCATTTTAACCAGACACCTGGATAGGAAAACTTAGATTAAAGCGAAGCAAATTCTCAGTAGGCAGAACGTTGATGTTCACCAGAAAACTGCTCTATCAGCCAGGGCACACTTCCAAGACAACACCCGCTGTATTAATACCCAGACAGAAATAGAGAGGGGACAGGGGTTGATAAGGCAGACATTAATTTTTCAGTTTTTACACAACTTTATCTAAAAGACATTCAGCACCCCGCCCTGACTTAGGCCCATGTTTACATACTAAAACAAACACACACACCCAACTTCACTTTAGGTCAGCTTGCCCAAAATGCATTATATTCTGTAAATTTAAGGCAGATAATGATATTTCGGTACATTCATTCATTCGTTTTCCTTCTGCTTAGTCCCTTTATTCATCAGGGGTCACCACAGCAGAATGAACCGCCAACTTATCCAGCATATGTTTTTACACAGCGGATGCCCTTCCAGCTGCAGCCCAGTACTGAGAAACACCCATACATACTCATTCACACACATACTATACACTACGGCCAATTTATAAGTAGAAGCTCTGTCACGAAAACAAATTCCTCGTATGTGTGAACATACCTGGCAATAAAGCTCTTTCTGATTCTGATTCTGAAACCAGTGACCTTCTTACTCTGAGGCGACAGTTCTAACCACTGAGCCACCGTGTCACCCTATTTTGGTATATACTGTTTCAGGGAATACATTTTGGGTAAACCAAATTTCTATTCTACTACGTCAAATTTTATTTAAACAAAACCTTTCACTGTATCAGAACTTGCATATTTCATTTAAATATCAGGTTGGACAAGTCTTTACATCAGTACTGGTGCAAGATGTATGCTGTCTTTGTATAATTGAATTTTTATGTTTTAAAGATTTTCATTTAACTTGCTTTTTTATTTTATATTAACTGTTATTGTAAAATGTTAATATTTTTATTTTAGCTGTAAATGAATGTTTAAGTTCCATCATTTTCTTTCAGCTTACTGATCGATTTATATTTTAGATTTATGAATTTACTTCACGTCAGTAACAGGTTCTCAGTACAGCGGCATGTTGCCACCAAAAAGGCCATACTGTATATGGTATATGAACTTTTTGTGTCTGAGCAGTAACGGTAAAATATTTTTTATTTGTAGAAAAATGTTCAGTATAATTCTCATGCAAGCTTTACTTAGAGTTCACAGCAGTACTAGGATGTACCAATGATGTTTAGCAGATTCAATGCCCTCCTATGTGAAGACTCATGCAATCCCTGGAGAGATGTAGAAAAGTCCTGTTTCTGATTTTGGAGACCATCTGAAGAGTTTACTGAGCTGAATTCTACAAGTGATCACATGACTTCACTGACCTGGGTTCAGTCTTCCCTCCCTCCCCCTGCTGGGCTCAGCAGACCATCTACTCTGTGGCACAAGGAGGCACATCTTATCTCCTGCTCCCCGCAAGCCAACGAAAATCAGCCTACGCTCTGCTAACGATCCTCCTGTGACTGTGAGCCCTGATAAACTCCATTTTCTCCTGATTCTCTCTCTCTCTTTCACACACACACACACACACACACACACACACACACACACACACACACGCCACAATGAGATGACGGCTCTCAGGCTGCTGGAGAAAAAAAAAACATGTCTGCTCTGTATTAAATATCTGAGAGGTGCTCAAAGATGAGATCTACCACTCAACTAAAAACAAACTCTCAAATAACAATCCAAGCGATTCCCCTCACATCCAGCCAGTGTTGTTTCAGTAGCTGCTTTCAAAAAGCTTATTTCCTCATTTTGAAAGTCATTTGAAGTGTCCAAATATGCCTATTTCCATAGCATTTATAATTGGGAAAAGTGTGTAAGCAGCTGTGACGTGACCTCAGTAAACTGAACAGGTGTGTACAAAATTGCATTTTATCTGGGTATGTACTAAATTTGGGTTAAAGCTTACTTCACTTAACTCTTAAAAAGCCTTTTTAGATCAAATGAATATGGGTAGTATAGTATTGTTCATAGTACATTCACCATGTTGATATGACCTATGAGCATCAGTTGGGTTATCGCAGCATTCACAGGCCTCACCCATATACTCTACGGCACAGTAAACTTTCTGTACATTGGATCCACACTTTAGAATTTTTAGTGGAAATAGTAGGTCATGGTATTTTTTCCACTTTGTGAATACTATGGCACATCTAAAATCACACACTATTGTATAAGCAGAAAAAAGTGTGTGAAAAGTGTATTTACAAATTCACAGCAAATATAAAAGTGTACGCAAAACGATACATGCATACTGATGTAACATTTGTCTAGTGAAATTCTGAAGTAAACATCTGACAATCTCTTTACTATCCCATGAGGCCACTGGAGAGTATTTGCGAATGGCTGCGAACGTGGCTCTTCAGATTCTGACTCGAATGAATTTTGAATGCATTTTCCCAAATAATAACATTTTACTGTAATTAATCGTGTACATATCGCTGTAGGCCTACTGGATATTGTACAATGGGGAAAAGGTGCATAACCGCTGTAGTTTGCTAAAAGCAATAAATTAGAGAAGGAGGGAAAACATACAAAACAATCAAGCCTAATTTCTGAAAATGTTTGCTGAACAGATGAAGTGGGCTAGGCTTAGTAAGTAATTTATTCCTGCGCAAAATTTAAATCCTACAGTTCGCAAAATGACTACTTCTATATAAAAAGGGACGTTTAAATAAATGCTAATAAAATTCAAATAAAGCGTTTAACAAAACAAATTCATTATAATTATTAAAATATTCTCTGACCGTTCCTGTGTTCCTGGCGGCTGTGTTCAGAGTGGGGTTCCAGTGGATTTAACATTGCTGTCTTTAAACTGCTGTCAGCGTTCTGATTTTGCAAAACCAGAAAAAGTAAAAGTAACAACTGAGAATACAGCTGATATTGGAAGTTTAATGGTGCCTGGAAGAGAGCGCCAAAAGGATAGACTCTTTCAGGCGGATTGCCTCAGCGTGTCGAACATCCCCATCTAGTGGCCACAAGCATGAAATGAAAGTGGGTCGTCAAAGTCAATTTGTCACAGTCCCCCTGAGTTTCGCGGGACATTTTCATGCTTTCTGCGACAAAAATGAATGATTTTGCATTGCCTCTTCTTAAAAATTGCTTCAATGTTTCACTATTTCTTGTTTATGAGTTTAAAATATATATAGCCCAGGCCAACTATACTACATTTGATGCACGAATGAGTCTTAATGTTCAAAACTAAAAAAAACTTTTACGTTAACAAAATAATGAGCACATTATAATATTAAAGTCAATGTAGGTTGTTTTTACATGACGTCATTGATGACGCGCGAAATTCAGATGGAGGGCAGGAAGTGATTCTTCTACATAGGAATCACTATCAGAACATCAAAAATATTTATGTTTTATGTTGGCTAATTTCTGTTTAGAAATTGGCTGAAAAACGAAAGAAAAGGCGGCATGTACATATTTTTGAAAACCATTGGAATTGGAATCAAATCACTGAAATCATTGGAATCCTTTGGTGGTTTCTATTGTTGTTGTTGTTTACTGCTGTTTTCATCTGGGCTTGAGCAAATATTTCTTTCAAATGTAGGCTATTGAGAAAAAATGTATATGTATATATAAATGCAACATGGCGAAGAATATTACGTGTTTGTTGCTCGAATTGTGCCACCGAGCAACATTCCGGGTAACCGGCACAGACTGGCGCCCGGTTAGCTCGTGCACTCACTGAGGCAAGGAGGCCCGTGCACGCTTTGGCAGGGTGCTACACGGGGCTCTGAGGATCCTTAGGGAAACACGGGAGGCCGGTAGTGGGACCTGCTGCCAGGGTTATGATGGGTGGGAGCAGCATGGCCCACTTTACCTTCTATTTTAAACTATAGTTTTAAACTTTAGTTTACTATAATTTAAAATAGAACATATGGTAACTGTAGGCCTGTTTGTTGAAATGTTGTGGTTTTCTTTTGTTTTTAGCAGGGTTATTGAACAAAGAAGACTTATTTTAACTGTGTGTTGCACTGCGGTCAAGCCAGCTACGATTCAGAGCACAGTCAAGACCACCGTGGTTTATTATGAGCGCACAGATTAAAATGGCTTTTTTGTTTTCTTTCTATCCATAAGTTTATCTTTCAGATCGTTGTTTTCATTTGATTTTGCAGGTCAAACTAAATAAAATATACTCTTTCTAAACAACTGAATTGTGTTTTATTTGTCCTAGCCCTAAAATGTGTATTCTTTTCAAAATATTTCCAGAGGGTGGCTTAACGGAAATAAGACTTTTTGTACAACATAATAGTTTAAATAACTCATTTCTAACAACTCGTTTCTTTTCTTTGGTGACGGTGCATGTATTTTTCTACTTGTTTTGCAAGATACTAGTATTCAGTTTAAAGTGCAATTTCAAGGCGTATAGGTTAATTAGGCAAGTCATTGGACAACTATGGTTTGTTGTGTAGCCAATCGGGAAAAGGAAAGAAAAAATCTTAAGGGGGCTAATAATGTTGACCCAGTGGTAAAAAAACAACAACATGCTTTTATTCCATCCAAACTAAAAGAAAATAAGAGTTTCCCCAGCCAGAAGGAAAAAATATATTAGGAAATACTGTGAACATGTCATTGGTCTGTTAAACAGCACTTGGGGAGTACTTAAAAAAAAAAAAGGATACACATTTCACAAGAGGGATTAATAACAATATGACATCACCAGAACCACGTGATTGCAAACAACCTATAGGTCTATACAAATACAAATCACTGAAACAGAAAAAGGGTCTGCGTACAACATGACAAAAGCGTTGCTGCTTCACCTGGAGGTAAATAACTCTAAAATAGTAATAGGAAATAGGAAATTACATCATTTACTCACCCTACCACTTGTTCCACACCTGCTTGAGTTTCTTTCTTGTTCTAATGAACAGTAAAGAAGATATTTTGAAGAATGTTGGAAACCGGTGGCGGAGTTTCATATAGTTATTTTTTTTTCTAATAATGTCAGTGGATAATGGTTTCCAACATTGTTCAAAATTTGTTTTGTCATTTAAAAGATGTGCTAAAAATATATTTCTAAATTTAAAATAAAATTGTGAGAATGTCTCAAAGTGAAATTTATGGAATGAAGCGAGAGTGCTCTAGTGTGTGTGTGTGTGTGTGTGTGTGTGTGTGTGTGAGAGAGAGAGAGAGAGAGAGTCTCCCATGAACTATTATGAATCTCAGGCATTCATATTTTATCACGTGAGCAACCAACTCAGTCAATCATTTATATTCAAGATACAGTACTGCATGTCTTGGTATGCAACTCAAACTGTCAAGTCAAGCCTCTGTTCTCTCATGACTTGCTGTTTTAAAAGTCATTTACAGTTTTTAATATTTAGTAATAATTAGTTGGTAAAGCTATACGAGAGTTTGCGTGAACTGTCCCTTAATTACAAATAAAGTTATCAAAGAACTTAGATACGCTGATACAGGTATTTAGAAATGATATCCATCTACACACACAATTTATACAACTTATTGGATTACGCACTTACACATTAGAGGGCATTTTTAATAATGTCCTTTCAAAAAATTAAATTATGTTTTATTTTTCTATCATTCTAATGAGGGGGGGGAAAAAAATACCATTTTGTGTCTGACCTTAATACGATTTTTCACTGTCTGTATATTCAGTATTTTTTCTGAATTAATTCCCCATCACAAACAAAAGAATATAAGCATTGTTTATTATCATATTTTTATTGATTTGTAAAACATTTGACCAATATTACATGAAATCAGGAACATGAATTTACAATACTTTATGATGAAAAAGAAAAAAAACTAAAGCAAAAAACAAAACAGGTAATTTCAACCGTTTCATGAATGGTCATATTCAACTGGTTTTGTCCTGGTGAGCAGGCCTACTACCGTTAGCCTGTAAACAGCTAGCATTTGTGTTACAGTTTTCTTTATGGTACCCATTCGCTCAGAGACAGAAGTACTTCTGCATTTATGAGCCACTAAGCGCCACAAACTTCCTATTGATCTCCTGTCCGTCGGTGCGCAGACAGAAGAGGAGAGGTAAAGAGCACGCGCCTCCTCCTTTTCTCGTTATCGTGGACGACTCGACCATCTACTCCATTTTAGGATTGACCTGGGATGAGGTATTGACAGTAGAGCGTATATATGTGTGTTTTCGACTGAGGTAAGGATGAGGTTTTGAGCATGTGTGGTTGGCAGAGTAGACGATCATCCACTGAGAGAAAACAAGAGCAGGTGGCGCCCTGACAGGTGTTGAGTAATTATTTTTGCGGAGCAGCAAAATCCAACTGAGCAGTCAGAACAAAGAGGGGGGCGGGGCCTGAGGACGGCCAGCCAATCCCAGCAGCAACTGAACGCTGTCAATCATGGAAGTGACCACGCCTTAACAGCTCTCAGCTTTGTGAACCTGTATGTTTGTTGTCTGTCTGCTAAGGATACAAATACTGTACACACAGATAAAAACAGTTGAAAAATAAAAACAAAAATCTGATAAAACAGCTGTTAAGGCGTCTTTGTTAAGTGATATTCATACATGAGGTACTGGGTTGTCCATGTGAGCCACTGCACAGCAATAAATACAAACATGAATCATAAAAAAATACAAATCAAATGGGTCTGTTCCCCAGAGAGGTAGTTTGTTATGGTTACATTTTGGACTCTGAAAAGAGACCAACATCTTCGTCTTTCTCCTGTCTCGCCATCATCATCGTCATGCCTAACGCATATCGGTTTGAACTTGAACTGTTGTCCCGGGTTTGTCGGATCTATAGTTATGGTGGTAAGTGCTGCAGGGATATTCTCACTCGCTCGTCACGAAATAATCATCGGAACGGAAAAGAAAGAAGTGAATGGTTACAAGGACTGGAAGCTTTCATCGTTTTCCAGTTTTAAAATCGAGTGTATACCCTCATCCCGCATAGTACTGAGCAGCTTAGTACAGAGAGAAGGCATGAAGACGATAAAATAGACAGTCGAAAGAGAGCGATAAGATCGTGAGAGAAAAAATATATAGATATATATATATATATATGTATATTCACCTGCACTTGGCAGGAGGTTAGCATTCAATCGTACTTTCCTAAATTCCCTACTCAAACATACACACGCACACGCACACACACACACACACAACCCTCAGCCCTGTGCGTCCACCTGTACACTGATACCAGAATATCAAAACTAGTCTACAAGAAAATACTTTCATCTTTTACATTTGCAAAGTAATACTCATAGAGAGAGAGAGAGAGAGAGAGAGAGAGAGAGAGAGAGAGAGAGAGAGAGAGAGAGAGAGAGAGAGATAACCTTCCATGTCATTAAATCTTAAGTGCCTTGACTACGTTATTTATTAGTAATGTATTGAGGAAACGATCAACTTCTCTCTTTCTCTTTCACGCGCACACACACACACACACACACACACACACACACACACACA
>CAIGQV010019356.1:13342355-13353676 GCA_903798115.1 Danio jaintianensis | reverse complement strand
GCGGAGCTGCCGTCTTATTGGTTAAGTGGCGAGGCGAGAGAGGTGAGTTAGAGCTGTGTGCTTGCATTAGTATTTTAACCCTGTGCATTTAAAGGCAGGAGGTGAAGAGACAGGACATCAGCAGTAGTGGACAGCGCTTTGGGGAACATGCAGAGGTTTAGAACAGGACAGCGCACTCACACACTCATCCTACACATGCAGGGTAATACTGTTGGCTATTGGTGATACAGTAAATTATACTGTATTTAGATGCCACAGTGAGAAAAATAAATAAATCATGAAGATGTTGCATTCTTGGAAGAATACGTGGAAGATTATTGTTGCCATGGACAAAAAAAAGAAATGACTTTTTTTTTGCAACTCTGAGCAGAAATGTTGTAATAAGATTTAAAAATCGCAATTGTGACAAACAAGTAGAATATACAAATACCTTTGATTTGTTGATTTTGAAGCATTTTGCACAATTTAATTTAGAATTCTGGGGGCAATTAGGTCAAAATTGTGAAATGTAAACTCGCTATTATGAGTTTATAAATTGCGATAGCATCATATAAACTCAAAATTGCTAGAAAACGTCAGAATCGTTAGATATTATGAACCTGTAGTTCTATTATATCAGAATTTTTAAATTGCAGGGGAAAAAATGAAAATAATGAAAAAAAATGTGTTTATTCAAAAAAAAAAAAAAAAAACTTTTTTATTTGTTCATTTTGTTGTGGTAACTAAAAAGTAGAATTGTATTCAAAGTAAATGTTACATTTTGAGGGGAAAAGCCTGAACGGCAAAATGTTAAATCACAATGAGTTTATAACTTTCATCAGCAAAATGGAAAACTTCAGAACTACAAAATAAAATCTTGCAACACTGAGAGGAAAAGTCTGAATAATATATATATATGATATAATTCTAGAAATTGCTCAATAAAATTCAGAATTGCTTTTTAATTTAAAAAATAATAAATTCAGAATTGTGAAATAAAACTCACTACTATCTTTTCTCTTTTATACTCCATGGCAAAAACAAGCTTCCATAAGAACGGCCTTCTAAAACACAAAAAGACTAACTGAAACACCTATGGCACTCCCTAATCGATCTGTAAATGACGTACACACACATACAAACACACCACTCACAAACTTCGTCCTGGAAACTCTGTATGTGTTTAAAGGTGATTGTC
The DNA here is from genome assembly GCA_903798115.1 of Danio jaintianensis. Lineage (NCBI taxonomy): Eukaryota > Metazoa > Chordata > Actinopteri > Cypriniformes > Danionidae > Danio > Danio jaintianensis. Next base: position 13,352,499 of record CAIGQV010019356.1, on the reverse strand, counting down.
CATACATTCACTCCACTCCACACTGTGTGTCTGAGCCGCAGCACTTCTCCTGACGGGGGTGAATCTGCTAGGTGACCTGCCCGCCGAACACCTCCAGCACCAGAGGTGTGAGCTGCATGCTGTGCTCGGGCTGGAAGGAAAGCGAGCGGTACTGTTTGGAGTGCTCTTCATTCAGGCTGCGGAGGTCCGCTAGCTTCTGGATCATCTTAGCGTAAAGCAGACGCCCCCCCGGGTGATGCGCGCGGATGTATGCCTGCAGAACCTCAGATACCTTGTCCTGCAACGCTTCCACTCGCACGTGATCCTGCACCCCGGGCCGATCTGTGGACACAAAAAAACAAACAGACTATTGAGAGTCCAAACTGAAAGCACAAGCATGATTTTAAAGCTGCAGTCTTTGTAATGTTTGGTGTGTATGTGCTTAATGCTGACCTGTAGACACTCTTAATTTTTTAATTTATAATGAGAAGTGTACGAGCTATAAACTCACAATTCTGAGACAAAAGAAAAATAATCAAACAGAAACGCACACGTACACTGTCATCTTACAAAAGAAAAATACAGTAAAATGTATACTCACTATTAGGAGTTTCTAAACTGCAGTTTAGATATACGCTTGCGATTGAGAGAAAAGGTAGGAATTGGACAATATAAACTGACAAAAAATAAAGCCACAAGTGGCAATCATCAGGGTCCAAGTACAAGCCATTGAGCAATTGATGTTAAAAAGACCACAAAATGACATTGATGTTCACAAAAGCTTGACATGGTGTTGATTCAATGTAAATCAAATGCTATTCCATAAACCACTTTCAGTGGGGGATTAAGTTTCTATTTTCACCCAATTACACTACTGTCCAAACTGAATTTAAAATGTTACAACTGTGATAAATTCTTGACATTGGAATTGATATGGCATTGGGAAACACCTTGCACACTGTGGATACAGATGGTGCAATAGACAATTCTCTTTGAAAACGTAATTATGAGTCTTTCCATGGAAACGACTCCCTCTGGTGGACAACACTGACACAGCAAGTTGTAGTTTAGCAACCATTTTGCGTTGACAAAAAATGTTTTTTAAATCTACTCTTAAACTATTTAATGGATTTACACAAAATTTGGCATTTATCATTCATAGACAATACCGACAAAAAATCTAAAAAGATTTTTAATTAGTCAAACCATTAGGAAGATATGAGATAATTAGGTTAGCAGCCATGTAATTTCATAATTCAGAAAAAAAACAATATGATACAAATTCAGAATCCCAGACCAAAATTTCACTGCGAGATCAACAGCGTGAATAAACTTTTGATTTATCATAAAGGGGAAAATAAAAAGTTGGCACTAAGAGATATAAACTACCAACTGTCAGAAAAAAAACAAATAAAGAGTTTTAAAGTCACAATTACTTGTTTGCTTATTATCAATATATAGTTAGACAAGATGTAAATTTGGAATTCAGAGGGGAAAATCCATCTAAATGTTTTTAAAGTGTCAGTCTGTGTAATGTTTGGTGTGTTTGTGCTCTGACCTGGAGACAACAGGCAAATGGCCATGAGCAGCACATGTTCCTCTTCATGCAGGTTGAGTTTTTTTAAGCCCACCTGAAATTTCACCAGAGGCTCCAGCAGCTCCAGAGTGTGTCCAGCTGCACCACACACAGACACACAGCCAGGAGGATGACATTAGGCATATGACTAACAGAGATTCACTAAATTACTATAATACTTGCATGTATTGCTCAACATTATTCATTTATAACTATTAATTAATCACTACTTTGAAACCCAATAAACTTCATGAAACAAAAACAATACTTTCATAATTTTATACTAAATCTGAGTCATATATGCTAATTACTAATGTTAATTTGTACATATACAGTTCTAACTTTTCAAGTTAATGTCTCATGAAATCTTATGAATAACCAAATGTACAATAATAAGCATGTAAATTAATTAATATTTCTCATACAAGTTTCTGTGAAACATCTGTGCTACAAAGACATTACTTATATTTAGTTTTCCAACACAAAGACATGCATATACTTTCAAATGTGTCAGAATAGAGTTTGGAGTTACTATAATTGTATAAGTACAATCTGCAATTCAATTTCATAAATCAGCTGCACAAAATAAAACGCAAATAAAACTTTCTAGTCAAGATACATCTAGTAAATCGTATAACATCTGTTTTTAGTGTTATTTTAATACACTTTATATACTATTACTGTTCTATTTTGAATTAGATTTTATTTATGTTTTCAGTTTAAACTTTAGTAATTTTATTAACTTATTTTTATTACTTTGACTTAACAATTTGTAATTTGCTTCAATGTATTTGTATTTGGTTTCAGTACTGTTAGTACTTCATTTCAGTTTGTTGCCAATATAACATTTCTAATAAATCAAAGACTCCACTAACACATTATTTCCTGCTATTTTAAATGAAGTTCATCTGTAATAACACTGCAACCATTGCACGGCAACATACGACACTATGTCTGAGCTTGAGTTTATTCCTATATGTTAATACCTTTGGTGACGTCATTGACGCAGTATTTAAAGTCAGGTCCTCCACAGCTCCAGCTCATGTCCTCCAGACTGAAGGACTGGTTGGATCGGAGCATGATCACTTCTATAGCGCTGGACTTCAGCAGAGCAATCTGATCTTCAGCCGTCAGCTCTCTGCAACACACACACACACACACACACACAGGCGTCAGCTTTGGCTCATGCTGGACTCTGTGAATGGCAGATGTAGAAGGAGTGGGTGTCTTCAGTTCAGATAACATGACACTCCTATGGTTCCCACAGCAACACGAGCTCCATAATGCATATGTATGTACACACATTCAGTGGATGCTGGGAAATACATGGAAAAGCACTGAGAAATGGACAGAGAGTGTCAGTCTAGAAGGTCAAACCTATTTTTACGTTCCTGATGAAAACAAATCTGATGGTAGTCTTGTTAACGTTTACGTTTTGGGTTGAAAAAAGGTGAAACTTTCCAAAAACACACATCATTAAATGGAGAACAATCAGTCCAAATAACAAATGCTTTCATTTGTTGTCATTGAAAATCAGTCTTATTCCACCAACTTTTTAAAATTATCTTTTTATCTTATTATTTTTTATTGTGTTGCCTTGTTGTTATTGTATGCAAAATAAGCTCTAAATGACATTTAAGAATAAACTATAATAACATTATATATAACATTACTGTAATTTGAAGTGTTCTCTTAATTTCTTCCAGAGCTGTACAATATATCAATAAATATATAATGTCAACATGATATAATCTCTTAATGAGTGTGAAATACATAAAAGAATAACTTATCAAACTAGATTTTATTATTAAAATCCAAAATCAAACAAAAAGTGCTTCAGGGGTATTTAATGTGTCGGTGCTCTTTGGGTAAGGAATTCATACAGCAAAACTATAAGTCTGAGACGCACCTGAACTCTGATGACCTGACGAAGACAAGTGTTTGCCGAAACGCGTAGCTGCAGTTTTATGGAATAGCCATGTTAATAAAGGCTTTTTAAATAATTCTTTCACTTTTTTTTTTTCTCGAGAATCTTGGACTTATAATTTAGATTTTATTATATTTTAATTTATTAGAAACATCTTGCTGACAAATAAGTAAAACCTAGTGGTTTGAAGGATAGTGGCAACAAAAACAACGACAAGAAAGATTTACAATTTATTGTTATATTGGTGCTGCTTTTTCATCCTTAAATAGAGCCTATTATTACGTCATCAAATGATTTTCGCTCAAATAACGAAATTTATGATTTCAGAAATGTTGCTATAATCTACTGTTACACTGAATAACATATTACTGGGTTGCGTCTGTATATCAGGGTAAAATGTCTCATTTTTTGTTCATCACAAAATGTTTTGAATGAAGTCACAGCTCTAATTTACATTTTATAGTCAGTATATTATCCTTAACATTTCGTAAAGTTTTTGGAAAAATTTTTAATGTTGTGTGGTAAAATTGAACTCGGTTTGATTATGTTAAACTAACCAATGCCGAATCCACTGACATAAAGTAACAGACAGACATAGTTAAAATTAAATAATTAATTAATGTAATTAAAATCTTCCGTTTTGTTGCAACACATATGCTAACGTATTCCACATTCCTTTTTTTGACTGTTGAAACTCTTTAAATTGCAATTTAGTAAATCCATTCTTCTTCTTCAATTCCAACTGAACTGAGCTCTCAATTCCCTTGAAAGAAACCAAGCCTTAATTTCTAAAATATTGCCCTGACACACTCACACACGCAATCAAAGCTTTACCTAAATCCAGGAATCATCTTAGCGAAGCCGATGACTTTTTGAATGCTGTAGGAAACCAGGTCGGCCAGATGAGGAAGCATGGAGAGACTGGAGCCATCCTCCTCCTTTGAGTCAGGACTGGAGCTCAAGCCCTGCTCCTGGTACATCATCAGCAGATTACTCAGACTCATCTTACGATCGCCTGACTCTACACGTGCAAAGACAGACAGAAAGAGACACATTACCAACAATCCATGTTATGTAAAGTAACAAATTACAAACACTCAAATGACTGTAACCGAGTAGTTTTTCTCAGGAATTGTACTTTACTGAGTAGAAGTGTTGTTTTTCTGAACGCTTTCTTAATGTTGACTAAAGGATTTACACTCCAAACAGATGCCAACAAATCACCAGAAATGTTATATCTCTTTGACTGTACTTGAATGGAATAAAATCAATGAACATTTTGTGCTGGGCTGATAGAAACGTTGGAAGGCCAAGGGAAAAAAAGCAGAGTCACTGGCAAAGAACAAAATCATCAGGCAGACTATATCGAGATACTGGGCTGATAACGGTGTCCTGTTTGCAGATTAACACAAATGTTATCTCCCTCTTGTGTCCGTTCCAACATCTGACAACAGACTTATATAATACAGAAGGATAGTGGATTTATTATATTGAATTATTAAGTAAATATACTGAAGAAAAGTATACATTTCATTTGCTGCCATTAAAATGCATTATGCATATTTTCTGCCAAATAATCATACTTGTGGAGTATATCACTTGAAACCATTTTTAATATGTGTATTCATCATATTGAAACCACTTTTAATTAGGTTTTTTATTTTATTTTTATAAATCATAAGCAGCGTGTATTAAACCAGAGAAATGTACGTGTCAGTCAATAAGTTTAAAACCAAATCAGATGGTAGTCTTGTCAACTTTTAACTTTTGAAACTTTCAAAAAACAAGCATCATTAAATGGATTTATTAAATGTTTTAAGCGTTAAATGTTTTAATTAGTTGTGATTGTAAATCAGGGCTATTCCACCATACATTGATTTCTTAATTCTTTTAAAGTTACAACATTGGTATTGAGTTGTCTTTTTTTTTATTAAATTGAGAAGAATATCATTAGTTTACAGAATGAAATAAAAATGACATTTTTACAAACTACAATAACATTTTCCTTAAACACATTAAAATCTAGAGCAACTCAGTTCTGCACTCTCACAAATGCCTTCATTACAATAAACAAGGCTGTCAACACATCTGAATAAATCTCTTATTTACACTTTACAGAGCGAAACAATGCCACATTTTTCATACAACACCAGCAGGGATAATTTAATGATGTATTATTCAGTTTTACCATTTTTTTTAACCATAAGTAGCAGTCAGAAAATACATCTGACTTATTAAAAAATACTAAGCTCCCCAATTGGTTATTTATCATATTTTCTGGTGATAATTTAAGTGACTAAGTTGCATCACTTGCAATTCTGAGAAGAAAAAATGAATATTGGACTGGTGTAGATGGCATAATTTCGTAGAGAAATAATAGGAAATAGGCTATTGCTAACTAAATTCTCTATAGCTGCTTACATTAAAGGTCCAGTGAAATTAAAATAAAGTTTTTTACATGCAAGTATCAGTATGTTAGTCTTCAGGGACATCTATAAGAGTGTACTCATACTAGGTACAGTTGCCTTGAACCGTGCCGAGTTTCGGGCTTAGGCGCGCTTTGCACTCACACTACAAGCGTACCGTGCCAAAGCCCAACCGATCTGCGCTCTGGCACACCACTTCCAACCAGGCCAGGGCCGGCCAACTGAACCACGCCTGGGCATGATTCGGAGCAATTGTCAAACAAACTAGGAAACGCGCCCAGGCACGGTTCGGAGAGCCTAGTGTGAGTGCACCCTAAGTTAGTGTGGTACAAAGCAATGATCAAATTCGCATTTAGGAGATATAAAACCGATATAAACATGTAAAGCTTGCAGTTTGTCACTTCCGCCTAAATGGATCAACTTTTTTTTCACGTCACCTCATACTTCAGTTTCTCATCAAATCTCGACCAATTAAATGCTCTCTAATATCGGACATGCCCCGCCCCTTTAAGACGCTTCACATTTGCTTTCCATTTGATGCGCTTGAGCTCAACCACTCTCACTGGCAGAGCTGTGAAAAAACAAAACGCTATTGGTTGCTTTTTAAAAGAGGAGGAGCTACTCTATGTCCACCCTTTCTTCGTTTTTCAGTTTACGTCAAATATCCAATAAAAAAATGCACATTTCACAGCCCTTCACGGGACCTTTAAGAACAGGGAATAAGCAAAATGAACAATATATGCATAAACAAACCAATTAAGAATCAAGTCAATCACTATATACAACATTTATTATAAGCGTCACATCAAACAAATTGAGGTAAAACTGAAATTACCCACTGCGTTATACAACAACTCGCATTCCTCGGCATGAATCCAAATACATGTGGCTGTGCTTGATGGTAACTGGATTATACAAGTCACTTTGAAATAGAAGTTGCAGCCCATTTCAGATTACAAAAAATGGTATGTTTATAAAATCCAGAATAATGCTATAAAAATCCCCATGTAGAACGTATATAATTAATGTCGTATTTAAGGTTACACAAATAAACAACTTGTCGCTTCCAGGGTGAGCTATATATATGTGTGTGCGTATGTGTATGCACGTGAATGGTCTGTTTGTCATTAGTGTGGCTCTCCTGTGACATCAGGCATGGTGAGATGGACAGAGCCTGCTGTGCACATAAAACACACAAGCTCCTAACACACAAACACAGATGCCTGCCCGTGCCTCACACTGGGCTGAAAAACATTTCTCAGAATAAACATTACAGGTGATTAATTTCGCATGAATGAGTGTGTGTGTGTGTGTGTGTGTGTGTGTCACCTGGAGAGTGGCTGAAGGAGTCCGATGAGGCATCTGACAGTGAATGGAGGGATGCGGCTCGACTGGCACTGCGTGTAACTGGACCCTCTCTGACTGGAGGCTGTGACACAAAAACACACACATGAGAATATGAACACATGGGAGATAATTGGATGTCTGATATAAAAAGTGACAAAAATAAACAGATCTGAAAATTGATAGAGATTTTATTTTATATCTGTAATTAAACTTTATTTTTCTGAATGTGTTTATTTGGTGCTGGTAGTTTTATGCCTGGTCATGGATCAATAAATAGAATACTGAAAACGGCCAATAGGTGGCAGAAGGTCGCTGTCCTAATGAGCAACTCACAGATCATTCATCCATTCATTGAATCATTCATAGAAAATGTAAAAAGTGACAAAAATGAACGGATCTGAAAATTGATTGGAATTTCATTTTATATCTGTAATTAAACTATTTTTCTGAATGTGTTTATTTGGTGCTGGTAGTTTTATGCCTGGTCATGGATCAATAAATAGAATACTGAAAACGGCCAATAGGTGGCAGAAGGTCGCTGTCCTAATGAGCAATTCACAGATCATTCATTGAATCATTCAAACTATTCATTCAAAACACTGGTTCATTTAGAAAAGAAGCAAGTGGCTTTCTTCATGAATAGATCATTGATCTGGGAAGGAAACTGCAGTGTTGCTCTGAGATGTTGAGACGCTAAGGCTTTGTTTAGAAACAAAGAAACACACAGTATTGTGTCTAAAATGTAACTCGCTCAGTATTGTTTGTTTGTTGAATAGTTGTAGGAAAATGACACTTGCTTCTGGGATATTACTTAAAGAGATAATTCACCCAAAAATCAGTTTACTCACCCTCAAACCATTTTAAATGCTTTCTTTCTTTTTGTTGACACAAAAGAGGATATTCTGAAGAAAGCTGAAAACCGGTAACCATTGACTACCATAGTGGAAAAAACAGATAGTATGCAAGTCAGTGGTTACAGGTTTTCAGCTTTTTTTCCCAAAAATCTTCTTTTGTGTTCAACAGAAACTCAAATAGTTTTGGAACAAGTAAAGGCGGAGCAAATGATGACAGAATTTAGATTTTTGTGTGAACTATCCCTTAAACTGAACTGTATTAAACACATATTTAAAAGAAATCTACAATGATGTTTGTTTGTTAAGTAATGAATTGGGTCATTAGAAATGCATTCTATTAGGTGTTGTCACATCTGATAACAAATCTGATCTCTTACAAAGTGTTTTGTTTATTTGCAATTACAATATTATATAAAACAAAACTTATTACACACTCCTAATTTGATCAATTAAATAACGTTTCTAAATGACATAAAATATCAAACCAATGGCATTTGTGTGACATACAGTAAACATGTGGTCAGGAAAAAAGGTTTGGTTTTGTTTTTGTCAGATCATAAAAATTCTAAACTGAGACAAAGGGAATCTAGACACATTCTGGTTGTCAAATGTCAGTGCAAAATGTTAATAGTAGGTTCCTCTGGGATCTGCAAGATGTTTTTTATTTATTTTAAAACAAATCAAGAAAGAAATCTACTTGGTGAGGAAAGGTCATTCTGAGAAACATTTGCAAATGCCACTTGTTTTGATATTTTGCATCTAATGAAAACTTAAGTGCCCCAAAACTCACTAAGGCCACAGTAAAATCTGATCTTAAAAGTGTCTGAAAGCAAGAGCATGTTATTCAGAAAAGGAAAAGAAGACAGAAAAGGAGATTTATTTTTTTTATTTACTCTGAAGCGTGAGAAGTCGGAGTACGAATCGTCGTATGTTTTATGATGCGCATCCACCAGCGTGTCGATGATGTTGCGCTGCTCGTCTGAGAGCCGGGGCTTCTGCGCCTCCCTGTGCGCCTCCCTGTGCGCCTCCTCGTCCTTCCTCCTCTGAATCAGCTCCTTCTTCCTCTGAACCTCCTCATCCGTCAATATAACTGAAGAAAAAACACAGACGAGTGTCATTACCATCCCTTTTATTACAGCTAAAAATAGAGATACAAAACTGTACATTTCTGTGGTCACTAGTTTTATGAGGATATTTAATCATAATTTATATGGTAAAGTCATGTTGCTTATAACAACCAACAGATTTAAATTCAGTCTTAGAGAGAGTGATGAAGGAAAACAATTACTTCTGTCTGATTTACATGAAGATATATTTACATTAAATTTACATTGCGACATTGTTTTGCAGCGATATATATTGCAATATTAATAGAATTCCACCATATAATCTGAATATCTCTTTTTGATAAGATTTCATTAATTTAGACCGACTGGGGTGATCAAGACTTTTTCTATGCAGCGCATCTGCATAAACTATAATAAATTACAAGCAAAAATAAATAAATACATAGTGCTTTCTGGTTTTCTGAGAAGTCAAACTGTATTCAAGTACAGAAATTAAACGATAAATTGTAAAATAACATGGTCATCACTGTATAAATAATTTTTTTTAAATGATATACAATAACGTCTTTATCTTTTAATCTTTAATAAATAATATAATCCTGTGATTATTGCAGATACACACACTGCAATATTGATGCTCAAACGATATATTGTTTAGCCCTAATAAATATATACACTGTTCAAACTGTTGTCAGTGTGGTACACTGTCAATGACACAAGCAGTTAGAATGAAAAGAATTTCAAAGGAATTGTAAAATAGCAAGTCATTATGTAAAAAGCTGCTGAAACAAGTATTGCAGGAACAACAAGAGAATATATACACATACACACACATATATATACACACACATATACATACATATATATATATATATATACATACATATATATATACATACATATATATATATATATACACATATATATATATAAATATATATATATATAAATATATATACACACATATA
>CAIGQV010019356.1:13322738-13340222 GCA_903798115.1 Danio jaintianensis | reverse complement strand
TTTTTTTTTGGTGAACTATCCCTTCCATTAAAATGACCCACTGAGACTCCAGGTTAAATCAAATCTATATCATAATTCTAACGTGAAATAACAAAGAAAATATCTTGACTCCCTCTGTACAGTGTTCCAAGATGTGTCATGTTGGCAAGAAACTCACACTCTTTCATCATGCCAATATCTAGGCAACGCTTGAGTCTGCAGGCCTGGCAGTGGCGACGGTTATCTTTAGTGATGGTGCAGCTTCCATTAAAAGGACAGGTAAAACTGGCCTTCCGCTTCATACTGCGTCTAATGAATACACACACACACACACGCACACACTATTAATAGAGTGGCAGTATCACACACTGCTTACACCTTATATGTGTTAATGTGTTTCTTAATGAGCATCGGTGCAAATGTGTGAATTCCAAATTGCATAAGAAAAAGTATGTGCGCGTGTACCTGAAGAAGCCTTTGCAGCCCTCGCAGGTCATGGCATTAAAGTGAAAACCAGTAGCTTTGTCTCCACACACACCACAGATGCGTGGAACGTTCCGGTCGAACTCATCTGGCACTTGAGTGGACGTACTGACAGCTGACTCCATCACTAACAGACGAGGGAAGAGGAGACACAGCCATAAACACAGAGTTGGACATTTAATGGCGATGATTAGAAGACGACTAAAATGAATACAACTCTTTTATATTTTTGAATGAAGTTTTATATGCTCACGAGGCTGCAGAGATCAAATGTTAAAATATAATCTGTAACACTGAAATATTATTCTATCATGAGATGTCATTATAAAGCCCTGTTTACACCTGGTAGTAAAGCGATAGATATAGAATCATCAAAAAACAAAACAAAACAAAAAAATCTGTCATTTGTTCACCCTTCACTGGGTTCAATCCTTTGAGTTTCTTCTGTTGAACACTAAAGAAGATATTTTGAACAGGGTTCATACACATTTTTACTACTAAAATTCCATGATTTTTCCAAGACTTTCAAGTAAATTTTTCATGACCTAATGTTTCATGCAATGTCTACATATGCGTGGTAAAAAACATGTTAAAATTTATTACAGCATATCGTAAAACACACAACAACCTATTTAGTTTCAGCTTATATTTATATCAATGTAAAACTGATTTAGATAATACTTACACCGCACTAACAATGTGAGAGTATGTGATTGGCCAAGGACAGAAAAGTAGTAAAGACAACTAACCTATATTCAAGTATACAGATATTTGTTTTCCATGACTTTTCCAAAACTTTGTGGGTTTTTCTGATTTTCCAAAACTTTTCCAGGCCTGGAAAATCCCATGTCAAAATTCCATGACTTTTCCAGGTTTTCCATGACCGTATGAACCCTGTTTGAAGAAAGCTGGAAACCTGTAACCATTGACTTCCATAATATTTTTTGGAAATATTTTTCCTACTATGGAAGTCAATGGCTACAGCTTTCCAGCATTTTTTTTCAAATTATCTTCTTTTGTGTTCAACAAAATAAAGAAGTTCATAAAGGTTTGGAACCACTTGAGGGTGAGTAAATATTCATTTTTGAGTAAAATATTTAAGACAAATAAATTGTAGGCATTCTCACAACTATTTCGTCCATATTCAACCACTTTCTTAATGTCTTTTATGATGTTCAGGTGGACGCATGACTTTTGTGATATTTCAATCTAATATTGTGAAATAAGCTCACAAAATGTACATATGAATGTAAAAAAAGAGATGACAGAAAAGCATATGAAGAGCTACGGCTTTAATTTTTGAAGCAAAACAGCACTGTGGGTTTATATTAGAATCAGGACTGCTAGAACATTGCGCTTTCTACATTTTTACAAATCAGTCTTACGATTTCAGACAGCAAAGTTTAAATCCTGTCTAGCTAGTGCATTTCATACCCACATCCCATAATGTTTAAGAATGAGGTCAGTCGGCAGTGGCTGCTCGGACCCATTCAGCCACATGAGCGATTATGAAAGCAGACCAGTTGAATGTGTTTTTGACAACCTCTGGAAAGAGGTCAAAAGGTCAAATGCTCAATAAGCTCAAATGTTGCAAATGTAGCATTGTCCACTTGTGGTCGGACGGACAAAAAACACATCTTAAATAGATAGTTCAGGCGAAAACTAAAATTCTGTCTAATTTTGTAAATCTAGAAAAACTATGAAAGTCAATGATTACATGTTTTTAGCTTTTTTCAAAATATCTTCTTTTGTGTTCAACAGAACAAAGAAAGCCATAAAGGTTTGGAACCCTTTGAGGGCGAGTAAATGCTGAGCAAATTAAAATTTTTCCATGAACTATCCCTTTAAATGAGGGCATGATTTCAGAACTCCCTAGATCTTTTGACATACAGAAGAGGTCACTGTACTGTAGAAACATCCTCTAAGTGTGAGAATTGAAACTTTCCTTGTTAGCATCTGCCAAAACAACAGGTTGTGAATGTGCTACTTTAGTACATAATAGTGTAGACCCTTCCTAGTCTACAATTCAACAAGTGCATCCTGACGAGGGCGGTCAGAACAGGACAAATAGCCTATTACTTTACATTTATTGTTTACCATTGTAAGTGAATGTCAGAGAAGCATACAGAATTTTTTAGGTCATGACCCTTTTAACATCCGACTGTATGAGCTGCTTTTGCTGCATCTTTATATTAGAGTGGATACAATAACGCACTACCATTACAACGTTTGGAGCAAGCTTTTTTTCAGCTTTCACAAAAAGTAACAGTAAAGACATGTATGAAGTTCCCAAAGAATAAATGCTGTTCTTTTGAGATCTCTATTGATCTTAGAAAATTAAAACTCATGTTTTCCACAAAAAGATTAAGCATCAAGAACTCCTTTGAACATTTGTGAAACAAAAAAAAAACTAAACATTTTTAATAATTGAGCAGCAACAAAAATTGATAAAAACTGGAAACCAAATCAGCATATTAGTAGAATTTCGAATCTCCTGAAAACTAGACTAACGGCTGCTGAAAACCTGCTTTAATATCCCAGAAATAACTTACAATTTATAAGACATTATAGTAGAAAACAGCTCTTTTAAACTGTAATAAGATCACAGCTTTACTGCATTTTTAGATCAAATCAAAAGATCTAGCCTAGAAGAGAGTTCTTTCAAACATCTTAGCGCTTCTTTAAAGATAAAACTGGTGTATTTTAAGCTGAAAACACATCCACATAAAAAGCAAAAGAAACAAAAGGAAATTGTGGATTTCTTCAACACTGACCAACAACACAACAAAGCCACAAATCATAACTGACGTTCTTCATGCAGCAAGTGTTAAATAATTAACAATCCCCTAATAGAACAGTAAATCATTCTGATTAAAGCCTTGAGACCGGTATCATAAAGTGAATGGGAGAAAAAAAAAAATAGCGTTCCTTATATAAGCATCACTAATGTATGCGCATTGATAAAGAGCGTACGAGATTGAGGGGAATATTAATTAGCTATCAGTGCTACGCCACAGAGGAAGGGGCTAAACTGGAGTGGTTGTAAGAGACCGCGCAAATGAAAACAAACAGATGTCAGTTTCAATATATACATCGTATGCTTTTTTTTTTTTTTTTTTTTAAGGAACAAGGTCAGCAAACACACAAACATTAAATCATTACATCCCGCACTGAACAACAGCCTTGCCGAAATGAGTCAGAGGTCAACGTGACACGCCAAGTCAAACAGCTAAAAAGCATCAGGTGATAAGAATATTGTCACAATAAATGTGTGTGTGCGATAAGAGCACGAGATTAACCCTCTCGCTGTCATAATAAAAGTGATCAGCAGTAAAGCAGAGATCTATGCGAAAGGTCATCACCACTCCATGTGTACAAACAGGAACAGAGCAAACACAAATAAACACACTTCAGCATTGAGGGTGATGTCACGTTTTTCCTGTTTTCACTCAGTAAGTTATGAGGAAATTCCTACTTTGAGGTTAAAAAAAAGGCTTTTGTGGGCTCCTCTGTATGAATGCAAAATTTTTCTGCTGGAAAATATGCTGAAAGCTTCATACGGCTACAGAAATACCAGTTTTTTTTGCGGTACACGCCCTCACGCCGTGACCTCTTCAGGAGAAAGTTCTCAAATAACTCTAATGCGCACTGAAAACTCACACTAATAAAAGCATTTCAAAACACTTCAGCACATAATGATGCATTTATCTAAATTGGGCTGTTCATTTATTCATCTATTGCAAATGTGTGAAACATTTGCAATCCCCGTTTGTGAAGATTTAGCTGGCGGTCGGCCATAAACATGGCACTACTTATGTGCATATTTCTGAAGGTAACCTGCAGATGGACGTTGTTGTTGTTGTTGTTGTTTTTCTTGGCTTTTGCGGGGATGATAATGACTGCTTGTCAATATTCAGATGTCTTCAAAAAGAGACGGAAGTTAAATGATAGAATAATATGTGAAAATCGAAATTAATAATTAAACAGTGATGCAAAAAATAAATTAAATGTATGTGAGCTGAACTTTGAGCCTGCGTGTAGTCCATAACAATTGTGTAAAACGTGAGGTTTACAAGGTGGTATTTACTTCAGCAAAACTAATGATTAAGGGAGAGAATTTTTTTTTTTTTACTTTATACAAGCTTACTCAAGCATTCACATATCGGTGCAGTAGAGTGCATGAGAAAAAAAAAAAAAAAAAAAAAAGAGTTTTATTATTCTGCATTACGCCTAATTTCCCCAACAGCCTGTGGAAAAAAAAATCTGTTAAATAATAAAGTAGACTTAGTGAAGTGAACTGTAGACATGATTGATTAGACTTTCTATACAATATAGTCCTCATTAACTAATATTATGAGAAATGCTCTGCGTTACATTCAATAAACTGCAATTAAGTTACCTTTAGGAAAAAACTGAAGCTTGAACAACATTTGTGTGGCCACAAGATTTAAATGGATAAATAGCTTTATCTTCAAAACTTTCTCCCTTGTTATTCTAAGTCTCTAAATTTAGATTTTTTTTCCTCTGTCACAGTTCTGAATTTCTCACAATTATGACTTTATTTCTTAGACTTCTGATGCCATGTCACACAATTCAGACTCTCACGTTTAGATCTCACAACTTGACTTCTTTCTCAGAAATGAGATGAAAATCTGCCATTGCGAGTTCATAAGTAAAAACGTGCATGGCCAGAGGATGCAAACTTGCAATTCTGATGGGAGAAAAAAAAGAAAAAAAAAAAAAAAAAAAAGATGTTAAAGATGTTAACCTAATATTGTGAGATAAAGATATAGCAAGATCAAATAGTCAGCACGTTTTTCCTCAAACTTTTTTTTTTAAGAGTTTACCTTAAAACTCTTACAACCTCTTAACTTTTTATTTTTTTCAGAAGTGTGAAATAAATATGTACAATTGTGGTTTAGAATTCAAAAGTTGCAAATCAAAACTGTAAGACTGATGAGTCAGAAAAAACTCAATTGCAAAAAACCAACAGGGAGTCTAAACTCGTACTTTTCCCCAAAAAAATACAGCGTTCACCTTGCAACTAACGTTTATTCAGACAAAAGTTATAATTGGGAGAAACAAAAATGTCAGAATTGTGAGATATTCACTCATGATTCAGAGAGGAAAATCTGCTTTGAGGTAAAAAGTCCCAATTACCTTTTTAATTTTTTATTCCACTGCAAAAAACAAGAATCCATTTGGCAGTTCCCAGAAAATTCATTAAATAACATTATTTACCAGAAAATCAAATGTGAACATAACATTTTTTTCCTTCTGAAAAAGCACATTGCAAGATAAATTTTGTTCTTGCTTTCACAAGTCTCCAAAATCATTAACCGTGTGTGCGCACTGTGTGTTTTGTTGAAATTTTGGACTGTGCACATGCCACATCTCCACTCTTCATTTGCCTCGCTATATGGCTCTTGTTATCAACGCGCACATAGCATAAAGCAGATAAGAGACTTTAAGAAAATTTTAAATGTGTCTTAATTGGGTGCTCGGGTTAATATTTCATCCGATTCCACACAGCATCTTAGGAAATCTGACAACACCTGGGATATTTTAGGGCCAGACATGTGAAGACGGCATGACTGACACTTTGACTCGAGCCTCACTATATGTACGATCCTGATGCCCTTTAAGGTTGTACTGAGTTAATGATTGAGAGAACCAAAGCATCACTAAGCACTAACAAGAATGTAGGCCAAGGTGTACAAGAAAGATTGTCCTTCTTCTTCAGGATGACCTGGTTGTGAGTGCAATGGCCTGTTTATCATATAAAAGAACATGAGGTACAGGTAGCATGACTAAACCGGAGAAGAATAACATGCACAACTGCTATCTGTGATCAAAAGTGATTTGACTATAAGTATTAACCCCCTTTAAAAAAAATAACAATACAAATAAAAATGGCAGCACTATTCACATTACATTCATGTTTTGCACACTGAAAAAAATTGGATTGGATTTACTACATTTTTTAAGGTAAGTGCCTGCAAACAATTAATATGGGCTGAATTTAAACATTACTAAATTAAATTTGTTTGTTTAAAATTTAGCCCATATAAACTGTTTGCAACCACTTACCTTAAAACAAATAAAGTAAATCCAATGAATCCTTTTCTTCAGTGTATGTACATACGACGTACTTATCGCAGACATTACATAAACTGGCTAATAATAATTCTGTCATCACCATTTAGGAGTTTCTTTCTTCTGTTGAACACAAAAGAACATATTTCATACATAAAATGCTGGTTGTTGGCACCCATTTGTTTCCTACTGTGGTGGTCGATGGGCCAGGATTCTTCAAAATATACTGTATTCTTGTGTGTTCAACATAAAAAAGAAACTCAAAAATGTTTAAAACACACGAGGAAGAACACTGTAAAACAAAAAGTCAAGACAACAAATATTTTTATATTTTATTAAGTTAATCAGGTTTCAACTAATTTTTTTAAGTTTAACTTAATATCTTTAGTCAGTTTGATGTAAGTTGAGATAACTAGAAAAGTTCATTTGATTCAACCAAGCAAGATTTTTTTTACAGTGAATGAAGTATTTTTCATTTTTAGTTTAGTTTTTCTAGTGTAAGCACATGTTAAGCTTGCATTCAAAAAGCAAAGTCAATGAGGAGAACCACAGATTAGCATATTCCATACCATGCTGCCAGTGGTGGTTATTGTGTAACATACTTTGCTCATGCTAAAGTAACTGAATAAAATGTAGCTATGGTGACACTTATCCAAGCATCATGTAACTATGGTTCCTATGTAATAAATACTAACTGCACAATACACTTTGACTTTGTAACCGTTGTGACATTTAGGCACACGTAGGTCATAAATGCAAGTAAACAGAGGAAAGCGAGAACAGGCCTGTGTGCCGGACGGGACAGAGATGCTGTCAGGGTTTCATAAAACTTCATTAGCTACGACAACAGACAGAAACAGACTCACACAGCAGGAATGCCAGGCCTGGCATAGAGACCATGTGGAAAACACAGGAACACATGCAACAGCACATACTAAAGCTCGGTAGAAATGTTCTCGCTCTTTGGAGAGGCCCTGCAAAACTGTCTTTGATCAGCAGCCCCATAAAAACAGACAGAGACTTTGAGAAAACTGTCCTACACACTTCCTCCACACACACAAGCCAAGGGAATGGGTGCAAATGTGTAATGCGCAGAGCCAGTTGGGTCAGTTCGGGTCCAGAACACACAGAAACTGCTGTTGTCCTCAAACGATCCTGACTGGAAACACACCGCCAGATTATAACACTGCCACACACTCACAACACACAAAATTCCACAAGTACACCACACAAATACAAACTTAGAGTCGTGCCAAGCAACACTCAATAAGGAGATGGTAAAGTCATTTTTCGGATGGATCCTTTCTGAAATGTCCAGTTTCCAGCACGGTGTGGAAGGTATGTATATGTTATGTAAACGTGTAAGTAATTGTTTATTGTAGACGCTTTACCACATGGCAGCATTTGCATTGACACTAATGCTTAACACAATGCTTTATGCTTTAAAATCAAGCTGGTTTAGATTGAACCAACTTCAGGGGAAATGCAAATTTAATCCATGTAGGTCAACATCACATCCATAAAGGACAAAAACATTTTTGACAAACTGTTTAAAGGGATATGTCAGCAAAAAAAGGTTTTGTTTTTTATTTTAATAAAGGAGAAAAGACCTACAAGATGGCAGAAGGGAGAGTAAATGATTTATATTTTTAAACAATCACTATGTATTACTTATAAGAAAAGAGCTGTAAAATTATGACACAAATCAAATGTAGAATTTTAGATGATACAGACATATCACAAAAGTGTGAAAACAGGCAAAGTGTGAAAACAGTAAAGAAAAATGGAGAAGTGAAAAAGAACATTAATTAACATATGAACTAAGAGAATTCTAGAACTCCTAGCATGGCCTTAGTGGTCATTCATATAAGACTGGACCGAATTTCATTTTCAGTCACATTATATTTTCATTCAAACATTTTGAGACTTAGATCTGAATGCATGTTGTCATATATTATGAATCATTACCCTGAAAAAAAAATAGGGTAAAAAAATATATAGTCTATAAATGTGCAGGAGTTACCTAAAGGTACGCATACCTCACTCTGTCCGACAAGCGAGACTGATAAGTTTTTTCACTACAGTGAAAATGTTTTTTTTTTTTTATTTGACGGACAAGTCTGAAGTAAAGTTATGTTTTTGCTATCAGAAAGTTATGTTTTTGTTTAGCAGAAAGTTGCTAGGCAACAGAGGCACACATATTGAAAGGCATGGGGAAAAGTAGCAGACACTGAAATGCATGAGGTCACTTTGACCGTTATGGCCACTCAAAGTAAAAATACTCAGAATACTCATTCATGTTTTGTAATAAAAATAACAATGTTAGAAAGAAATATACACACATTTAGGAAAAGTCAGGGTGTAATATATATATATATATATATATATGAATTTTATTTTAAAGTTATTCAGTTACAAAATTGTCTTTGAAGTTCTAGTTGTAGGCCCTTACAGTCTCTGCACCTGATTGGACAATAATGCCATTATACTATCCATTTATTTGTCTAGTATGTAATTTGTAGAACCTTATGAAACACTATCCCCCACCCCTCCAAATTCCATTTTATTTATTTTTCCAAATTCTATTACTTTGTTTATCTTCATGTTAATGGTTAAAATTAATGTTAGCAATAAAAAAGAATGTCCAATTAATCAAAATCTTGAAACCTATTTAATGTAACAACAATTTATTAAGAGTTTAACAAAAATATATATTTTTAGGAAACATTATAAAATAAGTCAACTAAATAGCATTCCTGTCAAAATTAAAAACAACTGTCGAAGTAATTTTTTTATTAATAATATTATTTTTTTATTATTAGGAAAACATTCTAATGTAGAACAGTAAAATAATTCTACCAAGCTAAACTGAATCTATTATTTCGAAAGGTTATTGTAATGCTGCCTGAGTTTCTGTGTACAACAACAAATGCTTCTCTCAAATAAAACTGTAAAACAGAGATGAAATGACTCACAGAGCAGCTCTAGAAAAGAAGTTCATGGGTCCACGTCCTCATATAACGAGACAGCAGATAACACCACGAGCATCACACATGCATATCGTTCACAGTCACTAGTTCACAATCACGATTTGATGAGGCGTATAGTGCCACTTCTGATTTAGCATCCAAAATTTGCCCATTTACATGACATTCTGCGTTGTACAGCTAATTCCATTTTCATGACTCAAAGATGAATTCGCATTTTCCTTAACACTGATATCACGAGGCCCTAAATTAGGGTGTCTGACTGTACATTATCCCTTACACACTCACAGATCACATAGAAAACAACGCAATGCAAAGAAGAAAAAAATCATACATTTTCTCTGTTATTTCAGTCTATTTGATTCTCAGCCCGTGTAGGTTTAGCGATGCCATATATAGCAATGTCAAGCCCTGAGCAAATAGTACCAATCCACAGAAGCTGAGGATATGCTGCGCAAAGACATACATTAATCATTCATCACTCCATCATGCTGAAAAACCTCCTCACACTGAACATCAATTATTCCTGACCTGTTAAATTCATCATAAGCAAACAAATATGACTTAAAAAAGATGCAACGACAAAGAGAGCCCTGTAAAACATTAGCCGCAGCGCACAAACAAACATTAGGCCAACAGTCTTCAAGTTACATTACAAAATGGCCCGAGTTCAAAATTAGGCTGTTTACTAATGAGAAATCTTTCTCAGCTGTGAATAGTCTCTTTACATATTCGTCTTTGGTTACCCTTGCCGTAACACGACCACTCGCTCAGTTCATCCAAAACACGGGGCAAGAACACACATGACCAGAAAAAGTGTAAGTGACTCCTCCTTCCTCTTTCCTCCCTTTTTTCCCTCCTTCCGTACAGGGGGTCTTTCTACCCTGTGTCCAATCCCAGTGGTCTGCATGCACACACACGCATACACACACACACACACACACACAGAGAGCCAACTTCCCCTTCAATGGGCCTCTCTACAGGGCTACAGTCAAGGCCTCACAGCTTCTGCCTAGAGTTACAGAAACTACACACAGACGCACACATTCCAGCCTCTGAAATGAGCACCGCCACAATAACAACCTAAACATCACAATCCGGCTTCTTTAAACAAAAGGAACATATCATCAGTGCGACGTGTGTGCGAAGCAGGTCCTGCATGGCGCTGGCACACAAATCAACACGATTACAAAGATAATACGCAGGTGCATGGGAATTCTGGAGTACACGGAAACATGTAAACATCCCGTATAGGGCAATATAGATTGTGCTACTGCGGTACATTCTGAAGCTAAGCAGCAAACAAATGCACACAAGACAAAAAAGGGGAGAAATGTGTGCATGGTGTGTGTGTTAAAACAAGCTTTTTTAATGTTTTTATAAAACGTCTCTCACTATTGAGTGTATAACAAAATACAGAAAACACTGTAATAATGTGAAATGTTATTTACGGTTTTCTTTTGTAATGTTATAATTTATTCCTGTACAGTCAAAGCTGAATTTTTAGCAGCCATTTACTCAAGACTTTGTCACATGATCCTTCATAAATCTTTTTTTTTCTTATCAATGATCAAAACAGTTACACTGTTTTTACTTATTTATTTATTTTGGAAAGAAGAATCTTTGATGAATTTGAAGAGAAGTATTGATTTGAAATAAATAATATATAACATATTTTTGGATCATTTTTATTTACCTTTTTTCCATAAACCACTGAATAGTAATGAGGATATGAAAGACATACAGTAGTGCTGAATAACAGGGAAAGAGTATTTTGAAATCCTTCCAAGGTATCACGTCTAATCTTGTTACATGGTTGACTATCTCTTTCTATTTTAACCCAAATTAGACCATTGCAGCCCTCAATTTGCACAATGGAGAATCGTTCGAAAAGAAAAAACAACAACCACTGGGTCACAGACCACACAAATACATTATCTGATACAATGCAGAGCAAATCTATTAGCCAATCCTACATGGGAAAAGGATAACTATTACATAGATTTTGAAGGTTTACCACTTGACTTCATCCCAAACAAACATAAGAATAAATCTCTCCAGGAGTTTACTTTTGCCCTTGCTAGTCGGACATGCCCTAACTAGTTGTCCATTTGGAGGGCTGAAAAAGTCCTAGCCCAGTTCAACAGACATGTTAAACAAACTCTGCACACTACAACAGATTCTCAACATACCAACAGCACAATGTGCTTTCATGTCAGAGTCACACGCTCTCCCTCTCTCCTATACGATCCATAAGGGCATTTTGTTCAACAATACTGCTGAGGTTAATATGACTGATATAACATACAGCTAGAATGTTTCATCAGGATTTATAAAACATACAGAGCACCATCAAAATTGTTTTCTGGCCATAATGCATTGTTATTATGACTGCAGAACAATTAAAGAAAAAGGTTTAATTCTTAAGTGAAACAGTAATATTCGTTTACAATGATATATATAATAGATGCACACAGAAATATGCGAAAATATATGAATGAAAATTTTGTTACATTGTAACTATTCCAATATATATTAACAAATGATATATTAAGCTTTATGTAAAGCAAAATAGTTTGCTAATATTTTACAAGAAAGTGACACCGCAAACAGCTATATAAAACGTATCGTATCTGAAGCAGTAAAACGTTTTCATGTTGTGTAATTAATCATTCGTTTAGCAAATATTTTACTTCACAGAGAAGAAAAACGAAAAACACTCAACGTAGAGAAGAAAAACGAATCTCCAAAAAAGTAACTTTGAAGGGCTGGTAAATACCACGGCAGCGATATTGTCTCTGTGCCTGGATGATGTCGCAGTTGGAAATTACCGCAACAGATGAGCTGATACGCAGCTTTACTATCCCACTCATTAACATTACACGCTTTATATATCGCTTTGAAAACAATTAACGCTTCATTAGCACGGATTTGCTGCTTTAAGTCATTCTTCAGAACTAGCCGCACTCGGAGGCATGTGCAAAGTTTTCCATGTTGTATAACTCGCCAAGGTCGGTGTTTAAATCGCATTCAATCAGTGCACCAAAGACACACAACGAATAAATTCTAGTGTTAATAAACGTGTTTTAGCTCACAAACTACACACATAAACTCTTTTCTCGCTCCCTCTGGATCTCATGTGCCAGGATGAAAAAAAAAAACAGTCACTTGAGTAGGTTACCTAACAATAGCAGACTAGCAGCTTTTGTTTTGAATTGCATTAGTGAGCGCACAAGGTTCACTTTGATAATAGTGTGTTTGAGTAAACTGCTCGCTTCGTACCTGCGTGCAACTTTTCCGATCAAGCGTGATGAGACTTTTGCTGCTTCACTCCAATCCGTAACTTGTGAATCTTGGTTTTTTTTCACGCCAAGAACTTGGCTAGCACGCCGAGAAAACACGCCCACCGCCTCGGCAGCGCTGCCCGCAGAGGGTCGCCTCGCTCCGCGTCCAGCCGCACCGCAGCCCCGTACTCGCGATCGAGCCTCTGGAGGAGCTAGTCGACGAGATGCTAACGAATTATGCTGGCTATCGCAGCTTTGTAATCCATCCCGCGCCGATTTTTCTCGCCGTGGGTTAACTAACGTGTACACAAACAATGCACACGGTCGAATCTGAATGCACTTCCTCCGCGGCCAGTGGGCGATTCGCAGTTTCCGGGCACAAAACAAACTTTGAACCCACGATGGTTAGGACTGTAAAAATGTTGTACTTGACCCTAAATAGATGGGACTCCGTGTAATTACGCCCCGCCCCGACTCTACCCTGTACGGCGGATTTTCCCCCAATAACGGATCAAAGATTGTGCTGTGAGCGAGCGTCCACTGTTTTGGTTGGTGTGACATCCTCTGCCACGCGCGCACTGTTTGGACAGGTCGGTTGTTCGTAAAGCGCGTGGGGACAACTCCCACATTCCTGAAGCAAAACACACTCACTCACACACACTCACGCACTCGCGCACGCACGAGCTCCACTGCATTCACGGGCTGAGGCTGCGCGCGCACACACAAACACACTCGCACAATCACGCGCGCGAGGGGTGTGTCGTGACGTCAGAGCAGCAGAGAGGTAAACAGTTTGTCCGCATGAGGTCGAGCATCATTCTTGAGTAGAAATGTGTCATGCGCTGAAATCTGCATTGCACTGCACCGAGGAAACAGTGGAGGGATTGAAAAGCATTCGCTCATTCTTTTGTTGCAAACCTGACATTCCTTTTTGTGAAAAAAGGGCTTGTTTTTGTATTTTACTCTTTACTCTAAAATGCAAATTTGCTGTTATTTTATGCACATTTGGGAAATTCAAGATGTAGGTGGCTTTTTCTTAAGTACAAGATTAAAAAGTAGATTTTTAGCTGAAACTGTGCTCCTTGTTGATTCATAAAACACAGGTCAATTGCAACAGCCATTTTGAGAGTGAGGAAAAAAAACAAATACAGACAAAAACCAAAATGAATACTAGTAGCTCCTAATGATACATTGAGGTCTTATGAAGCGAAACAATTGGCTTGAAGAACCAAAACTTTTCTTTCTTTCTTTTTTACAACATTATTACCTTTAATCCACAGGATCGGCAGATGGTGTTGAGTGTGTTCTCAACAGGACAAGCTTCTTGTCGTATAATGACGTTTGTCCTGGTGCAAACTCTCATCTGAGCTGATCCTGTTTGTTTACATCAGAGAGGGAGGACACCAGTGTTTGTTGCCACCTTTATATTAAAATGTACAAAAGTCAGATAATTCTCAATTGCAAGAGTAATTGACATCACAGATTCCCAGTGTTTGATATACAGTACATTATTTTGTGACTGGAAGCTCATGCTTCAGACTGTCACAGTTGTGGATTAATGTTGTTATTGATTAGGTAATGGTATTAATGTTGTAAATACGGTTCAGCTTTTTACACAGGCCTGTCCTTTTACATGATAAGACCTCGTTTAATTATCAGGAGCAGCAGGTATTAATTTAGCCTTGTCTGTGTATGTATTTTGACACTCAAAGTGCTGGTAGCCATTGTCTTACATTTTATGAATCACCAAAGACCCCAGTTATGATCGAAATCTTCCTAAATATTCTACTGAAAACTAATTCCACCTACACCTTGGATGGCCTGAGGGTGAGAAAATAAACAGCATTTTCTTCATTTTTGGCCGAACTATCCTTTTAGGAAGAGCATAAATACAATGCAAAACAATTTAAGGCTGAGCCAATAACCTACTTAACCCAATAACATAATAGCAGTCGACTGCAGTCACTACATTCACCGCAGTAAGTCATGGAAATGTTCAGCCGTCCTTTTTAATATAATATTTGGGTTTGTAAAGAGATGAGTTCATGTTTTACTTGGGTGTGTCTGCTGCAGCAGTATAGCAGAGGCTTCTGTTTTAGGCCTTGACATGAGGACATGACGTGAGCGTGTCTGTAAGAGAAAAATAACGTGCAGGTTTGATTGTGTTAGCTGAACCACATGGGGGAATTCAGCCCTTTGGCACCCAGTGGGATAAGAAAGGTTATAAGCAGTGAATGTTGAGGTAAAGGAAGAGAAACATGATGGGGTGTCATAGAGAAAGAAAGATTGTAGAGGCATAAACGGAAGTAAAAGGGGGGCCGGGGTTTGGTTGGGGGTTTTCCGTTGTCCTCTCTCGGGAACATATGGGCTATTGTCTGTAAATATAGAGGGGCATGTGTAGGGTACTTAGCATGCTTTGTACATCAGAAATGCAAACAGCTACAGATGATTATTGAATAGGTTCAATGTCATTACACTATTAACAAAATGGCATGTAAATCTACGGCGTGTGGAGTTTAATCTGGTTCTTATGACTTCAGATGACTCTGTTAAATGTGTTTACATTTAAAAGGACCAAGTCGTGACAGGAATCTGCAAGACTAAGATAATACTCACTTTTTTCCAAAACCTTTGTTCTCCTTTTGTGCATTTGCCATGCACAAAATGTTCTGACGGTTACAGTGATGTAACAGGTCATAACCTTTTGGAGAACACTGGAATGTGTGAGCCACATAGAATGTTACTCCATTGTAGATCAAAGGTCAAGGACAGCCAGCCAATCGGGATGCTGAATGGAAAACATATTAAAACATGCTTTCAAATAATTAAAAAATCTGCAAACAAAATATTATCAGCAATACACTTTGTAAATGACAATAAAATGACTACTGTATATGCTTTGAGTATGCTTTGGTTCGTGAACGTTCGTTTTTATTTATTTATAGTAAGCATTTAGCTTAATACCATGCAAAATTAGTTAAATTTTACTCTATTATTTGACCCTATTTAGTAGGCTAATGAATATAGTACAGGCTATGTTTTTTACAACCCTGATAACGGTAAAGGAAGGGAAAACCCCTAATATTTCTTGCTACATCTCAAATGAAAATGTTGAATGTAAAAAAAGGAAAACGAGAAATAATAATAAAAAATGCTTACAGTTCCTACAAAAAAAAAAGTTAGGATTAAAAACAAAACACCGTTTAACTCTTGCTAATACCAATAAAATAATAATGCTAACCATAGGCTATTTGTTTTTATTATTATCATCACAATGAAACAAACACATTAGACACTTATTGAAGTAATCTCTAAAGCGGTTTTGACTCTAATTAAAAGACCACAATGCATCTGAATTTTGGTATAAATAATAATAATACACTATAGACTATGTAGCTCTTTTCAGGAGGAGAGTGTGTATTTAGTACGCGACGAGGTGAAGTTGAACAGGTCGACAGAACACAATAGCATATGGAATTATTTCTTTTTTCGCAATACTGTATAGTAAATAATTAAAGTCCCTTAAAATAAGCGGAAGATTTGGACCAAATTAAAGAGAGCATGTTATAATGTAATACAAAAGTTAAAACATACGATTGAAAAAGCTAAAGTTACAGAAAATAGACGATTTGAGTAAACATCGCTGCCGTAGCGAATAAGCTATCCGAGCAGAATACACGCGAGAGAAAAGAAACATCACAAATTCAGACAAAATAGACAGACGGATATGCATGAAGACCAGTAAATGACGATAAAACTGCACTCGTAACATGAAACAGCAGCGCGTGTATCCAAGGAAAGAATAACTGCGGCAATGCGGCTCTTCGCGGCAGCGCGGTCCCATGGTGTAATGGTTAGCACTCTGGACTTTGAATCCAGCGATCCGAGTTCAAATCTCGGTGGGACCTCGTCCTTTTGAAAGTGCGGAAAAGCCACTGTAGTTGAAAATTGAAAACAAATAGGTTGTCTCATTCAATTAGGAAACGCAAGGACAAAGCTTTAGAGACATACCGACAAGGAAAGCGATTAATACAGCATGAGTATGTTTACAAAGCAAGCAATGACAATGTCTTCGAGATGATCATATTTCAGTCCTGACAAGAAAAGAAGGACTGGATCTGATATTTAATAGCTCGTTACTTTAAAGTAATCGAAATTGGGGACAGTAAATAAACATTTAAGCACAATGAAAATAGTCAGTGCTTGTTGTAATGGCCATTCTATTATTGTAAACATTTGAAATAAGAGTAGACCTATAATGGAATAAGTTGCGTTAGTCCATCTTGTTCACATCGATTACTTTTTAAAACCGTTTTAGCTGTACTGTGGATGAACGTATAATGCTAATGTGAATCACACACTCAAGCCACTTTATTAGGTACAACTTGCTAGTACCAGACTGGACCCACTTTTGCCGCTTCCTTATTGGTTCATGACGTAGATTCAACAAAGTGACAGAAACATTTCTTAAAGACTTGGGTTTATATTAAAACGATACCATTGGCTGCACATCCCAAAACTGATCTGTTCGATTGAGATCTGGTGGCTGTGGAGGCCGTTTGAGTTTAGTGAACTCACTGTTATGTCCAAGAAACCAGTTTGAGGTGATTAAGAGGTTGTACTTCCTTCGTCAGCTGAGGAAGTTCAACCTTCCA
>CAIGQV010019356.1:13302345-13322338 GCA_903798115.1 Danio jaintianensis | reverse complement strand
TTCTGATTCTGATTATTCTGTCAGATGTGTACACCGTCAGCAGCGATTCTCAGGTAGGCTGTGGTTTTTAATGCTTTTTGTACTAATGGGCGCAAAAATATGCCAAGTAAATCTCCTGCACACCATTACACAAACAGCATTAGCCTTAATTGCTGATATAAGGGAAGGTGGATCCATGATTTCATGTTGTTTATGCTCAGCTCTTACCTACTATTCGAAACAGGTAGCCTACAGTTTTCTATTTTCCAATTTTGGTGGTTCTGTGTGAATTGTGGACTTCTTGTTCTCATCTGACAGGAGTGTCACCGATGTGTTGTTCTTCTGCTGCTGAAGCTCATCTGCTTCAAGGTTTGATGTGTTGTGTGCTCAGAGATGCTCTTCTGCAGACCTCAGTTGTAAACAGGAGCTATTTGTTTGGCTTTTTATCAGCTCAAACCAGTCTGGTCATTATCCTATGATCTCAAAGCATTTTCAACAACATAAATTATGCTTGCTGGAAATTTTCTATTTTTTGTTACATTTCTCTGTAAGTCCTAGGTCAAGTTGTACATGAAAATCCTATTAGATCCACAGTTTCAGAAACTAGACTTATGCCGATATTCTATAATTCAATATATCATGATAATATGTACAATATTGATATAGTGAGCACTTCAAAATACAGTAAATAATTATTTATCATTTAAACTTTTAGAGCACCTTTGAAAACGTAAGTGAATTATTTTCACACTTAAACATTTTCATGTTAATGTGGCCTATAATATAGAAAATTCAGTGACTATCTATAGGCCTTTGGTTCATTAATTCTGTACAGTAAGGCTCTATTTGTTAACATCAGTCAAACATCGTTAACATCAAAGTCAAATACAGTTATTACAAAAGCTTTTATTAATCTTAGGTGATGTTATTTTCTAAGTTAATCTAATAATGAATTTAAAAAGTCATAATTGTTTTATTAAATGGAGTTAATAACTAATAAAATTAAATTTTTAATTAACTACATTTTAAAAATTTCAATGCATTACACAAACACCAAATATATTTTGGTTATTAAACCTGTGAAAGTAATCTTTTTTGGAGCTTAGGTTAATACAGTGATAATACCATATATCATGATAAAATCTTCACGAATATTTGATACCAGCAGAAGCCTTACTCAGACCAGTTTGTATGGATCCAATAACCATGACCTGTTCAAAGTCACTTAAATCTCCTTTCTTTCCCATTCTAATGTTTGGTTTGAACTTCAGCAACTCTTCTCGACCACATCAACATGCCTCAATGCATTGAGTTGGAGCCACGTGATTGGCTGAGTAGATATTTTGATAATGAGCAGTTCAACAGGCAAGTAGGTGTACATTACACACACACACACACACACACAGTATATTTTTAATTTACAGTGCAGATTGCATATAGTTCTATTTTGATAACAATCTGCTGGTAACTAGGAGAACCGTTGTATTAGGTGTAATTAAATGCCTTTATTTATAGGGTCATGCTCAGGACTGCAGGCCACACCTAAGCAAAATGTGCTAAACTGACAACAAGCAAAGACTAACAGTACTTTTCCTGTCAGTACATAAGAAAGTGAAGCATGACATGGATAACAATTTAAAACCTACATCTAGACTGGTTTTCTACACTCTAATTGTTTGTTAATACAGTAACAGCTCACTCAAAAATTAAAAATTACTATTTATTCATTCTCAACTTTTTATTCTGCTGAACACAAAAGAAGATATTGTGAAGAAAGCTGAAAACCTGCAACCACTGACATCCATAGGAAAAACAAATACTATGAAAGTCAATGGTTACAAGTTTCCAGCTTTCATCAACATATATTATTTTATATGTAACAGAAGAAAGAAACTCATGAAGGTTTGAAACAAGTAAAGGGTGAGTAAATGATGACAGAATTTTAATTTCTGTGTAAATTATGGCTTTAATAATAATAAAATAATAACTGTTAATAAAGAGAAAACAACTGGGAGCATATGATTACTGCAAATGTTTATTAAATAACTGGACATCAGATACTGTATATGAAAAAGGAGAGTTTAAGCATTTATGGTCTTCATATTTTTCCGCCCATTTTTATTAAAATAGCAAAAAAAGTAGGGATTTAAAAATGCCTCGGTTGCTACAAATATGAATTTTGTGGCTCGTAAAGGTCATTTTGAATAGAAAACAAACAACCAAAACAGTTGAACTAAAAAACAAATGCACAAGGACGTCAAATCAAAAACACAATAAACAGTCGCACAGCTTTGGCATCCTGAGTGCTAGGCCCATTTTCTCAACCCTAAATAGGTTGGATTGTCAAAAAACTTTCACTCTATAATTAATTTATTTATACATTTACCAGAAAAATGTCTGGTTGTTATTGTTCTCGTATAATTAGAGTCTATGTAATAAAATAATGGTAATGCACTCGGTTTTAACATGACCTTAAATCACTGATTTACACCAGATATGAACATGACAGAAAAAGAGGAAGCTTGAATATTGAGTTGATGTAAAAGTCGTTTTTTTTGTGACTCTTAATGACAAACCTCTCTATATAAATATAAATAACACTGTCAACATCTACTCCATACCATTTTGTCCTTGTCTTGTTATCCCGGGTTTTGTTTTCCTCAATACTGTGTTCATTTTCGCAGCTGTTGAGGTCCCAGCATGACTTTATTGATGAAGTTCACGATAGCCGTGGCGGGTTGCTCCGGGTCGAGCTCTGCAAACAGGTGACACACGTTTCCCAAAGCACCACTGCGTCGCGCAACAAATCCAAACATCCTACAGAAAACAAGTGGAGATATATATATTAGAGGCCTTGACAGAAACTGGATTATTCTGAGGAACCAACTACACTTCTAAATGTACATATCTGCGAAACACAACTCCAGAAAAGGTAGGAAAAGATATATGAAAGAGAATATAGGCGTGTATAAGTAAAGCACTTACTTGCAGGAAGTGTTATCAGCATCAACCCACCTGGCACACACACAAACACACACAGAGGCTTAGCAACATGTACAAGCAGAGCAAGTAGGAGAGAAGCATAAAAGACAGCAGGAAACCTTGAGCAGAAGAAATAAATAATAACAATGTCATGTTGACAGCCTTGGATGAGCACGAGAGGCAAATACTTTCCTCTAGATGTTGTACTTTCTAGAGCTGAATGATATTAGGGGAAATAAACAGACATTTTGATATTTACTTTGTCGGTGATTCAATAGCCAGTTTTCCATCCTAACATGAAGCAAATCTTTTAAAATTTTGGGTGAAAAACAAAAACCCAAATGTGAATTAGGTGCATTTCCGTATTCCTGACTTTGGTATTGGTAACCTAGTAATCAACAGTAAACAAGGCAAGCATAATGGAGTCCCCAGTGGGTGTAATGTTCACTGTGTCAGACCATAGATATATACACTAGATATCGCATACGGACCCTGAGCATGCGTCAATAGCGCCGCCACATTTGTACAGTGCTCCCAGGACAAATGTCATTCAACCGCTCTAGTCAAGACAGTGTGCCAATGTGAAGATGCTGGACTTTAGCGCTGCTTACGGGTGTAGTAACGAGCAAACAAAGAAAACAAAGCACAAAGGCAGAACATTTCATAGGTAAGATTTCGTTTTTTTACGTTTTTTGTATGTTACAAACTTTTGTGCTCAACAAGTTACGTTATTGATGATAATACAGTCTTTTACTGCACTGATCATAAGGCAAAGTAGCATCAACTTGCACTGAATTCTAGGCTTATGCTAGTTTTGTTGAATAAAATCAGCAAACAATGTAAATAAAATATGACAACAAGACGCTGCTGTGCTAGAAACTTGTATTATTGTCGGCTAAGTGAACGAGTCGTTCATAACGGGGATTCCTTCACAAACGAATCGCTCCCTCCATTAGAATGAGAAGTGAAAGCAGGAGAGGGGGTGTGTTTCAGGACACGGATTAGATCAAATTTAACAGGGAGGGAGGATAATACATTTTCATGCACACAAACACACACTTTATCGGCAATGCCCGTACGGTCACTTATCAATCGACGTAGAAAAGTGATGTAAAATTATAATTTTTGTAATTTAAAAATTTTTTGCGTACTGACCACCGGGAAAACTCCCGATCATAGATATATGTATATATGTGTATATCTCTGGCTCTGGATGGCCACAGTCCTCCACTGCACCTTGGTCCCGCATTCATTTCAAAGGAGCGCTACCCTGTACTAAAATGGCGGCTCTATTGACGCATTCCTTCCAATAGACAACAACAGGGTAGGCGACATCTAATGATATCTATGGTGTCAGACAAAGACTATAGAATACACAAGACATGTCACTCGTATAGTTTTGAATGGGGAAATCTGTTATGCTCAATATGGGGAATGACGCCCCACCAACTAGTACAGGAGCCAATCATCGATTGCTATAGACTGACGTTTCTCCAGGGTTAGAAGCTCGGACCAGACATGTGCTTATAGTTTTTGTGGTCAACAAACACACTGGAATCTCAGCGAATGCTTGCTTCACAGACATGAGAAATATATCCAAATAAAGCTTGAAATCTGTACTTATTAGATAGTTGTTGTTTAATTTTATTGGTGATTCCAAATATGTAATGTAATCGTAAGCTTGGAGAATTTCGTAAGTTTTGAAGAATTTGATGTTTCCCCATTCAGACAGAATGCCCGAGCATACTGCCCGAGAGGCGTTTCAAAGATGCACGCTGAGTGAAATGACTTGCCTTAAACGGACTTTGGTCATAAAGTTTATTCGGCAAATGCATTTTTTATCTCCAATTATTCACATTAACCCTTTTTCCACAACTCCAATACTACACCTTAAGCGAATTAAGGGATTTTTTTATTTTTTTATTTGGGGTTTCCATCACTTGTTTTTCATGCAATACTTCAAAAGGTACATTAACACAGGGTGATGGAAACACAGTTATTGAAATAGTTATATCTGGAAAAAATGAATAATTCTAGAGAGTAAGTCAGGTGATTTTTTTTTTCTTTGGAGTATGAACAACATTGGTTTTTTGGATGCTCATGTTTTGATTTAATTTTTACAAGAACTAGATATTAGATACTAGATATATATTTACTAGATATCTCTCCGCAACCCAGTACTGGGAAACACCCATACACACTCATTCACACACACACACACACACACACTAATGCACTAAGGCCAATTTTGTTTACCCAATTCACTTATAGTGCATGTTGTTGGAACATGTGTTAACCACTGAGCCACCTTGCCACCCTAAAAATTACAATGTAAAACTGCAATGCTGGGTTCATGCCAGAGGCAAAGCATTTTGTCACTAGCTCTAGATTTTTCCCCTCACACAAATTTGCCGCTGAATTTTTTTATTTGCGCAGAACACAGCAGAAATTTGCCTTTATTTGCATGTTTGCATTGAATTTGTTTGTAATCTACTCACACTTACATTCATTGGTGTGAATCCAGCATAACTGTTGTACTGCATTTTTTTAAATTAAACCATTAAAACAGCAATAAAGGTTTAAAAAAAAATATATATATATCAGCTTTGTTCATCTAATTTGAACCTGCCGGTTTAGCAAATGCTTTGTTATCAGTAAGCTAATGTTCATCATTTTGATTTATTTAGTATTAAGCATAATAGGATAAAAAATGTATAGTTCTGTCATTATTTTTTCATCATCCACTTGTTCCAAACCTGTTTGAGTTTCTTTTTTCTGTTGAACACAAAAGAAGATAATTTCTAGAATTGTGGAAACCAGTAGCCATTGACTTCCATAATATTTTTTTCCTTGCATGGATTTCTTAATTCTTTAAAATATCTTCTTTTTGTGTTTAATTTTTGGGTGAACTATCCCTTTAAGAATTATACAAGATCCCAGACCACCCTGTCCGGGTTTATTCTCTGATAACAACCTACTAGATGTACATTATCTCTTATCATGCAGCCCTGCTAAGTTCAAAACAATACTTTTTGACTTGGCCATACAATGGGACCGAGTACATGAAAGCTGTGGTGCGTTTTAGACTGGCGCTGCATTTTACCTTTGATCCAGCGGATCCACACTGCTAAACGTCACACTGTGAATTGGGTAATGTCGCCTGAAAAACAGTCTTTACAGCGAAAAAGAAAAAGATACAGATTAAGAATATGGATTTGATGCTTATCTGTGTTATGTGCTCTTCTTTGAACAGATAAGCGTGTTTTTACTTTATGATAAATGCCTTGGATGTGAGCCATAAAGGCCTGTAGTTTACTTGAACGTCTAAAATAAGTCACTTTAATCTCTTTTTTGAAGAATGATGCTAAAAATATGCTGGGGGAGTGATATAAATTAAGCTGTGATATTATGTACATTGTTTTCCTTGGCCATGTGTGTTTGTACCTGCGCTGGTTATCAGTGAGGGTGATGCCCTGAGTGGACACTTTGAAGTGGACGACTGTTGGTGAAGGACGAGGCTCCTGGGTCAAAGTGCACTTGGTTGTTTTTGAGACGGCCTGTGGGCCCGTCAGAGACTCTGTTTCCACTGAGTTCAGGTAGAGAACGTTACAAGCTGACAGTGATAGAGAGAAAGAGCTATTACAAATGATTAGGAGAGAAAGACAGCATTAATTACCTTCAAGGGTGTGTATTTAATTATGAACATATAAACTTTGATGTTTATCACCATCATTGGAAATATAGATTAAAAAGAAGACATTAATAGTTTTATTCAGAAAGGATATAATAAATTGATCAAAGGTGACTTGATAATATAAATGCAGCACAAAAGACTTTCAAGAAATATATATTAAAAAAAAACTTTTGAATGGTAGCGTAAGATAAAAGTGATATCAATCCTAATACATTTAAAAACATCCCCACCAAATAATAAATAAAATAAATTTATATTACAATTAAATGTAATAACTACAAAAAATGTAAATGAAACAATGTAAACTTAGTTATTTATAAAGACATTAAAAATCAAATAAAACAAAATGTAAAATAAATGAATAAAAAACAATAATAATTATAAAATATAAAAATTATAAATAATAAACCATTTAATTATAAAACAATATATACAAATACAAAATTACATAAATAAAAGTATTAAAATACTCTTAAATATAAAATAATAAATATTAAATGAAATAATACAACAAAATAAAGTAAAATTAACTAAAAAAACAAAACGCACACAATTTTATTTTAAATGTAAATAATAAAATGTAAACCAAAAAATAAAATCACTTTTTAATTATATAACATGAAAAATTAAGCAATCACCTGCCCCCTGTTTCAACAGGTCTGCTGCTGTGCTGGTATTAGTTCCAGTTTGCAACTCCTGCAATTCACCAACAAGATCTGAAACACAAACACAATCAGACAGCTATCATAAACTTACTATGAAAAAACGTGGAAGCCTTGCCATATGTGTAAGTGTCTGTATGACCTCGATCTGGAATACGCAGGACACAAGGAAGAGACACAGGAGTAATGGAGTGTTGATACACCAAAGCAGACAGAGAGCCTTGGAGAAAACAGACAATAGTCAACAGGGGGCGCCACGTTCAACACACAGCATTAGAAAAAACACAAATCTATGTTTTTCCTTTAATCTAAAAAAAATAATAATACATCCATCCAGTATTAAAAAAAACTTAGAATTAGCAAATTACTTGCAGTAGCTCATGAATAACCCCAACAACTCTCGCTTTGAGGGAAAAAAGTCTTTTTGTAGGAATATTATTGATGTATTTTGAGATTACTCTAGTTTCATTGTTTTGAATGGAAGATCCTTAAACCAGAAATGCAAACCATAATTAGAAACGCAGCCGTTGCATGCAGAAAAAGAGTGGATAAACCAGGTATAATGTGGTTGATCTCACCGAAATATGTTTCATTTTGGCAGCCCTTGATCTTGACTCCTTTAGCGCCGCTCTCGATCAGGAAGTGTCTGACCAGCTGTTCCTGTGCGCTGCCCGGCTCTGTGTGGGTATTGGTGTGGGCTGGAGCTGTGCTCACTTTCAGTGCCAATCCATATGCGCCCTGGAATGAATTACTATCCCTGATGAGGAAGCAGCCCGGCTCCTTATCCTTCAATACTGCAATCGCTAAATGAGGAAAGAGAGATTTCATACTTCATACTACAGTTAACAACAGGTCTGTATTTACATCACAAACTGAAGAGTCATTTACAACAACTAGATCTTTTATTTTTATATTGTTGCATGCAAATATCACCAACGAAATGAAAGGGTAAAGGCTGCAATGCATTATTATTATTTATTTGTTTAGATTTTTTGCTATGCTAAAAATGTTAGGGAACTGCTGTCCTTGTCATTTATTTGGTTTATCATCCACTAAAACAAAAGTTACTAACATATTACAAAAGAAAAATCTGAATATCCATTAAAAAATGTATTATATAGTTAAACATCTGTATGTTAAATACTTGTATTTTTTAT
This sequence comes from Danio jaintianensis, assembly GCA_903798115.1. Taxonomy (NCBI): domain Eukaryota; kingdom Metazoa; phylum Chordata; class Actinopteri; order Cypriniformes; family Danionidae; genus Danio; species Danio jaintianensis. The sequence continues at coordinate 13,313,864 of CAIGQV010019356.1, read as the reverse complement.
CGATTAATCATGTTGGTTAAAAAATTGACCAAAATACAAACATTATCTTCATGTTATTATGGCTGATAACTGAAACGGACTATTGAGTAGTGAGCGGGGTTTTATTTTTGTGCTCCTCCTCTCATCTTTCACTCGCAGCAAACTAATGGTTGGAGGGGCGTGGCTAAACATTTTTCACCTCAGCCGTCAAATTGACGTCACCAGAGAAGGAACACTGTTCCAGAGCAGAACCAGATGGATAGATTTTTCTTAAAAATGACCAAAACTATTTTTTTCCAGTGGATTAACTTCGCCCTAAAACTAACAATATAAACTAGCTAAATAAACATGTCGACTTTAAAGCTGTGTATATAATACAATCACATAAAGCAATATGAACGACAGCAAATCTCTGTTCTTTGATTGTGAATATCATCACTGGATTATTAAAATTATACTGCACAGCTCTGTACATAAAGTTGCTTATAAATATCAACTTTACAAGCATACATAAAGTGTACTGGGATATTTCACTTCATGATTCTTCCTTTAAAATCTTTAAAATTTGCCTTTTAAACTTGAATGAAATGGAGATTTGAAATGTGTGATAATTATCCAATCAATAATAATTAGCCACATCATCCACCCCTAACATATACAGTGGAAATCAAAATCCGGTTCAAGCCCCGGCTGGGTCAGTTGGCATTTCTATGTGGAGTTTGCATGTTCTCCCCGTTTTGATGTGGGTTTCCTCCGGGTGCTCCGGTTTCCCCCACAGTCCAAAGACATGCGCTATAGGTGAATTGGGTAAGCTAAATTGTCCGTAGTGTGTGTGAATGAGAGTGTATGGATGTTTCCCAGTGATGGGTTGCAGCTGGAAGGGCATCCGCTGCGTAAAACATATGCTGGATAAGTTGGCGGTTCATTCCGCTGTGGCGACCCCAGATGAATAAAGGGACTAAGCCGAAAAGAAAATGAATGAATGAAATTGGCTTATTGTTACAATAACTTGCCTAATTACCCTAACGTGCCTTGTTAACCTAGTTAAGCCTTTAAATTGCACTTTAAGCTAGTATCTAGTAATACTAGTATTAAGTTAATACTAGTATCTTGAAAAATATCTAGCAAAATATTATGTACTGTCATCATGGCAAAGATAAAAGTAATCAGTTATTTGAAATGAGTTATTAAAACTATTATGTTTATTAATGTGTTGAAAAAAATCTTCTCTCCGTTAAACAGAAATTAGGGAAAAAATATTAAAGAATTTAAATTTAACAGGTGGGCTAATAATTCTGACTTCAACTGTACATCTACAATAGTATAAGGTTAGCAATGCCAAAGTCATGCCATCAAATAGCAGAGAACAACATATACCAAATGCATAAATATAAATAACAGACGTTCTCACCCTGGTCCCGGGAGATGCCAGGTTTGTACCAGTATTTGGAGCTGTCTTGGACAAACTTGGAGCTGAGACGGCTCTCTGTCTCCTCCACACCACTAGAGGGGGGTATTTTGCATGTAGATTTGGGAGGCACTTCATTTGTGATGGTGGAAAAAGACACATGGACCTGGGCAGAGGAAACCGAAGGCTTTCCAGCTGATTTAATCGAGGAAGTGGGAGTGCAATCAGATGTGTTGTGTAGAGGCGATGAGCGCTGTTTTTCAGGAAGAGGAGGTTGAGGTAAATTAGTCGGGATGGTGATTTCAGTGTAGCCTGTGTAGGGGACATGAGGCACCGTCAGAAGAGGATAGCTGTGTGACGCTATAGGGAAGGAGGGTGTGATGAAGCCATCAGGGTCACTGTTGCTTTCCTCATTGCAGTCGGTCAAGGGTGTCACGCTTTGTCTTTCGCTATTTATGTTAAATGATGAGAATTCCGATGCAGAGCTTCTTTCTGAGGAGCAAAGAGGAGGTTGAGGACTTGTTGAGGTTGTAGTTGAGGTGTAGCATGAGCCGGGACGCTCGCCTTTATCCTGTTCGAATTCTAGGACACTGAGAGGTCTGGGGTTGAGCGTTTGTACCTGCACTGACTCCATATTCTTGGATGATGGTGGGTTACTAATGAACAGGCTGTTAGATGTACAATCTGTGATGGCTGTTTTCTTCTTCATATCTTTTACTGTTCCACTGACAGAGGAGATATTGGTGATCAGAGGCACATGGAGAATCTCATCTTCTGGGGATTTGCTTTGCACCACTGGTCCACTGTTAGAATACACAGAGGAATTTGGGTTCATAGTGCATGACATTTAATAAACGCTGGGGTTGACATAAATTTAGGAGAATTTACCTGTTCTGGGTAGGTGAAGAAAAGGTTGGAGGACTCTTATCATCAGATAAAATCTTAATACATCCCTCTACAAAATACATGAAACATAATAAAGAAGAGATTAAACGAAAGTTCAAAAATTGAAAGGTGCAGTTCATCCAAAAATGAAAGTTAATGGTAATTTCAATGTTACTTTACGTTCATGGTTAAATGTAATAATATTTCTGGTTTGGATGAACTGAGGGTGGTGAATTATTAATTTAAATATACACTATTGTTCAAAGGTTTGGGGTTGGGATGAGATTTTTATGGTTTTGTAAAAAGGCTCTTATGCTCAGCAAGGTACAATAAAAACTGTAATATTCTGAAATAGTATTGCAATTTGAAATAGATTTTTAAAAATGTATTCAAATAGAAAATGGCTCATTTATTCCTGTGATGGCAAAGCATTTTTCTGTGATGATTTTCAGCAGGCATTATGTCAATCCTCTGTCACATGATCCTTCAGGAATCATTGTAATGTGCTAAATAATATAACTGTATTATTATCAATATCAAAACCTTTGCTCCAAAAAATTCCCCTTTCATATTTTAATGAAAACCAAAAATTTTTCAGGATTTGTATAATAAATAGAAAAAACAGCATTAAGTTGAAAAAAGAAATGTAATTGTAATACTTAAACCACTTTTATGTAATCTAACTGAATTAAAGTGCTACAAAACAGGCAATGCATAGTCTGGCACTTGAGATGCCACATCATTTATATTGCAAAAATTTCCACATACATTTAACTAAACAAAATATATTATAGCAATGCATTGTTTGACATAATTTAATGACTACAAACTGTCACAGTGTGATTACCATTAAGGCCATGCTGGCTCTCTTCAGCCGAGGCTCTATTGTGATTGGCTCGTTTTGGAGATGGTGTGAGAGCAATAGGGGAGGAGTTTGGGGAATGACTGATGGAAGCATAACCTGGACTGTCTCTGAACGGCTGTGGAGAGCAGGGACAGGGTGGATGAGGGCTGTGGTAGCCGCTGCTTTGGGGGCTGGGAAATGGACTGAGTGGAGTAACGTGTTCAGGTTGGGGGTCTGTGACATATACTGCTTGCTCTTGTTTTGGGACAGCTTGACAGTGACCATATGATAGCATCACTGGCGACATGGCTATTTTGCGGCGCCAGTATTCGGCTTCTTGAACTCCCTCCAAATGAGACTCCACCCTCCCATCCCTCCAATGCACAGGCCCCTCCCTTCGGATCCCAAACTCCGCCTCTCTAGACCAAGGAAGGGTTTCTAATTCCCTTCCTCGTAAAGAATGGAGCGCGACGTCCTCTCGCAATCGCAAACAGTCCCTACAAGAGCATGAAGTTGGTGCAGTGGTGCTGTATCGTAACTCTCGGTAAGGACTGGTGAGTAGTGACTGATTAGGGGACAGAGAAGGAGGGATGTGGGCGTAACCCTGAGGAAGGGCGGAGCAATGAAACAAAGGACACGCCCCCCCAGAGAAATATGCACGTGTTTGTGGAGGAAGTGTGTGGGAATGGGAAGACTGTGGGATTGGCGAATGAGTGTGGGTTTCTTGTGGAGGATACGAATAGAGGTGTCTGATGGTTTCTGGGCAGGGATGGTGCAAACAGCGCCCTCTTTCCCATAAAAGATCTGGCTGGGATAAACACAGATCACGGACTGACAATGGGGTGGTGCGGTTGCAGGGAAGCGTGCGATGTTTGGGTTGAACTGCAATTGCATGCGGGCTGGTCAGATCTGGGCCACAGTATGAATGATTGTGCGAAAACGGGTGACCATAGCAAGACTGAACAGGCCGATCAGGTCTGAGCGGAGAGCATTCGCCGTCGTCTAGTATCGCAGTTTCTCTGTGTCTTTCCCTGTCTTCATCTTTCTCTCTTTTTTCTCTGGGAAGTGGAGTGAGGGGTTCAGAGGGTGCAGAGGAGCGACTTGTGTCTTTGCTGAGTGAGAGAGGCTGGATGGAGAGATGGATTGGAGGAGTAGAGGAGGAATGAGTGGGTGAGTGTGTGGAGGGTTTGATGGAGGTCGGGCATCTGCTAGGACTGGAGCCCTGCGCTCGACGCTTCTTCACTTGAGCATACAGACTGCCGTCTAAAGGCCCACGTGTGTGACTGATATCTGCAGATCACAGGGAAAGACGTATTATTGACAGACACATTCATTTAGACTGTATAAAAAATGTCATACACATGTTTGTTTTGCACAATGTGATTTCAGTTCACTTAATACATGATTGTTTGACTTTGCAAAAAAAAAAAAAAAGACTATATGCTTTTAACCTGCTTCTATTTTAAAAGGTAACACTGCAGTATACTATATTGGTTTGTTGTTTGACAACATGTTTTTCACTCCACACAGCAACTAGTTTTATTAGTTTATAATACACTTCAAAATTATCCGTAAATTAGCAGTTCTCCGCATTTTGTAATTTATGTTTTTATTTTTGTTTATTTATGCTTTTGAATTGCATTATGGGACATTGATCTTTCTTCCAACAACTTTTAACCTTGAAAAGTTCCAAAAAGTGACATTTGTTAATGTGTTTTTATAGTTTAAAGTGATATATTGTCTGGGTTGGTGTTGTATATTATGGTACAAAAACCTTGTAATAAACTGCCTGTACATTTCGGTTATTTTACAGACTTATTTCTCTATACAGTGCATCCGGAAAGTATTCATAGTGCTTCACTTTTTCCACATTTTTTTATGTTACAGCCTTATTCCAAAATGGATTAAATTAATTTATTTCCTCAAAATTCTACACACAATACCCCATAATGACAATGTGAAAAAAGATTTTTTGAAATTGTTGCAAATTTATTAAAAATAAAAAACCTGAAAACATCACATGTACATGAGTATTCACAGCCTTTGCCGTGAAGCTCTAAATTGAGCTCAGGTACATTCTGTTTCCACTGATCATTCTTGAGATGTTTCAGCAGGTTAATTGGAGTTCACCTGTGGTAAATTCAGTTGATTGGACATGAAAAGGCATACACCTGTCTATATAAGGTCCCAGGGTTGACAGTGCATGTCAAAGCACAAACCAAGCATGAAGACAAAGGAATTGTCTGTAGACCTCCGAGACAGGATTGTCTCGAGGCACAAGGCTGGAGAAAAATTTCTGCTGCTCTGAAAGTTCCAATGAGCACAGTGGCCTTATGGATCATCCATAAGTGGAAGATGTTTGGAACCACCAGGACTCTAAATAGAGCTGGCCGGCCATCTAAGCTGAGTGATCGGGGGAGAAGGGCCTTAGTCAGGGAGGTGATCAATAACCCGATGGTCACTCTGTCTGAGCTCCAGCGTTCTTCTGTGGAGAGAGGAGAACCTTACAGAGGGACAACCGTCTGTGCAGCAATCCACCAATCAGGCCTGTATGGTGGAGTGGCCAGACGAAAGCTACTCCTTAGTAAAGGGCACATAGCAGCCCGCCTGGAATTTGCCAAAAGACATCTGAAACAAAATTCTCTGGTCTGATGAGACTAAAATTGAACTCTTTGGAGTGAATGCCAGGCATTACGTTTGGAGAAAACCAGGCACCACTCATCACCAGGATAATACCAACCCTACAGTGAAGCATGGTGGTGGCAGCATCATGCTGTGGGGATGTTTTTCAGCAGCAGGAACTGGAAGACTAGTCAGGATAGAGGGAAAGATGAATGCAGCAATGTACAGAGACATCTTGAATGAAAACCTGCTTCAGAGTGCTTTTGACCTCAGACTGGGGCGACGGTTCATCTTCCAGCAGGACAATGACCCAAAGCATGCTGGCAAAATATTAATGGAGTGGCTTTACAACAACTCGGTGAATGTCCTTGAGTGGCCCAGCCAGAGCCCAGAGCTAAATCCTATTGAACATCTCTGGAGAGATCTGAAAATGGCTGTACACCGTCGCTTCCCATCCAACCTGATAGAGCTTGAGAGGTACTGCAAAGAGGAATGGGCAAAAATTCCCAAAGACAGGTGTGCCAAGCTTGTGGCATCATATTCAAAAAGACTTGAGGCTGTAATTGCATCAACAAATTATTGAGCAAAGGCTGTGAATACTTATGTACATGTGTTTTTTTTATAAATTTGCAACAATTTCAAAAAATATTTTTTCACATTTTCATTATGGGGTATTGTGTGTAGATTTTTTAGGAAATAAATTAATTTAATCCATTTTGAAATAAGGCTGTAATATAAAAAAAATTGAAAAAAGTGAAGCGCTATGAATACTTTCCGGATGCACTGTATATTATTTATTATTCATTATATTATTTCAAACTACTCAAATGTCAATAAAAGTCACATTGTTTAACTGTAGGGTTGAATTTGACCAATAAAAAGTCGACAGAGCAGAGATAAAGTTCCCATAATGCAATTCACAACCATGAAAAAATTGAAAACACTTGTGAATCACAAAGTACGGAAACTGTTAATTAGCAGATATTTTTTACAGTGTATATTATTTTCATTTTTTGTTAATTTCTTTATTATTATTTGAGTTTATTCTAAATATGCTGTTATATTAAAATTAACTTTTTGGAAAATAAATAAGCTGGGTTAAAAAAAACTGCATAAATAAATCTGCTCTAACTGCAGACTCTGAACTGAAAGTTTTGCATTTATAATAATATTATTCTTACCAATATCTTTAATGTCAGTATATTTAAATGTAAGATTTTTTAAAATAATAAATAAATGACATGTTTATTATATTGAACAAAATTAACCATTAAAGAAAAAAATATTCCACCACAAATATAAATAACATTTTTAAATATATTAAGCAGAAAACAGTTGAACTTTAAATGACAGTGTAGCAATTTGTTCTGTAAAACATCTTTAAAATGTAGTTTGTTTGTAGCTCATGTAATTTCAAATTCAACACACACACACCCTCAACACTGTCCTCATGGTGAAGGTTAAAGTTCTCATACGAGTCCCAGCGGACAACAGGATCTGTGCTGCCATAATCCGCAGATACTCCTGGCTCATTCCCTGGCACATCTCCACCTCAGAACACACATACACAACATTAAAACAGTCAATTTATGCAGTGATGGTGAAAGAGTGCAGTTGGTAAATGTCTACCTCTCCTTTGAGGGCCAGAAGAAAACAGCAACTCCACTGTGGCATCTGGAGGAAACCGGTCATCTGCACACAAACATTGATAATCAGCGTACAGAAAACACACTTTATTTCTCTGCTTTTAACAGGCTGAGGCAATGGAGTGGGCAGTTAAACAAACAAACTGTGCCTGTACGTGTTTACCCGTGCAAGCATGGTCCAGCTCCCCTTTGCCAAACTCAAGCTGAGGTCCATGAACACTACAGGTGTGAAACTGGACTCTGAACACACATTCTCTCTTACACACATCTGAGAGGCGGTGATAACACTTTACCTAAACAAACACATTTTCAAAAAATATTACTTTAGACTTGGTATTGTGATATGGACCACAAGTAGATGAAGGACATACATTCCTGTTTCCACCTTGTGTTTTAAGTCATCTCTTCTGTATATATGGGCTTTTTCTGATGTGGTGATCTAATTTTGTGCAATTAGCTCAAACAATTTATATAAGAATTGAGAGATGATAGAAAACGATTCACAGAGCAATAGCTTTCATTTCTGCTTGATAGCTACAAAACTACACCAAACACTTTGGGAATTTAAAGGGACAGTTCACCCACAAATGGTAATTCTGTCATCATTTACTGTCCCTTCACTTGTTCAAAACCTATTTGAGTTTCTTTCTTCTGTTGAACACAAAAGACGATACTTTGAAGAATGCAGGTTGCTGGCACCCATTGACTTCCATAATCAGTTTTTTCCTACTGTGCATGTCAATGAGTGCCAGCAACTAACATTTAAAAAAATATATTTTGTGCTCAACAGTATAACTCGATTTTGAACAAGTAAAGTATGAGGTAATTTACATTTTTGGGTGAACTATCCCTTTAAGGTATGATAACAATATAGATTGAATGCATTTTCTTGGGTGTTGTGGGTGGATGTTTATGATATTCTTATTTAAACAAATCATGAAATCAAATCACAGGACTTCAGTTGTGTCTCAGTTTATGCACTCAATATTACATAATCATTTACATCAATTTAATCATACAAGATAAAAAGTGTATTTCTTGTAAAGGGATAGTTTAAAAAAAAAAAAAACTCATCGTTTACCCTCTAAACTGTCTAGAAATTTCGTTCTTCTGCTGAACACAAGATATTCTCAAGATATTCTTCAACGAAAAAAGTAATTCAAAGTGGAGCATGAGTAAATGATGGCAGAATTTTCATTTTTTGGGGTAAACTGTCCCTTTAACATACTCCTTTGTTTAGATAATAGGTAAACAAAGTAGCATAGAATAGTGCATACATATGTGAATTGGGATACATGCATATTAAAATGTTTTAGTTAAGTGGAAAAAAATGTTTTCTATGGTTAACCAAAGTCTTACAGGTTTGGAATGACATGAGGGTGGGAAAATGACGGCAGAATTTTGAGTCACTTGGGAAATGAAATAGCATACAATCTTCTCATGTGAAGTTCAATCATTTTTAATCAATTATAATCCTAAACAACAAATGCAACTTCTGTTATCTTATCATTCATTTAGTAATGTGACCATGCCTTTAGATATACATTTTAAAATATTCAGGTGAGGATTATCTAATATGACAACTCAAGAATGTGTTCATGTGAAATGCATGAGTGTTCTCACCAGGATGTCTCCCTTCAACAGCAGAGCTGGTTCAATATTTACACACAGCGTCTTACTGTTAGGGCCCTGAATATCACTGTAACACAAACAACAAGAATTCAATGGCAAAATATGGCATTTTTATAGGTCAGTCAAGAGAGGAGATGGCATAACAAGGACAAGACTTGGACACAGTGTGAGTCAGTTGCAAACTTACATTGTCTAGGTTTCCTGCAGAAAAACACCTTAAAGCAATGGTTCAACCAAAATTGAAAAACTGAATCATTATTTACTCACTCATGTTGTTCTATTGTTCATACCACAAAAGGACGATTTTTTTTAAATGCCCAGCTTTCACTTATCTATGAAATGGCAGTAAATAGTGATCAGCATTAAAAGGATAGTTCAGCCAAAAATCAAAAGTTGCTCAATATTGCTCAATACCCTTAACTGGTTACTTACCTTTTATGAGTTTCTTTATCCTGTTGAACATAAAAGAATATTCTTTTGAAGAAAGCTGAAAACCAGCCATGACTATGGTCATACAACGTAATGGTTACAGGTCTCCAGCTTTCTTCAAAATGTCTTCTTTTGTGATTAACAGAATAAAGAAACTCATAACGTTTGAAACAAGTCAAAAATTAGTAAATGGGGGCAGAATTTTCAGTTTTGGGTGAACTATCCCTTTATGTTTTTTCAAAAAGACTCTGACTAGGTCTTGACTCTATAAAGGAGTCTTGACTTTCTGACAATTTGTAATTTTTTTTCCCAATTATCAAGATTTCAAAAAAGTGAAACAGGTTAAGCAAATAATGACTGAAATGTATTTTTGGTTGAATTAAAACTAGCCATTTTATGCCACTTCTCGGATGGTCAGGTATGGAGACCAGTTTGTTTTATAGCTAAACCAGCATAATACCAGTTTGACATGGAAACTAGTTACTAGATTTTGCTAGACATTGATATTATCTTAAACCAGGAAAAACCAGCTTAGACCAGCTTCAACCAGCAAGTTGCTTGATTAAGATGTTCATTTCGGCAAGATTAAGCACCACAGGTCAATATATGAGCTCATTCTCAGTGACCAGCAACTCTGAAAAACATTTCAAACCTAATGAAACCCACTTACTATTTGCCTGAAGAATAGACCAGCTGCAGCGACTGATAGATCTTCAGAAAGGGAGCATAACCTGCGAAATGTAATGGAAAACATGAAAAAATACAGTGACGCTACAGGGTGATTCAGCTCAGGTTTAAGAAATGATTGAATCAAAAATGTAAGTCATGTCATTATTTTCTCACCCTCATGTTGTTCCATTTCCTTACTATTATGTTTTTTTTTTTACTATATAACACAAAGATGATATTTTGAAGAATGTATTAGTGTTTTTGTTTGTTTGTTGTTCATATTTTGATATTACAGTGAGTAGGGGCAGATGCTATTTTAATCCCAAAATCATTCTTTCAATATTGGTCAAATACATCCCATTTTTTGTCTTCTGTAAATAACGGGAGTTTTAATGTTTTGTTTTGATTTTTGAACATTCTTCAAAAGACCTTCTTTTGTATAGGATATTGACCCATCAAAATTGTGCTATGGTATGGTAGTCTAAAATTTAGTGATTTAATATTCTTAGTGCATACTTCAAATTGTTTTTAATTTTGTGTATTTACATTCTTGTTTTTATTCTCTTTCAGTGCTTAACATAAACCTGCCAAGAGACTAATGATGAAAATTAGCTGTATTAACCAAATCTAGCGCATTTTGCATATTGTAATGTACTATTGAGTTACTGATTAACTAAATGAAATGAAATGGTTGGAAACAGCATGAAGAAGAGTAAATGATTTCATTACTGATTTCTTGTCTTCAGTGGAGAAAATGCTATCTGGTTGTGACTGAACAAATGAGTTGTGTACCTCCTCCTGACTGGTAGTTGGGTGAAACTGGAACATGAATCTGTTGCAGGAACAGAGGTGAGCTGTTCATCTTTATTGAGCCCGAAAGGAGACCGGCAAAATAATATATATACCTGTGACGACACATGCAGAGAACATCATGACCACACGAGAACAGGTTATTCCGGAACAAACAGAAATAAAGGTTAATCAAACCTGTTCTGAGATGGCAGGATAAAGGAAGAGATTTTATCCTCACAAAATTTCCTCATAGCAACTGTTGAGAGAGCCTGATCTGCCCTGCACACACAGTCAAATTAATTAAAATCTCAGACATGAATTATTATAACAAACTCCTCCAGAAAAGCACCATTTTAAATGTTTTTTTAAGAATTCTCTTCTGCTCACCACAAGCCTATTTATTTTAACAAAATGTTAGTATTACGTTTTAAATCAAGTTTCCTGTTTAATGTATTTTGTTTAGTTTAATTTTGTTTGTTGTTGATTAGTGTGGATCTGTTTAGTCTCATTTAAGTTTGTCTATTTTCCCTTATGTTGGTTTTGCTTTGTTTTTTTAAAGTTTGGTTTGGTTTAGACTATTTTGTTCAGCTTTGGTTTAGACTATTTTGTTCAG
>CAIGQV010019356.1:13290887-13302335 GCA_903798115.1 Danio jaintianensis | reverse complement strand
TGGTTTAGACTATTTTGTTCAGCTTTGGTTTAGACTATTTTGTTCAGGTTCCTCTGGTTTGGTTTAGGATATGTTTAGTTGTGGTTAGTTTTGTCAAGTTTAGTTCAGTTTGGTTTTGTTTAGTTTCCTTTAGTTTGCTTTATCTCATTTGTTTAGCTTGGTTTAATTTAGATTTAATTGGTTTTGTTTAGCTTCATCTGGTTTTGTTTAAGATTTATTTAATTTTGTTTGGTTTTGTTTACTTGTCTGGTATCAGTTAGAAGTTAAATTCAAGTCAAGTTTATTTGTATAGCGCTTTTCACAATAGTTATTGTTTCAAAGCAGCTTTACAAAAGGTGCACATTACTGCATAACAATCAAAATCAGAAAGGTTAAGTAGTTGTCTATAGGTTAGAAATTATATATAAACATTTATGTTTCATATATATGTACATGTTCAATGAAGTGTATTTGTGTATTAAGTGTATGTTTTGTCCTCAAAGTTTTGTCTGGTTTCAGTTAGCATTCGTTAAGTTTTGTTTGTTTGGTATAATACGGTTTTGTTTAATTTGTCCTTTAGTTTTTTGGTTTTAGTTTCATCTGGTTTAATTTAGGATTCATTTAGTTTTTTATCTCACTGTGTTTAGTTTTGTCTGTTTTATTTAGGATTAGTTGAGTTATGTTTGGTTTAATTTGGTTTTGTTTGGTTTCATCTACGTTTTGTTTAGATCCTGATTTAGATTTCCATCTGGTTTTGTTTAGAATTAGATTAGTTTTGCTTGGTTTTAGTTGGTTTAAGTTGGCTGTTTTGTTAGGTTTCATTTAGTTTGCCTTTGTCTGGGTTTATGTAGTTTTGCCTACTGTTGTGTATGTGTGTAAGACGTACCCAGCTGATATCTTGCTATAGTGCATGTAAGCTGCCACGATCACCCCTGTTTTTCCTTTGTTTCCCTAAGAAAGTGACAAGAATAAAAATTTATGGGCAGAAAGAGTGGACAAAATAAATGCAATAACCAATAATAATTTAAGGCTATGATTTCAATATCATGACAATTTTATCAAATAAAAATTCGTTTACAAGTATATGTTGGATCAGTCTGGTTATTGAGCTCGACTCACTGCTCTGATTCAGTCACAATGTTTAACAGCCCACATGAGGCAAAGATTATGTTAGGAATGATCCATTACACTAGGAATACAATATAAACTACTTTTATAATTCTTTCTTCCAAATTCATTGCAACTGCATGGAAAAGAGAGTACATTAGTCTAAACCTTTCCATTCGAAAGACATTCATGTGAGTTTGGAATGACTTTGGAGTAAGTATATAATGACAGAACCTCATTTTTGGATGACCTACTCCTTTAATAAGATCATAATGGCATTTAGAAACTTTTACCTCTTATACATTAAATGTTAAGTACATCGAATAATTTTGATTCTAACCTTGCAGTGCAGTACAACCACATTGTTGGGGTCAGAGTTAAGCCAGTTCTCCATGCTCTTGCATATGGCACATATTTTATCGAGGGGCGGGGCATGCAAATCAGGCCACCCAAACTCCTCAACCTGAGGCATCCCAGAAATACAGAAAAGGAGGAATACATCAAATCAAATAAGCCACAGAGAGTCATTTAAATGAGGTTTCATGCAAATCTACAATTAGGAAGATACCTTTGGGTTTAGCCTGCAGATGTCATGACGTTTCTCTGACAGATTTATAAGCTGAAAGAGAGTGAAAGAATGTTTAATTCATATGGATTTAAAACTAAAAGATTTTAAACAGAAACATTACTAACCAAGAATTTGTCTTGATGTTTAGATTTCAACATGGACGCCACTTCTTTTAGGTTAGCACTGTAGCGCTGTTCGTCCAGGTCAGACCGATACAGGACAGAGATGATTCGCTCAGTGATGTAGGTCAAGTCGAAATCATAATGACTGCCCATCAGTTTCTCCATTACGGTCTCCATGCTGGCTTTACTGTGAAACACCAATATGCACACACATACGAATGCACGCACACACAAATCACACTCGTATGCATAATTCAACTTAATCAATTACTTGAATGGCAACCAGGATGATTTTAAAATCAACCTGAAGGTGAGTAATTAATGACAGTTCATTACGTTTTGTGTGAATTAGCCCATGAATTCATAATAATGTTTTATGAAATTAGCTCTTACCTATGAGGGATGTTCATTTGGTTTTGTAATGGTGGCTAGGAGAGATCAGAGTTAAGAGATTGTGAGTAAGTAAATAAATAAATATATACACACACATACATATTTAAGTTTTAATCTGGAATACATCAAACACACTTTGTAAATTTACCAATGACATAATTGTTCTAAAATTTGACACCACAAAACATAAACCTTATGTAAAATAAAATAATACATGTTAAAACTTTATATTGTTTTATTTTAGCTACTTGCCAAGATATTTCCACCATTTGATTGAGCTAAACTTATTTTCTTAAATGAAATTGAAGTAAAATTAATGAAAACATACAATCATATTTTTTAAAAATAATACAAAATGACAACAACAGAACAAGATTTAAAAAACAAATAAAAAAATCATTCTATTAATAAGAACTACATTTACATGTATTCCTTTAGCAGATGCTTTTATCCGAACCACTTACAAGTGAGAATAAAAGAGGCACTTCAGATCATCAGAATAGCAGTATAGAAATGCTATGACAATTTATTTCTCTGACCAATCATACGAAAAGGTGAGAGTGTGTCCTACAGGTGGTTTGACAAGTCCACACACCTGTGTGGAGCACACTAAGAATTGCAAGATCTTTTTCCAGAACAATTGTCTATCAATGATACTAAAATATCACTGAGAAATGTTGAAAGAATTCCTGGATGTAAAAAAAACATCACACTGCAATAAAAAAAAAAACTAATAATAAGTTGAGAAAATGTCCTGAAGCTGTGTGGTTTATGTTTCTGAGTCCACTCAAATTGTCATTTTTACATTAATCAATATGTGAGATTTTACTTATAATCGGTTCTCGAAAGATTCATTCAGTCTCAACCAAATCCTGCTAAATGAAGTAAGGTGTTAAGTAAGCATAAAAGGTTAAATGTGCTTTGGGATCTCGCAAACCTCCATTTAGTAAAACCTTTTTTGTCATAAGATGTTACGGAAACAAATGAGCAAAACTCACAGGATCTGAAACCGCTTCACAGGGGACAGAGACCTGGAAGAAAGAAAAGAAAGGTGTGTATTAGCGAAGGCACGTGAAAAATAAATACACAGATTTAAACATCTTTGCCTCATGTTTTTAAAGTGTTTAGACAGCAGAGCGCATAAGTGAGACACACAGCAGTGTCTTAAACACACACTTCAGCATACTTTGGGGCCACAGGGTGACTCTCCATTTAAAGACATCCTCTCTGTCCTCATTAGGTTATTATCACACCAGGGGACATCTGGTACTGTTTAACACCGTGCCATGTGTATGTGTATGTGTGTGTGTGTGCGCACATGTTTACTTTGCTTCCATCCTAATAATTAGTTTTGACTTCACATTTTAACTTACACAAAACTAACACACATGACTCTCCATATGCCTTCAGCAGTTTTGTTAGATTATGGCATTTATATTTTACAACTGGGGTAAATCAAATGTAAAAGTGGCCATCATTCTGCATTTTGGAGAGGGATATTCTGCTTTATTGACAGATAGCCTGATGTGAACTGAAGGTGGAGACATTGAGACAGAGAAACAAAAGCAGCTGATCTCTCCATCCAGGACGGATGAAATGCCTGCTGGCTTTATGAACTATTTCCACCACTCTATTTCAGATGATCAGCTGGCCCGTGTCTCCTCTTCCTCCTTCTGCTCCTCCTCATGAGTCTGTTAGTAGGAGTATTTTTGCCATGAATATTCAGTGCATTACTGCCCTGAACTGATGTAAAAGTGATTTTATTAATTATTAGAGCTCCATATGAGTGTAGATTGATTGTCGCCCTGCTGGAAATCAATATGTCTGGAGTTGAAAGTAATCTGTGGCTATAACATAATGTCAAAATCACATTACAGTGCAGATAAAAGACATCTTTTATGTGGGATAAGAAAACACACAGGGGTTCACTAATGACATCCTGTTTTTTCAGATAGCTAAAACTTGGCTAAAATGCAGGCAGGCACACTGAAAATTACGAAAAACAAAGACGCATGTTCATCTGTTATAATCATTTATAACAGTATCTCTCATGTGTCAAATTTCACTGATGATTCACTATTTTCTACAGTATTTTTCTTTGTGCCAAGTAGATCATTATCTTACAATCTAATGCCAGTATTTAAATTGAAATGTACACTAAGTGTATAACTTTTGAAAGTGAAATAATATCCCTCAGTTTAAAAAGCAAAAGTGACTGTACCTTTATCAGATGAGTCCAGGTTTCTGGAGTTTCAATACCACACAAACATACACACACCAGTGCTCTCCTCTCTTTCTGATCCTTTCTCACTCTCTCTCTTGCTCTTTCTCTCCCACCCAATGCTTCCTCTCTCGCTCTCTCAAACCAGGCAGCATGCACTACAAAGTATTCTTAGCCTGCTTAAAGTGTCCAAAGATTTACTGGATTATTGTAGATTTTCATCTTTAGGTCATGATTCTTGAAATAATTAACTGAACTAAGTACCCATTAGTTAATGCTAAGAAGAATTCCAGTCATCATTTATTCATGTTCTTCCAATTTGTATATTTTCTGAGAATATACAAATATACAGTGTTTTGAGGAATGTTAGTAAAAGTTTTGGATCCTACTGACTTCTTAATAGAAAATGTTTACCTACAAATTCAAATCTATAGAAAATGTGGGTAAAACATGGACAAACACAATCAATAGCTGGTTTGAAACAACCTAGAGTTATTTTTAAGTCAAACCAACAACTATTTCTAGTATTGTAAATTGAATAATGTTTTTTAAATATTTAAATGGTGAAACAAAACACTAAAACATTTTTTACCCATATTCACAGAACATTTTATTTTACCAATAACAATTACATGAACATTTTAGTGGACATTTTTTTGAGTTTGAATGAACGCATTTTTATAGTGCTTTTAATGTGTATAGCTGTATACACCCGTAATCTTTACAAAAACTGCCATGGGATTTTTTTATGACCACAAAGAGTCAGGATCTCGGTCTCATCTGAAGGATGGTGCTTACAGTATAATGTACCTGTCACTATATTGGGGCATTAGGACCCACACACTGCAGGGTGAGCATCCCCTGCTGACCTCAATAACACCACTTCCAAGCACGTTTTCCCAGGTGGTCTCCCATCCAGGTACTGACCAGGCTCAACCCTGCTTAGCTGCAGTGTGCAACCTTAGGCTGCAGACTGATCTGACTGGTTTTCAGATTATTTCATCATCTATTAAAAAAAAATGTCTTGCCTAATCTTTAAATGTCAAAACAATGCAAGCATAATTATTTATTTACAGCACTCAGCCCATATTTACAAAGGTTAAAAGTAGCTCCTAACTTGATACAATAATCAACAATAATGGGTGTGTCAGTCCAAAATGTAGGACATTTTTAAAACATTTGATTACAATGAGCTTTTAACAAGTTCTCGCCTTAATCTCAGAGGTATTCCCACACGGTAGAAATGTGCTTTTACATATATTTTTACTTTTTTTTTTTGAATGACCAAAAAATTGGTTTTCAGAAACAGATATATGTTCCTTAAATGGATTATGGCCATTTTTATATATATTTTAAAATATGTTTTTTTTTAAGAATTAAAAAATAGATTTGCTTTATTTGACTTATACTGTAGATTATATCCCTCAGTAAAAGTTTCTCTCAGCAGTTTTATGAACAGCTTTTAAGAGTAAACCCTAATCTAAAATAATTTACTGGAGATTAACCGGCCCTTACTGTAAAGTGCTACCAGACTTATGTACTAATTGTTCAAGTTAAACCATTTGCAAAAATGGATGATGTGCTTTATTTAAATAGTTTTCCAAACACTAAAAATGGTTTTGTGGCTTTTTTCCACCATGGATTGGGGAATGAATAATTAAGGTTGCATTGTTTTGACATTTTAAATTTCAGATATTAAACTCAAGCATAAGACTGAAAACTTTGCTTATTCTTAGATATCTTTATTATTGATTTGGATACCAATTAGTAAAGCTAAACTAGTGAATCGAATATAGATTTTTTTTAACAAAACTATAAATGTTTTTGCATTTCAGTTTAATTCACCTTTTTCTCCAGAATGCATTTGGAAATGAATAATTACGGCTGTACTGTTTGGACACTTGGCATTTTAGGTTCAGGAAAGGCATTTACTTACTTATTAAGTAAATAAATTAAACTCAAGAGAAGCCTAAAAACTGTTACATAATTATTTTTGCTCTTTTAAGAAAACAATAAAAAAGCGCAGCAGATATTGAGACAGATAAAAAGAGAAGGAGAGGAACAGCTGTGCTGTAGCGTGTGGATTTACTGGTGTAGATCTGTGTAATGTACTGAAGGCATCCGGTGACTGATCGCAATTTCTATTAATACCAGAGATAACCAGAGTTCATAACTCATCTGAATTAGTGCTATTTGAAGTATATTTGAGAGCGACACACATCACAAGACCAATAGCCACTCATGTCAAAGGTAAGAACTTGCTTCAAGGACACAGAGTTATTGGTCATATTCAAATCACGAGCTAATCACAGTTAAAGGGATAGTTCACCCAAAAATAAAAGCTTACTCACCATTTACTAAGCTTGAGTTTCTTTTTTCAGTTTTAGGTTAACTATCCCTTTAAGCCAAAGTTTATCCATATCCACTGTACTTAATAACAGGAGAAAAAAAATCTTACCTTTTCCTCACATTTCTTATGCACTGCAGTTTTACATTCTGCAAGGGAAACATGTGACTACATTAATAAATATTTTACATTACATTATGTATGTGTGTCATATTTTGATGCAGTGTAAGAACAGAATTTCCTAGAAGGATAGTAAAACTGGCAGCCAATGATGCCCATGAGGGAACTAATTAAACTTAATTAAAGATTTTATAATAAAAATCCAAAAACACAATGAAATCTCTAGTTAGAAATGTAGTCTTGATTACTCACTTAAAGAAATGTATTCTGATTACTTTTATGTTACATTACAGCTTGTCTAGCAAACACCTTTTAATTTCCATCAAGAAATTATTTTAGATCAGAGGAATGACCGACATTTTAAAAATTGTGACTGAAAAATTACACAAAAAAAAACAACAGATGTTTTTTTTTTTTACCAAATTCAGAAGCATGAAGATCACAAATGGATATTGATTCAGACATGCTGATTCAATGGAATTTGATTCTGATTTGCAAGGTCTCGTTTAGGTTTGATTCAGTTACTGGTTTGTAATTTATCCAGTGAATAACCAATACAAATTCTAAAAATGAAAAGTAAACATCAGTTTACAAATGATGAATAATTAAAAAAGAAAATGAGAGCCTTAGACCTGTGTTAAACTGTCTTTATTACAACTCTTCATTAGAATATAAAAAAATCTATTCAGAGATTTTGAGAAACCTATCAACGCCTTTAAATATATATATACATAAATATTTTAATAGTCACAATTAAACGATGTGAAATATAGTATGATTGTTTTTAGAATATATAAATTATAAAGCAGAAAAAAAACTAGGGAGAATCAGTTAATTTATTTCCATTGTGTGACTATGCAATAAGGAAATCCATGTAAAAGTAACTGTAATCTTAAAATGTAATCCAATTACAAGCATGTACAATTTGAAAACTGATTATGTAATCTACATTAAAAGTGATCAGAGTTAGGAGATAAGTCAAAATATGAAATTAAACACACAAAATAAAGTCAAAATAGTAAAAGACTGCTTTACCTCTGCAGTACATGCCGAGACTGTCGAGTGTTTGTCTGCAAACAGCACAGTGGTGTTTTTTCTTGAAGTTCCTCTCTTTAAAGCAGTGTGAACCCATTTTCTCTAACTACATATCCACGCAAACACAGAAAAGACATCAAAATTAATTAACAGCATATATTTATATATATTCCCAAATGCATTTATGTAGTGAGATTCTTCCATGTACATTTGGCAAGAACAAAAGCCAAACACATCTGCCAGCGATGAGCCTGATATAAAGCGCACTGAGCACACATGTCCACACACTCCCAGATGAAGAGCATCAATCAATCACTCACACACTGCAGGCCATGTATGTTTGTATTGATGAATAGTATTGTGATGATGGAACTGTTTATGGCGCAATGAGCAGATATTATGTAAGATGGTTGAATGAGATCTCTCAAAACTACAAAACTGACATTTTCCCCCGTGAAAACTCAGCGAATTATGTGTAAATAGTCATTTCTGCCATTGAATCAACATTATATTATGAATGCTTTGAACAAAGTGACTTAGATGTCTTATTTGCTAACACAGTTAATCCACTAACAATTAAAAATGTGAGGGATTTAATAAATTAAAATTAGTTGTCACAAATGTTTACGTTCGTGATAGTTTACATAAACATGTTAACGTTTAACCTAACATTTATTAGTAAATGCTGAGATTAAGAGATTTAACTAAAACTTTAAAAAATGCTTGAAAGTGTATGAGTGTGTGTGAATGTGAGAGTGTATGGATGTTTCCAAGTACTGGGTTGGGGCTGGAAGGGCATCCGCTGCGTAAAACATATGCCAGAATAGTTGGCAGTTCATTCCGCTGTGGTGACCCCTGATAAATAAGGGACGCTGAAGGAAAATGAATGAATAAATGCTTGAAAGTGTTGTTCATTGTTAATGTAACTAATGCAGTTCACAAATGAAAATCTATTTGTTATATAACAAAACACTATTACTAAATACTAGACAGCAAATTCATTCTAAATCCTATCATGACGATTGTTGGTAAAACGCCATAGCAATTATTGCACTGAACATTGTTGACGAAATGGTAGTGATGGTTACATGATAAAAAACAATTGTGTAAAAGATTTGAATATGCACTAGTTTTAAGGCTTCATTTATGTGAAAAAGAAATGGCTCTAAATTATGTCTCTGATGGTAAAGCTGAATTTTCATACAGATTATTATCTTGATATTATTAATATTGAAATGTGATGGTCCTGATGCTCAATACTTTTTGAGGTTTTTCATTGATGATTATATTATATTATATTATATTATATTATATTATATTATATTATATTATATAAATCATTGGTTGTGTGAATATTTCACAAATGTAGACTTTTTTTTTTATTGTTCTGATTTTTAATATTCATAAAGTATATTTTGATTGATTTCACTGCTTTAAAAGTGTAACAATGTTTCAACAAAACCTAAGTGTTCATTTATTTTCCTTCGGCTTAGTCCCTTTATTCAGGGGTTGCCACAGCGGAATGAACCACCAACTATTCCAGCATATGTTTTACACAGCGGATGCCCTTCCAGCTGCAACCCAGTACTGGGAAATATCCATACACACACACTATGGCCAATTTAGTTTATCCAATTCACCTAAAGCGCATGTCTTTGGATAGTGGGGGAAACCAGAGCCCCTGGAGGAAACCAACGCGAACACAGGGAGAACATGCAAACTCCACAAAGAAATGCCAACTGACCTAGCCGGGACTCGAACCAGCGACCTTCTTGCAGTAAAGAAACAGTGCTAACCACTGACACACCGTGTCGCCCAAACCAAGTGTTAAAGTTAAAGGAGAAGCATTTACATTGTTAAAGTACTCACTGTTACTTTTAATCAATTTAATGTGTCTTTGCTGAAAAAACAAAACAAGCTTTAAAAAAATCGAACGGACTCAAAATGTTTGAAAGGTTATGTGGGCCTTTATTACACGTGGTTAGATTTACCTACTAGACAATGCTGCCACCTACAGGCTGCAAATGCGAAGTGAATAATCGCTCTTATATTAGGAAACTAATTCCTGTGTATTGTATAGACCATTTCAATGTGGCGATGTCTCTGGCCCATGAACATTTCCTGCTTGTTACCAAACTATTTCATAACTGTAACAAGAGGCAATTTAATCATGTCTTAATGTTAAAACGGCTGCCATAACATTATTTATCAATATGTGGACCTTGTTGGATACTTGGAAGCTATGGAAATTCAAAATGTAATACAGGAAATACATTAGGACCATTGTTATTGTTTACATTCCTCAAAATGGTCCATAACATCTTTAAAAAAACATGTCTAAAGTTTTAAGCTAAATACATCTGTTCTATAGACACTTATGATGTTTTATAAATCACATCCACAGCTGTCCACTCATCAACTACTCCCAAAGTACCGTTCCTAGAGTTTGTTTACATACAGAAAGAGACTGTCACAGCCGGGTGTCACATGTAAAACATTCATACAGCATAAACTATGGTTCACTTCTTTTTAAACATGGCTCCCGATAAGCACTTTTTCAGCTCTCCACCCTTCATTCTTTCTCTCTTGCTTTCTGCAGCCAAAGTTTGGCTCATGGATCAAGCATTTCCCTCCAGATTTCCAACACACACAGACAGCTTTCTCCTCATGTCTTCTCAATACTGCTGTGTTGAAGAGTTCAAAATGAACTCTCTGTTTAGATTATGAGATTCTTTCAATGTCAAGCATATAAGCTGTATGACGGAGAAAGAAGGAACCAAAAAGTTTATCTGCTTAACATTTTGAAAAAGAGTTTTGGAGTAATTCTCTTACAGTCAGTCCCCCCCACACACACACACACACACAAACACACAGGAGCAGGTGGACCGGGAAGGCCGAGGTATTGCCTCCACCGTCCCAGAATTCCTCTGTCTATATTTAACCAGTCTTTCTGACCACAGGATCCCTAGGAAACGTACGTGTTTGTGCCTATGCTTGCATGGGTGTGATTTGTCAGTGGTTATGGAAAATATTTTAGTCTTTTTTTATGTCAAGAGCTCTGCAAGTGTTTGTCACTTGCTAAAAACACATTATGTGGACTGGAAATATTTAATTTAGGTGCATTTTGATCTCTGAGGAGGTTCATCTTCCATTCTATGGGCTAGTTTTTAAAAGCCACATAACATACTAAAGCTGTCTGACCCCAAAGAGTCAAGCTGTCGCCCAGTGATGGACGTGGAAGTGTGATTGTGAGTGTTTGTGTGTGGAGGAATGCTCACTGACAGGAATATCCCTTTTAGATTATATTCATCCTGGCTGCAAAAAATAGCTTTATGTGCACTTAGTTCAGTTGCACTATAACACTTTTTAAAAGCGGAAATAAGTAGTTTTCTGTCATTGTGTGAGATTTCCATTCATTCATTCATTCATTCGTTTTTAGGAAACAACCAAGAGAATAACAAAAGGCAATAGCAGTATTGTACTGTTTGTGCTATAAACCAATGTGATTATAATCAAAACATTACATGATTATAGTATGTAAGAGGAAATACTGGTA
>CAIGQV010019356.1:13275007-13286965 GCA_903798115.1 Danio jaintianensis | reverse complement strand
TCTACCATGCAGCACTGGCTGTGTTAACCATAATGGCAGACCACAGAGCCATTACTTGTTTATAAAGGGCTTCAGGACGTCAAAAACATTGTTCTCATCAAATCTGACTCACAACAGGACCAGAGTGTGTTTTTAATTGACAGAGTGCTGGAGCATTTTTATGTGTGGAAGCACTGTTGTTGCACTCACTTTTATGAGCACATTGCCAGAATCCATCTTAAGTGTCAAGGATGTTATGAGGAAATGTCATAACAGATCAACTCTTTTCACTCGAAATAAAAAAAAATCTGACGATATATGCTGCAGTAGCTCTGTAAGAGTAAAATAGCCTCACATAACGATTACAGGCAAGAGAGTTCAGTTAAGGCAGCTGGGAAAACATGGACCAACATCACAAAATGACCTCACAAAAGAATGCAACAAGCATCCCACCCTAAAGCTGGCCATAAACTCCAACCAATAAAGCGTTTATGTGAAAAACACACAAGGTTCAAAAACTTAAATGAAGATGGCTCTAAAATGTTACAAAATCAGTTTTCTAGTGGCACACATGCAGTCCAAGTATGGATTTTCAAGCACTTTTACAATCAGTTATATTTTATAGTGCTGAGTAAAGGAAAAGTATTAAGAGTCTTGGACAGCTTATTTCAATACTCAATCACCAAGGGACAGGGAGGATCTGCACAGCCTCAGTGTTGGACCATTACACTGGTTTGAGAGCACTTTGAGGGAGTTCACTATCATACCCTAAGAGAACATGACAATACAATCAGGTTTGAGATGACGGAATGAACAAAATAAAGTGGAAATGATTTCAATATGACGCATTATAAGACTTAACATATCTTGCAATTAGAGTATTTAGCATTAGAATGTGCATTACAAATGAACTAAAAAGCCTCTATGCAAATCCTATTATGTGTCATTTTACAAATGCTGACTGATAACAACCAAAAGGAGGAATTCAGAGACAAGTTACAGTATCTTACATACTTTTTTTTATTTATAACAATGACTTTCAAATTAACAATGATTTTTAAATGTCTACACGTATGAATGCATTCATCTACTCACTGCACTGATTTGTTTTTATTTTTATTTTATTTTTTATTAAAATGGGCCAGTTTCAGGAATACCTTTATAAATTTCCATAAATGTGACAGAAACAGCATTGTGGCCATTCGCTCAGCATGAGGGAACTCTAATTTGATCATGCTCATTTTCTCCTCTTGTGTGTTTCTGTGATCCTTCCTAATTGTTCATTCCTCTCCGTCACCTTCTTCTCCCTGGTCTCCGTCCATTAGCAGGGCAGAGTACTTGCTTGCAGAGCTGAACTTCTGTAGGGACATTAAAAAAAGAAAAAAAAATAGGTTTGTGATAAGCAAGTCTCAGTGCCATAGTTTACAGTATTTGCTTCTGAATAAGTTTCAGTAAGATGAACACCAAGTATCTAATAATTCCAGTTTTTAGCAGGGTCAAATATTTCTTTTAACTTGAAAATGCTTTAAGAAAATCTCATTGAGGGTTCAAGACCAGGTGAAGTACTCACAGGAGGAGCGCTTTCTTCATACTTCTTTGGTTCAGAGGCTATTCTGGGATCTTTGTCCCGATTGACCTCCTTCCTGTCAATTAAAACATGAAAGGGTTTAAAAAAAGTTTCTTTAAAAAAAAAAAAAAAAAAAAAAAACTTTAAAAATGGCTCCAAACTGTTTTTGTTACCATCAAAGAACACAAAGTCCAGCTTGCTTGTATGCTCCATTGGTTAACTTATCAAATAATACCTGCTAATTTTTCTATTAATAAAGCTGAATGAATCATTTTGAATCATTCAATGAATCACTCATTATAATGATAATTCAGCCAAAACTAAATGTAAGTAGACTCACTATTTAAATCACCCTCAATTTGTTTTACTATCCTCGGTTGAACACCTATAAATTTATATTTTAAAACTGCTTTCAAAAAACAATTGGTGGTAACCATTAATTTCCATGTAAAAAAGCTTCAAAATATAAAAACAAACTTGTAAATATACTTATAATTGACTTTTCGTTCTCCTTTTCTATGTTAAGTTGATTTGGCACAATCTACAAAGTAAAAAGCACTAGAGAAATAAAGATGACTTGAACGTCCATTTTTTGCCCTACAACATACAACAGTGCAGTCATGTGAATTCATGAATTCATAATGACAGATTCAGTTTAGTGAAAGCAGTCTCGCCTGTCCGCAGGTTCCCTCCGTTTCTCTTTATTTGGAAAATCAACTCCTCTTCCTCTGCCTACTCCTCCTATGCTTCCTCCTCTCCCAACTCCTCCACCCCCTCCTCTTCCTGCAGGCAAAACTTTATCCCTTCTAACACCATCAACCCGGTTTTCATCTAGCAAACAGAACAAAGAACCAGTGAATAAACTGCACACATAAGTTCTTGTCACTTCTGTTTAATTGTTAATGTGAAGACTTTTACCCTTGCCTGATACTCTCTCATCCGCTGACCTATGTAAACAATAATAGAGACTGTTACTTGGTCTTGTCAGTGTGTGTTTACATTTATGTTTGTATTTCCATAACTTTGTGAGAAAAATCCCACCTGTTGGGTCTGGGAGCACTTTTGTTGATAGGGGCAGTTGCTGAGGGCGGTGCTTCCTTCTCATTAGCTCCGCCCCCCAAGCTGCGTTTGGCCCAGGCGTTTTCTTTAGGCGGAGGAGCTGGCATTACCTTCAGTGGGAGACTTCCCTGATTGGAAGTGGGTGATGGAGATGTGGGAGAGATCGGCTCGCTCTCCTGGCCACTAAAGACTTCATTCTCTGAATGTTCATCATCTTGACACCTAGATCCTGAACAACACAAAAATGATTTTTACTACATTTTGTTAACTACTGGTAGGAATTTTCAAGTTGTAAGACATTGTATGATTGTTTTTGTCAACATATTTAAAGGAATTGAAGGAGGTTTTAAATGGGCATGTTTTCCAGTGATCATTATAGGCAGGTTCAAAACATCACCATTATTAAAGATATAGTTCACCAAAATGAAAATCTATTCACTATTTACCCTCCCTTAAGAGGTTCACAAACAATATTTTGAACAAAAATGTTGGAAACCTTTAACTATTTACTTCCATAGTGGAAAAAACAAATGCCACGGGAATAAATGGTTAGAGGTTTCCAGGATTTTTCAAAATAACTTATTTTGTGTGTACTGGTTTATTGGTTTCTTTATGAATTTAAAAGTCTTTAAAAGTTTATGTTATAGCCAAAAAAAAAAATAATAATAAAAAAATAAATAATTGAAAAGTTTGAAACCCAGTTGTTGCACTATTAAAGAATGCTAATTTAACACTTTTACAGGGTTGCTTTAAGACGGCATCCGATGTTTTTAAACTGGATCTAAAATATGAAACTTATTGATTATTAGCCATATTAATAAAAAAATAGCTGACATAGTTTAATGAAGTCTTTAATAAGAACATTAGTGTATTACCTTTAGGATGTGATTCACTTCCTGTGTGTTGGCGCTCTTTAGATGGCTCTTCACTTCTCCAACTCGGGTCTCTGAAAAAAAAAAATAATAATAATCAACCATTGAAATCCTTCCATTACCTTTATATCATTATTTAAAAGTTACTTTTAGAGACTCCAGAAGACGTGAAGCAGGCAAGTTTCACATCACCCCATTTCTTGGGCCCGTCTCACCTGTCTCGTGGCCGTCTCTCTGAGGGCCTGTTCTTGTCCTCCTCCAGTTGTCTCTGGAGACGTTCTTGTTCTTTCTTCAGCCTCTCCTCCACCTCTCTCTCTTTAGCAGCTGTGTCCACGGGTTTGGCTGCTCCAAATATAGAGGAGGCCCTGCTGGTATTTGTCACGATGGTCTGGGGAGACACGCTTCCACTCTGCTCCTCCTCTTTTGGGATGCTCCGTGGCTTCAGGTTTAACTTGGGCCTCTGTGGAGGACCTGAAACAAAGAAAATACACAAAATTCACACATCAGAATAGAGAGACGCCATGTTTGATATAAAAGTTATGTCTTCAGTGTCTCAATGTACCCCTCTCTTCTCGGCCTTCATCCCTCCTGTCCTCTCGATCACCAAAGCGATCTCCATCTCGCCGGTCATCAAAGTCCCGTCTGAAGCCACTGCTAAATCCCCGACGTCCTCCACCACGCGAATCAAAACCTAATACAATCACATGAACAAAAAATTTGTTACAAAGCAAACCGAAATAATTGTATACATCTATAACTATCATTTATTGTAGACATCACATGATAAAATAGCAAACTGTGTGTCAGAAAAAACCTCCACGATCGTAGTCTCTGCTGCCTCTGTCATCATAACGATCTTTGCGATCCCTGTCATCGTAGCGATCTCTACCACTGAAGCGATCTCGTCCACTGTCATAACGATCATCACGACGTGGACCATCTCTGAACCGGTCTGAATCGAAGCGGTCACGCGACTCTGCAAAAAGACAACAGCATGTCACCAATAATAACCATTGACAGCACGATTAAGACCCTGATATACCTCAAGCAAAATCAAAGAACAAACTGTAGTGAAGCAAGTCTGCTTTGACAAACTGGGTAGAAAACTTTGTTTAATAAAATGTTTAATGGACAGAGGGTTTTGACATGAACACTGGTGAATTTATTTTATTTATGCATGCATGTATGCATTAATGCCAAATCAGCAGCATTGGCTTTATTCATGGCAACATTGGTAATAAATGTTTAATACATAATTTTCAAGCATAGAAGTTTCTTAATCAACAAGCATTATACAAAACCATACAGATGACAACAATATTGATTAAAAAAAAAGTCAATTTAGTCAATGATAAATAATATAAAGTATTTAAAAATTTCCCTGAATAAAAACATTCACTAATATGGTTTATAAAATATGTTTTATAGTCAAATTATTTTTACACAAGTCACAAATTGGATTAGGTGAATTTGATATCTATATTAGACATTCTAAAAAATAATAATAATAATAATAATCTGTTTAAGCATGACATACACCAGGGCTTCTCAAAATCCGGACCCGACTCCATTTCGTACTGCAAGACCATGCAACACGTCACTAGCTCCACTGAGTGCATTGTGTCCGACATTGCATCTCTGAGATATGCCATCTCAGCTTGTATCATCATGGCTGCATCCAGATACTATTGGCCTACCTTTTGTTGTGTTTTGTACAAAAATGCACTTATATTAGTGGTTTTGCCACATTTGCATTGTATTTAATGTGTTTTGAATGCAAATGCCACTTTATTTAAAGAAAAATAAATAGTGTTGACTTGTGATGCATGTTATGGATGTTTATTAAAAACAAGTTATGTAATATTAATTGTTCCAGACCTTTGACCTTAATAAAAATTCAGATTTGGACCTTTTAATGTAGACATTGAGAACCCCTGACATACACTGTGCATCTGTCTGACTTACTGTCCCCATATCCATCGTCTTTGCGTGGGCCATCATCCTGGTCTGAGCTCGGCCGTGCCCTCCAATCAGAATCCGTCTTATCAGGACCACTGTCCATCCCACGGCCACGATCTCTATCCCGGTCTCGCCCTGACATCATCCCACTATCCCTCTCTAAAGACACACAATGAAAACTTCAGTCAAGAAAAGCACTTTCACAAAACCAAATACAATCTGATGGAGTTTGTATATTATCATTTCACCTTTGTCATTGGACTGATCTGCGATATCCACCCGGATACGTCTGTTGCCAAGATTCTACACAAATTTCATGAAAAGTTAAGTTAAAACAGAAAAACAATGTATTGTGCTCAAATTCGATTAAAAAAACCAACCTCTTCATTTAGACTGAGAGCGCGCAAAAGTGATTCAATATCATCAAATTCAGCATAACCAAAACCCTTAAGTCTCTCTGGGTTATTTGGCTCCCGTGGCAAGCGTACTGCACTGATCTGAAAACACACACACAAAACACATACAGTTACACATAATCTGCATTAGTCAAGTGCTAAGAGCAAACACTTCCTGCAATACAATTGTGAAAATGTACACATTATCTAAACATCTTGTTTGTAAAGATGCAGCTGATCTTACTGACCGCAAGGCCCCTGAAGAAGTCCCGGATGGATTCCTCACTGACGTCGTAGGGCAGGTTACCGAGGAATGCGGTGTAAGGCGGGCTGCGGGGCAGTCGAGAGCGGTCAACGTTCGGCTCTCGTGCTGCACGGGGCGCAGTTGGCAGGATGGAGCGATCAACGGGAGGAGCTCGATACGTGTCCTCCACAGTATGCCAGGAAGTTGAAACTACAGAGGAAGACAACAGGACTATAACTCCACAGAATATGATTTCTTTAAGAAGATCCCAAAATGCACCAGGTCCTGTTTAAAGTCACATTTAGCCTCCAGGGCTAGGGGTTAACGTGGCCAACGAGACAAACAGAAACTGTTTTGAGCACCATAATTGAAATGGCAGCTTAACAAACTATGACATGCTGCTCAAACACGTTCGTATTTACTTTGTTTGGATGTCGATGTAAATTCACAAAGTCTTTAACATTAATAGCAACACAACATTGATGGTGTGTCAAAAACAACTAAGTACTATGTTTCAAAAACACCATAAAGTATTTATACACAAAATACAAAAAAAGTATTTACTACAAATTACAATTTTTCTATGCGAGTTGTTAGTAAATGGACCATTGTTGGCCCCTCCAAGGTCATTAGATGACTGCAAATGACCTGCTGGGAAGATGGAAAAGAAAACAGTTCTAAGAAAGATCGCCAGACGAACCAGTTCTTTGCGGAAGTGTTTTATTGACTAAATGTGATGCACAATGTAAATCTCCTTCACTTTCACATCTGCAATAATCAGTAACTAAAGCAGAAAACTCAAACCCACATTAATGTGAATAATAAGTCAAGTCAATAATAATCAAGTTATTGTAAATGTGGGTTGTTTCAACAGTTCTTTTCATTTTTATGTAATGTACTATTAAGCACAAATAAAATGCAGTTAATACCTGTGAACAATTAATTGTTAATAACAAAAAAAATGTTTTATGGAAGGCTGAAATCAATAGAATATAAATATTTATCTCTAATATTCAAGAATCCTGATGTTTAAGCAAAATCAGTCGTGTTCAGTATTCATTAAATGACGACACATTGAAGTCAAGCTAAAGGAAGCGAGGATATATCATTTCACTTGATTCAATTCCTCCATCCTCACATCTTTTCCCTGCGTCCTTCGCTCGAATCCTCAGGGGGTGGATGCACAAGACGAAAACAAAGATGCACAAGAATTGAGAAGCACCAACAGATTAGGATCAAAATTGTAGTTGTCACCCATGTCCTTTTCATTTGCTTGCTTTTGCACAAGCCGAGTAACAAGGATTCATTTATTTAACAGAACTTGTTTGACACACTTATTGCACCAGGAAAAGTGATGTAGAATGTGATGAAATAAGAGGGAAGAAATATAATCACAAGTGGTAAGAAGAACTGCTTTTCAATACATGTTATAACCAGATGGAAACAAAAATGAGTCAGACCATTTGTGAGCAAATCACTGAAAATGCATCTTAAAACCAGGTGGAAACAGGGCCAATGATTCCATCTCATTGAAGGATATAAACCATGTTTAATATTTCCAGCTGATTGTTCTATTTTGTTATGCAACTTCTAGAATCTAGGCTGTTTGGATTTTAAAAGTCACATTCGAGCCTTTACTCACCATCTCCTTCCAAGTCATCAGTCTCGTCTGCCCAGCTGGTGGTCTTTGTGGTGGGAAAACTGGGAGGTGCATTGCCACCGCTTTCATCAGCAAGAAAATCATTGAGGGTCAGGGTCTTCCCCTTCTTCTTATTCTTCTTAGCTAAAGAAAAAAAAAAAACATACTATGATTACTTGTTTTTAGATAAACTTACGCATAATAAAGTGAAATGAAAGCTGTGACAGATTTTATTGTTCCATATTGTGACGTGTGAATATGAGCTTGCAGTTGATTTTTAACAAGAGGTGGAGATTTAAAAGGGTTATTCTCCTTTCACATGCTTAATTTTGATATATTGGACAGATAAGCTTTTTTTTTTTGTGGCTAGTATCAGATTTGGCATGAACTGATCACAGTCCTGAACTGACCCGTATGTGCAAAAGAAAGATCTTCAGACTGCATCACGCCATCATATGGAAGTAAACACTGAGGCAACTGAAGTTAGTCTTATGTTTAATTTAATCACAAATTAAAGAGGATGAAGATGAAGGAGAAAAGGTTTTAAAAGCTTATTATAGAATATTTCCTTAAACTTATTTTATTATATATACCTGTATATTTACACACTTCACTGTGCTTCCACACATAGAGACTCCTGTCAGGCCAGAAATATGGCAAAAGTCAATCTACAGTAACGCAAAAGTCAAGTGAACTCAGAATAGCTGTTCAGACTGAGGTCACACTGCAAAACATCTGACCTGTTTTAGAACCCCAAATCAAAAACATCACATTCCACGTAGTTTTCGTAGTTCACACTGTCACAAATAAATGAAAATAATAACATATGGAACAAAAATTTATGTACAACAGACAACCAAAACATTTTTTACTGCCACATTTTCCAGCAGTGCAAACTTAACCCATGATTAAATAGTTCACAATAAAATCAATAACATGCATTCAGAAAACAGAACTTTGAAGAGTAGAACAATGTTCATTTCACCCTAACTTTAACATTCTGAATAAGATTATGATTTGAAGGTCCCACCCTAGGACATGGTGTCAGAGATAACAGACAAAGCATGACTATGCCAAAATGAATAAGCTTATTCAAAAGACACTCACAATTTATAATAATTAATATAATAATTTTCTGCATGCTTTAAAAGTGCAATGTTTTACTTATAAATACCTGGAATTGTAGTAACCTCTCAACGCCCTTCATTAAAATGCAAAATCCATACCAGATGCTAATTGTTTTTACACCTCTCACTAAGTGTTAATGTCACACCAAGTGCAAAAAAGTACTAACGACAATGAAACTGAAGAGTTGAATAGGTGAGATAAATCATACTCATACTGTTCTTTTACTCTAGATTGCGTATTAGATGGACTTGCCTAAAAACACTTAGAAGCAACACATAATGCCACTGGTGTCAGATGATGCCATTGATTTGCAATGTGTCACTCAGGTGTAATGTAATCATCCACTGACCATTCAAAATGTAGGCAAGTCTTTTTTTCTTAAGTAGAACATTACAGAAGATTTTTAGCTCCAACTGTAGTTCTTGGTGATTCATAAAATGTAAGTCAACAGCTACGTGCATTCTGACAGTAAATAAATGCTACATGCACAACAAAATCAATGCCCAGTACTGGCAATACATTGAAGTCTTATGAAGCAAAATGGTTTTGTACAAGAAACAACATTGCATTTACACGCTGCACAACAAACTGTCCTAAGAATGTTCACGACAGCCTGAAAAGCAATAATAATGTGAGCTTACACTGTTAACAACAAAGAGGGAGCATCCATGATGTACACCCCATCAAAATATTACTTTATTTATTAAGACCTCAAGTTATTGGCAGGACCCTTTGATACCCTTTTTTTTACGTGCAGGTATTGACTGGTATTTTATTAATCAAAGCATCCGTTTCAGCTAAAACAAAATAACGGGGATCACCTACATCTCGGATGGCCTGAAGTAAATTAAGATCAATTTTTCATTGAGTAAACGATCACTTTTAACTATTAATAAGGCACCTATATACTCTTGACTCATAAGTCTTAATAAAGGATAAACTATATTTGTTCATGAATTAATCGCCTACGACAAATCAAATAAGTTAATGAATAATCCTATGACAAACAGAAAAACGAGTGAAACTCCAAACTGCACAGGAACAAATATTTATGGTGAACACATGAGCTAACGGATGCACTTAGGTGACTCAAACCCCACTATTACAACATCGTTGTTTTAAAACCATGGTAAACGTCCATTTCAGCTCTATATATCCGCGTCTCCACCACGCACGTGGTGACCTCGTCCCTCCTATGCAACATTCTGCGCATGCGCGCCAAGCACGGGTTATTAGCACCATCCAGAACTTCACGCACTTATCAATAATATACAAACTTTACGTGTCTTAACCATATTAACTACCAAGCACATTAAATCACCCGAACATCCGTTAGCGAAGTCTTGTCCAATTCTAAAACTCCAAATAAGAACAGGATAGGGGAGGCGCATGCTTTGGCCGCTAGCATACTGGCTAATTCATTTGAGCATAAGGCTTCCCATTACAACTAATCCTTCATGCTTTGCGTTTCCCCTAGTATATTTTGAAGAGCCGTATTTGAAAAAAGGCATATTGTGAATGCCGTAATCATTATGGTTCAGCCTAAGAGTGTTCTATAAATTTGTTTAGATCTGTTTTGCAAAGAAGCCAACAAACGAAGGCAGAGCGCATTATTCTCACCTGACGCCGCCATGTTGGAGAGTGTTCTGGCGGAAAAGTCCCGGATGAAGGCGTCAGGGGTTTGTCACGGGGGCGGACAGACAGGCATCACACACACGACAACATGACCGAGAAGTTGAGCTCCTGGAGGATGTGAAAGCTGCTGATAATCATTTCTGGAAACGGAGAGAGCAAAAGGCAAAATGGACAGCAGAAAACCTAGAGACATGCATATATAGAACAAGCTGATTTTCTTTCGTTTAAGCTATTGCGATAGCATTAACGTTACTAGAAATGTTAGATCTCTAGTAATGCTATCACAACTGCTTCTCTAAATGCAAATTCTTTTATGCACACACCTTTTACACATATCTGGTCATGTTTTGGTTTTATTACTTGTTTCCCTCATGAAAAAATACTTTATTCATTTACAGTACAATATTGTTTTTATTAGTATAATATACCTTATAGTTGTAGAAAACTACAGTATTGGGTAATTACTTTACTATAGTGGTTGTATTACCATAGAAACTACAACCGATTATTCAAGTAGCCAAATATGGATCAAAAACACTATATTCACTATAAATTACATATTTTCTAATGTGGGTTGTTAGTAAATGGGCCATTGTTGGTCATTAGAAGTCTGCGAATTACCTCTTCCTTTCAGTAAAGTCATTAACAGTCTGATAATATTTTGTTTAATAATCTGTCCTCCTTTTAGAAGAGTAGTTACTGAATAATGTCACCGTGCTCATCCACCTCCTGTTGGTGAGATTTGTAACAGCAAAAGCCTTTATAAGCCAAATGATGCACATTTATTTAGTCATACCTAATATAATGCAGATTACAAAATAATTATTAAATGAATGTTTACTTAAAACTCATTAAAAATACATTAAAATCTGAGGACACAAACTGGGTGCATTTTGCACCTCAGAAGAGGTCAATTTGCATAAAATTGAATTTCTTTGTGGCAGAGATTATTGCAGTGGTTGCGGATGTCAAATCTCTCACCACATCTCCAGTGAGAAATGTTCAAGGAAACCAGCAATATGAAAAAAAACCATGTGGTGTTAAAGAGATAGTCCACCCAAAAATGAAAATGTATGGAAAGCTTTTAATCTGAGAAGAAGAAGAAGAAGAAAGAGCTTTATTGCCAGGTATGTTCACACATACGAGGAATTTGTTTTGGTGACAGAGCTTCTACAGTGCAACAGAATTACAGAGACAGGACAAAAAACAGATAATAAATATGTTTTAAAAATAAAAGTAAATAGTGAATGCAAATATACAAATTGACAAGTGTATGTACAGGAATATTACTATATACAATGTTATATGGCAGCTGTTATGTGCAAATTAGCATGTAAAATATGTTGTTAAATAAGTGTTTATGTGTATAAAAAGTGTATAGCAAGCAGTGATGTTTGTTTCATGATTACTATCATTCAAGTGTTCATGAGATGGATTGCCTGAGGGAAGAAACTGTTTCTGTGTCTGGCTGTTCTGGTGCA
>CAIGQV010019356.1:13261307-13274607 GCA_903798115.1 Danio jaintianensis | reverse complement strand
GCCAGTGCTGATTGTGCGGGTACTGGATGAGAATTTTCCCAGCTTTAAATGAGCTAAGCTAGGCATTACCCCCCATGTCATGCCAAACCTATAAGACATTTTGATTCTCATATCTTCACAAAATGTCTCTTCTGTTGCATTTCCAGTTGTTTAATCATTTGGTAGATGTTTTTTTTTTTTTTTGCAGAATGAGATTTTAGGTCTCACAAACTCTTTTTATATTAATTTATTCAAAATTTCTTAGTTACTTATTTAGTTGTTGGTATTATATAATAGTTTATTGCTGCTTAGTTTTTTTTCTGAGAACAAATAATCTAAAGAGAATGTATGCTGCATATCCAAGCAACTATAATAAGATTACTGATTATATCATCAGTTAATACTACAGGCTATTGACATTCTAAGGTGTGCAGGCTTTGGATGGTATGCATAAGAATCTAGACTTACAAGAGAAGTTTGCGAAACAAACCTGACAATTATCTTGAAATGCAACATCTGAACAATGTCTAGGTGGGGTAACTATTAATAGAACATTTGATTGTATTATAATTAAAAATATTCAGATTGTTTTTTGTTCCACTTTCTGAGATTAACACCCCCCAAAATGTAATTGATTTAATTTTGTTTGTTTTAGGGTATTTTGTTATAAATTTAATATAATTTAATTCATCCAGAATATTTTTGAGGTTTCTGCATGAAGACTTGCAGAACTTTCTAAACATAAAAATAAATTAAAAGAATGAAAAAATACAATTCCAAAATGTTGGAATGGCTCAAAATGCTATAATGGCAGAGTAACACTTTACAATGAGGTTGTATTAGTTAATGTTATGAGCAGACATTAAACAATACTTTTACTGCAGTATTTATTTATATATGTTTCAATGTTAGTTAATGAAAATAAATTTGTTCATTTTTAGTTTAAGTTAACTCACAGTGCATTACCTACTGTTAACAAGCATGAATTTGGATTTTAATGATGCATTAGTAAATGTTGAACTGATTAATAAATGCTGTACAAGTATTGTTCATTATTAGTTCACGTTAGTAAATGTGTTAACTAACATTAATTTGAACCTTATGGTAAAGTGCAGCACTGAATCTGCCCTCTGTAACAGATTTACAATGACACTGCAATATTTGTTACTGTCACATGCTTTAGTTTAGGTCACAATTAGTGTCTTAAACTCTTAACAGATACTGTCACTATTGTGTGTGCATTTTGCCAACACCTTTTTTATATCTGTTTGTCACAAATTGAGATAAACTGAGCTTAGCTTAATTGCTATTTAATGATGGATGTCTTTCATTAATCAACCGTCTTTTAATGTCTGAAAAAAGGACTGTCTACCAAATTGGGATTAGCTAAGCATTGCATAACATCAATTAAAAAAAATAATGTCAATAATATAAATTTCAGAAAGTTTATTTATGGTGTGGGTTTCATGAGTTTTGCATTGTAACATGCAGCTAAACCTATTAGTAATAATGTAATTTACTATCATGAGTTAAGAATTAACGATACTTCTACATCATTTATTGAGCTAATGTTAAATTCCACATTTACTAATGCATTATTAAAGTTGTGTTCTTAACAATATTAATGTAAAGTTGACATGGACTAACAATAAATGACTGCATTTTCATTAAGTAACATTAACAAAGATGAATAAATACTCTAATGAATGTATTGTTCATGTTAATAAATGCATGAACCTTATTGTAAAGCATTACCCATTGCTGAATAGAACACACTGTGAAAATAAATCTATTAATTAAGAGTCATATGAAGGATGTTTGTGATATTTAATGACATTATTTCAGTAGTTTGAAACAATATATTGTCAGGGTCGGCCAAGTAATTACAGTACAAAAAATGAGTTATCATTTTCATCTTTCTTACAGATTTATTTCTGTAACTATTTTAAACTTGAAAAATAGTTGTTTTACATAGAATACAGTATGTCATCATACATATATGCCATTTTTCTTTAAAACACATTTCCCTGTTCTTAAAGAGACAGCTTGGAAATTGGAATTATATAATTATATAATTGAAATAATACAATGGAAATTGTATTATTATTATTTTTTTTCTAAATTTTTTTATTAATGCAGTGGATGTTGAAATATCTATTAGCAGAGGTGTCATTCTTTACCAATTCAACCTCTGAAAGTCAGGTTAGGAACAAGTTTTGGAACTGGTTTTGGAGCAGAATGTCGAATTACTGTAGTTTTGGGTGAACTATCCCTTGGAAACTTAGCATTAACACCCTGTTGAACAAAACTCTTAATCTCTGGAAACGAAACCTGCATTTAAAATCTACGTACAGAGAATTAAGTTCCAAAATACATGTCTAACAGGTCTGCATTGTAAAAACAGGGTGAGAAAAAAAAACAGATTAAAGCGACATTAAAGTAATTAGACAAGTGACGAGCAGAGACCCGAGAAGTGAATATAAAAAGGAGCAGAGAGAAACAAATCCACCATCTCCATTTATCCTGCAGGAGAAGGGACAGTTGGTGAAGATGTGGAGGTTCACGTGTGTCAGTTTAGTGCTGCTCTTGTGTGTTCAAGGTAAGGAATTCTACTTGATGTTTAAGAAAGAGACTTTTATTATTACACGGTAAAAAGTGATTCGTTACTTTACTTTAAAAAAAGTGAATAAACCCGTTGCCTTAAAAGCAACATGTTGGTTTTAGTTTAAAAAAGTCAGTAAACCCATTGACTTAACTTAAGTTTTATAATGGACCCTTTTTACAAGACTGTTATGACGCATTTAATGGTAATCAACATCTTTAATCCTTGAAAGTTTTTAATATTTAGATTTTTTTTAAAAACATATGTACATTTATGTATGTATTAAATCATGTGCATCAAATTACAAAAATCATATTACTGCTTCTGTGAGGTGTTTGAAATGCAGCGTGTATTGCCAGGACAGTAAATTTTTATCGTTGTTCTCTCTTCTGGCTGCCGTTATCAGTCTCACACAATTTTTTTCCCTTGATAACAGTTTTTCTTTTATTATTTGAGCAAATAGGATTGTAAAAAATTATTTGTTGTATACTCTCCCATTTACTGCGCTCTAAGTTTACCCAACTATGACGACTTCTGCTCCTGGAAACCCGGAAATGTGAAAAGGGTTCATTATGCACATAATTTGTTTACTTAATAATTATAAGGCAACAAATTTACTCTCTTTTTTTAAGTAAAGTCAACTAATTGCTTTTTACAGTGTAATAAACATTTCGGCAATATTTCAGTTTCTTGTGAGGTCATTAAGTTGATTATTTTTATTGTTTTTCCACTCCAGGCTCACTTTCTCAGTTAAATGGTAAGAACTTTTCTCATTCATTCAGTGTCATTTTGAATTTAAGCAGAAATTCTCATGTCAACAATAGCTATGTTTACTCCCACCTTTTTTGTGTGCATTTTGGAATATCTTACTTAATGGAAATGGTATGTGCATAAATTTTGAATATGCGCATAAAAAAAACGGAGCATGATGGGATTAATTGTCAAAGCAGCAAACCGACCACATTGTAAAATAACTGAAATGTTGTTTTGGTCATTCTAAAATCGGTCATCAAAGTGGTTCAGTATTATTATCTCCTAGAACTGTCTTGATTGCCTGAACTCTTAAAGAATGGTATGTCGCCTCCAAAAGCCACCATGTGTTGATTGTGTTTCATTGTGTGTCTTGTTCTCTTTGATTTGTTGGGTGGAAATAGTGCTTTATTCGCAAATGTTTTATGCAATATTGTTTAATTTTATTGTTAATTTTATTGTTATAATACAAGTTTAATTTAACATCTTTGGATCTTTTTTTCTCACAGTTTGTGGACTAGCCCCTCTAAACAACCGTATTGTAGGGGGTGTGAATGCTTTCGATGGTTCATGGCCATGGCAGGTCAGCCTGCACAGCCCTATCTATGGCGGTCATTTTTGTGGGGGCTCCCTGATCAACAGTGAATGGGTGCTGACAGCAGCTCACTGTTTACCTGGGTAAGATTCTTATCACATAAACTATTCATCCAGACCAATAGAATCTGGATGCAGACTAGCATATGCAAGCTGAGACTGCGTGTCTCAGACATGCAATGTCAGACACATTGCACTCAAAGGAGCTAGTGACGTCACTGTGAGGGGTAGGGTTAGGTGTGCACTTTAAAAGCATTGCATGCAGCTCAGCTTGCAGCTGCACCTGGTCTGCATCCAGACCCCTCTCATCCAGACAAGCTCTAAGTCATTCTTTTCATCATTTTCACCTGTTTTCAGTATTACTACATCCAGTCTGCTTGTGTACTTGGGAAAGACGACACAGCAGGGAGTTAATGCCTATCAAATCAGTCGAAATGTCAGCGCGGTCACCATTCACCCTTCCTACAACAATCAAACCAATGACAATGACATCGCTCTGCTGCACCTGTCCTCTGCAGTTACCTTCAGTGACTATATCAGACCTGTGTGTCTGGCGGCCCAGAACAGTGTCTTCCCCAATGGAACCAGCAGCTGGATCACAGGCTGGGGAAACATTCAGTTGGGAGGTACAATACAAACCCATTAATTCATATATATTCTCCTAACATCTCTAATGGATGATTGTACTATTAATGTGTCGTTCATAAAACAGTGAGTTGTTTACGTGAAAAATTGGAATAACCAATCAATGAGTCATGTCAAACAAATCTCATAAAAGATAAGGGAGGGGACCCAACATGATTTCTACTGAGACATGATAACGGAAAGCAATTATTTTAAGCATTCTTTTCCCAGAAGGACTGAGCAGGGAACTTGATTTGGGTTGGAGTAGAAATATACTGTCCAATGGGGTCCAGGTCCAGAAACCATAGCTAGGCTCCTCCATACATGCCAATCATAGGTCAAATCATTGTTAGATTTGGCTTCATTTCTTAAAGAAATGTCACTAAAATAAAGAGCCATTAGGAAGTCATCACTCTATTGTGTGTTACATGTACAGTGAATCTACCTGCTCCTGGGATTCTGCAGGAGACTATGGTTCCAATAGTGCCTAATGATCAATGTAATGCTCTACTGGGTTCTGGATCTGTCACCAACAACATGATCTGTGCTGGTTTAACACAGGGAGGCAGAGACACCTGCCAGGTACAACAAGATTATTGTTAAGTCTGCACATTACAACGTACATGTCCGAAAGTCCATCAGGTTCTCCTAATATAACTCGTCCTCTTTCTTTAGGGGGACTCTGGTGGTCCAATGGTGAGCAAGCAGTGTTTAGTGTGGGTTCAGTCTGGTATCACCAGCTGGGGTTACGGTTGTGCTGACCCCTATTCACCTGGAGTTTACACCCGCGTGTCACAATATCAGAGTTGGATCAACAGCATCATCATCCAGAACCTTCCAGGATTTGTCCTTTTCAACTCTTCTAGCACATGCTCATCTGTTGCTACGATATTACCTAATTCTACTGCATCACCAACTACTACTACCACCAGGCAAATTTCCACGATCTCATCTGCATCTACTAAATCACCTACTTCTACTACCTCACAAACATCTACAACAACTACTACGAATTTAAGACCTCCACCCAATCAGAGTAACTCTCTTGCACACATTCATATACAATATTGTACCTATTTAACACTAACTGTTTTTTTAATGACGCTTGTTTATATATTTTTTGCTTGTTTGTTTTAGCCTCAATCTCTTGTAGCAAGAGATGTGGTGAATGTTACAAATTCAAATTTAAGCATGGCTCCACAAAGCAAAAACCAGATCCGTAACAATAAATAATATTAAATTAAATAGGACACCTCTAAATTAATGAGGAGCCCGAAGTCCCATCTCCCGTCCGAAAGGAAAGGCAAAACAAAGAAAAAAAATAAGACGATTGACCAACGAAATAACGTAAAGTCAAATTTATTTGACATTTTAACTTTAAAGGAGACATAAGAACAAATGTGGAGGTAAAGCCAAAAATAACAAACAAAATACTCAACTACTAACTACGTTTTTAAACCCTCTTATCTGCACATGAAATAAAACAAATAAAATAACATTCACTTACCTCCCTACTAACCACAAAACATGAGAAAACGTAATAAAACAAAAAGGCATCCTCCTCAGCACACGTGTCTCCGTATATATCTCAATTAGTCAACACTCAGCATTAAATTGCAACAACATCGCAGAGTAAATACAACACAACCATTTGTTTCACAAATAAACAAACAGGCCGGGAGAAAGGGGACTCTCCAAACGATATTCCAGTCCGGTTTAAATTGGCTTCACCACGCCGGCAAGCGTCCACGTGCCGACACCCGATTCACCGCACCTGAACTCTCATAATGAAACCTGTTGGAGACAGCGGATAGAGGCGGAGAGAAGAAAACCACAACAGAGGCATATACAACACAAGCAACAAAAAAAAAAAAACAACAACAACTCACCACTTCAAATAAAATAAATGTTTTTTGTATTATTATTATTTTAATAAAAGGAAATACATAACATTCCTCCCCACCAAAAAGGAGGAAAGACACTTGTCTTTTCTATTTACATAAGGCACTTTCAGCACCAACTACTCTGGACAGGGCATCAGCCAGAACCATCTCCGAACCACGCTTGTGAACAATCTCAAGGTTGTATTCTTGTACGATCAGAGACCACCGCATTAACCGTTGGTTTAAATTATGCATTCAAGATAGGAACACGAGTGGATTATGATCAGTGTATACTTTTACCGGAAAAGGGTTAGCACTTAAATAAACATCGAAATGCCTCAAGGCCAACAACAAGGCTAAGGTTTCTTTCTCAACTGTACTATATCGTCGTTGACAATCATTAAACTTTTTAGAAAAGTAACTGATGGGCAACTCCACATTTGACTCTGACACTTGCATTAGTACGGCTCCTGCAGCCACTGCGCTGGCGTCAACTTCGAGCAAGAAAGCTTTGGAGAAATCCGGCGCAGCTAAGATAGGAGCTTTACACAAGAGATCTTTCGCTCCATTAAAAGCATGCTCGCAATCTGGTGTCCAGGTAAACTTACGAGTGGTTTTTAAAAGATCTGTTAGAGGTGTCACTAAGGTTGCAAAGTTACAACAGAATCCACGATAACCAGTCATTCCTAGGAAACGGCGTAACTCTCGTCGATTAGAGGGTCTGGGAAACTCTGTTATGGCAGTGATTTTCGCATCTACTGGTTTCACTTGGCCTTGGCTCACTTGCTTTCCGAGGTAAGTAATTGTGGCTTTAGCAAACTCACACTTCGCTAAATTCACGGTTAATAGTGCACTAGACAGGCGGGTAAACACATTCCTAAGAGAGTTTAGATGTTCCTCCCATGAAGGAGAAAAGATGACAATGTCGTCTAAGTATGCCTCACAGTCGGGTATATCTTGCAGCACTAAACGCATGAGGCGTTGGAAGGTGGCTGGAGCATTTCTCATGCCGAAGGCCATCACCGAATATTGCCCAAAGAAGTCAGGAGTTACAAAAGCAGATTTTTCAGCGGCGCGCGGTGTTAACGGCACTTGCCAATACCCTTTTAATAGGTCTAGTTTCGTGTCAAACTTAGCTGGACCAACCTTATCAATGCAATCGTCAATTCTTGGTAAAGGAAATGAGTCAGGTTTGGTTACCGCATTGAGTTTTCTGTAATCTGTACAGAAACGAAAAGACCCATCGGCTTTAGGTAGGCTACTAGCAAGCACGGCGAACTCCAGGCACTTTGGCTGGGTACAGCTAGGCCATTTTGTAACATATACTGTACTTCAGACTTCATTATTTCCCTCTTCATGGGGTTTACTCTATAAGGGTGTTGTTTAACTGGACTGGCATTTCCCACATCAATGTCATGACACAGAATGTTGGTTTGAGAAGGGACATCTGAAAAGATATTAGGAAAGTGCTTAATTAAAGCTACAACATCTGCCCGTTGTAATTCTGGTATATAGCTTAGATACGAGGTCAGATTCTGTAAAATTTTTGAGTTTTGCAGATGACTCGTAGGAAAGGAGACAGCTTCCACACTTTCACTATCCTCAAGCACAGTTAAAAGGCACTCCCGTACACACAACTTTCACAGATGTCAGTTCTTTGTTTCTTTCATGATACGGTTTTAACATATTAATGTGGCAAGTGCGCAGACCTCTCCTGCGTTCAGGTGTTTGAACCACATAAGATACATCATTCACAAGCTGTAAAATATGCGTCAACCTCCGTTTCTCTAAACGGCGGAACTAGACGAATAAACCGACTAGGATCAAATTGATCAGAGCTAGCAGCCGACTGAACAGTTTGAGCTGGAGAACCCTCACCAGGTTCTTCCTGCTTCGTGACACGAAGATATTCAAGCTCTCTCAAATGCAGTAAGCGATTTTTATGCTCTTGTCGCTTAATCTCAAGTTCTAACTCCTTTAACTTTAACGCAACCATCTGATCAGACAATACAGACAACCCTTCACTCGGTTCTTCGACCTCCTCTATGTCAACAAGCGGGGGTTCCTCTGGCAAAATGCCAAGAGCAATCATTTTAGAAAGAAGATTGTTTTTAATCACCCGTTTCTTTTCACTCGGATTTACTGAGATTTTTAAAGCGTCGGCTATTTGCAGTAGATCTTTCTTTATAAAATTGTCCAGCTGTTCAGCAGTTGGATTACCAAGAAAGGCCTCAACATCTACTTCCATTTTAAGGCTTTCTATTACACCCTTCTTCTAACTACACCCCCCTCACAAAAGGACAGTTTTTAGAACAGATAAATAAATAATATCAACTGTGTTTCTCTCTTTAGGGGCAACATCAATAAATGTACACAAGCAAAATATAATCACTCAAACAATTGTTGAAAAAAAAAAAAAAGGAATGGACGAGCCCCCATTTGTTACAAATTCAAATTTAAGCATGGCTCCACAAAGCAAAAACCAGATCCGTAACAATAAATAATATTAAATTAAATAAGACACCTCTAAATTAATAAGGAGCCCGGAGTCCCATCTCCCGTCCGAAAGGAAAGGCAAAACAAAGAAAAAAATAAGACGATTGACCAACGAAATAACGTAAAGTCAAATTTATTTGACATTTTAACTTTAATGGAGACATAACAAATGTGGAGGTAAAGCCAAAAATAACAAACAAAATACTCAACTACTAACTACGTTTTTAAACCCTCTTATCTGCACATGAAATAAAACAAATAAAATAACATTCACTTACCTCCCTACTAACCACAAAACATGAGAAAACGTAATAAAACAAAAAGGCATCCTC
The DNA here is from genome assembly GCA_903798115.1 of Danio jaintianensis. NCBI lineage: Eukaryota > Metazoa > Chordata > Actinopteri > Cypriniformes > Danionidae > Danio > Danio jaintianensis. The sequence goes on along the minus strand of CAIGQV010019356.1, from coordinate 13,265,347 downwards.
CTCAGCACACGTGTCTCCGTATATATCTCAATTAGTCAACACTCAGCATTAAATTGCAACAACATCGCCGAGTAAATACAACACAACTATTTGTTTCACAAATAAACAAACAGGCCGGGAGAAAGGGGACTCTCCGAACGATGTTCCAGTCCGGTTTAAATTGACTTCACCACGCCGGCAAGCGTCCACGTGCCGACACCTGATTCACCGCACCTGAACTCTCATAATGAAACCTGTTGGAGACAGCGGATAGAGGCGGAGAGAAGAAAACCACAACAGAGGCATATACAACACAAGCAACAACAAAAAACAACAACAACAACAACAACTCACCACTTCAAATAAAATAAATGTTTTTTGTATTATTATTATTTTAATAAAAGGAAATACATAACAGTGAAAAATACGACATCCGCAACCGCTGCAACTGCAATAATCGCTGCCGCAAAAACTGCTGCTGGGATTATGAAAAGAAATGCAGTAAGATCAAATAATCCTGCGGTTCTTTATGGTGTTTATAGTTGTGGTGTAAGGCTGAAATCACTGAACAAGCGAGTTACAACAGCGATAGCAGAAAAGCCCAGAAGTCCTTCAGCTTTGTTTGTTTTTTGTGTCTCTGCAGAGGATCAAAGAGGGTAAACTCTTGGTCAACACAAGCTTCTCCGTGACTCTGCTTCTCTCTGTTTGTGTCTTTTCGTGTTCTTCATGCATTTTGTAAGCTGTCAAGTACAGTTTACAGAATAAATATATATGTCTTATATCTTGACCAGCATATGTCTTAAGATCAGCACAGCATTTATATTATTTTCTTCAAATCAAATGTCAAATAAGTACATTAATTTACAAATTTGTGTATAATATAAAACATACGTGATAATGCAATTTCAGTCTTTTTTGTTTTCCTTTATCTGTTAACTGTCATGTAAATGATTAAATAAATACTTTGCATCATTTGTCTTGGAAAGTGTCTTGCTGTAATAAATTACACCAACAGGGGGTATTTTTTTTACATCTGATAAATAATGAGGACAGTCATATACAAAGAATTAAGAACTTAAAGACTTTAATTACTTAATCAATTACTGATTTGGTTAATGGAGGCTGTTTCATAACCGCTTTGATATAACTGAAATAAGCATTTGGTTCATACAAAACAGTTACATTAGGTGTATACCACAACATTTTTTTTGTTTTATTCTGAAGTGTTAAAAAGTATAAATGAACAAAAAGAAATAAATGAACTGCAATGTTGTTTAAACAATTTCATCATTTCATAGACTGTGCATAGAGATACTTGATTTTTTTTTTACATTTTATTATAATTGTTTTTATTAAACCTCTCAGCATTCCTGAAATCCTTTAACTAATGGCTCAGTGTACCTTGGGCAGAACGCTGGAATGCTAAGGGCAACAGCATATAACATTTTACAATAAAAATATAAAGTAAATGCCAGAGAGGTAAATGTAGCCAAAATACAAACATAAAAATGTCCATATATAGTAATTAAAAAAACATTATGAATTTTTAAACAATTTTTAAAGTGTGTAGGGCTTTATTGTTTAGAGAGAGAAATATCAACAGAAAGAAAGTCAACAAAACCATAAAATTATGTTTCTTATTAGTAAATTTCCTTTTATGAATGTGAAATTTTGTTAACGGTATAAATTAAAAACAAAATTCCTCTCAGTTAGGATAGTCAGTAAATAAATAAAGAAGTTTGAAAAAATGCTCTCTAAATGATTCATCCTTGTCGAGTGTCTGCACTTTCTTCAAATGCCATTAAAATGTGGTAAAATAAACAGAATGAATAGAAATCTATCCATTTATTCATTCATTCATTTCCTTCAGCTTAGTCCCTTTATTCATCAGGGGAATGTGTGTGTGTGTTTCTTTCTTTTGGGAAAAAGTGCACAAGAGGGACCCAATGGCCATCATATCACAAGAACCAGTCACTGATCTTACAACACTGAGACAAAAGACAATCTATATCAGACCTGTGTGTCTGGTGACACCAGTGTGTCTGGAGACTAAGCAGCACTAGCAGCATTAAACACACACACACACACACACACACACACAGGCTGTATAGCTGGAAATACAAACCCATTAATTCACACATCTACTCCTAAAATAACCAATTAATTATTGTGAGTGGCTATTTGTACTGATTTCCAGATAGCATATATAGCATTTAATTATATTTCTTGTAAATATTTTTACCTATGTTGTGAATAGAATATCAATATAGCCGCAATGTTAATTGTTACATGTGTGTTTGTTCTGAAAGTCCTCATAAGAAAGTCCTGCGGGGACTGTGCACTGTAAAAAATCTGTTAATTAACAGTTTGTGTATTTTGTGATTCACAAGTGTTTTCAGTTTTTTTACAGTTGTGAATTGCATTATGGGACCTTGATCATGGGCGTAAATTTCATTTAACAGTAGGGGGGGGACAATAAATATAAAATTTCTCATAAGCAATTTTTTAAGGGGACACAAATAATGCAGTCAAATTGTACTTATAAAGATATGTCCCTACGGTTAAAAACTTTGGTTCTATCATTATTATTGTAGCATGGACACTGTGTCATTATGGTTATTTTCAATGTTTTTCTCAGGTTCAATGACAAAGCAGATTTTTCTTCAAACCTATTTATTGCATTGCATATGCAGGAAAAGATGTTTTCTATACTAATAACTAACTTGTTTACATTACACTTGTTAAATTGACAGATCATACTGTAAATTGGTGAGCCTGTGATGTTCATCTGCTAAACAGCCACAACTCCAAAAACATTAAAGAAATTGTTCATCCAAAAAAAAATTCTGTCATTATCCCTTCAATAAAAGCACAACACCCTTACCTGACACTGTACATCTGATTGACCCTGCTCTGCCTGTTCCTCAATAATTTCTGTCTCCTTTGCATGATTAATATTGTGACATTAGTTTTTTCATAAGCACCCATTCTTAAAGCTAAATTGCCTTAATATGTGAACTTTTTGTACTTACCTGGCATTTAGGTGCACTGAAAAATGGTCTTATGTCCATTTTCCTTTTCTCTGTCATTGGTAATTCAAAGTGCTTTACATAAAGAACGTAAAACTATCATAAACATTACTTAAAAAAAAGTCACTTGAGAACAGAATAGAAATTGATTATACAAAAAATACAGTGGGGTCATTTTGGACATAGCACAGTGCTCATTTAGCAAATGCACAGCTAAACAATATGTTAATTGTGGCCGTTAATGTTAAGTTAACATTATGCCAACTCGTCACAAATAAAACAATGCATGGGAATTGGCTTTGGTGTGTTAGTTGCAGTGCACTTTGCAACAAACTGTTGTAAACAAGCTAACGGTAACTAGATTATTTCATAAAAAAATAACATCGGTAATCACAGTGGTGGACAACCCTCGGATGGGATGGGACACGTCCCCCCAACACCCATGTAATTCAAAGGCATAAATAAATGGGGAAAAATCAAAAATAAAAACATGAATCATTAAATATACAAAACTGCTAATTTACGGATATTTTTTTCACAGTGTGTGTTTTGCTTATGGGAGGCTGAAATGAAGCTTTGCATTTTCATGGAGAGGCTTTTGGGGCTCCAGAGAAAGCAGCAAATTCAAATTCATGTTTGTTACTAGTATAGTGACTTTTTTATAGCTGCTCTTTTAATACAATTAATTTGTTTTACAGAAAAATCCTTTGTCTGATATTGTACTTGAGTACTAATAATCACTCAAAAATCTTTTGACAATTCGATTATCACTATTCATTTTGTTCTAGAGCTTTTTTTTTTCCAGAAAGATCTTCATTCCTCCTTTATACTGTGTGAGAACTGTGAATTCTTCATGAAACATTAGTTAAAGCTCACCAACATTTAGCAACTTGTGGCTGTACATCAGTAAATATTGGCTGTTGTATTAAAATTACAAAGTAACTAGGAACAAGGATCTAATAAATCATATTACAGCTTGTAATGCCCGTAACATTAACAATAGCAGGTCTGAGACAAAGGATGACTACCAGG
>CAIGQV010019356.1:13231447-13261297 GCA_903798115.1 Danio jaintianensis | reverse complement strand
GGGGGTGTAAATGCACCCGAGGGTTCATGGCCTTGGCAGGTCAGTCTGCACAGCCCTAGGTATGGAGGTCATTTTTGCGGAGGCTCCCTAATCAACAGTGAATGGGTGCTGACAGCAGCTCACTGTTTATCTAGGTAAGATTCACATCCACACATATCCATCTGTTTTGTATTGATCGGTAATGTACTAAGCTGGATTTTTTTTTTTCTTCACTTTCTTATTTCTTGACTGTTTTCAGTGTCTCTGCATCCAGTCTGGTTGTGTAGCCTACTTGGGAAGGACAACACAACAGGGAGTCAATATTCATGAAACCAGTAAAACTGTTGTCGCAATGATTGTACATTCGTCCTACAACAGCAACACAAATAACAATGACATCGCTCTTCTGCGACTGTCCTCTGCTGTTGCCTTCACTAACTATATCAGACCTGTGTGTCTGGCGGCCCAGAACAGTGTCTTTAATGCTGGTACCAGCAGCTGGATCACAGGCTGGGGAGATGTTCAGGTTGGAGGTACAAGCATATACAAACATAAACACACATACAAACCACAGGGCTCAAAATTGCAAACATTTTGCTCACATATGCGCCCAAAATATAATCTAGGCGACCTCATATATTTAAGAGCTTTTCTGCGAGTGTTTGTAGTGCGACCTGTTTTGATTTTTCTAAAAACGTTCACCGATTTGCTAAATCGGTCTTCCCTGCCATGTGGATCTTATATTGGTTCATATTAGCTGTCAATCAATCAAGGCTTTCCGCTGTCAGATGACAGGAAGCTTTTATGATTGCGGGAAATGCAAAGGACTGAAGTCTGAGGAAGAGGCATTGAAAAGTACACAGGTTTGCAAACCCACTTAAAGTTATAAGTAATGGCGCCAGTAAGAGCGATCATGTAGTGAATGTTGATTCGCCAGCCGAGAGAGTGTTTTTCGGAGAGAGTGCTTGAAAATCTCGGAGTGGCTCCGCTTTTTAATGGCCCGAATCTTGATGAAATGTAAAATATAACGCTGCATTAACCAACACCAAAGAAGCTCGCCTTAACTAAGTTTTAACTTATACTGCGGCTCATGACAAAGAACGGTTTTGCACAGATCCGAGTGGTCATCGTGAAAATCCTGCTTTCAGGGCCGGCTGTTCATCATTAATCAGGGCTCGAAATTAACCTTTTTTCTAGCACTGGTGCTCCTAACTTTAAAAATTTAGTCGCACTAGCCAAAATTTAGTCGCACCCACCAATAAGCCAGTTGCTACAAGCTTTATATTAGCAGATTTATTGCATTTGAAATCAACACTAATCAAAATTAACAAGAAAAAAATTTTTTAAATACGGATGAGCCCACCGGTCCTGCACGCACTGCTTGACATGAATGAAACTTAGTTAACGATAATATAACTTATTATTTGCATACATCTTCTTAATAGCAATAATGATCTTTTTATTAGCTGCAATATTAGTTTAATCTAAGTGAATGCAAGCCCTTTTGAGATTGTGTACGCGGTGTTACATCATACCTGCACGGCTGACAGCATCCTGACAATTAAATGAAGGATCAAACAGAACCTCTCACGCTTAAATTATGTTGTGTAGATTCAATGGCAAACGCGGTTACCTGCAAACTCCGTCCCACAGACTTTACGGTGAACGCTGTATTCATTTTCATAGCGGACTTTAACCCAATGCAAGTCTTTTATCCACTCTTCGAAAAGTGTAAATGGTGGATTAACATTCACCACATGATCACTAAGATGTGCTATTATTTGTAACTTTAGGTGGTTTCTACAACAAAATCTCTCAAGTGTTGTTTTCATTCTCTCATTTCATCTTCGCGGCTGTCGCTCCCTGTCATCTGAAGGCATTGACTGAGGGTGCTTTCACACTTGGTTCAGTTGCCTGGACCGTACCCAAGTTTGATTGTCCCCCCTTGCCACCTTCTCGATTGGTTCGTGTTCACACTGTCTTTTTTCCTTCTGAACCCCGGTACGCTTGCGTCATCGAGCTGCTGTTTTGTTTACGGCTGTTACTAGGTGACAGAAGTGACACGACATCTGACGGACAGATGCCACTGGCACATGCCATTGAGTGTAGTGACACTTCCGGTGGCATGTCCGGTTTTCACTGTCATGTGTCACTCGGTAGTGGCATGTGTAGTATGGAAGGCCGTTGGGGCCAAAACGTATGCAACAAACGCGTTAACACGTTGTTACGTGTTAACACGTAATTTACGCGTTAACACGTAAATTACGCGTTAACACGTTGGTACGCGTTAACACGTAATTTACGTGTTAACACGCAATTTACGTGTTAACACGTTTTTTTTTTAAACTAGTCTAATTTTTTTGAAGCACTATCATTTAATAGTTTCTCTATCCTGCTAATTTTAAAATGTATAATGTCATTTCACTCAAATCACAATAAATGTTTTACAGTCAGTGATCTGTAGCAGATATTTTGTATTATGAAAGGCCAGACTTCTTTTGTAATGTTATGTTTTATGGCCTGGGACATTATAATGCTTGTCATCCAGCTGCTGAGATTTCTGTGATAGAAATCAGAATCAGAATGAGCTTTATTTGCCAAGTGTGTGCAAACACACAAGAATTATTTTGTGTTTTTTTCAGGAGCACAGGATACATACATACAAATCAGAACCAGACAGTAATTGAAGTTTTGTCAGATGAAGTGGCTGCAGATTCTATATTCTCATACTGTATATAACATGTCATAAATCACTAAACACATAAATGATTTAATGCAGAGTAGCCTGTCTTGGTGAGGTTTATGTCTGCAAATAATTCACATATTGTATAACTAACATTTTATAGCAATACTGTTTTTCTTTATAATTTTATGTTATACATTTATGCTTGTAGTATCTATTTATTGTTTGCAGAACTTTGCACTATGTACTTTTTGTACTCTCTGTACTGGAAGCTCCAATCACCAAGACAAAAAATTCTTGTGTGCAAACAATTGACAAAGTTTTGATAAAACTATGTAATAACTATGGAAGCCCGTTTCTACCTGGTAAGAAAAGCCAAAATTATGATATACTAAATAAAAATTACAAGATAAAAAGTCGAAATAATGATTTAATAACTCAAAATTATGACTTAATAAATCTGTAGAAATGACATTATTACGACAATAGGTGGCGACAAACAACCATCTAAATGTGTAACTTAATTCTTCAAAAATGATTCATCTAATAAAACTTGAAGTTTTTTTAAGAGAGTTATTGAGAGCTTGCCCAGTCGAATTGCAGAGGTCCTGAAAAAGAAGGGCCAACACTGCAAATACTGACTCTTTGCATAAATGTCATGTAATTGTGGATAAAAGCCTTTGAAACGTATGAAGTGCTTGTAATTATATTTCAGTACATCACAGGAAACAACTGAAACAAAGATCTAAAAGCAGTTTAGCAGCAAACTTAGTGAAAACTAATATTTGTGTCATTCTCAAAACTTTTGGCCACGACTGTACATTTTTAAAACTCTTGGTTAAATTTATTTATTTATTCTCAGAACAAAGTCTACATACATGACAGATCATTAAGGATATTGATGCCTCGTTGTCGTAAACTTTTAAAGACGCTTGTGAATAAATGATGCATGGTTATTCTGTGGACATTTCCACACCCCTAAACATGACGTGGCATTAAAAACAAAACATGATTGTTTGGTTGACCTGTCAGTCATATAGAACTTTGGGCGGTCCTTGACCATTTAAAGCAGCTAAAGTTTTCAGTCCTTGATCCGTCAGTCTGAGGTCTGGCTATGCGAGACTTGCACATGCACACACATCTATTTATCTATCTTCATAATCTAGCTTTCAAATGATATCTTATATAACAGCATCTTAAAATACCTTTGGCTTTGACTAATTAATTTTTGTTTTTCTGTTGTGCTTTGGATAAAATCTTCTGCTAAATGTATAAATGTCAGTTTCATTTACGGAGATTTAGTTGTAAAGTGTCCTTATCTGGAGTGTATCTAAAGCAAATACAGCTGTGCCATCATGATTTATTTCTGCACAGATTTAATTTCTGCAAACAATTTTAAACTTATTCTAAATTCAGTAGATCAGGACCCTGTTACTGATTTGCTTTATTTATTAACAAGCAAATATTGAATCATGTGAAACATGAATATTTGGTTGTGTTTTGTGTAAACACTTGGTTCTATGTCGAGGACATTGTACTGGTGTAATAAACATTTGTTCAAAAACCAAACTAACAATTATGTTTCATTGTAGATGATGGCTATTATAATTGTTTGAACAGTTTCAACCTGTATGAGTTTTTATATAAAAGATGAAAATGCAGAACAATTAGTGATTTAAAGGGTGACAGAAATTCAACATTGTACAGTAGTTCCAGTCATCTTATTTGCTTAGCCAAGCAACTCACAAAAACTGTATCAATATTTACCACAAGAACTGAATCAGAAAAGTAAAAACACAGCAAGATGTTGGCTGACATTTCTTTCTTTCTTCATATCTATTGGCAAAATACCGGTACTGCGAAAATTTCTTCCAGGATTGTGCAACAGAGTTGGCCCACAATGACCTCACATCTAAGCATGGATGTCTCAAACATGTGCACACATACCTTGTTAAAGTATCAGCTATGAGTCGGTGGAGGCGTGGCTGGAGAGTCTATTTAATAGAAAAGAGACACAAATGTACACACACACAAATTGTGCTAACTGAAAAAGGGAACAGAGGATAAGAGATAAAAAATAGTTCAAGTAGAGGATGGACACCACAGCTGCCGCAAGGTAACTGCCAAAAAAATTGCCTTTTTTTGTTTGATTAATGAACCGTTTCACTACTTTGAGTGTTTAACTGTGTTGTTGGTGCTCTTGTCCTATTTATATTTTACTTCGTGAACAGATAAAGGGGAAAATTTATTTGAATATTAAATTGATATCTGACAAACACTCTCACACTTTCAGTATAACTATGCTATTAATAAAATGCTCTGACCAACAGCTTAAACAAATGGTTCACCTTAGAAGGAAAAATATTTTAGCCTATAATATAAAAGAAGATATTTTGAGATATGTTAAGGTTTTTGGTTTATCAAAATATTTAAATATGTGTTCTGTAAAGGAAATCACAGAAGTTTGAATTTGGAACAATCTGAGAGGGAGTAAATGATGGTGCTTTGACATGTCCCTTGTGAATTAAGAAAACCAAATTAAAGGGAGTTCACCCAAAAATGAAAATTCTGTCATTATCTACTCACCATTCACTTTTTCAAAATCTATTTCTTTTTTTAAAAACAAAGTAAGATATTTAGAAAAATTCTGGTTGCTGTGAAACGTTGACTTCCATAGTATTCCAATAGTATTATCTTCTCCTATGGTAGTCAGTGGGTGCTAGCAACCAGCATTACTTCATAAATAAATATAATAAATAATTAACCAAATAAATAACTTCTTTTGTGTTCAACATATGAAAGAAACTCATAAAGGTCTAAAACTACATTCCATGGAGGACAAATAATGAGGTAATTTTCATTTTTGGTGAACTATAATGAACTCAAAATAAATACTCTCAAGGACTAATCCTAATAACTAATGTTACCGCTTTTTTAAAATTATAATAAGGTTCTGTCTGCATTCTGAGTGGTTTTCAGCTTTAAAGTTTTTGCATTGTAAAGTTAGCCTAACGTAGATGATTTGGTTTTCTAGCAGGCCTATTCTAAATAAAAAAAATAATAACTTCAAAGTTTGAATAACTTCAAAAACATATCACATAATCTAAATATGTTGTCGGACTCTGAGAATAATGCTCTAATTTGACATTTTTTGTCAGACAGAAATGTGACTAACGATAGACTACTAGGAATAACATATAGATATACTAGATGTCGCCTGGCCTATTGTTGTCTATTGGAAGGAATGCGTCAATAGAGCCGCCATTTTAGTACAGGGTAGCGCTCCTTTGAAATGAATGCGGGACCAAGGTGCAGTGGAGGACTGTGGCCATCCAGAGCCAGAGATATACACATATATACATATATCTATGATCGGGAATTTTCCCCCGTGGTCAGTACGCAAAAAAATGTCAAAAAAAAAATGTAATTACGAAAATTATAATTTTACATCACTTTTCTACGTCGATGGATAAGTGACCGCACGGGCATTGCCGATAAAGTGTGTGTTTGTGTGCATGAAAATGTATTATCCTCCCTCCGTGTTAAATTTGATCTAATCCGCGTCCTGAAACACACCCCCTCTCCCGCTTTCACTTCTCATTCTAACGGAGGGAGCGATTCGTTTGTGAAGGAATCCCCGTTATGAACGACTCGTTCACTTAGCCGACAATAATACAAGTTTCTAGCACCACAGCGTCTTGTTGTCATATTTCATTTTCATCGTTTGCTGATTTTATTCAACAAAACTAGCATAAGCCTAGAATTCAGAGCTAGTTGATGCTACTTTGCCTTATGATCAGTGCAGTAAAAGACTGTATTATCATCAATAACGTTGTTGAGCACAAAAGTTTGTAACATGTAAAAAAACGAAATCTTACCTATGAAATGTTCTGCCTTTGTGCTTTGTTTTCTTTGTTTGCTCGTTACTACACCCGTAAGCAGCGCTAAAGTCCAGCATCTTCACATTGGCACACTTTAATTAAATCTTGTCAATTTTAAACTTTGCTTTAATGTTTTCAGATGGGTTTAACAAAATCATTCCGCATATAACCTTGAAAGATTTATCAGTTCTTGTTTCAAAATTTATTTATCTGATTGTGGAGAATATAAATTACATCAAACTGTTGCATTGTATTGAAATGTTGAACTGACAGTTTTTAAGTGCAGTATAAGCATTATACTATATAGCCTACTTTTAGAGGTGCTAGGAAACAGGATGTGGTATAGTGCCCTTAAATTGTCAGAATATAGGCACAGGTTCATAAGACAAATTAAACCAGTAACCTTTAAAGTGAGTAATACACGGCAGCACAGGATGTTTGTTCTCACAAGGGTACCAAACAAATGTGACAATTATTGGATCAAAAGGATGTCCACTAATTTTGATGAGCCTAACATATTGTTGTTTTTTTCAGGATGTGGAATGACACAGACCTTCTGAGAAATGATTCCTTTTCTTGTGCGTCCCCCTCTGTTGAGGGCTACCGTTACTTTGGTGTGCTCTTGGGATCAGCAGTGACCATAGTTGGAACCATTGGGAATATTCTGACGGTGCTCGCCTTTGTGACTGATGCCAACCTGAGGACACGTTTCAACGTTCTCATTGTAAACCTTGCCTTCGCCGACCTCCTATACTGCACAATACTCCAACCGGTCAGTGTTGACTCATATCTGCACCTGCACTGGAGGGGTGGAGCCACGTGGTGTCGTATGTTCGGACTCCTCCTGTTCCTGTCCAACAGCGTGTCCATTATAACATTGTGCCTCATTGCTATGAGCCGTTACCTGGTGGTTGCGCATCGCACTTCTAGTTGTGCCCGTCTACTTCTGTCCCAGCGAGGAGTGGCAGCGCTTCTCATCTCCTCCTGGGTGCTGGGTTTGGCAAGTTTTGCCCCACTTTGGCCAGTCTACGTGTTCGCCCCACAAGTGTGCACCTGCAGTTTTCACCGCACAAAAGGGCGGCCATACACCACTGTACTGCTTTTTCTGTACTTCTTCTTAGGCCTGGGCTTCGTGGGTCTTTTCTACTTTCTAATCTACCGCAAAGTGAGTGTAGCCGCCAAGGCTTTTCTGAAGTACAGGCCCAGTCGTCGCTCATCAAAACGCAAGCAGGCCGAAGCCGAAGGGACAACGAATGACAGTGGCATCAGTGCTGGAGCCTCAACAACTCAGAGCTGTGAGATCAGCAGTGATGGAGCAGTGGCAGAGCAGCATGGGAAACGAGCACAAGAAGGCCAAAAAACCACCCAAAATGCCATTCAAAATGCCTCAAGTGAAACAACTGGTAAACCATCTCCAGTAGTAATCCAGAACACTCCAGCAGCTGCCAGCTCAGGAGAGGACAATGAATTTAAACGTGTGACACGAATGTGTTTCACGGTCTTCTTGTGTTTTGTTGGATGTTTTGCACCATTTCTGCTGCTGAATGTTGCTGATAAGAGAAATCGTGCACCACAGGTCATTCATATGTTATGTGCGAATCTCACTTGGTTAAATAGTTGCATAAACCCTTTGTTGTATGCAGCAATGAACCGACAGTTTAATCAGGCCTACAAAGACCTACTAAGCAAAGCTGCACATCCACTAAGATGGATTGGAAGAACCCATTGGTTTACATCAAGATAATTAAAGTATGGTACTCTAATAAGTCAATTCAAACTGGATATGACTGAAAGCTACTGTTTTTACAGTGATCATGTTCAGTGACTTAAAGTGTCCCTATTATGCTACTGTAAAGATTTCAAATTGATTGATTACTTCCATTGACTTATCCAAATTTCACCTCCAGACTTCATTGATATATCAGCATTAATAATGTTTGTCCATCAGGGTCAGAAATTGGTGAGAAATAGGACATTACATTAGGACACAGATACGATGTAAGAGATTAAATTAGCAACTTTATTATGATGAAAAGTTTAAACCATATACTCACACTCAAGTGGTTCTCACACTTGTTTGAGTTTCTTTCTTTTGTGTAACATCCATAGTAGGATCAAAAAACTCTACGGAAGTTAAAGGCTGCTTTTTTCCAACATTGTTCAATTTATTGTCTTTATGTTCAACAGAAGAAAGAAACTCAAACAAGGTTGAAGCAAGTAGCGGATGAGTGAATGATGGCAGAATGAATCTTTAAATCTGTTTTGTCTTGATAAATTCTTCTTATTGACATGATGTTTACAACACAAACCAGCAAAAGACTTTGATGGTGGGTCAAAGTAGATGTTGTTCATCAGCAGCCCATAAGGTGGCATTATGCATGTTATGAATTTATTCATTCATTCATTTTCTTTTCAGCTTAGTCCCTTTATTAATCAGGGGTCACCACAGCGGAATGAACCGCCAACTTATTAACCAGCATATGTTTTACGCAGCGGATGCCCTTCCAGCTGAAACCCATCACTAAAACATCCACACACACACATACACTACGGACAATTTAGCCTACCCAATTCACCTATACCACATGTCTTTGAACTTGTGGGGGAAACCGGAGCACCCGGAGGAAACCCACGCCAACACGTGGAGAACATGCAAACTCCACACAGAAACGCCAACTGACCCAGCCGGGGCTCGAACCAGCGACCTTCCTGCTGTGAGGCGAACGTGCTACCCACTGCGCCACCGTGCATCCCCGTTATGAATTTATGTTGTTTATAATTTGAAAACAGTTATGAAAATGAAATTGTTGACTACTCGTTTCTGCAGGTCAGAATCAATTCTTTCTTTTATGAGGCAATACATTTGTTGAGCATGTTAATCTTTAAAATTTGTAGTTTGTTTACACTCAAAAGCAATTACAATATACATGTGCAAAAGGTAATTTGCATGAAAGTTTAATACAGGCAATTTAACATATTAAAATTAAATATGAAGATGCACTCCATTTATTCTGTGAAGAACGGTTTATATTTATTCCAACAGCTGTATATTAAATGCAGTTACAGCAATATAACCAAAGTCATACACTTTTATGTATTGTTATATTTTGTTTTACATTCAACTTATTTATATTGTAAGTAAGCTGGCTCTTACAAATTTAGCTTGTTTTAGATAATGTCTGTCATGCTCTGTAAGCATGTCTTTTTTAAGCTCGGGGATTTTCCATGTCTATCAAATATTGGAAAGCTCACGCGTACTTTCTCTGTTTCGTTTCCTTTTTTCTGATTGCACAAAGGAAAGGCTTATGTGTGCCGCCACAGCAATGACTCATAATGACTTAAAGAATATTTGTAACCTTAAGAACAAACGGACATGGAAGTTTAAAGTGGGGGGATGGAGAAAACAAGCACAGACACGTGTTACTGCTGCGTTTATTACTTCACATGTGAAACCACAAGGATTTTTTTCACAAGTCTTCTTTTGCATTTTTGTGCTGTTTCGACTGTTTAAATAGTTTGAAATAAGTAGCTGGATTTATTAGAGTGAATATTTAGCAGGGTACACATTTTTTTGTGTATTGCACATCATTTCAGATACAATAAAAAAATAAAATAAAATAAATAACTCATGTATTGTGATTTCTTTCTAAATTGTTCAAATACAATAGTCAGCAAAAAGTTTTTGTTGTCTGTAAAACTGAAGGTACACATTTATTTGAATTTGCCTCATGCAGTTCCATTTATATTATCCTTACTTTACTGTGTGGTTATTGTTCTGTAAATAGACCACACACAAACACTTTTTGAATGTACTAGCTTTTAATGTAGGCCTATTACATTTACATTTAGTAGATGCTTTTGTCCAAAGCGACTTACAATTGAGGTATTATCTATATACTATAATATTAATAAAGTCAGTCAATCTGGATATGACTGAAAGCTACTGCTTTTAAAGTGGTCATGTTCAGTGCCTCTGTTTTGCTACTGTAACGATTGCAATTTTTGTTTAAGCAGTTTCAATTCAGCTAAATTCCCAAAATATTTGGAAATCAAATTTTGACGATTTTTACTTTCTAGATCGGTCTGATGGATCTGTTGTGATTGGCCTAGAGCACTTTAACACAATCCCATTAACATATCCAAATTTCAGCTCCAGACTTATTGTACACTGACTGATTGTACACAGTGTACGATAACAACATTGAATTCATTTTGTTCACTTCACGTCCATGTCCAGTGCAGTGAGGAAACACTGAATTGATCAACCAGATAGCAAAGTGGCATTGATTCACTGTTGAAATTCATCAGAATCATCATTTTGGTTGAGGTTGAATATTCAGCATTGAATTAAATTATAAATCAACATTGATAATTCAATCACTTACCATTGTTATAAATACTTACATTGAACCAATGTTGATATTTTGGTCATTTACTATTGTTGAAAATACTGACATTGAATAAATGTTGATAATTCAACCATTTCACAACATTGAAAATACTTAAATTGAATTAACATTGATAATTTACCCATTTCTTAACATTGAAATTACTTACAGTGAATCAATGTTGATAATTTACCCATTTCCCAACATTGAAAATACTGACATTGAATTAACATTGATAATTCAATAATTTTGCCATTGTTGAAAATACTGACATTGAATAAATGTTGATAATTTATTCATTTCCCAACATCAAAAATACTTACATTAAATAAATGTTGATAATTTACCCATTTCTTAACATTGAAAATACTTACAGTGAATCAACACTGATAATTCAATAATTTGCCATTGCTAAAATTACATTAAATAAATGTTGATAATTTATTCATTTCCCAGCATTGAAAATACTCACACTGAATCAATATTGATAATAAATGTTTTTCTTTTTAAATACAAATACAATTGCTTTTACGTATACATACATAATATTATTGTTACATAAAAATCATATCATAAGTCATATGCGTTTTTGGCCTCAAATAAAATGTGTACCTTAAAGCACACAATTAAATGTTTGTTGTCGTTGAGTTGAACTGTCATGGATATTATACTTATGAACATAAATCTTGTCAACTTGCAGGTTCAGCCAAGTTCACTTATTTTATGAACCTCAACGGCTGCTAATATGAAGATATACAAAAGAGTTGTTCCTCCCCAGTCCTAAAATTCTTCAAAATAACCGTCAGTTCGAGTCATTATAGCAATTAATACTTAAATTATTTAAATATGTGTCTGCTTGCTTTACTGTTGGATCACGTGAGTTTAATTGAATGAAGCCTTGATAATAGAGTGAATTTGTCACGGTATGTGGATGACACGGATAAACAAAGGTGGGATCCAAGTGCATTTAATGACGAAATAATAGTGTACTAAACAGAAAATGAACGGGACATCCAAACATCAAAAGAACAAAACAACAAACTGTGGCAAGATACCGGAACATAACACAAGCACAACATACCATACAAAAACAAACGACTAAGCAATGACAAACGGGTGCAGGGTGTATAAATAGTCCAAACAATCAATAGTGACAGGATACAGCTGCGTGTGTGATCAGTGGAAGTGAAACCAGGTGTATGTGTAGCGGAATGAAGGGAATTATAGTTCGTGATGATTTGTAGTTCACCAGCGATCTCTGAAGCCCTTGATCGCTGGTGAACATGACAGAATTACACATGATGTTATCACAAATTAAATATTTTTGCGTGGACTTTGAGTCTGAGTGTTTTGTACATATAAGGTTCACTAATATTGTGGCTTATGTTGACTTCCAGGTTCTGTCATTTTGGTTATAAACAAGGTACAGGTACATTTTTACAGCAATCTAAATTAAAATCTTAAATCTTAGATTCAATCCCAACTTAATTTGAATTGATATCGGCAAATGAAATAAAATACATCTGGGATTTTAAATGTTTTCATTTTTGTATCATTCACAACGTTTGTGAAGTATAAATGTAGACTGCATGTTTCAAACTGAATGAGTGTTATTTCTGTTGTCGGTGTGTTGGTGTGAAACTGATGCTGACTGGTCAGTAAAGCATTTTTTTACCATAAAAATAAATAATGATTTATATTTAGCATTGCATCTATTGTCATTTTACCAAGAATGTGTTTGCTCTTTCAGAACTCAGGCAGTTGGGCTGGACCTTCTGTACTTCATACAGGAGATCTCAGTAAACTTCCAAGTTTAAGAGGTAAAATGTTCATTTTTTTTGTTTGATATTGATGCTTTTCTTTTTATTATTTGGCAAAACCAATTATTGATACCTGTATTTTCACTAAATGTGTTTACATGGACACCTTTTGCTTCAGTTAATTTTGAATCATCTTTTGAATCAGTTAATTTTGTTAACATGAACTCAAACTAAATAAAGTTACTGGGTTGATGTGTGTTTTATCCCCCAGACGTCTGTTTTAAAAAGAAGACTTAAATGATGGAGAGCACTGAAATCGAACACCCTACCCTCCCTTCAGATCACCATCCAAGACGGTATGATCAGAGACAACATTTCTACTCTACATCGTGTCATTGACAGGTAAGAAAACTTTATAGTACAGTTAGTAATGGTACTACTATAATAATCTATTTGCTATTGTAGTTTAAACATTAATGTGTTTGAATGATCAGAATAAAAATAGTCTATGAGGTGGCTACTATTTTGTTTTCAAGCTGCTACTGTAAACTGTTAAATGAACAAAGCAGTTATTTATTTCTGCAACATTTGAAATGCTACGAGTTCTTTATTTTGGTAATGTATGTTTAAAGTGATGAGGAAATAACTGGTCCACTGCTGAATCTCTTTTTCAGCCACCTGATGATGAGAAAGACATTTTCAAAGTGGGCATCTTGATGGTGAGCCAGGCCTTCCCAGAGGATGTTGTGAACATGGCTGTGATACTGGTGGTGGGGACTATGATTTTTGGATGTCAAAGGTTTCCCAGATGCTTTTGCAACATATTTTGAACTATATGCTTTGACCATAAACTATTCCAAAGGACTAAGATACACCTTTGATCCGGCAAATTTTTATGAAGATTTATTTAAACTGCATTTCAAAGACTTATTATTCTTCAGGAGTGATGTTTCTTGTGATGTGATCTTCTTTAACGTTTCACAACAGAGCAAGGCAAAAGATGTAGGCACATGTGTTTTGAATATTGTAATTGCACATTTAAATATTGTAATACATTAGAATGTTCGGAGAAGATACAAAAAGTAAGCTAAAATTGAACAAACCTTTCAAATAGCAAAAAGATGTTTGGAATGTTTGGCAAAACATTGTCATAACTTAATGGGAATAAGAGTAAATTTCTATACACTGTACAAATAATATTTTGTTTCCTCAATTAAATTTTTTTAAACATTTTTTTACTCAACATATACAACTTAGTTAATTTTTGCGTGGATTATTTAGAGTTTTACATATTTACAAAAGTTCAACTAACAATTTTTTTAAAACTGCATCCAATAAGTTCAGCTTTTTTCCAAAACTTCACTTTCTTTCCAAGTTTGCTGAACTTATTGGATCAGTTAGCTGAACTTTTCTAAATACTGTAGGTAAAACAAACAAAAAAATTAACTTTTATAAGTCGAGTTAAAAGATATTTTGCAATGTAGAGTTATATACTTTAGTTTTCCTTTTTTTCAGCCCAGTGGTCTCTGATTGAAAGGAGGCAACATTCATTGAAATAAAATCATACTGTACTTAAAGCAGGACTGAACTGATGTTGTTTCAGTGTTTTTCCCATGTAAATATTGTTTTAATTATAGTAGAACAAATGCTGATTTTGTGACCGTTTTAATCTATTTAGCATCATTGTAATAACTATTTCAGGGTGCAAAACTGGCTAAAAGTCAACTTTAAATTTCAACATTAATTGTATGATAGTTTGGTTGATGTTTTAACATTTATTCAATGTTGGTTTCAATGTAAATAGTGATTTAATTTTGGTTGAATAAATGCTGATTTTGTGACCATTTTGATTGATTTACCATCGTTGAATTAACATTATTTCAGGGTGCAAAACTGGCTAAAAATCAATGATGACATTTAAGGTTGTTTAAATGATAGTTTGGTTGATGTTTTAACATTTATTCAATGTTGATTTAACTTAGATCTGCTATCTGGGAACTCACTGGCAAGCGTTACTTTTCCAGTATTAGATTTTGCTTAGTTTGTGGTACATTTTGAGTTATTATAATTTTAATTCCCTATATATCAGCAGTAATAATGTTTGTCCATCAGGCTCAGAAACTGGTGAGAGCCCTGTAAATTTACATTGAGGCACAGATACGATGTGAGAGATTAATTTTGCAGCTTTCTTATGATATTTTGCTGAAAAAAGCTTTAGCTGCGCTTAAAGGGATAGTTCCTTCCACTCCATATATTCACACTGAATTCTAAAAATTTATGAATTTCTTTATGCTGAACACAAAATAAGATATTCTGAAGAATGTTGGAAAAAATCAGCCATTGACATCCATAGTAGGAACAATATATTACCCAAACTTAAATTAAATAACCCAGCATTTTTTAATGCTTATTTGTTTTAATAACTAATGTGAGATGTATTTCTGTACAAATATTTTATGTAAATATTATGGTGGTGGTTGCTTTAACTGACGCAAGAGCGTAATGACGGGGAGAAATGAAATGCGCGGGATGTACATGGCATGCGCAGTTGGGAGCGGGAAGAGATAGCCTGCAGTGTATTATCAATGTATGGAGAAACACAAATAAAAGAAGTAGTTTTTACAAAGTTTGCTGCTAAACTGCTTTTAGATCTTTGTTTCAATTGTTTCCTGTGATGTACTGAAATATAATTACAAGCACTTCATACGTTTCACAAGCTTTTATCGACAATTACATGACATTTATTCAAAGAGTCAGTATTTGCAATGTTGGCCCTTCTTTTTCAGGACCTCTGCAATTCGACTGGGCATGCTCTCAATCGACTTCTGGGCCAAATCCTGACTGATAGCAACCCATTCTTTCATAATCACTTCTTGTAGTTTGTCAGAATTAGTGGGTTTTTGTTTGTCCACCCGCCTCTTGAGGATTGACCACAAGTTCTCAATGGGATTAAGAGCTGGGGAGTTTCCAGGCCATGGACCCAAAATTTCAACGTTTTGGTCCCCGAGCCACTTAGATATCACTTTTGCCTTATGGCACGGTGCTCCATCGTGCTGGAAAATGCATTGTTCTTCACCAAACTGTTGTTGGATTGTTGGAAGAAGTTGCTGTTGGAGGATGTTTTGGTACCATTCTTTATTCATGGCTGTGTTTTTGGGCAAAATTGTGAGTGAGCCCACTCCCTTGGATGAGAAGCAACCCCACACATGAATGGTCTCAGGATGCTTTACTGTTGGCATGACACAGGACTGATGGTAGCGCTCACCTTTTCTTCTACGGACAAGCCTTTTTCCAGATGCCAAACAATCGTAAAGGGTCTTCATCGGACAATATGACTTTGCCCCAGTCCTCAGCAGTCCATTCGCCATACCTTTTGCAGAAGATCAATCTGTCCCTGATGTTTTTTTTTTGGAGAGAAGTGGCTTCTTTGCTGCCCTTCTTGACACCAGGCCATCTTCCAAAAGTCTTGGCCTCACTGTGCGTGCAGATGCGCTCACACCTGCCTGCTGCCATTCCTGAGCAAGCTCTGCACTGGTGGCACTCCGATCCCGCAGCTGAATCCTCTTTAGGAGACAATCCTGGCGCTTGCTGGACTTTCTTGGACGCCCTGAAGCCTTCTTAACAAGAACTGAACCTCTTTCCTTGAAGTTCTTGATGATCCTATAAATTGTTGATTTAGGTGCAATCTTAGTAGCCACAATATCCTTGCCTGTGAAGCCATTTTTATGCAACGCAATGATGGCTGCGCGCGTTTCTTTGCAGGTCACCATGGTTAACAATGGAAGAACGATAATTTCAAGCATCACCCTCCTTTTAACATGTCAAGTCTGCCATTCTAACCCAATCAGCCTGACAAAATGATCTCCAGCCTTGTGGTCGTCAACATTCTCACCTGAGTTAACAAGACTATTACTGAAATGATCTCAGCAGGTCCTTTAATGACAGCAATAAAATGCAGTGGAAAGTTTTTTTTCAGGATTAAGTTAATTTTCATGGCAAAGAAGGACTATGCAATTCATCTGATCACTCTTCATAACATTCTGGAGTATATGCAAATTACTATTATAAAAACTTAAGCAGCAACTTTTCCAATATTTATGTAATTCTCAAAACTTTTGGCCACGACTGTATACCTGCATTAGTCTCGTGGACCTATCTACCCGTGACCGGAGATACAGAACAACAAAAAAAACTCTTACACTAAGTTAATTAACAATTTCCCCTGGTTCTGTGGCTCCTGCTGAAATGTCTGTCATTTTCCATCATAATAACTTATTTAATGGTTCCCTAGATGACACCGATCCTCCGATATTCAGTTGTCATGTTTTGCCACATGTCCAGACAAGTGTTCCTGACTGCATAATCAGCTCAAATTCCCAACATTGCAAAAAAAAAAAAAAATATATATATATATTTATATGACAAGTGACATCAAAGCCCAGATCAAGTTGGATTTAAACTTTGATGTCAAAATATTTATACACATGTATAATCTCACAATGGCCAATCAGAGTTGGTTATACTATTTATGAAATTGATGTCTAAAAACTTACGACATGCCAAATCCAGTGTTTAAGTATAAAAAAAAAGCATGTCAAAAGTGAAATGAGATAAATCTAATTTTAGCCCTGTGTAAAGGAACAGATACTGTGTGGTTAGTTACTAACACAACATCTCACCACTGCATTTAAAAAAACAAAAACAAAAAAAACCAGTCAGCCCAATTAGATAATTCTTGATTTTCAATAAGAAAGACATGTTGACAGCTTGATCTTTCGTTAAATGTTTTATTGGAGATCATTGCGCCATTGTTAAAGTTCCAATTTGAACTTACAAGACTTACAAAAGACTTGTTCACACGTATAAACATATACAGAAACATTTCTTGAAACTGACAGTGTTGACAACATAAAACTTGGTTCCATGCATCTGAAACAAAGTCTACAAATTCACAACATAAGTGCTCGTGGGGTAACAAAATTTCAACAATAAAGTGATTAAATCACAATGACTTGGTGTGTCAGTTCAACATAACAATCCAATTTACTTATTCCATGTTTATGTTACACAAAAAAGTACTCTGTTCTTTCCCTCAAGTGCATTTTTCTGCCCTCAAAAATCACAGTGCAAAAAATATCACATAATCAGTTTGAAAATTAATTTGATCAAAACATTGCAACAACCAAAAGTCCACAAAAAAGAAGCTTCAACTGGGGTAACTGAATATTTACTTTAAAAGAACAGAAAATGTAAGTACCAACATTACTTTAAAGCTTTCTAGAAGTTTTTTTGGTATCCGATTAAGCACATATTGGTACCTTGATGAGACAATCATCCCCCAAAACAAAATTGAAAGCTATCAAATCTCTCTTTAAACAATTAAAAGTAAAGCATTCACATGCTTTTCTACATCAAAATAGTGGTTATGCAAAATGGAAACTGGCTTTGTGTTTTAAGTGGCTCAAAACCTTGTAAAACAACATTCTGTTTCTCAAAATAGCTAATTGATATTCAGCACATTTAACTCAAAAATAAAACTTAAGGTAGAATTTAGTGCATTTTCAACATTTTAATTGGCAGATATTTGCTAGATGCAGCAAGAATAAATTTACTATTTAAAAAAAATATATAACTGCAATGTCAACATTTGTGCTAAATGATAACATTTAAACCACCGCACAAATATTTGTTGCTGCATCAAAGACTGTGTTTTACACTTTTAAACTAGCCCTGTATAAGCCGTTTTAATTGAATAAATTGGCATTTTTGGTGTTGCCACCTTTTTGAATATATATTTTTGCACTTTTTGCTGTTTGACTGAGCACCCATTTAAAGTGATGTGCGTGCTTTTGTGCATTTTTACACTTTTAAACTAGACAGTTTTACTGTCTATTTGGAGAGTATTTTCTATAGTCGTAAAGACATATGCAGAGAAATCCAAGATGATAATAAGATGTTTGAAATATTAGCTCAAAGCTGTAATGCCTGAATCACATTACAAAAGGTGCTTTACACATATAATAAAGTTTACTGCATTCACTTTACAATAAGCTGTCTAGTAAATCCCAGTTAATTTGAAAAAGCAATACAAATTATTATTTCAACCAACATAAAGGTTGATCAAAAGGGGGTAACATATTATTTTTGTACATGTTCATCCAGTAATTTCAACGTTTTTACAAAACCAAAAGTGCTCTTTTTTGCTGGGGCAAATATATGCTAGCAGCTTATGAATGGCAGGGCCAGGTCAGACGAGTTCTTTTTTTATTAATTTTTTTTTAGGGTAGGTTTACACAACAATAATGTAATAAAACTGAAAGGAAAATATTTTTTTTAAAAGCAAGAGGAAAGAATAGCTCTTGAAAATGAACAGAATTCACAGAAATGACTATAAACACTGCATTTTGCAAAACATAACAGTAGATGGCGATTTGTTTTGTTGTTTTGCAAACATCCCTTTAGATCAATGGTCTCAAATTCAATTCCTGGAGGGCTGCAGCTCTGCACAGTTTAGCTCCAACCACATCCAACTCACACCTGCTTCATAGTCTTTAGTAGTCTTGAACACCTTGATTAATTGGATCAGCTGTGTTTGATTAGGGTTGGAGCAAAACAGAGCAGAGCTGTGGCCCTCCAGGAATTGAGTTTGAGACCTATGCTTTAGATGGACTAAGTATGGGAGCTTGTTTCTGCCAGAAGATCAAAAATCACTTTTTAATCTTACATATTTTCTACCAATTTTCTACCAATCTCACAATTCAGACATTTCTTTTTCATCTTCAAAAAACTGCATTACATTTTCAAATTCTGACTTTTTATGTCCTGTAATCCTTTCATTCTACACTCAAAAAATGAGCTGAAACACAATTCTTGAGTTTTTTTGAGGGACAACTTAATTGGTTTATGACCAATCCACTTAAATTTGTAAAGACTACTAAGTTAATTTAATTGCTTCATGTTGTCCCAACACAAATTGATTGTGTGGAACCCAGCATTTTTTACAGTGTATGAATTGTCATTTAAAAACTACAAAAAAGAAAAGGAGTCAGAATTATGATATAATAGGTTGCAATTACCTTTTTTACTGTTGTGAAATGGGCTGCCCTGTTAAAACAGATTAGTGGATGAGCAGACACACAGATTTACACACTACGTGGATAAGTTTAATGAAATCAGTACTGCGAAAGTATTAAAAGCAGCTCTAATAATCATTCTGCGATTCTGATTCATACTTATTTACAACATAAAACAGAGCTATGGAAGTTTTAACTAACCTCATCTTGGGTCGCGGATTAAATTTATGGGGTCAGTGGCATGTTGTAGGCAATATCATGAAAACCATTACGAAGGATGATGTCTCCCAGATCATCTGACAACACTGAAAGTGTTTGGCCATTCAGGATGTTCGAACTTTCTATTAAATCTTGCAACGTCCTATTAACATCAATGTCTGGATAGAGCGGTTCTTTAAGGAGATCCATGTCATTTTCTTGTGGTGGTGAGATCTGGGGAGCAAATTCACTTGGAACAAGACTCTCGCCATCATTATCCAAAATGCTGTGGAGCAGAGAAGCATCAATGGTGGAGCTGGAGAACATTGGAGAATTCTCAGGGCTATGAAGCAAGACATTGTCCTCATCGTCCACGTCAGAAACAGAAGATGGAGGGTCTTGTGAAGATAAAATAGAAAAGGGAGAGACATTATAAACGCATTAACTGCATTACAATAATAATTCCAATTCCATTTAACATCACTCTTAAAAATTAAGAATCCAAAAGGTTTTATTCTTATTATTTTATTGTATTGTTTGTGCACATAAACTATACTTGAGATCTTCAAAGTACCTTTCAGTGAAGAGTTGTTAAAAGAAACACTTGTTTTTGTGTGAAGAACATTTTATTAATGTAAAGAACCTTTTGTGTAATGGAAAGGTTCTCTAGATGTATAAGCTTCTTAATGGATGACAAATATAACCCTTTATTTTAAAGAGTGTTGGGTCAAGTTAGGATTAAGGAGGCACAATAGATTTTAAATCAGGCCAATATTACAGATATTTAATTCATGCTTTGGTGCTCATGCACAATAAACAATTAATCAATTTAAAAGCAAATAGTACTGTTAAAATGTAATTGCATTTATTAAATATTTATACATTTTATTGAATATCAAAATAATGATCGATTTCTTCTGTTAAATTTGTTCATACATACATTGAAAATAGAAATAAAAGAGTGTTTTTGTTTTATTATTATTTTAAAAGGCATATTTTAATGTTAGCCATTCATCAGTTATCAGCCACTATATATAATCAGTATCAAGATATAATAAAAGTTACTTTTAATAAAGGGAAAAATGAAATAGGAAATAAGGACAAGACATGAGAATTAGAATAGTAGCCATTTTTTAATTAAAAATATTAACTGAATAAATAAAGCAAGCTTACTGATATTGGTGCATCTTGCATATTCATATATCATGCAGCATGCAACTTCAATTTTCCATGCACATTTTTAATAAGTGTTACTCTAATGGTTAGTTTTGTGTTACAAAAGCACCACAGTCACGGCACACCACACAAACAGAAGGTCTGTTTGTGCACTGTTAATCAAATGCACTTGGAGAAAGAAGAGTAAGAAAAAGAGAATCTAATCAAGATGCTGGAAATCTGACTGAAAAAGCAGCATCTGTATTCATCAGAAAGCCTTCATCACAGAAGACTGAGCTGACTGGATTTGGAGGGGCCGTAGAGACGGGACTCACCTCTGTCCAGTGTGGACAGGCCAGACACTGGGCCCTCTCTGACATCTGCACATCCGTTCCTGCAGCACAGAGCAGTCCAGTAAACCAGCGCTCTCTCCGAAACTTCACAACATCACACTTTCTTTTCCTCACATGACACTGTTGTAACTCTTTTAGGGGCCGTTAAGTATGTCGTAACGTAACCCTCAAGTCATCACATAATTACATGCAGTGATAACTTTTATATTCCTCAATTGAAAGTATGGCAAAGTACATTCTGTTCTTAAGGCTCTGTTTATGCTGGTGATGCATCATCGTGCATTACACCTCTAGAGGCTGAATGTTGAAAGCTTGTGCCTGCACTGAACTTGGGCTGGGTGATTCATTCACCATTCAAAATACATTCTAATGACTTTACCTGGTGATATAAAGTTACAAAAAGTATGGGGACATACAGATCATTTTACCTCTGAAAATTGTGTTGTCAAACACATGAGTCAAGTTAAACTTCCAATGAATCATTTCAAAATGATTTCTTTGAAATTTATTAGATATGGGTTTAAATTGCATTGTTGAGAAATAAACAAGCTGCAAACAAGCTGTGTGAGTCACATTGGTGTACAAGTCTCATTTTGTAATTTAATTTAAACAAATAATGAAAGATACTGTAGGAAACCATAAAGTAAATACTTATAAATATTATAGAGATGCACTAAAATAAAAATAGTGGGTCAAAATTTCTGGATGCACTTTACTGAAAATGCTTTGTAATTATTATTTAATTTTTAATTTTAATTAACAATTTTGTAAGGCTTTTTAAATTTAACCCAATAACTAAAATTATAATGCTAAAAAAAACAACAACAATAAAATAACCACATTTTATGGACAGTTAAATTTGACTGACATATGTATATTAAACTATTTTGAACTTTGAATGCAGGTGCAAGCTAGTCTATGGTGCGCTCCGCTGGTCCGCTGCTTTGGTCGATGCAGCAGCAAACTGCCCTTGTGCGGCACAAGCCATTGAAATAAATTTGGGTTTTATAACGCATGGCTTTTTGTGTCTGGTGACCAAGGCTGGAGGCAGAGTGAAACCAGCATGCTCACAGCACACACAGCATTCTCTTGTGGTCAAAAACTGAAAATGCCATTTTTGGCAGTGCATCCCTAAAATATTCCGGCAACAGAAAAAGTGTAAACTGCACAAATACAAATCAGGCTTAGCTTGTTTGATGCATGAAGCCTGTTTCAGATGACTCAATATTGAAACAACTGAGAGTTATACACTATGATATGGTACTAAACACCAGCAAAACAGACACATGTGCACTGTCACAAATGTTAGCTAGTACAGAACCTTATGTATACACACAAATATGAGGCAGTAAACACACAAAACACACACTTACTTTTTAGAGACAAAAACCAGTTTGGTCTTGAGGTACTTCAGGTAAGGATTCTCCTCTGAAAAAAAACATCAAAAGAAAATAAACACAGCAGAATTTAGATAATTTTGTATTTTCTATTCCAAGTCGGTCCAAGACTAAACATAAAAATATATATAAAATAAACATAAAAAGACTTGGGATTGTTTTTATATAAATAGAGTTATCAAGTGATGTAGTAATACTCAGTGACAGCTTTTGTACTTTTACTTCTGAGAGTGTGGGATTGCAACAAAATATAGTCAACAAACAATTCACCTCCAGTTTTTTCACTGTAGTATTTGCCAAAGGCCTGGTCTTTCGGAATATTTGGGTAAAGGTGACACAGTGGGTTAACTGGAACATTTTCTGCTACCATGATCCGAAAGTTGCAGAGGATATCAGGTAAAGCAATCTGCTTCAGGTCATTACTGGTGAACGGCTTCACTGCTTGCACACTTGGATCGCCTAACAAAAGAAGAAAACACACATTCACAGGAGCCTGTATGGTCAGACACTGAACAATGTCTGAGAGAGGCCTATTGTTGATGATGTTTTTACCATTGTTAGAGTACTGCACCCAGCTGAACGTGATTCCTCCATCTTTGATGCTTTCACTAAACCGCAACAGGAAAGTTCCATGTTGCTTCTTCTTCAATAAAACTCTCTCCTTCCCCTTGTTGATGAAACCCATTATAGACCTACAGAAACAAACATACGTGCATTAAGAAAAACACACAAGATTTAGCTACAGTATCTATCCATCCATCCATCTATCTATGGCAGTTTTGTCCAAACTCGGACTGTAGAGTTTAGCTCCAACTTGCTTTAATATACCTGTCTGGTAGTTTGTAATTTGCCCAGTAAGTTATTGATAACCTGGTTCAGGGTGTCCCATTAGAGTAGAAGCTTACAATTCAGGACAGTGGTGCTGCAGGAGCAGGATCTATATCCATCCATCCACTCATTCATTTACAATTTCTTTCCATCCATTCATCCATCCTATTCATATATCTCCATTATCCAAGTTTATAACATCCAACAATCTGTCTACAGTTTGTAGTAAGTTTAGTTAAGATGTTTCAAAGATGTTTCAAGAACTTTCCAGGTCCAAAACCCTCAAAATCAAGGGTGTACTATGGGGATTACAAGAGCCAGAATACATTTGAGTTGAATATCTTTAAACTTGCATATTTCAGGAATAATTCATGGTGTGTTTGTAAAACATTGAGGCAGCGTAATAATTGTTTTTGTGCGTGTGAACATCATGGCAATGCACAGCACAAAGTACCTCATGCGGAAAACACTTAACGTAATGCGTAAATGCATGCAACTAGCATAAGCCAAGCAAGCTAGTAAGCAAGGCCACAAAGTGTTGGCAAAAAAACACATTAGCAGACCAGAGTGAATAATTTATATATATATATATATATATATATATATATTCTTTACAGAAAACCTAATTAATTAAATTGAAGCATTTTTAACAATCTGTATCTATGTTTGTTTATTTTCAAAAACTTTGCATACAATCATGCTAGCGTGCATGCAATCAAAATACTGCATGAGCAATCTGATAGTATTAGATATTTGATGGCTCTGTAAGTTTTTGTATTAGGGCTAAGCGATATGACAAAAATTTCATGTCATGATATAAATCATTTCATATCCTGATGTGGATATATATCATGATATAGTAGCATTTCTGTAAATTCGATCAATTAATGGTTTACATATATTGACTATTATAATAGTTTATATATATTGATTACATGTATTTCATTTTTACATTTCAAAGTATATACTCAGAAACGCATTCATATTGATCATATTTCTCACTTTATTTAGAACTTTAGGGAAAATGTTTGTATTGTACATGCAGAAATTAGTGCTGGACAAAAATTTTATCGTGATCAAATCGCATCCACAATGAAAGTTTGTTTTGACATAATTTAATTGTGTATACTGTGTATATTTATGATGTATATAGAAATACACAGGCATGCATATATTTGAGAAAATGTATAAAACAAATAAAGCACAAAAGCACTTTATTCAGTGTAATGGAACGTCTTCTCCATTGAAAAATCTTTGTTTTTGCGTCTAAAGGTTGCAAGCTTGCATTCCATAGCTTTTGCCATTAATAATCTGATGAATTGAATCAGGTGTGTTTGATTAGCGAGACATGCGTAATCTGCAGTGTTGTAAGTACTGGTAATGTATTACGCACCCATCACTCCACAGGTCTGACAAGTAGACTTTAACCAGGTTTAGAATGCCATCCAGCCACACCCACAAGGTGAAGTTTGTATCAGGGAGGTTCTCCTAAAACACACAGACAAACAATGAGTAAACAAAAAACTCATACGTCAATATCACATCAATACAAAGAGCTACACAGTGTTTATCTGTTCTTACCTTACTGAATCTGGTCCATGGAATCTTACAGTTCTCATAGTTCTGTTCGTTACCTGATACGAAACACACACCTTTAACAATCACCAGATTACTTGATGACCTTTTTAATGCTTTTTATAATATTTTCTATTATTGAATAAAAATTGTGACATGAATATACCAAACAGCTTGATGGCAAGGGTCTGCAACTGTTGATTGTTTAGACCACGTTTACCACAGGACAGAAACTGCCAACTTAGCATCTCCCCAAACTGAGCCCAGGAGGCTGCAGAACAGCTTTCAAAAAACTTTTTGTTCTACAAACAAAAAAAGTAAATTGTAATGATGTACATAAATAAAGAATATATTATTATTAATAATAAATATATATATTTTTTAAAGTATATATATATATATGTGTATGTATGCATGTATGTATGTATGTATATTCATTCATTCATTCATTTTCTTTTCGGCTTAGTCCCTTTATTAATCTGGGGTCGCCACAGCGGGATGAACCGCCAACTTATCCAGCATATGTTTTACGCAGCGGATGCCCTTCCAGCTGCAACCCATCACTGGGAAACATTCATACACACTCATTCACACACATACACTACGGACAATTTTAGCTTACCCAATTCACCTATACCGCATGTCTTTGGACTTGTGGGGGAAACCGGAGCACCAGGAGGAAACCCACGCGAACACGGGGAGAACATGCAAACTCCACACAGAAATGCCAACTGACCCAGCCGAGGCTCGAACCAGCGACCTTCTTGCTGTGAGGCGAACGTGCTACCCACTGCGCCACCGCGTCGCCCCATATATGTATATGTATATATATATATATATATATTCATTCATTCATTCATTTTCTTTTCGGCTTAGTCCCTTTATTAATCTGGGGTCGCCACATATATATACATATATATATATATATATATATATATATATATATATATATATTACATACACACACTATACACACACACAGTGCTCAGCATAATTGACAACACCCCCTTTTGAAAATGTCTATTTTTGTCCATTTCTCTGTGAATATAAACAATATATTTGATGCATTTAAACAAAACAGTTTTATTAAACAGTTATATTCATTAAAATAAGAGTTTGGGAATAGAAATATAATACATTTAAATTCAAATGAGCAAAAGTTCAACTAAATTTTATATTTATTATATATTTATTTCTCTTAATTTTTCCCTTTTTATAATTTAAAAAAAAATACTTTTCCCCAACAAATTCATTTGTGTGTACTATTTTTTTGGACTGTGATCTTAAGTTTTTTTAGTTAGATTAGTTCCAATCCAACAATTTTAGTCTAATCTAATGCATAACTGTAAAGCATCTATTATTCAATATATTACTGAAAAATGTATGCTAAGCACTGTATTGTGTGATTGCATGATGATTTAATCTAATCATGAACAATGCAAGCATAACCCCTGCTCCTAACCTTAGCATCAGAGCATAGCATGTTGAACCACAGGACAGATGCCCAGGCACTCTGCTGCTGACTGGAGTTCGAAATCACCACAAAAGGAAGAGAAGAGGTCTGAAATGAGAAAGGAGGCATGGTTATAGAGTGACAAATCTCTGGAATGTTCAAACTTTACTGAATGAGGAAAGTACGTCTCACCTCCAGAGTGACTGACAGTCCCTGATAGTCAAACTGTGTCTGAAAGTTTACACTGTGCAGTTCTTCTGTCACACTCAACGAGAGCTGCACAAAACACACAACAGGGTTTACATAATGTCCATGCATATAAGCATACTAACTGATCTACATTTGGGAGAATTATCTTATCTTCAGCACTTTCATCGATTTTATATAATCGATTGTTAGACACTGTACTAACTGCATATGGTTGAAATGACAACAAAAGCCTACTTTACTTTTATTATTTGCTACATTCTTGAAATGACAATAATTCATTTTAACGATTTGTTTCATTTCACCTATTCTCTCCCTTATTTGGTTCATTTAGGCATATATGGTTTCTGTTCACTTGCGGTGACAAACTCTAGATGTGGAAACACTCCTAAGGTGTTTTGTGCCAAGAAATCTTATTTCTGTTTTTGATTCCAGGCATGTAATCGGACAAGGACATACAAGATAAGGGAAGCAGGAAATATTTCTGCAGTTTCATAGTCACCTAACAATGGTTGATCATACAGGTTGCAATAATTTGTGCAAATAAAACTACTGTGGACTAGCATGAGTGTCATACTGTACATAGTCACTGTGTATGGATGAATGGATGGATGGATGCCCAATAGGTCAAGCAAAATAATCTTGTTTTCTCTTTGACATAAGATTATTTTACTTAGCCCATTGGCAGATTATTTTGCTTGTTTTAATGAAAAACTCACTTAATTTCGACATATTATAGACAATATTTTTTGCTTGTCTAGAAAATGCTTCTTGATTTAAACATTTTTTTAAATATTTGGACTAGAAACAAGACAAAAAAATCTAAGTAAGGACAGACAGACAGATAGACAGACAGACAGACAGACAGATAACTCACATCATTGATCCCCTTTCCTCCACCACCAACTTTCTGGTCTTTAAAAGTCTGTGAACAAACACAATGCATTTTTGTTTTTTTGTATTCAAAACCATGTTTACAAAATTGAACATGGGCAATACTACAGTAAAAAGGTCTCAAATGTTAATATCACTGAACTACAAAAAAGGGTTTTTATCACTTTACCAAGTTGCTGAAATGACTCACCAAATGCCTGAAATCAGCAACCATTCCCCCATTCATACTCTCCGCCATGTTAAGGGATTTAATCAAGGTACCCAGCACATTAAACCTCCGAAACCTAGCATACACATATTCTTGAATTTCTGGTGGGTGGTTCAATGAGAGAAGTGTGTTCAGAAAGTGTGTATGGAATTACTCACCCTTTCACAGTGCTGAAACAAAAGATGAAAGATGGGAAGATTTAGCTAAGAATTCTGCCCACAGGCTGACTCATTTAAATCCACACCAACCAGACAACTCATTCTTATATGTGACTTTCAGATTCTACAGTTTTAAAAATGATATAAATGAAGAAAGAAAGAGACACAGTGATCTTACTTGTCAACAGAGACTGCCACTTTCAGGACATGGTTGAGCTCTGGAACTTTATACAAGAATCTGTAGAGAGAAGATGGATTGTCCTTTTAGGTCTTTTTCCCCTGCAATTCTATCTTAATTTCAATAAATCACGTTTAATAAAAAAATATATATATAAAAAATATATAAATATAACATGATGAACACATTGGGATAATTCAAAAGGTTAGTAATAGAGTAGTAAAACAATTCTGTCATCATTTACTCACCTTCACATTATTCAAACCTACAGGACTTCAGTTCATCTTTGGAATATACTTTTTTATTTGGATAAAATCTGAGCATTTTCTTTCCCTCCATATAAAGTTGATCATGCCTTTTCTGAACACTGATTAAACTGCTTAATTCATGTGGATTTATTTTTGATCTCTTTATCCCTCTCAAGGCAGGCGTTGCTGATTTGCAACAGTTAAAAATTAACTACCTTATTACTCCAGATACATATTTTATGAGTTTTTTTTACTCAGAAGTACCACTGCAGGACTTGGTTGTCCATTAGCAACAAACAGTTTCCCCACTTGCTCACCAGATGGCAGTGTAGTCTCACTTCTAACATGTCTGTTTCCATGGGTTCACTGAAACTGATTTTCTTGGCATCAATTTTGTGTAAGTATCACTATCAACCTCCATTAATTTGAAACTAAAACTGCATAAGAAGAATCATAAGTGTATATAGATACAGTAAATGCCAATTAGTAGATTTTATCTCTTCTGGATTTTTCCCCTGGTGCAGCTCTATTTCAACGTTGCAGATTTGCAACGTGTGGCCAGATAGGTACCACTGGATACCACATGCTTTATCTACTAGTTTGCCTATATTTTGAGCAACAGTTTATACTAGGGTTATTTTCCTATCACCAGTGTTTACATATTACTTTGAGGTGTCACTGAGGTTATATCATATGGAAAATGTAATAATTTGGAGTGAAGTTACAAACAATCAGAGGCAGATTTGATCAAAAGCAATGGCACAATACCATGTTCATTTGACTGTGCAGTGAGGAAAACTGATGTAGCCTAAATTCCATGGCACTTTTATTAGTACAGATCATTGTGTCAAAGCATTTTTTGGCAAACTCCCTTACAGAATACTCTCTATGCAGGATTTGCAGTGTGTTATGGCAGGCAGACGAAAAATCTACTCAGCCAGCGAAATCATTGAGTACATTTGCCTTCCTGATGGTGCTTTATCTGACACAGAATCCATTTCAGATGATAAAATTGCTGATCCAGATTTTGAGGAATCTCCTGAAGCATACGAGTTTAAATCCAGCTTTGATGATGATAAGCCACTGGCAGCAATACCAAAAGCTAATCTCAACCACCTTGATGTTGAAATTCATAACATACATGCAGACAGTGATACTGAGGTCCCAGATGACAATGAGCCTCAGCTAGGCCCAGCTCCAGTCAACAAAGAGTTTTCTTGGAGGCAGAGGAAAC
>CAIGQV010019356.1:13203815-13226447 GCA_903798115.1 Danio jaintianensis | reverse complement strand
CTTCCTAAAGACAATCAAGTTCATCAAGTTTTTAATCGAATCTCCTGAACAAAATGTTTGGGTGACAAATAGGTTGTTGCTTTTTTTACCTACAGTGTAATTGCTACAACCTTCATTTAAAGTGTCAGGTTCATTTTAAAATGTTATTGCTTCAGTAGACATCAGTGCTTATAAATCACAGATGTGCATAAATCACTGGTTTGGAATAAATGTGTGATTTAGTACAAAATTATCTTTGCGTGCCTGTCCTGCTAGTTTTCTCATCCAAAAATCTGTAACGAATTTAGTATGGATGCTGAAATACTGTATGAGCAAGCTATCAAGCCATGTTAAGAAAGCAATAAGAAAGCAAAGAAGTAACTTGTAAAGTGGTCAAAAAAAAATGTGCGTCTGTCCCACTTCCATTCTTCCAGCTTAGTGCTGTTCCATTACTGCCTTTATAATGTTCACATTTAAATTAAATAACAAAATAAAAACGAAAAATGACATTTAAACTAAACAAAATGCACATTAAAAAAATGCCTACAACAATTAAAATTGCTGCAAATAGTGATGTGTAATGTGGTGTATAATGTAAGAGACTGACCTGACTTTGACTGAGAACTGGACATTGGTGCGCAACACAAGAGGGCCTCGTCCTTGTGGCATTGATGGCTGAGTCTCTACAACAAATGCACTAAAACACACACACAATTAATAGAGCATTCGTTCACGAAGAAACAGTAGTGAATGTTGTGTACAGTATGTGTTTACGTGTACCTCTTTATCAGGTGAGTCAGTAGAGTGTCCACTCTGCTCTGTAAAGGAGGTTTTTGGATCGGGATTGGGTCGTTTTCGTAGCTCATTTTCACTAAAAGCTCCTCAAGTTTCTTTAAGAACTTCTGGAGCTGGAACATGCTGTCTATAATCTGAGTAAACCTGCCAAAGGCCATCAATGTCTTAAAAAAAGATCCGAATTGTGATGGTACAAACCAGAGAATTTCCTGTGCGGTTACCATTTCTCTAGCTGCTCCAGACTTGTATCGTCAGGTGCACCAATGCAGGACTTCTGCTGTCTCCGCTTCCAGTCCACCAGTTCCTCATCTATGAGCGAAGAGCGCACAGTATCAGCAGCATCCAGCATAGCCGAGATTTCAGACAGGAAGTCCTGAGACAAGAAGGGCATAGTCAAGTAACAAAGAAAAAAACATTTTTTTTTAAATTAAAGTTTTACTTTTACTTTTTACTTTACTTTAAAAAAAAAAAAATCTTTTATTTCACTCTAGTTACTTTATTTTCTGGAAAATAAGTCTCTCATGAAGTCATGCTACTAAAATATTGCATTGTTAATTTAAAAAATTAAAATAAAAATCAATGAATAATTATTGCTTTGGTGTTAGTTACATTTTATAATTAACTCAGAAATGTTGCAAACATAATAAGTCAACAAAAATTATTTACATTTCAAAATACTCTAGAGAGAAAAAGCAATGAAAAATGTAACTAAATGACAAACAGAAATTTAAGTCTAATTCACTGTAAACAACATTTATTATACATTTAATTTTATTTTAAAGTTAATATAAACTTAAGTTGTTATTTGCAACATATAAACCAAAGTACATGACCTATATTCCAGAACGCGGCTTAAATTCCAGAAATACTGTAATAATTATCAGGGACGTGGAGAAACATTTTGAGGGGCAGAAAACTTCACATAGAGAGAGAGACTATTCGTGCCCTATAGCATTCACCAAAGGCTAAGTCACAATGTGCAATATTTTATGCTACTAATTTTAAGTAACTTTACACACTTATAATACATGACTGCACAAAAGAGAGGGACATATGTTTACCATTCAGCTGTCTTTCCTCCCTTAACTTAACCTGTATGCTCATCAAATATTGCCTTGACTAAACTTTAGCAAACTTATGACATGGTTTCTCATGATCATAGATGTTAGCAAGAAGAACTGACAATATTTGCCTTGGGTCTTTTGGATATTTGACTGTAAAATTGAGTCACAGGTAGTTTAGTTTTTTGTTAATCACTACTCACCTCCACACTAATAATTTACTTTGTCAGCTCTGTCAATCATAGTGTGCTAAAGTAATTGGGGTCAGCTAATAACTGCTATGCAGGTAAACTTCGCTCTACTGTACAAAACGTTAGCGTCTTCGTTAGAGCACTTGATGCAGTTTCGATGCCCACTTATTTAGGTATTCATATTTGTATGACAGGGAAAGCTGTCCACAAACAAAAACACGCACACATATATTATTTTAATAAAAAAAACCTCCCCAGAAAAAAGGGCACTTTCTCTCGAGGAAGAAAAGTATCACCCAAAGTCCTTTGATAATAGTAGTGCATCAGTTAATATTTAGTTATATTTTTTCCAAGACACATTTAAGTTTTATTATAGCTTATTTTTAAATACAATATTATAGTTTTAGTTAACAGCAACCTTGATTAAAACTGAACAGAAATCTGCAGGAAATCTTCTTACCTTTCGGCACTTATCGAGTGCATTTAGCATTTTCTGAAGTCCTTCAAGCTGCCGATTCTTCTCTTCTTCTGTGCAAGCTAAAACACATTAATATATACACACAAACGTTAGCACAATCATACAAATCAAGGACAGCGTGCTTAAATAAAGTGTGCAGCCTCACAGTCCATATGGAGTGTCTGATATTTAAAATCAAACTCATCCTGCTGCTCCTCCAAACACCTTATGCTGTGCTCCATCACCTGTCAAAAGAAAATCGAAATCCTACTCTCAAACAAACACACACACATTTATACATACACACTTGCTTATGTACACAAACACACCTCTATTCTGGTTTTAAAGTCTTTTAATCTCTTTTCAATTTGCCTGTGGCTCTCCAGCTCCATTGCGGCTGACTGAACCTGCAACGTCTGCACCTAAAAGAGTGAAAGTGACACTCAGAAGATGCTGATGATGATGATTAAAGTGATGACAATGATACTTTAAGGTATACTGACTTGCTGGGCAAGCTCTGCATCATTCAAGATTTCTTTCTCCTTCAGCAAGAACCAGTTAATAATAGCAGCCAAAGTACAAGGCTCCTCTTGGTACTTCTGCAAACAAACAATATGATCCATCATCTCACAGCTGTCAATGATTACCGAGCAGATTTGAGTACTTAACTATAGCCATAAAGTTATATTTAGATTCCAGCTGAACATAAAAAACAGTGACACCAAAGTATGGGCTCCAAATATGTCAAAAGCACACTTAGATTAAAAAGGACATAATTGTGATTTGGTGTGGACGGTAACATGGTTGAGATTACAGTTATCGATCTCAGTCTGAACATTTGTGACTTTATGGCTGGGATATACTCACAGCAAAGGTCTTTTTCATTGTTTGTTTAGAGGTAAAAACAAGTCTGAAATAGCAGTGGTATACTTTCAGCAAACATGAAAAAAGTGTACCAATTTGTAGTGCAAATTTTCTGTATTTACATGAAGTTTGGGTCCCACCTTATATTAAGTGGCCTTAACTAATATGTACTTACACTGAAATTAATAATTCGTTACAATGTTCTTATTGTGTAAATACATGTTTTTACATTGTATTTATGCTTGATTAAATACCTTCATGTAACTACATATGTAATTAATTTCTGTAATTACATTTATAATTACATTGTTGACCATACCTTACACCTTAACCCACCCTTAAAACTACCCAGACCACTAAATCTCTCCCTAACCTTACCCATATTCCACCTCAAGAGCACCAGAAGAGTTCTGCAATACATTCATGAACACATTAAGTATATTGTATTCATCTTTTGATGTAAGTACATAGTAGTTAAGGACACTTAATATAAAGTGGGATAGAGGTTTGCATTTGGCAAACTGATTTTAAGTCCTGAAACAAACTTGGTTTGGCTTGATTTTGTTCTAAATAAAAAGTCACATCGATTCTACATTAAATTAAACTTGAGTTATATGAGTGCCCTTACTCTAGTTTCTATAGTTTCTGCTCAGCACTTTAATGGGGCTCAAAAATTCAATGATTTCAGGGGGAAATTAGGAGCATCAGGAAAGATTCTTTTGGCAGCAGAAGAACACTTACATGGAAGTTTTGTTTGTAGCGTCTGAAATTACGCTGCAGTAAGAAACAATCTCTCTCTTGAGCAAAACGACTGAACTGGTTGTCCAGATTCTCCAAAAGCACCTGAAAAAGGAAAGCGGCTTGGGAAGAGTCTCGAGAAGCTCGCTCCCTGTAACAGACAAAATACATCCTAAATTTCTTTGTGCAGCTATTAATATAGTCTGGTATAGAAAGCTACGGAAAAAAAACAAAACAATCAGCAGGTTTTACATGTTGCTCACTCACACAGATTCAATACTCACCAGTACTGGCTCTCAATCCATTGTGCCAAATAATGTCTCACTTCCATTGGGAATTCATCTCCATTGTATAGATCAAATGCCCTCTGTGAATACACTGTATCCAGCTGCTGCAATTTCTCCCACTGTGTCATTCTATGGAAAGAAACACATATCATGTCTGGTGCACAGTCAAATAAGGCTTTTAGTCAGGACTGAGACTGACCAGCACTTCTTTGCAAGTCAGATGTTGAAGCTAAATGCTGTTTCAGTGCTTATTTTCAAAAACAAAACATTGCTAGTTCTGAGCTGTTGGAAGTTGGAAAACAATGTACTACAACAAGGTTTTTTTTTCAGAACAGTTTCGCAAGTATGTGGTGAACCTAACCTCAACAATAATAAGCACAAACAATCCCAGTTTTACAGGGTGAAATTTACTTACAGTAACAACAATGTTATTATAATATTACAAAAGATTGTCTATTCATCAAAGAATCCTGAAAATATATATCATAGCTATAAATAATACTAACAATCATTTAAGGTGCATAACT
Organism: Danio jaintianensis; assembly: GCA_903798115.1. Classification (NCBI taxonomy): domain Eukaryota; kingdom Metazoa; phylum Chordata; class Actinopteri; order Cypriniformes; family Danionidae; genus Danio; species Danio jaintianensis. The sequence goes on along the minus strand of CAIGQV010019356.1, from coordinate 13,221,548 downwards.
GTTTTCAACATTAATAATTATAATAAGAAAATTTTCAAGACCACTAAATCAGCATATTAGAATGACTTCTGAAGGATCATGTGAAACTGAAGACTGGAGCATGGCTGCTTTCAGTTCAGCTTTTGCATCACATTAATTAATAACAGTATTGCTGTTTCTTGACATTTCTTCTCTAGAGGGGTTTATGGGGTGGTCCTCTAACGTTCGTTTAGGTTTGGTCTGAATTTGGGGGTAGGCTTTAAAACAAATGCAGACAATGTCTCCTCATTGTGTTGTATAAATTACAGTATACATTTGATTAAACAGTTTTGTTGAACTGTAATATTTTTACAGCATATTTTTTACCTAACAAATGCAGATCACATAACATTTCTTTCATACATTAAACATTTAAAAAGTGTACATTAAATTGAAAGAAATAACAATTGTTCAACAGTTCTTACAGAATCGTAAAAATTCTCCTCAAAGTTTTATCAAAATCAACCGTTTTTGTAAATTTTTTTAATCCATGATGATTTTAAAATTTGAGTTGCCCTTTTTTATTTAAAAAAATAAAATTTTGACTTATTGCAAGTGAATACATTTTTTTTATTTTAATTTTGGCAGTGCCAAATGTGTCGAAAGCTGAAAAACAGCCTAACTTACACGCCCTCGATCGGTGATAAATACCCTCCACATCTGCACACACACACAGCACTCCTCAGGTAACAATGGAAAAACTTAGTCGAAAACTGCACTAACCTTGAGTACAACGCGTGACACAAACACTCATAACGTTTAATAATAATTACATGTCATTATACACAGTAACAGTATCCTAGACCTACACATGACTGATAATGCTAAGTAATGAGCAGCTCACAGTAAATAACTGCCATATTAGCATATAAATAATTATAAATTACTCACCTGAAACAATCGTCTGTACCTTTTAAGGAATTGATCCTCAAATCTCAATTTTGCAATACGCCTTTTGCAGGCATACAGCAAAGACAAGTATACAGCACCGAACTGAACATCAGCTGGAGAGTAAATAAACAAGTCCAGCACTTCTCAGGAAATCGAGGGCTCTTTGATGATTCTCCCTCTGCTGTTCCCTTCTGTAGAAAACAAAAAGAGTAGGAGGGACTTTGCAGAAGCTCAGCGCTTCAACTGGATGCACTTCTGGCCGCCATCTGAACGATGAAGCACCGCCTTTTAGACGTTTACAGTTTATTTATTGGCGGAGACGACACAGTGACCGCCACAATTGGTCGAAGCACCCGTCAATCAAATTCTTGACAGCAGAGGGGTGTTTATGGAACAGCGAGCAGAGACAGAAACGAAACTCACGACGAGCTCTGCTTTAACATATTAAGAAATGACGAATTGAACGTCGTGTTCTGAAGGGATGTCCCGCGGAAATTTAAAAGGCCGTACAAACTCATCATCACATCCCACCTCTCCCGGAAGCTACGGGTGTCTCCCTCTTATTTGGTAAAGTCTAGAAGGGATACAGCTGTGGATACACGAGTCAATATAGCATAATTTTGTGACACTCTACAATAATTACTATTTTTATGTTAATGTGGTGGTTAAAAAAAGCAATTTAATAGTTCATTTATTATGAAAAATACTCGGTAAAATTACTGTTTTTTACATATTCATAGATATACTGTATCTCCTCCCGTACACTCGTCATAAACACAACAATAAAACACATTTTATTTAAAAAACATTACTAATACCATGGGTATAACCAAAACATACATATAATAATAAACTGCAGATCAGATAGTTTATTTTTAGTAGGATAAAATAAATGACTTTTTATAATATAACAATTCTTCAGCTACAAACAAACTCTGAATCTGCAACTAGTGTACAGACTTCGAATGCATGCAAGGGTTAAATACCTTTCAGATTTGAAGGATATTGTGAAACACTAACAAGATAGAAAGTGACATTTATAACACAGAAACACCCTATATAATGATTAACAGTTTTTTTTAAGTATGCCAATAGAATTATTTGAGAAATGTTAACTTTGCAAATTATATGATTGAGCATTTTGTGGAAATGTTCAAAATGAAAAGTGGAAAAATCCATGTTACTCTTGAATTGAGGCATGTAATTCTATATTTTTCAATTTGTTCTTGAATCTCCTCATCTTTATCTCTTTAGCCTTTTAAAAAGTGCAGCAGTCTGGTTCCAGAAGTATTTTATTTCTCCATTAATTTTCTCCACAGGGAAACAATAACCTAAAGATAAATCTTTAAAGAGAGCTATGTTGTGAACTCAGAAATTGTTATATGCATTTGTTAAACCCATTTGTTGACATTAATTCAGGTTACTTTTAAAACAATCATGTAGAACAGTAGAATTTAAGGCCACAAACTACAGTAGGCCTATATTACATGATGCTCTACAGAACATTTCATTAATGAGAGAGTTGCATTGAGCAAAGCGCACAAAAAGTGATAGTCAGTCTCTCTATGCTCCCAAAATACTTAGAAAATGTGTATACATATGAAATTTCTATAGATAAAACCATTAACTTTAACATTATTTAATTTCTCCATTGTTTTGAATTTGATTAAATCATTCACAGTGCTTCATAGAACTGAGACTCTTTAAAAAATCCACAGTCATCCCTATGCCCTAATTCCTTCAAAGGGTTTACCTTCTGGAGTGACAGCTTCAAAGGGATTAGGGCATAGGGATGAGCCCTTCCTGATGGGGCACACTATTTGACACTAAAAAACTTCACCGAAGAAAAGAACATGGAGGCCTGAAGTGGCCATCGGTTATACCTTACGAAATCCTGAATTCCGATTGGCCATTTTTTTTCCCAAGTAGCTATTTTTGAGCACTTTGGTTTGGAACGACACTTCAGTATGGCAGTCATGATTGGTTTACTCTGAAGTGCTATTCAAAGGATGATATGTGCCTTTTGGATTGCACCAAGTATTGTTTTTTGTCTTATTTTCATACATGTCTCTGCTTCAGAGTAATGTTGGGATTAACATCATAGCTAGTTGGCATGTTTATGTATCATAACGCTTTTATGAAGACTTTTTTTAAAATTACTGTGGGGAAAAAGAATTGGAGAAATATCTTCGGAAACAGACATTAATGCACTCTATTGGACAGTGAGACTTCCATCCTCCCAGCTGTTCTGGTTCATTAGCAGGTCATCTTCCTCCTTCATGTTGTTCAGCAGATATTTAATCCCGGCCTTCACACCTGTTTTTAAACCAGCCCCCAGCGCATAACCAGCAACCCCTGCAGTTCCCCCCGTCACGGCCATGAGGGCATCTGTGCCCAGATCCACAGTGCTAAAAATGGCTCTTTCTTTTGCAGTCCCGTAACAGTTGACCGAAGCATAGTAAACAGCCGTTCCCAGATTATAAAGCGTTGAGACTGCGGGAATCCACTCCACGACTGTATACACTCGCTTTTCGTTTTCATTTATGCAGTGATGCCGTGGGACCCCATTACGGCGCCAACGTACAGACCCAAACTTGCAATCCTGAATCCAGCTGTTGGAGTTAGAGGAAGGCACTATGCGGCTTCCTGGTCTTAAGATAACGTGATAAGAGTCAGAATCATGGCTCACTCCTGCACATTGGATTCCCATTCTTCTACAAGCCTGTTTTGCTTCCTCAAGACTCAGTGGCTTACTCTGTTCAGCGCCTTGACCCTGTAAGTGGGAGGATTTTACCATCAACCACCGCTTGCACTGCCACACTTTACCATTATAAACAGCAGCTCTCTCATCCACCGCAGCAAGCTGATTGATGTTGAATAAAACAGCCTGTAAGTGGTGCTGTGATTTGCGTATGATTGGGCTTTGGAAGCCATTGGCATGTGCAGATTCTCTCTTTTCGCCTCTTTTGATTAGCATCACTATGTCATCCAAAAAATCGTGTGTATCATTTTGGCCCAGATCTGCGTACAGTTGCATTACCAAGTCCTGGGCCTCAAACAAACATCCTGCTGACACCAACACTGGTACCATTGTCAAGCCTAAAAGCTCCCGAGAGAACGCACTTCCTCTCCAGCCTCCGTTAGCGAGCTCGGCACAGCTTGCATTGCTTTGAAGATCCAGATGACCTTGCAGAGACGTTGAGAGGTTTGAGACCAACTCGTGGGCGGCCGAGAGAGCGTCTTCGGCCTCTTCTGATTCTACTTGCACAGTTTGAGAGGTTTTTGTGGTGACTGAGGGATTCGGGTTGCTTTGAGGGAGCGGAGCTTTGCCAAAGGCCACATCAGATAGTAAGAGATGGATGAGAAGTAACAGTTTGAGTTTTGAGTCCCATTTAGCCATGTTGAATTGTGGAGATGTGCAGCACTATGGGTAGAAATATTAAAAACAGAAGGGAAATGTGTTAAATGTGTGTATGTGGTGTTCGGGAATCTGTTTATGTATGTTACAAATATCAGCAGCTGTAGCTACACCATGGGGGAGAGAACATGAGATATGTCTGTTTTTCATATGCTTGTCTTTTTTTTCATGGTGCAAATGGACAAAGTGAAGGAAGAAAGGAAGAAAGAAAGAAAGAAAGAAAGAAAGAAAGAAAGAAAAAAAGAAAGGGATGAGCTACTTTTTTCCAGTAAGACTCCTCTCTCTAATAGTCTATATATATTCTTTAAGTGAATAAGTATATTTTTCTAAGATGCATCTTATATAAAATAAATAGGTAACACTTGTTAAGTTGTATTAGTTATTTAATGTATTTATTACTTTCATGAACAAACAATGAAAAATGCATTATTACAATTCAATAGAAAATTAATTATTCATTCATTTTCCTTCTGCCTAGTCTCTTATTCATCAGGGGTTGCCACAGCGGAATGAACCGCCAACTATTCCAGCATATTATTTACGCAGTGGATGCCCTTCCAGCTGCAACCCAGTACTGAGAAAACAATATTTATTAATCTTTATTAATTTGTTCATTGTTTGTTCCATGTTAACAAGCATGAATTTAGATTTTAATAATGCATCAGTAAATGTTTTGTACATTTATTATTAATGTATCCATTAACTAATGAAACCTTAATGTAAAGTGTGACTAATAAATATGCTTATATTACTAAAATAAGTAAAATATAAAAACAAATTGAATCATTATAAAGAATTTGGTCAGTTTTGAACAGGAAGAGATGCTTATGAATTATTTTTTTATAAATGCACACACGATATAGGCTGCTTTTTAAAATTATATATAAGGAATTATATACAGATATATAGAATATATAAAGAATTAAAATTCAGTTTACAAAATTCTGCACATTAAAAAAAGAAACATACATTATTGTTTTTGTTTCAGTATATTAACGTATGACACTTGTGTGACTGTAAAGATTGTAAATATATATTTTACATGCATATTGACGGATTTAAACAAAATGTATAATTAAGTTCTAATTTACTATGGGAATGCTGAATAGTTTTATATGACTTTTTTTTTTTTTTTTTTACACATTTTTCACTAAAACATTGCTAGTAAATTTTTTAGATTACACAAATAATTACAAAAGAATGAGCAAGAAACATTGAATTATACTTGGCGTTTTTAAGTAGAAAGAATTCAATAGCTTTTCACTTATAAATCATACTGCAATAATGTTTAATTTACAACTTTGAAAAAAACAATACATTTTTTTCAGTTTCCAATATAAGATTTTAAATAAATGTCTCAAGCATGCAGTCTCTCAGACTTAGTTTTGATTTTATTTAAATGAACAAATAAAAATTGCTTTAAAATGATTAATACTCAGATGATTTAATAAGTGTCTTACCTTCTAGAAATCGGGACAGTACCTCTGTGTTAGAATCCAGCCTTCTCAAAAACATACACATCTGCCTCGGTGTGATTTTGCCCCATCTCTCTCTCTCTCTATCTGGATTGCCCAGTGTTCAGTGTGCATCACGTGGAGAGGATCAGTGTGTTCTTTGGGTGTTTTGTTTATTTACCCTCATGTCCCCTCTCTTCCTCTCATTCTCTCTCTGCGTTCTCTCTTGAAGACCACGGAGGGCTGCGGGGGCTTTGTGTTTGACCCAGATAAACTGCAGCACGCTTGTTTAATGCCTGTGTGGGAAGACCGTGTGTGTGTGTGTGAGAGAGAGAGAGAGAGAGCAGGATTGTGCACCCGTGCGTATGTTTTTAGCAAAATACTGATGACTTTTTTTGCTTAAAGGTCATTACCCTCGCATAAAATTACACTGTGTTCAGTCACTTTAGACTTAATCTTAATGGTCAGCCCACATATCAACATCTGTTCAGAGATGACGAAGTTAAAAACCAAACAGTAAAAACTAATTTTTTCTCTCTCTCTCTGTTTAATTGAAAAATCATTGTTTTTTAATCAGTTTTCATTTGACTGTTTAATTATTAATTAGGGCGCAAAGGGTGTGTGATCGGCAGGGCAACATGTTACTAATTCCCAGTGTAAGCTACTTTTAAAAGAAATGCATTACAATTTTGCATTACCTTTTAAAAAGCTCAAGCAAACCTTCCAGTGCTGCTGCCTCTCTGGATTGTAGGATGCATTAAAAGAAATTTTAAAACGGGGCTCGAACCAGCAACCTTCTTGCTGTGAGGCGATCGTGCTACCCACTGCGCCACCGTGATGCCTTGTATACCTTATGTATATCTTATTTCTCTCAATATGGAGAGCTGTCAGTCAATAATATACATACAGCAACACCGAGCGTGGAAACATGCAGAAGATAATATAATGATAAGAACCCCTTCCTAAATCACTAGGGGAAGGGGAGTAAAATCTGAAGAGCATTTTCCACATGGTTGCATAGAAAGTCTTACTAAACAAAGTTACTGGTTCTCTTTTTTTCATGTTTTCTGGGTTGATAGATCCATCTGATAATGGCACTTAAACACAGAAAGTGATTTAGAAAGTCAAATTTTCATGATTTGTCTGCTTCAAAAACAAATGTTCTTTATTGGTATTGATGGTTCCATGAAGAAAATTTAACGCCAAAAGAACATTTCTATTCCATAAAAGGTTATTTAGATATTCATCACTGCATCGCTTCAAAAAAAAAACAAATCTTAATTAAAAAAAAACCGGAAACCTTTAAGAGCGCACCAGGGCTTGGATGTCAGCATTCACACTTAATAAATGAGCTGTAACAAAAGAAAAATCACACCAGAGATAATTTTATCAAAATCAAACATGTCAAGTGTGAAAACACCCAAAAGCAGGGTATTATCTAAAGCCGAAGCCATAAAACTAAGATATTTTTTCTTCATAATGTAAAACATATCTATATATGTTAACAAACAAAAAATAAAATAAAACAAACAACAGAAAACATTCCATTTTAGCTGGTTGTCAAGAAAATACACAGTGTTTAAAATCAGACCCATTCATTATCATTCAATAGTAAAGAAATTAATATTTTCAAATAAAATCAATTATCAATTTGAATATTGTTATTTAAATTTTTTAGAAAACATTCATAAAAATATATATATATATATATTAAAATTTTACTCAAACCCATACCTTATAATACCTGTAAAATTCAGAGATACTGAGAAATTTCAAGTGGTCTCTTAATTGTTAAGGTGTTCAGTGTGCTAAACTTGCCATCAGAGGGCGCTGCAACATTTCACATTAACCTGTCCAATGGTAACGTGGACTTGATGGTAATAGAAATATATGTAAAAGGTAAATCTGTGAAATCTAAAGATTTTTAACTTGAAACATGAAAGAAATCTTAAAGTTTTTTAATTTGATGACTCATTGTTTGCAATATTGCCGAAGACTCACAAAACAATATTCTCCAGATTTCAGATCTGCCTTATGCAAATGCCACAGCATGTTTAGCAAAATGCTAAGCCAGATGAACATTCTATAGGTCACGTTGGCGGACTGATGTCAGCACAAGAAAACGAACAACTTGGGGAGTTGGGAATGAGCCAAATATTCCTCAATGCTCACTCATTGGATTTAAATTGTTGTTGTTGTTGTCTTATATTCATCATATAGAGCTACACTCATTTAAAGAAATATATTAATTTTCTATCAGGGAGTTATCCTATCCATCAACCCTAAAATACAGTGAAATGCAGTAACACTTGTAAACAAAAAGAAACACCTGAGAAAAAAGTACACAAAATTTATTTAACCATGAATATTGAGCGTCATGGTGGTGCAGTGGGTAGCACGATCGCCTCACAGCAAGTAGGTCGCTGGTTCGAGCCCCGGCTGGGTCAGTTGGCATTTCTGAGTGGAGTTTGCATGTTCTCCCCATGTTGGCGTGGGTTTCCTCCAGGTGCTCCGGTTTCCCCCACAGTCCAAAGACATGCCCTATAGGTGAATTGAATAAGCTAAATTGTCCGTAGTGCATGTGTGTGAATGCAAGAGTGTATGGGTGTTTCCCAGTGGTGGGTTGCAGCTGGAAGGGCATCCATTGTGTAAAACATATGCTGGATAAGTTGGTGGTTCATTCCGCTGTAGCGACCCCTGATTTATAAAGGGACTAAATCAGGGAATAAGCCGATAGATAGTGAGTGAGTTTTCTAAATTGTCCTTAAATAGGCAAATGAGACATTATTTAGAGCACCAAAACTTTTATTAGTGTGAAATATTTTTTCACTCCACAAATAAAAGCAGCCAGAAAAAAAAATCTAATTTTTCAAAAATGTTGTATAAAACCAGCCAAATAATATATAAACATATCGTGAAAACCTTCAGAATACATTCATTTTCTTTTTGGCTTAGTCCCTTTAGTAATCTGGGGTCACATACACTACGGACAATTTAGCCTACCCAATTCACCTGTCATGTCTTTGGACTTGTGGGGGAAACCGGAGCACCCGGAGGAAACCCACGTGAACACTGGGAGAACATGCAAACTCCACACAGAAATGCCAACTGACCCAGCCGAGGCTCGAACCAGCGACCTTCTTGCTGTGAGGCGAACGTGCTACCCACTGCGCCACCGTACAGAACTAGCTTGATGTAAGAGCTGCCAGCTGACATTTATGGCTCAATGCAGGATTAAAAACAACATTATGAGGAAATAGCCTTTAAAAATATTGTAATTGAAATCTACAGACACCGACTGATAAAGTGTGACAAAAGAAACACTTAAAAGTGTATTTGGATGTTTTCCTTATGAACGCCAGAAGCCCTCAAATCTCAAAATTGAGAAGCGCATGAGAAAAAAATGAGTTTTTTGCTTTCAGTGTCTCGCTTTAAGAAACTAATGATCTCCCACAAAAATATGAGCTTTAACGTTTTTACAGCACACGCATGGACTGGCAAATGCAGCATGCTGAGTTGTCTGGTTACGTGGGGCTTTTGAAATTTCACTAATGGCTCCGGCGTCAATGCCATCGTTTCTCACTGTGAAGGGAACGCAGAAACTGGTGGGAGGAGTGAGGGAGAGGCAGAAATATGGACAAGTGTGATTCTCATTTTCACTTCGCTACTTACTGCATGGCCCAAAACACAAAGGCGACTCACATGTGACACACACACACAGTGCAATATCAAGTGTTAATAAACTCTTTGGGGGAACTGAACATATCACCAATTTGAGGGGGGCTTTGGGTGATTTCGTGTGTCACCATGTGTGAGGAAATATGTCAGATATATACCAAATTGACACTTGTCATAATGGACACAAAGGAATAGTAAAATGTGTTATATAGGACTGAAGGCAATCTTGTTTACTTCTAATTGGATATATGATTGGATTACACAAAATTAGCTGGAGAAGCCTCGGATGGAGCGTCCACTGGGCAATGCGTTATTAAATTAACAGAATGATCTGCAGATCTCATGCAAACATATTCAAATCTTGTGTAAATATTGTGTAAGAGGATAAGAGAATGTATTATGAGGTTTAAAATGAGGTTTTATTTCATTAGATTTTTTATTTTCTCTTTAGCTTTTTAGAATTTTGAGTAGTCCCGGAAATCAGACGTCAATGTGAAACTGACGTCAACAGAGAAGGAGCGCCACTCCAAACGAGGAAGCAAATGATCAGACATTGATTGTAAATTACCAAAACAACCTTTTTTCCCCAGTGGATAAACTTGTACAGATTGGTTGTTCACCTATAGAATAATAATATGTGCTAGCAAAATGAACATTGTAAATTATGATTTCACACAGACTTTAATCGTTAGTAAGGTATAGTTGGGTTTAGGTATTGGGTATAGGATTGTAGATGTAGAATAAGATCATACTTTATAAGTACTAATAAACAGCCACTATCTTAATAATAGTGCAGGTAATAAACCAGCTGTTAATAGTGGGAATTGGTACTTAAACTAAAGTGTTTGGATTCATTCAAAATTATTTCAGTTAGGTGTTAAAAATATATTAGTAAAATTACCTTAATAGAAGTGTCAAAAACGTTTGGAATTTAGCTTTTGGTTGTTTTATATTCTTTGTATTGCTTCCTCTATTAAAAAAAAATTAAAATAATAATAATAATAATAATATATATATATATATATATATATTTCATTTATTTTTTCAATATGGGGACAGTATTTTTGCACCACTCTTATAGAAAGACCCTTAGTTATTATGTCTAATGACGAACGATTGAAACATGAAAAAATAATCACTTTTTTATTTGAAAGTGAAAGTGCACTTTTTATTTATGCACGTAAAATTATTTCATTTTAGTTTGATATAAAAAACATAATTTTTGAAATTTATATGATCTGTTTCTGAGCAATCATGAGTTATAAAGACAAAGGTAATTTAATTAAATTCCAATCATTCCAATGGATTTAATGCTGGACATTTAAATTTTAATTGACCATCAATAATGGGGTGATCTACACTGTATGTTTGCATCAGCTGGTTCATGTGTGGTTTAAAATTTCTAAGATTTCTATTTATTAATGGAAAAAAGAATAAATGCAGCAAAACTGGTGAAAGGTGATACAGTATTCAGAACATTGAAAGTGTTTCACATTCACTCATTTATAAAAAGTTGCTGATCGCATACAGTACATATGGTTTTAGTTAAAACATTAAATGCATATTCTAAATCCACCATGAGGGGAAATATTTCAAAATAATCATCCTTCAGCAATGCTTAAATTCTCTGAATTTATCAAATTGAATTGCACCGAAAGCCTTGAAATTCAGGTTATTGTCATGCTGTGTGGGGTTCAAGGAAAGCACTCCATCATCTTTATAAACTTTACAACTTTAAAAAAGTTTTCTGAAACAGATCGTGGTTTTCTGATAACCCACATCGTGGGTTAACTCTCTAAGAGAGCAGAAAATCTGATGAATGCTCAGGAAACACTTTCAATGACCGTTGACCGTGAGACAGACAATGAAAGGTTTTTTTCTTAATAAGGGTTGTCTGAATGGACAGAGGAAGTATTCAGCAGCTTTCCTCTCCTTGATCTATACTTAAAGCTGTGTGTGTGTGTGTAGGTGGATAACTGAGGTTGAAGCAACTCAGCCGCACAGCCTCTCAATAGCTGAATGACACCGAGAAAGTGTACAACCAAACTAAATATGCCAATAATAAGTGTGCTATTAAATTAAATGTAGGTATAGTAAATACTATAAGAAAAAGGATGATAATGATGATGACAATAGTGAAGGTTTTTGTGCATTGATTGATTCTATCTAATCTGAATACAGATTAAATTATACAGATCTGTGTTTGGTGACTGGATGATATCAGAAATGCATGAAAGATTCCAGGAAATTATATTAGAATTACTATAAGAATTAACATGACAGAGAGAGAGAGGCTATGTTTGTGTGTGTGTGTGAAAGTTTGTGAGTTTTATTTGCGTAAGCAAGGGATGTAGGTGTCATTTACCATTGAGAAGCACTGACTGGACTGTAGTGAGTGGGTGTACTTCTGAACTGTTCTAATGCTTCATGTCCGCTCCAGCAAACACATGCACACTTTCACACAAATACGCAGGAACAAGTGATTCTTGCTTCCACTGACAGGACTATCGTAAAGTAATCACTTGTTTTGATGGTAATGGAAATGGTGGGAACTGAGGGAAATCATTTGTTCTCAATGCAAACAACCAGACTTAATTACCTCAAAGCGATGCTTTCCAGCTCCGAGTCCCTTGTATACAAATCCGGCTTCACGAGGACTGCGGAGCGTTGGTGTATCATTAAGAGCCTTCCTTCTTGCTCTGGAATCAAAAGAAAGAATAATTCAAAACCTAATTAAGCTCTTAAATGTTCAGGGCTTTGTTATGTTAATGAATTTGGATTTTATTTTTCATAGTCTAAATAAAAACCAGGAGGTCAATCTACAGTAAAATTGTAATAAGTGAGACTAGGAAAAGGAATTGGTATTCCATTCATATTGGGAGAAATTGTCAATACATGGATGTGATAATAGCTGATGTTTTTGTTGGTGTGAGAAAATATTTTGGTCCCCATGAGGAAAACAGCTTGCCATTCATATACTTTGTTTGTTAGTTTTTTGAAAATGTAGAGAAATTTGTGTGGGAGTAGTGTTTGGGTATGATTAGTTTAACTCTGTTTTATTGATAGATATTAGTCAGAGAGCCACAGCACCAAATACATAGAATCATTAGACATCAACTGCTCCAATCTAGCAGCAGAACACAATTTGCTCACATTTTCTTTCTCTCTGAATAAAGCAATACAATAACATATTCTTGCATTAAGGACAATAAAAAATAAATAAATAATTAATAATAATAAGACAGATAAAATAACATTATAGATAAAAGTAACACATATTAGGCCTTACGATAATACAGAAAATATATAAATACAAATATGGAAAGGGTACAGCAGTAGGAGGGAAGAAGAAAAAACAACAACACACCACTCTCCATTCATAACTAAGCCAGGGGCAGGGAAAATAGCTCAGCTATATATATTTTTTTTTCATTTATTTTTTATAAATTTTTTATTTTTAAAATGTAAGAGGAAGCGTTGCCAAATAGTGTCAAATTTTTCAGTATTGCCGCAAACTGTATATCTAATCTTTTCTATTTGCATAGACTGCATCAGATCATGCATCCAATGTACATAACTGGGTGGAGAGGGATTTTTCCAGTTCAGTGTTATAAGTCTTTTAGCAATTATGAAACAGAAGGCGAGTGTATTTGATTGTGTAGATGAGAAGGAAACATTTGTAGGGTTAAGTCCAAGTAATGCTACTAGGGGGCATGGGTCAATATCTAAAAGAAAGCATTAAGAAAAGTGGTTAGTGCTGGACAAAGCCAGAAAGTATGAAAAAGAGTGGCTGGAGCTTTTTGACACCGATCACAAATTGGATCAAAACCATGGTTAATTTTAGATATTTTTGCCTTAGTCCAATATACTCTATGCAATAACTTGAATTGTATGAGGGAATGACGAGCACAAATAGAAGAGGTTTGTACACGAGACAGGGCCTTGGACCATTCCTCGTCTGTGAAAACATGATTGAGATCTGATTCCCAGCTCTGCTTTATTTTTAAAAAGGATGAGGAACCTAACTGTCTAATAAACGAAAAAATTGTTTTATAAATTTTAGAGACTGTACCTTTACAAAGTTTTGTATCTAAAACCTGATCAATTTCTTGTTTGGGAGGTGCATGAGGAAAATGGGAAAGTGTATTTCTTATAAATTCACGTGTCTGAAGATATCGAAAAAAATGGGTTTTGGGAAGGTTACATTTTTCTGATAAATGAGAAAATGTAACAAATGTGTTTTCACAAAAAAGGTCATTGATGCTTACAATGCCACTTCTAAACCATAATACAAAAGATTGGTCAAAGATAGAGGGCAGGAAAGAAGGGTTTTTATATATAGGAGACAGGCTTGACATTGTTTGAAAGCCAAAATGTTTTCTGAATTGTAACCAAATTCTAAGACTATTAAGTACTATAGGGTTAGAGGAGTAGTTTGATGTCTTTAATGGTAATGAAGAGCATAGTAACGCATGCAAAGATACTTGGGTGCAAGAATCGCATTCCATTTCAACCCATGCTGGAACCCAGTGGCAGAGTCCGTAGTGTGACTGGCTCCAATATAAAATACTGTGGATGTTAGTCGCCCAATAGTAGACTAAGAAATAAGGAAGTGCAAAACCACCTAATCTTTTGGGTTGTTGAAGAAATGATTTCTGTATTCTTATTGGGCCACCGTTCCAAATAAAATCAGAAATTACTTGATCTAAGGACTTAAAAAATGTCTTTCGTATGAAAATTGGAATACTTTGAAAGAGGAAGATAAATTTAGGAAGAATATTCCTAATAATATATTAGGAAGAATAGATTAAGGCCTCCGGCATAGAAGAGTCAGATGAGGTATAAATTATGTTCATCAACCTCCTGAGGTTAAAAAAGGCCTGCCTGTTCTTAATAAAGCCGGTTTGGTCAGGGTGTATGATGTCTTGGATAACGGTTTCTAATCTAAGAGGGAGAATCTTAGCCAAGATTTTTACATCTACGTTAAGAAGAGAGATAGGACGGTAAGACCCACACTCTAATGGATTTTTATCAGGTTTTAAAAGAAGAGATATTGATGCCTGGCGCAAAGAAGAAGGGAGATTACCATTATTCAAAGAGTCTTCAAAAACAGAGAGAAGCAAAGGTGAAATCTGAGGGGAAAACTTTTTTTAAAAACTCTGTGGGAAATCCTTCAGGCCCCGGAGATTTTCCGCTTTGCATTTGTGCAATAGATTTAGAAATTTCATCTAAGCTAATAGGTTCATCCATTTTGGCTTTTAATTCACTACTTATTTGAGGAATATTAAGATTGTCAAAAAATCTACTAATTGTTTGGGTATGATTAAAGGATAGAATATGTCAAAATGTCTATGTAAAGTCCCCATTGAAGAAATAAAATTTACTGACGCCATGTAAACTGAAAATTACAAGTAACTAAATCAGACACAGGTGAACACTCAATGAACCAATAAGTAACCATAAAATGAAACTATAGGGATACAGAGGTAAGCAAATCAAGGAAATACAAACAAATGTTTAAAAAACAAACCTAACATGACAGTGCCAGTTTAACCTGGATGATAATTAAAAGTGGGAATGTTTTTGAGTTAGGAGTGAACATGTCTGAATGTGAACTGGGTCTGTTATGTTACTTGTCTTCTGTGTGCATGTAGGCCTACTCTGTTTACATTTTTCACTAAGTTTGCTTATGTATGTTTTTGTTAGATTACACCTTTGTATTTGTTTATTGAAACAAACAACTGGAAATATATGATTATCTCCTCATACTTGCCTGCGCTGCCATAAAAGGGTAGTTTTCATACTCATTGTGTGTGTAAAGAGAAAATATAGAATGAAAAACAAAGAACGAGCATTAGATTATATTAATTTAATTTGTGCTTGTTTCTATGGTTACTCATTGATTACGTTCACCTGTGTCTGGTTTAGTACTTGTAATCTTGTGTTAACATGTACTTCAGTGTGTTGTCTAGTTTTGGACAACAGCTGTAACCGTTATTTATAAAATGGCTACATTTTCTCATGTACCTTATAGTTTATGTTTCCATCTTTATATTTGTTTAGCAACAAATATTAGTTTTTGCCTGCCTTGCCATAACAGGCTTCACTTTTGAAACATGGAAACTTTTGGTATATTCACGTAATGTCGGAAAGATTGTATTTACGTACAATAAATGAACCATCTATATTAACTGTAAATTTGTTCAAATTAACTGACATCTGTTTTTTGTCATTAACAATAAAAATATAAGTTGCATCTACAAAATACAATGTTTTTGTGAAGTTACAATAGAATATTTGATGATGCAGTTTACCGCACTTCCACAAACTGAATTTAAAAAAGCAAAAACACAGTGATGCAGATTGATTATTTTGTGGATGTAGAGTATAAAAAAGAAGGTTATGTGTCATTTTGCTAACATTAAAGTAAAAACAAACACCTTGCAGCATTTAATCCTACTTTTCATTTGTTTCTATCCTCAGCATACAGTGTCTGGTTTATTTACTTCTCATCATCTTTTTACATTACCTCAGTTCATGGTCCAGGATCATTTTGCACAGGACTGTGAGGTATTTTTCTTCTGTGTTTATGTTAAGTTTATATTTCTGTTGGATTACTGTACTTGTTTGATAAACTAAATGACTGCAGGCACATTCTCTGCCATGCTGTCACAAGCTAGCTGCCACACTTTTTCTCCTGCATTGAAGAAAGAAAAAAACTCTGGTCGCTGTGTTGTCATGGTTACTGTTAATTAATTTTCTCTGATTTATTTTTTAATTTCCTTTTTACATTGACAACTCCGAGTTCACAACTAAAGTGTTTGTAATCGAGGCATCTTGTAGCAAATGTCATGATTTAATCTAAAACCTGACAGAGAGAGAGAGAGAAATAAAGCCGTCTTCACACAGAAACAAACTTAACAGGTCAAATGTCTGCAAAAGGGTTTTCTGACCTGTGTAAAACTTTTTTGTAAGAATATTTCACCTATAGAGATTGCACATGTTAAATATAAACCTTTTTTTCTTTTGTTAAAAGCAAGTTTTAATCAATCAGGCTCCTACAGATGTTAATCAAAATGTCACCTTTTCTATAGCTTACCGACAGCTTTGTCCAGATGAAGGACATTTCAGTAATGAGATGAAGTAAACCGAATGACCAGTATGGATGACTCATAATCCCACTGGATAATAAACACTGAACCCCTATTACCCGTAGGCTATGTATCTTTGTGTGTCCAAAACAAGCTAAAAGACACTTTAAAGGAGTTCCCAGTATACACAACTAATAATAACAATAAAAGTTATTTAAAAATACCCTTGTAGGCTACATTTGACATTGCACGATTGTGTATACATGTTAGCCTACTGCTCTTCGAATCTCACATAACAACAAAAAATTACAGATCAATTTGCATAAGACTAAATTAGACATGATGTGAACCTCAAGAGACTAAGACGAGGTGTGAGTTTAGTATAAAGTAATTGACCGCACACATACGTCAGAAGTCGAGTGTTAATGGCTTTGCGTCACTTGAATGTTAGCATCATCGTTGTTTGGTTATTAGAGAGCCAGCCTGAGTGAGCGGAGCGCGCGAACGCTACAAATACAGGAACGCGCGCACACCTGCGAGCCTGAACATACAGTGAAGAACCTGAACAGCATCCAGTTAACACCAACTCATCTCAGTGCTTGAATAAGGTATTGTTGATACTTCTTCAGTGTGAATTTAGTATGGGAAGCAGTTGTTGGTTAATGTTGTTGTTTGGTGCAGGTGTGCGAGGATGTCCTGCGGCTGGTTGCTCGCGCTGCCCGTCCATGTCCTGCTGCTGCTCGCGTGCCCGAGACTTTCGCGGAGCGCCCTCGACTACTCCTTCACTGTGAGTTACACTTTAAAAGCATGGACTAAAGAGACTTTTTATATCTTATTATCATAAAAAAAATGTTTTATTACACGTGGCTTTTTACTGTAGCGATTACAAGTTAATATATTTTAGTAAACGTATTATTTTCCACCACACTGCTGTCAGTTAAATTAAATGTGGAATTACTTTTCATCAGAAATGAAGGAATGAACCAATATATTTTAAACAACACTTTAAAATCGTTTTGACCCGCATTTAAGTAAACACGCTAAGTGTGTGTGTGTGTGTGTGTGTGTGTGTGTGTGTGTGTGCGTGTGTTTAGATTTGTGAATATCTCTCTCTTATTATATATAGTTCTCTCTCTCGCTCTTTCTCCCTCTCTCTCTCTCTCTCTCTCTCTCTCTCTCTCTC
>CAIGQV010019356.1:13184022-13203805 GCA_903798115.1 Danio jaintianensis | reverse complement strand
CTCTCTCTC
Organism: Danio jaintianensis; assembly: GCA_903798115.1. Classification (NCBI taxonomy): domain Eukaryota; kingdom Metazoa; phylum Chordata; class Actinopteri; order Cypriniformes; family Danionidae; genus Danio; species Danio jaintianensis. The sequence goes on along the minus strand of CAIGQV010019356.1, from coordinate 13,203,796 downwards.
TCTCTCTCTGTTTATAAACATTTGTTAAATACAGGATTTTAATTGATATCTATTATCATAAATTAATGCATGATCTTATAATTTTTGGAACAATTTGGTGTTTAAGTTGGATCGTTTGTAAAGTTGTGGAAGAAGAGTTTTTTTCTTAGGATACTTTAAAATTGGCATGAGATGGATTGTGTTTAATTGTTGTTTTTTGTAGGGCCTATGTTTTGTTTTTATCATTTTAATAAAGTGATGTGAAATGTCAAATCTCTCTTTACACTTAAAAATGCTGGTTGATGTATTCAAATGTTGGCTCAAAGAATGCTATTTAAATTTAGTTCACAAAAAAATGTCCATATTTAAAAAAACAAGAAAATATTATTATACTAGCCTACATATAGACCTACATATACATGTCACTGGGTTTTATAATAGGCTACATAAGAATACAGACAGAGAGAGTTTATAAATGACCCATTAATGTGATATATATGAGAAGTGTATTCTGATCGTTTCCAAAGTTGCATAACTACAAAACTGCAAAAACTGGAATTTTTGTTTAGATGTCAAAATGTTATAAGCAATATAAAAAAAATCTAACGTTTACTCATCTATTTTATCATTATTGTTCTTTGGTGTATGCTGTGTTTGGGAATTTGCCAACTGAACAGTCCACTGATACACAATATAGGCTATGGAGATGGCTAGAATGATTCATAATGGTATATTAAAACCTTAATGGCTCTATTAATGTGATATCTGACTGTTAAATATGGGCTCAAACGGAGGTTCGGTGTTCACATGAACAAACCACACACACATGCAGAGTCTATTTTAATGAGATTAGAATATTAGTTTATAGACTTTTTTTTGCAATTAAAACAATATGGGCCGACCCCTTGTGTAGGCTGTTGTGAAATCAGCAGTTCCCTGGCCACTTGTCTTGCTGTTTTTATAACGTTAATGAACATCACAGCGAGTCTGTGGTGTGTGCTATTGAGTCACTGACATTAGTGAGTCACACATACATTGTGTTTATGTACAGGACAACAGTGACGCCCAGCCTGAGCGCTACGACAAACGATATGATGATATTGATTACGACAGTTTCGTCGGCCTGATGGGCAGGAGGAGCACAGGTCAGACACGACGACACCAAATGTGCTTTTAATACAATTACAAGTTCACAGTTCAGGCAAACATGAAATCATATTAGGCTACACAGCTTCGTGCAGTGTAGCCTGAAGAAAAGCTTTTAATGTTCGTTTTTATTCATTTTCCCCAACAGGAATAAATCGTGAGGCAAATTTGCCATTTAGACGTAAGTACCCTCATCACTGTCATGCTTTAATATTACTTTATTAAAGTGACATATCAGAGACTGATGAGAGCTTTGTTTGGTCTTTTTGAAGCTAATATGAACGACATCTTTGTCGGACTGTTAGGACGGAGAAACACGTTGTCTTGTAAGTGATGGAGATTAATTGAATTAATTTATCATTAATTTATTCATGTCACAATACTCATACAAACCTTTTACATGGGCTACACGTTTTTAACCACTGTATTTTTCACATTTGACTATTGTTTGTATCAGGACATAGCAAAGGGATAGTTCCCCCAAAAATGAAACTAACCACTATTTAATTAACCTCGTGTCATTTCAAACGTTTATGAGTTTATTTATTTTTTCTGCCGAACACAAAATAATTTACAGTATTTTGAAGAAAGCTGAAAACCTGTAGCCATTGACTAGGAAAAGCAAAATGGATACAGTTTTCCAGATTTCTTCAAAATATGTTCTTTTGTGTTCAACAAAAGAGAGAAACTGAAATACATTTTAAACAAGGGTGAGTTATTAATGACAGAATTATAATTTTGGTTGAACTAATTGCTTCAACACTAAAGTGAATGCACTGACCTCTAGTGGCCACTATGGGGAAAGTGTGGGAAATTAATATCCTTCAAAAATACCAAGCCTTACATTATTTGTTTGTTTTGACTATCAGCTATGAGAAAAGAGAGGAGAGCGAACATTTTCTTCAAAGATGGAAGACTGAGGTGAATTTGATTATAGGATAATTATTGTGGTGAGTTGATGTATTTGGTGATTGCTGGTAATATTTTATCTTTCTTTGTTGTTATTAAGGTTTTGCTGTGGTGTATGAAGCTTGATCTAAGAACTAATCCAACATCAGATTAAAAAAATGTGTGTATATATATATATATATATATATATATAATTTATATAATATATGTATAATTTATGTCACAATTAATCCATTTTAGTATTCTTTTGGCATTACAGAATAAACCAAATTCGAATCAAATATATCTCTTTTTTTTAGATGTACTTGAGTAATAACAACAATCCTGTTGTAGACAGATGAAGGAAGATTGAAGAATGTTGGCGACAATTTGTGCATTTATGTACTTGTAACTTTTCAATAAAAAAAACAAAAACATTCTTATATAAAATGCTGTAAAAATATTTTATTTATTCATAGATAATACCACACAGTTTACTGTAAAGTAAGTCTTTATTTTAAGATGCTGGTTATCGTTCCTCAGTAACACATTTTTCCTCACACTCTCTTTTATAAATAAAAGATTGCTGTGGATTTACTGTACCGGATTCTTTTGTACATCACTCATTCACTATGCTTTGGCTTAGTCCCTGATTTATCAGGGGTCGCCACAGCGGAATGAACCACCTTCTTTTGAACATAAAACACCCTATCGAGAAAAACCTTTGGAATAAAAACAAGGCCGTGAAATGCAGAGTTGCTTTAAAAGGGTTGGAAAGGTCATTTACATCTTCCTGGTGGTTTTGACGTTCACAATATGACCAGTTCTACTGCTTAATATAATCAAGAACACAAATTTTCAATGTGCCTTCTTAGTCAGTGCAATTCCTCAAAATACTTTGCTCAAAGCGGTGTAATCAAAGAGATCTGCGGCTTTAAAAAGTCATTTCCTTCTTTTGTTTAGGACCTGAGCCAATAAACAGCGTAATCTTGATGTATAATGGAATGTTTACAACAGAATTTTTCTGTCATCATTCTACTGAATAATAATTAAACTAAACGCAAAATGAAATAATGGAAATCTACTTAAACTATTAGGTAGCTCAGGGGTGTTTCTTAAGTGAATCAACAGAAGAACAAAGAATATGGCAAAGATTTCCAATATTCTGACCCTTTCCGAGAGACTTAACTGAATTCATACTATCCACGTGTTACTAAAGCTTTTACTACACAAACCCATTCATGATAAGTCAAAACCCTTACACACTCCCTTAATTTTTAGATGTACACAAATTCCGTTAGATAATAAAATAGACAATTTTATAAGAATATATATATAAATCTTGCAACACCTTTATGTATTTACTCTTTGATCAAGTCATTTCAAAAACCTTTCAGTTCAACCACAAATGCAAAAGTGACATTGTGCAGAGTGGTCAAATATTAAGAACAGAACTCTGGTTCAAATAAGTTTATTCGTTAAATAAACTTTATTTGAAATGCTTCATAATGGTGGCAATGTCAAAACTAAAAGCGGACAGTCAAAATATTTTCAAGTGCTGATAAAAACTCATTACTGTTTTCTAGATGAAGTCTGAGCACAGCTGCCTCTGTTTAAAGGGATAGTTCACCCAAAAATGAAGTTTTGCGCAATATTTACTTACCATGTAGAAGTCCCAAACCATCGAGTTTCATTATTCAGTTGAACACAAAAGAAGATATTTTGAAAAGCAGGAAAAAAAGGAAGTCAATGGTTAAAGCTTCTGACATTCTTTAAAATATCTTCTTTTGTGTTCAACAGCAGAAACTCATCAATGAGAAGTGTAATGATGTAAAGTAAATGACAGAATTATTGAGTGAACTATCCCTTTAACTCTCTGCTTTATGTCAGATCCTACCAAACTTGAATAGAAAGTCTGAAATGTGAATCTTAAAAAAGTAATTCCTGAAAGCTTACCAACACCAGCACTAAGAGAAACTTCAACCTAATATTTAAACTGTCATCATTTAGTTTGACGTCTTTAAAAAAATGTTTCTTATGTGAAACTAATAAAAATATAAAGGAAAAGAAAATTGTATGCTTGACATCATGTATGTGACATTATCATCATATATGGCTGAACTGTGCCTTAATGCGTAACAAATACACACTAGCAATTGAGAAATCGAGACATAAAACTGAATCATTTTCACCACTTTGGACAAGCGGCTACATCAGCTGTAAAAGCAACATGTTTAAATTCAACTGCTGGAGTTGTTGCCACACTGGGGTTTGAAATGAAGCAAATCCTCACATTAAATCCTAGACAAACAAAAACCTTCAGTCACACTGCAGTTAATTAAATAAAGCATTGTGTGGTCTGAAAAAAAAATCCAATAATTCACAGGCCGCATGCTTCTCAGCGTGACACACTACACCACTCATCTGCAAGACCACGATTCCTATTAGTTGTGTGAAAGAAAAACAGTGTTTACTTAAGCCGGCTTATCAAGCTCACTATTATCGATCCCAGGTGCCACATGAACTATTGGGCCAGCCAACAGGATCTTAAAAGCAGTATTAAATCAAGAAACTTTCTGATCTTCATTCTAAAATCAGCTGAGGGACTACATCCTAGTTCTTTTTCTTTTAAACTGACACCAGCTTAAAGGGATTGTTCACCCAAAAATGTAAATTAGCTCATTTATTCTTTCTTATGTGATTTTAAACCTTTGAGTTTCTTTCTTCTGCTGAACACAAACAAAAGATATTTTGAAAAACACAAAAAATGACTTTTGGTGTTTGTTCAAACTACTTATATAATATGAGTCCACTTAAATTTGTAAAAACTTAAATTAATCAATTTGTTCTGTGACAACATGGAGGAGTTGTGTGGAACCCAGCAATTTTTCAGTGTGACTGCTACATTGGTAAGTGGCATCCATTGACCTCCACAGTAAGAACAAAAAACAGAAACTAAGTGAAGGGCAAGTGAATGAAGGCAGAATTTTCATTTTTGGGTGAACTATCCCTTATGGTAAATATACAAGTTTAACTCTGGAATACACACTACTGGAGCTTGAATGTTTGCAGGATGTAGTACAAGCTGCTCAGTGTTTAAATATGACCTAAACTCAATATAAACACACTCAAGGACAGAGTGTAACAAATGCAGAGGCATTATTGTTTGTTGTTATTATACTGTTAAGGCAGGCTCATAGACTACATGTCAACCAATATATCATACAATTCAGCACTGTCATATATATTTAAACATTCACATACCAATGCATAATCAAGAGGAAAATCCTCCCAAACTGTACCAATTTCATTAAACCAAACAAATAAGTCGTGCACACATTTCTTCACACAATACAGGAGGCGATTTCCAAAAACAAAATTTTTTGGGGGGGTATGCCATCCCCAAAAATAGTTTTTTTGTGTGTGTGTGTGTGTGTGTGTGTGGAAGAATTTAAAGTTTATTTTTCTCAAAATAAACTGCTATAACTTTTCATTAAGTTCAGGGGATTGGTTTTCTTCTTCCTGTGCTTCAACCTTGTCCTTTTGCTCCAATACTCGAGTGTCTAGTTTCTCTGGGACTTTAACATTGGGTTCAGGGGGCTGATAGCGGTATTTGTAGCCAAAGGCACGCAAGTGGTAAGTGTAGTATTCCAGCAGATACATGTGTGACGCATCCACATAGTGGAAAGAAACAGCCAGGTCTGAGCAACACTGTGGACCCTGAAAGACAGAAATAAAGATTATAAAAAAATGAAGGAATACTATGTATGAATCTATTTGTTATTCATACACTTTCAACTTCCTTTATTCCATAAAGTTGCTATTAGCATGAAAGTCCACTTCAGATGCAGTTATTCTCAGTGTTTCTCAACTCCCTCACACGGCTCAGTTGTAGTCCTGAGTTTTCTTCCAGGAAAGTACACATCATAATATCTCTAATTTAAATAATTCTCAAGCAACACATGTACACAAAGACTGTCTGGTTAAGTTAGCAGCGTGTCGTCACCATATTTCACAGTGTGTTATTGACATAGCCTTGATGGGAAAGAGAACTTTGTGCCTGTGCACTGAGAAAACAGTAAATCAAGAGATTAATACTACATTTTTTTGCTTCTACCTAAAATACGCCATTTATAGTATACTTCAAATATATTCTGGGGACATCCGAGACTTATATTATGTCTTGTACCAAAGCCATAACTGTTTTAGTTCAAAGGAAGCTACAGCTTGTAATTAAAAAAGCTCCATAAAATGACTATAAAATCATCAAGGATATGGTTACATTTACATTTATGAATTTAGCAGCCACTTTTATCCAAAGTAATTTTGAATAGAAGTTGCAGCAGCCAACTAGATTGGAAGATTTTTTGTAAATAAGGAAAAATCAGTCTCCAGACTCTAACTCAGAAGACTTATCAGAACACACATCACCATTCAAATGGACTACTTTATCAAATGGATCTTTTTAAAGCTAGAAAATCTCAGTCCAAAAAAGAAAAAGAGCATAGATTGTTCAAATATTTTACTTTTGTGCTCAACAGAAGAAATATTCGTAGATTTGGAACACCATTCTTATTCGGTCTGTAAATTACGAATGAATTATCTCTATTTATTTTTAGAACTAAAACTAATATTTTCTTCTCTTTTACGCTGATCTGTGCCAAATTCTAACTCGCCCTTGATTGGTCTAATAAAATGGGGATTTTCGGCTATTGACTTCAAGAGCACTGAGTAAATATCCTTGTGCATCATTAATAGAGCAGGATGTGTGTGAAGAGTGGCATTTACACCCTCGGGTTGCACTAAATGCAAACAAAGTCTGATGACCGATTTTTCAACTTTGCTTTATTATGCAGAATTTTAAAGGAAAGTTGATGCATGACTATGAATAAAGCAGCAGACCATTCCTTCTGTATAGTGATGTACATGCAAATTAAACATTATTGGAAAAGAAACAAAAACTAGGATGGGGACTTGACTGTTCCAGGGAATACTAATTTGATTGTTTTAAGCAAATCGCAACTAGAGAGAATGTGTTATTTCAATGAAAGATCAGCAACTGAGGTAAAATAACCAAAACATATGCATGGAGAAACTGTTCGAAATAATATAAGTGCAATACATGACACTGCAAGCAAAACGCACAAATATTAGATGATGTAATCAGAGCTAATCATTTAGAAATAGAAACACCCATCTACCATTAGTGTTGAGTTTGGCACAAAATTGGACTCACCTGTACAATGGGGTAATAACAGTAGTTCCAGTACCAGAAAGTTTTGGGAAATGTGCCAGTGAGATGGGACTCGGGTACAAAAGGATGGAATGTCTCTCTTTGCATGGTGTCTCTGGAGTCTCCTGCCTTCACACCTATCTTCTCCATACACTGACCCATAGCGAGGTCCTCCACTGAGGTAGTGTGAGTGCAGACTTTGGTGCGAAAGCCCTCCACAAACCTCCTCAGAGCCTCTTTGCTGAGCACATAGCCAGCACCGCCGCTCATGTAGCCCTGTTTTACATACGGCTTAAAACGCCGGCCAAAGTACACAGGGTCCTCTGGAGAATGGCGAGCCAGGATCCAACGCAGGTTGTCGACGATCACATAAGTGTCATCGTCTGCTTTGAGAAACCAGTCGGCCTCGTCGCCGTGCTTTTCCATGACATAGTGGAAAGCCCGAATGGTTTTCCAGTATAGCTGATCCCGACCTTCCTTAGTGTTCAGGCCAACCGTGGGAAAATCTGGGTTGTCCACGGAACTTATGAAGACCACAATGTTGCAGTGACGACTCCATGTGGCTTTTACGTGCCGGGCTTTCTTCTCCAGGTTATCAGGGCCAGTCATAACCCAACAGAGAATGCGTACACGCTTATAGAGAAAGTCAGCTAGTGCGCCATCCTCACCTACACGATGCACATAAAAACACATGAAAATCTCATTCTATAAAGTATCAGACAAGATCTTTTTAATGGGCTTGATGGTAGCATTTTTTTATTTTTATTTTTTAGAAGAGTTCACCTCAAAAATAAAATAATTGTTGTCTATTTCCTATCCCAATGATGTTCCAAAGCCATTAAACGGTTTGTCTTTCATACTCAAATGAAGATATAATTGTTTTTTATATTTCCACATTATTTTGTTTATCCATTGACAGTCATGCAAAACAGTCAAAATGAAGCTTTATTTCAGGAAACTTACAGTATATTCAGATAAAAACAGTCAAAGGAAGCTCAAATGAACAAATTTGATTTTAATGATGACAGAATTTTCATATTTGGGGAAAAATGTATAGTGGACTTTATTTAAACTATAAAACTGACTAGTCAAGACATTTTTTTCTAAAATATTAATAAGCGGTGAAGAAATAATATTACGAAGCGTAGATTAGCGTGTATTTTATGTCAACTACACTAAAAATACTGCTTGTTCAAACGAATTATTTAATATTAACTAACACAATTCTTGAGGTGTTTTTTTGGGATAACTTAATTGTTTTATGTTCAATCCACTTAAATTTGTAAAAACGATTATGTTAACTTAATCGATTTGTGTTGGGACAACATGAAGGAATTGTGTGGAACCCAGCATTTTTTACAGTGCATTCTTCCATAATATTTCGACTCAGCTTCTGGCAGGCCAACGTTTATTACTTTTGGGATAGTTTAGTGACAACCTACTGGTGATAAAACCTCTCTGTACACTTTAACAAGGACAACACATTAGATGAGAGCCCAAAGTCCATTTCTCCAGAAAATATAGAGAAACATAGCCTGAAAGAGTTTGTCAAATACAGGGTTTGGAAAACAAACAATTTACTTAATGCTCAGATGGAACAGATTAACATCAGGGTAATATGTTGTACTGTATACATAAATCAGCTTAATAAACGGGTGTAGTCTGATATAAGAACTGTATACATCACCTTTCTCTACCCATCTAAAACACCTCTGCCTTTACACTGGTATTGCAGGAAGTGCAGGATTCAAGAAATACTTGTTCTTGTGAATCATAAATCAACCTGACAAACAAAAATTGCTAACTGCTGTTTGTAACAGGCTATTTAGGGGATCATTTCCATATTTTGGTTTGCAGCAGAACAAAGCAAAACAAGCTGAACAACTAACAGAGGTGAAATGGCAGCACAGTGAATGTTTAGGTTATAGTCATTTAAGCTATTCCAGCCAAATTCATGCACTTGCCTTAAAAACAAGTATGCTTAAAAAAGACAAATATGGATATGACATTAAAATTCTGTAGTCTTAAGTGACAGTTCATCCAGAAACTCTACCATGTTGCTTCAAACCTGTATGACTTGACCATTCACTGCCATTTCACATTTCCTGATGACATTCTGTTGTCATCTTACGTTACACATTAAAAAGTCAAACAAGTTTAGATTGTTTCTGGGTAAACAATCTATGCAAAGGGACAGTTTAGTTAAAAATTCAAATGTGCTGTTAATTTATCCAACCTCAGGCCATAAAAGATACGTCGTTTTTTTTATTATAAAACATTAAAGAAGATTTTAACTGAAACTGTAGACCTAGGTTATTCCTAAAATACAAGTCAACAGCACTTTGAGAACAATAAAATAACATACTAAACTAAATAATACCTTTGGTTTCTGATGATACATTAAAGTCTTGTGAACCGAAACAATCAGCCTGTCCAAGAAACATTATTTATATGATTACTTTAATCTACAGCTTGTCTGTGACAGTGTGGAATGCAAGCTTCCTGTTATAAAATGATGTATGTCAAATGAGAATCCGTCAATCTTTCTGACTGAGACTGAACATGCAAATGCAATCTTACTTTTTAGATAGCTTGCAGTATCCTTTATAGGCACAAGTATCATTCTAATTGACGCAAGTCCTCATTTCACAAAGTAAACAGAGTCTGTTTGTGAGCTTGTGCCCGTGGATATATCAGTGTCAATATGCAAAAAGGTTGCACTCCAGTCTGTTGTCAACACAAAAAGGACTGTTTGCCAAGGTAATAATGTTCAATCTCTTTACACATCAATCATTTACCTTCATAGGACATTAATGCATCACCGGCAGGAGCCACAGGTGTTAATTTTGTTTTGCCTGTATACGTTTTTTTGACTCTTAAAGTGATGATAGCCGTTCAGTTCCAATGTGCTACAAAAGAAAAAAGGTTGACTACATCTTGGATGTCATGTGGTTGAGTAAATTAATTGCAAACTTCCACTTTTAGGTAAACTATCCCTTTAATACACACCTCGCTTTTTTTAGAAAATCATAAGTGCTCATACCATGTACATTGCTTTACATTATAATGTGTCCTGCGCATTGTAAATGACATGTTTAGGATCTGCATTCGTTTCTGCCACGTTATTACCTGTATGGTGCGGATGATTGAGGTTGAAAAGAGCCGACCTCTCCTTCTTCCAGTTCTTGTTTTCTTCTTCAAGCATCTCCAGCAGGGTTTTATCGTGGGTCCCGGGCTCACCAGACCCCAAGTTCCGGGTAAACCCAGCCTGACGCAGAAGCAGGTACAAGCTGCACGTGCCCACCAGAAAGCCCACGTAGAACGCGGAGCGCGCGCCGAGAGCCTTCATCACGAGCACTGTATGTAGAAACCCTCACCTCACAGCGACTATTGGGAACACATACAAGATTCAGACGGTTACTATCCAGAATGAACCATATGTTAGGCGCGTGACAGCCCAACCTCGCACTTGACAACGTAGCAGCTTCCGTTCCGTCGTCACACCAGGATATTATTTGACGATACACCTAAACTGGAAGATTCTGATGAATGAGTTTAGGTAAATTAATCCAAATGTCAACAATGATAACGTTCTGTATTTCACACTCCTGGCAAATATAGGATTGTAATTTAAAGAAAATGACGTGTACGTTCAAGCTCAGTTAGTTGCCAAACGAGGGGGCTCCTCAATAAACTTATAAAGGGACTTCAAGTTAACGTGTGTCCAAGTGTGTTTCAATTTAAAGTGTTACAAATCAAATACGTAACACAGAAAGTAAACATTTCAACTGTTGCTTCTGTGGTTATTAAACAAGTTCTGTAAACACAAGTTTCATTAATCTGTTGACTTTATTTGTGGTAACAAAAAGTTTGACAACAAGCATGTTTACGATGAATAAAGCGAAAAACCAGAAGGCGTATCTTAGCATACATGCACGCCAACGCTGAATCTTACCAGGCTGTTGATTTCCTCCATAACAGAAGTGAGAAAAACCGCAGGATTCGGCTCCGAGGCCATTGCGGTCCAATTCAGAGAGCTAGCATAATCGTAAGATATAGTTTTTAACTTAAATCCAAGACAATTGACAGCCTACTCACATTAATGGACTCCAGAATCATATCCTGGCTGTTTTCTAACCCATAAAAGTTTGGGCTTGTAGATAATATTATGATTTACTTAAGGCTAACTAGCAGCGTGCTTCCTATCTTCCTAACTGATCTGAATGTTCAGCAAGTAAATCCGAGGTGGGGGCGGTTCATTTCCGTATTATAATTAGCCAACCTGTACTCTCTGACACTCTTTGTTTCGTGGACTGTGACACACACACCCATCTCACAACGATGAGTCGCTTTTATTTAAAAAAAACTAAAGAAAATCCTATCTGAACGCTTGCACATCTGTGAACTGTGAACTGTTCGCGTCACAACTAATACATGAAACACGGAAGCGCATTTGATTGGACGAATCGCCTGTCAATCATGATAGGCGTGTTCGGATTGGGCCACATGTATCCAACTGTGAACAAATTCCAGTGAGCGAAGGCACTGAGCCAAATGAATCACGCCAAGAGAAGTTTTGAAGTTTGTTGTGCTTGACATCAACTACGCCTAGTCTGGCTTGTTGTAATTTAGAGAAAAGTTTGAGAACCGTCAATTCGTGTTGTTTATTTAACAAATGCGTATGAGCACAAACCAATGCGAAATGCAACACAATTTAACAAAATTAATTTTAATAACACGAAATGTATTATATAAAACAATTATACAATTGTATTTGAAAACTTTCAGACTCAGCAGTTTGTATTTTAAGTCGTGATTAACACTTTTAACGTTTTAACATCAGTTTTGAGATTTCAGGCTTTTTTTTATCCAATGGAAAGTAAACATAAAAAGAACTTTTAAGTGTTTCTTTCATAGCCCTCAAAGGCAATTTGTTTTTTTCTCAATATGAATTGTATCTCTTCTGCACTGCCATAAATCTCCAGTATATAGAACAGTTTTATTGATATCAGTATTCTGGCAAGGTTTTGCAGAGATTTAGAGAGTTTTTATTATTTTCAGAATCAGGTAAAAATGAAAAATAAAATAAAATCCCCTCTGTAAAACCCTTTAACTGTGTATGTCGAAGAAAGAAACAAGAATACCAAGCCTGACTTCATCCAGTGTACAGACTTGTGTGCTAGAAATGTGCACATTCAACTAAACAATCATATTTAGACGTAACATTCCAGAAAACTTTTAATACAAAAGATGTTTGACATTTTTTATCTAGTTAATCAGCTTGCTCAGTATGTTCATTTGCAGTGTCTTTCCTTAAATTAATCACATACCTAATTTTATATTGTTTAATTTAATGTGTGTTATTTTATTTGTATTTATATCCATTATTCCAACCTATATTACTGACAATAAAATAGTGGATCTAGTCTTGGTGCTCCGAAGACAACTTGATGTTAAATATGTGACAACAGGCTATTCTTTTATACATGGCACTTTTAACTGCTATCAAAGTGTTTAAACCTTTGAATGAAATGTAATTTTAGTAGACCACAGCATGTTGTACATTTTATTGTACAATTATCTTCCCCCCAACTAATGCATTTTCGACAGGATGAAGATTAGTTTCTTCTTCAGAAGTACTGAGTCACTAAAATGTGTCAAACACACCCCTCAGTGTTCCAGTTATTTAGACAAACAAGTAGACCCGCAAAAATGTATGCTATCTGCCATCCAATTCTCAGATTGACTAAGAAGCCCAAGGCACATTCTTTTATTTAATTTTATTTGTTGCTCTCTGCCAACCCTACGGGCTTTTACTGAGTGCTCGTGAACATAATTTCAATGATTTCTCAGTTAAAAAAAGAGAAATGTTCATTGTAATTCCTCACAACAGCTTTTACCAATTTAATTCCCTCAAAAAAAAGTGTGCTTGCATGAGACATTAGCAACCGCGATTGCCTTAATTTATACAAAAAAATCTAATCAAATGCTCAAATTTCTTTTTTTTTTTTACAGTCAACAAAAAAAATGATGATCATTCCCAACATTTACAACAAAAAGAGCCCTTATCTCCTGGGGACATGGAAGAAGTACAGTAGCGAAAAGCAGTAGATTCCCAATGCCGGGCCACAGTTTTTGTGTTTTAAGTAAGACATTAATCATTTGAAGGCTGGTTGAACTTAAATAAATCACTTAAAACATGTCCTAAAGGGACAGTTCACCCAAAAATGAAATGCTGTCATCATTTAATTATCCTCCATTTGAGCTTCGCAGAGAACGCAGGTCAATAGGGGCCATCAGCTTTTTGGTTACCAACAATTATACAAGAACCTTATGTGTAAAGGATACTTAAATTTTCTTTTTTTGGTGAAGTGTCACTTTATGACTAAACAGCAGCTATACACTGAATTATTTCCGTATAGGCCACAGGCTCAGGGTTTGTTGAAAAAGCAAAAAAAAAAAAGGGTTTGGGTTTGTTGTTTTGCCAAAGATGTTCCCTTGAAATGTTTAAAGTGAAGGGATACTGACTATCACCACACTCAATCCCTAAAAACAGCACTGCTTGTATCCAGATTTTCTTGGCATTGAAAAGCAACCAAACAGAACGTCACTGTTTGTCCACTGATGAGAAAATGTTGGCTTGGATTGCCTGCAGACTTAACTGATGTTTGTCTGGAGGTGAAAGAGGAGGAAGGGCTGTGTCACACACTGACATGAAGCACAACACAACTCAAAGGTGAAGTGCATTTGTGTATTTGTTCAAAGAAACAAACAAAAAATTATTCTCACAAGCTATAAACAACTCACAGACGCTCATACAGAAAAATTACCGGCAGTGGACTGAACCCCTCCAAAGTTTTTTGAATGGTCTGAGAGGGCAGCTTGGTTGTGACGCACACGTGAAGTGATGACCAGGCTTATAGTTCAGAGAATGCTGGCTGCCCTTCTTCAAGATAACAGTGCTTGAGAGATGAGGAAAAAGGTTCAAAAGTCTGCTTCATCAGAATCACTGTTTCCTGCCGACTGATTCTCATCCTGCTTTTCTTCCCAGACAAATTTGTAGTTGTTCTCCAACTCTTGCTGTCTCTTCTGCTCTTTGTACACTTCCTCTGTTCCTCCAGTCTACAAAGAAAGAGAACACCCATTTATTTAGTCAGAGGCTACTTGCACTAAATAATTATAGTAATTCTTTCTTAGCACATATTCCTATTTGTAAGCAGTGTAAATAGCATCTGCCTCTATTTAAATACTAAGTGCAAGTAGATATTTAATAATATTATTATTATTAAACTTATTATTATTATTATTATTATTATTATTACTACTACATTTAATAATAATAATAATAATAATAATTAGGTACTATTAGCAAATTTATAATAATAATAATATAAAAAAATTAAAGAAAAAAAATATTATATGTATATTATTATTACACTTATTATTATTGCTACTACATTCATAAATAATAAACAAATTTATAATAATAATAATAATAATAATATTAAAAAAATAATAATAAAAAAGTTTTTGTGGGAGAAAAAAACTTTGGCATGGCAATAAAGTGATGTAGTATCTAATTATTATTATTATTATTATTATTATTAATAAATGTAGTAATAATAATACAAAGTTTAATAATAATAATAATAATAATAATTGCATTTGGCCTTTGGGTTTGCTTTAGCCTCAGGGCCCAATGAGTTCTTAATCCAGGCACTTTTGCATCCTACAGGTGATCACTTGTTTATTTGTGTTTAAATTCATACCAGAAGATTGATGAGAAGCTCTCTAAATGATTTCGTATCCTCCTCAGAAAGCCACTGGTCTCCTGCTTCTTCAGCTGTTTTACGGGTTAAAATCTTCACCTCGATCTTTCCTGAAAAACATGTCAGAAATCCTAAATCCTCATTTGCATACGTTCATTTAGACAACTGTACTTTCATAAACACAGTCACACAAAATAAAAAACAATTATTATTTTTCATTCTCATACACACAGTTAAAGAAAGAAAAAAAAGAAAAAGAAAGCAGTCACAGAAATAATCCATGCAATGAATGGCTGAAGGAAGGACAAATGAAGTGCAGTCAAAATCCTAAATCTTCACATTCTGTCAGTCTGAACGTCAACTCCAATCCAAAACCAGAAAAACCGGAAGCAAAGCCACCCGAGGTCATTGTACTGACAAAAGGGATGATGTGGTAATCCTATGATGTTTTCTTTCAAAGCTATTCTTAAGACCTCTTTTGAAAGCCAGCATCAAGGGAACAAAATCATGGGTATTTGAGAAGATCGCTTAAAAGTATACTTCATCAAAAAGAATGAGAATTTAAGTCACCAGTTGCTTACTGTTGAATATAAAAGAAGATATTCAGAAAAATGTAGCCACTGACATCCATAGATATTCCAGCAATCTCCAGAATATCTTCTTTCGTGCTCAACATTAGAAAGAAACTCTTGGAACCATTCAAGGATGAGAAAATGGAGACAGAATATTCATTTTTGGGAGAATCGTCCCTTTAAATTGAGAAGTGCCTTGATCTTTAATAGCAGAAAAGAGTCAAAGTGAAGAAAAACATAAATTTCATTAAAGAAACAACTTACTTATATCAAAGGCCAGACTAAAAGCATAGTTTAAGATTTGAGAATGAAAGATAAAAGTTCGCTCCACTCACAAAAGACACACACAGGGAAATAAGCATACTTTAGATGTGTGTGTGTGTGTGTGTTCCGGCCTACCTTCGGCCTTGATGCCGGCTCTCTCTAGCTGCTCTTTGACCACTTCATGAATCTGCTGCCACTGGGGGTCGCCCTCGCCCAGTTCCTGCACCTTCACACCCCCCTCACCATCATCATCATCATCATCGTTGCCCCCGGTAACCGCTCCTGCAGCCACACCTCCGCCCACCTTATACTTAGTCACCCTGACTTTTACCTGCTCGCTGCTGCTGCCCGCTTGGGTGACGTGAGACAGAGGGAAGGGGAGGTTACCGAGAGTACAACGCAAAATAAAATCCCCCCATTTTACGTATTACAGTCTCTCTCTCTCTCTCTCTCTCTCTTTCACAACATCAAAAGCCAGAGTGGCACAGCAGTATGTGTGGAATTAGTTTTAGTGATGAGTGATTTTATCATGAACATCATTTATACAGTGGCGCCTAAAAGTATTTAGACCACTAATTGTTGAAAATAAGTTAACAAATATACACTACCATTGAAAAGGCTGAGGTCAGTAGGAATGGATCAAATCACCGAAAGTGACAGAAAAAATATTTTTGCTACAAAATATTTCGGTTTCGGTCTTTTTTCACGTTTTTTATATTAAAGGGACAGTTCACCCAAAAAGAAAAATTATTTACTCACTCTCAAGTGGTTTAAAAATGTATACATATATTTTTTTCTGGAACACACATAGGAAGATATTTTGAAGAATGTTGGAAACTGGTAGCCAATTACTTTCAACTTACTTGACTTGAGAAACGACTTTAGAACCACTCGACTGTGAGTAAATTTTTATTTATGGTTGAACTATTCCTTTGAGCAGCAAGACTATTTTCAAAATGAATAATAATAAGAAATGTTTCTTGTGCAACAAATTTCTCTTTCGTCATGTGGCTATTAATGTTTTCACCAACAACTCCAGAAATAAATTCCATTTAAATATATAATAAAACAGAAAACAGACAGTATTACTGTTTTTATTGTACGTTTGATTAAATAAACGAAGCCTTGGTAAGCAAGAGATACTTTAAAAAACTTAAATCAAGCCAATCCAAACCCCTTTAAACAGCAGTGTACCATTAAAAATATCAATAAAAAATATGAATACTTAATTTGTCTTTGAAATCAGTAAAGTGAATTGAAATGGTTTAGCATTATTTGTTGGTTGATGACTACTTTTTTGAGCCACTGTATAATGCAAATATACAAGCCATGCACAGACTTACAGACATTATACTATATATGTATAGTATAATAAGCTCATAAGCAGATTCTATGAATGCCCGGGGTGCACAGATGAAAGTTACAGACAATTTAATGAGCCATCCATTCTACCATCTGTTCATTCATGCACCTGTTCCCCCTACACGCTCTCTATATTTACCTGGTGTTTTGGGAACCAGATTTGGGTTGCCAGAAGAAGAGCTTCCCTCTGTTTTATGTGTGCTTTTATCCATTTCTGCATTTTTCTCAGTTTCTGGTTGACTCTCATGTTCAGTCTTGTCTTCAAGACGGTCCAGAAGTTTCCCTAGTGTATTTTCTAGAGTTTGCGTAGCCTGAGAACGATCAAACTCACCCTTAAGGCCTTCATTTTCTAACTCCTGCTGAGCCTGGAAGATTAAAACACAATAAGGAAATGTTCACTGCCAACTCTTTTAACTGAATGTATAATACATATGAAGGCGTTAACAGTAATAACTCATACTTCTTCTATGATGTTGTCAAACTCTTTCTGCATCTCTTCTTTTATCTCTTCTATCTTGGAGGAGGGAACGGACAGATCTACCATCTCATCTTCAAACTCCTGAAGCAATGTTTCATCTTCATCTCCATCCTCAACTTCCACCTCCACCTCTGATGCTTTCTCCTCTATTTGTTCCTCCTCCTCCTCTTTTCTCCTCTGAGACGCCTGCTGGCTCTCTTTTTCCAGCTCAGCTTTCCTGTTCTAAACATACAGTACATAAATTAATGTTCGATCAACACATGTTTTTTTAATGGGTAGTGACTCTTTACTTCACACAGTGTCTTAAAGGACACTTATGATGCAAAATCGACTTTTGGAAAGTGTTTGGACAGAATGTGTAGGTGTAGTGTGTCCACAGTCATATTGGAGTGATAGAAACCCAACAAGTATCTTTTAAAATTTCCTGATGTTAAAATAGGATACAAATCCCAGTGATTTTGAGGCCCACCTCAACGTGATGTAGGAGTGAGGTTTTCCCCACCCACCGTATTGACTGACAGGAACATATTAACATGTCTTCGTAGTAACGTGTATAAACATGTCCACAGAAACTGGGTTTAAAAGATCCGTTCAGCTCTCTGTGATCAGCTGCACCTCAAGAATGAGTTTTACAAGTTTAAAACAGAGCATGTTTGTAATAAAGTAAAGACACGCTTTGTAATTCATTATTGCTGGAATCAGCACAGCCGCATAGCGTCAGTACAACTATATAAGAGGATGCTTGAGTCATACAACAGGAGTCCCAGTTTGTGGACGTTAAATCAGGTTTATTTTGTACTGTAGCATAATGGATATCCATAAAACTTGTAACTTATATAACTTGTAACTTGTATCCTGTCACATTTACTGCAAGTAGATGTGCAAAAACAGCTTGTGTGTGCTGCGAACTTTGTAACGGCATTTGTGTGTGACTCATCATCGCAGAAAGGCTTGAATAAACTCCACAACAAATAACCTTACTTGGTATTTTTGACTAATAAACTAAATTTCATTCGCATCAGTCTCTGTCACTGACGGCTGTTTATCTGATGTAATGCAGGAGAAACAGACATGCATGTGGGTACAGTGGGCAGGGAGAACCAGCTCATTTGCATTTAAAAGCACAGACGCAAAATAATAATATAATAAATATTCTGATGGGTATTTTGAGCTGAAACTTTACAGACATATTCTGGAGACACCAACGACTTATCTTACATCTTGTAAAAGGGGTAAAATAGGAGCCCTTTAAAAATAGTTTGTAGCTGAAAATTTTGAAAAACATCATGCAATGGCAACTGGCAAGATTTGGAAATGGCTAGAGGAGATGTTGGCTGATAAATTAGGCTTTGTTGAAGATACAAACCTTTTCGTTGCTCTCTCTGAGGTGTTGTACAAACTTCATGAGGTCTGCGGGGTCTGTGATGATTTTAAAGTTGAACTTTTCCTCTCCAAATACTGAACAGAAAAAGAAATGAGCACAAGGAAAGGGATTTAAGGACACAACATTGTCTTTTTAAAATTACTCTGAAAATATGGCTTAAGACATTTCACTTATGCTTTTATATTAAATATAATATGTGAGATAGTCAGGGCCTAAACACTCACCAAGCTCCAAATGAGAGAAAAATCATTATTTGTAATTTTACTGCTGTAACATGTAACAACAACAACAAGTATTTTATTATTAAAAATATATATTATGAAATACTTTACAGTTCAATACTATCATTTGTTGACAAACAATCAAACAAAGAAATTAAAATGTAATTAGATATGTTTTTGATTAAATAATGCATAATGCAAAGTAAAACAAAGTATCTAAGATAATAGTTTCATGGCTAGTAAGTCACCACCCATTGCCAAGTATAGCAAAGTAATTTAGGCCCTGAATATATCAATTGTTAAAAATTAAGTCATATATATATATATATATGTATATATATAGGGCGACGTGGTGGCGCAGTGGGTAGCACGTTCGCCTCACAGAAAGAAGGTCGCTGGTTCGAGCCTCGGCTGGGTCAGTTGGCATTTCTGTGTGGAGTTTGCATGTTCTCCCCGTGTTCGCGTGGGTTTCCTCCGG
>CAIGQV010019356.1:13143432-13183622 GCA_903798115.1 Danio jaintianensis | reverse complement strand
ATATATATATATATATATATACATATATATCTCGTCACCAATTTTAGCCTTATAGCTACTGTAATTCTAATGCATGGTACCCGTTAATAAACTAAAAACTGATGCTATATTATTTGGTTCAAGAAAAAAAAAAAAAATTCTTATGCAATTTAGTTACTTTATTTTTAATTAAAATAATTGTCTTACTATCATTTTCATGTAATTGGTTGTCCTGTGGCTCCTGAGGGCTCTGTAAGACAGTTGTAATATAAGGTAAATTACCAAATCTCAATATAAAGATGTATGGTTTACAACAGGATTACAACAGACAGGTTGTACCTCTGTGTCAGGTGTGCTTGGCTCTATGTTTGCTGGTTTGGAAACTCCTTCCCAGAAGTCTTTGTCCTCTGGCTCTTCACTCGTCGACTCCTTCTCAGCTACTTCACCCTCTGTTAACACATATACACAGATGTCTGTTTGAATGCTGCACAGAAGTTGCAAAAGAGACACCTTAAAGAAAAGAACAAGAATGTAAAAGCAAGACTGAAATAATAAACTAAGAAAAATTATTAAAAGGTGAAAATGAACACTGTAATACAATATGAGAGATTGGCATTTTAATTTAATTTTTGTAGCTAGTAGGTAAAAAACGAACATGATAATCATATACATTGGTGACCCAAAGAGGTTTGCAGCCACATGCGTCAATCATATTTTAATATTCTTACACTTTACATCGAGAAATATATTTTTTACATGCACCCCATTTGAGCAATTTTGGGCTCTTTGGTTGTTCATAAAGTGTTTGTTTTTTTCAGTGTAATGGAAAGAAAACATTCAAAATACACTTTAAAGTGCTTCTTGTCACATTTTTATCAATATGTGCCTGTAGATTTCAACTATAATACAAATTTTTAAGGCTTTTCACAGAAGGATTTTTTTTCTGTCTGTTAACAGTAATATTTGATGAAAAGACATGCCCAAAATCCCCTTGGTAAAAGCCCCTTTTGTACTCTAATGCAAAAAAAAAAAAAAAAAAATAGAGAGAAAAGAAGAAGAAAAATTCTGAAGCTGATTTCCTTCAATGTTCTGATTTTTGTGGTAGAAATCTATGCAAATTAGTGCATATTGGTTTAAATTATGCCTCATTTGCATGTTTAAACATGAAAATCTTTGTGGTTTTTAAACTAACTAAGCAAGTATGGTGATGCCTATATATTTTTACACTATTCACCAGCAGTCTCTCTTTAAAAACAGGCCCAGTAAACATGTAACACTTCTCACCAACTCAGTTTCATATTAACTGTACACAGCGCCACCCTGTGCATTGAACTATAACTGCAGGATTTAGGTTGAAAAAACGATTTTGATGGTGATGTACTGTAGATGGTCTTAAAACTAACCCAGTCATACAAGCATAAACAAATCAAATCACATTCTGAATGCTGACCTTTGGTTTGGGCCTCAGAAACTGGAGGCTCATCTGAACTCACTGCAGGTTCCTCATCTGTTCTGTCATCCTGCACACCTTTGTTCTTGTCATCCTTGGACAGAATTTCATCCAGGTTTCTGAGCTCCTCTGAGATCTGCTCCACTTTACGTTTGGTGTCAGCTGAGCGCAGAGAAAGACAGAGAGAGATGCAACGACAGATGTCTAGGTGCTAAAAATAATGAATCAATTAGAGAACAGAGTACAATTAAATGTAGGCTGATTGCATCTCCGGAGATCTAATCTAACAGGACAGAAATTGGCAGCGGGGACATTTTTCATTAATAGCGTAATGAGTGATAAGGAAAGAAATAGTGAATAAAAGGTCTGATGATTCTGAAGATTTCTACGCAAACAAGTGTACAGCACCGTATGTGTAAAAGGCAGCAACTTTTGAATAATGAACTGAGTCGCAATAGACTGGGCTTCATGTGCTGTCATAGCAATCCATATCCTGTTATTGTAATCATGGTGTAATTAACATTTGACAGTATACAGGTCATCTCTCCTGGGTGACCAGTGTTATAGCTAACTAAAACCACAAATATAAAATGAACTTTGTTACTTGATAAAATAACATTATCAAATAACAATAAAATACATATGAAAATTACACTTATTTAAGAAATTTCCAAAGGTATATTTCACTTTCTTTGTTTTACATAAAAATAAATACTAAATAAAATAAAAATGACAAAAAATATAAAAACAAGTAATAAAAACAAGACAAAAGACAAAAACATACAACAAAAATATTAAATATATAAATAATATCTTTAAAATATCTATCAGTTTGGATTTACCTGTTACTTCAACAAGTAAATAAACAGTATACAAATACAAAAGGCACAATTAATTATTTTAATTAATATAATATAATCATAATAATAAAATTGTATATGGAATAACTTATGAATTGATTTTTAAATGCAATAATACAACTTTTAAGTACAAGATTTACAAAAATATATGTCTCAACATCTCAAAGTCATGCAGCAAAGGGAAGGATCTCTTAGACACTCTATACAACCAAATAAACAGCAAATTAAGTGAAGCTAATTAATGTGATGTTGACAGAATCACTGCAAAATCATTAGTCATATTCAATATATTCCCTAATAGATCACTAAATTACACTGGCTTGATAAAAGGTAAAAAAAACAAAAAAACATCACCTCTCGTACTTACAGACTTGAGCCTTGACGTAGTCCATGTACTGCTGGGCACTAAGAGCAGGTTGGCACACAATGCCTTGTGGTTTGGCAGTGGAAGGTGGGCGCAGAAGGGGATGCTGGCATGTGCGAGAGGTGTGGACTGTCAAGACGTAGCGGCAAGACTGGGGTTCATCCACCCGTGAAATGAAGTCAGTAGAGCCTTCCTCACACACAAACTGTTAAAAACAAAATACACCTATAGATTATCACTGCCATTAGATTAAATTACAATTCTATGTTGTTGTTGTTGTACACTACTGGGGTCCATTCTTCCTACCTCACTTAAATGAATGATTTGGCAGATCCTGGATCTTGTAATCTTGATAACTGATCTCTGGCTAATTTGATTCTTCAAACAAGTTTGTGAATCAGATTAAAATGTGTGGATGAACTGATCTGAGACTGCTGCATGTGGTTGTTGTGAAGGACAGATCTATCGATCCTCGAAATCATAATCAGCAATGCAACGATTGGCTGAAGACACAGCAGCATAATGACATAATTTGATTAATAGTCAATTATCCATGTGAAAAAAAATAACATAAAATTTGTAGTAAACGCTTTGTTAAATATGATACACAATATCTTTTTCGCATTTGTTGTGGGCTGCAGGCTTTACACTTTCATGAGTCAAGAGTATTTAGCAATTTATTAAGTTTTACTTTAAGAGCGGATTTACTTTAGTATAGTATTCAAGTTTCTTAATCCTGTGGCGTAAGGTATAAGTGGCTGTTTAAATTAATTTAGCATCAAAAAAGCATTTTGATACTGGAAAGGTGTCTGCAACTTTTGCGAAGTATCAAATCACCGGCATATTAGCTGTCAAAATGTGTGCAGGATAATAATACTCCAATAAAGTATTATTCCTTTAAAACTACTAGAAAATTGGCCATGTCTATTATCATCCACTCCATCATCCACAAAAAGGCACGTTTTTTTATTTTTACTATTTTCCTCAAAATGTAAATAACCAAATCCAGCTAAAATGAGTAATCCATGTACGAAGAATGAACCCCTGTTCAAAGCGTTGGGGTCTATAAGATAATTATTATTATTAAATTTACACCACTTCGATGCGAAAGTTCTAAAAAAGTGAATTCTATGTCAACACTCGATTTAAGCTAGGAGAAATTAAAGTTGAATTTATAAGTATTTTTTACTTATCTGCTATTTATTTAATTCAAATATTGCAAAGTAAATGCCAAATGACTTAAAGTAGTAATGACTCAAATTTTAACCAGCCCAATTCTCTGTGTTCAATTTGCATTACTTAGCTAATGTAAGTAGATTTCACCTAAATCCATGTGTGAAATGTACTTGTATTTGAGTGCAAAAGTTTGTAAGTAAACTGTACATATTTTTTCAGTTTTTGAAGGACGCTGCATAAGCTTTCTAAGAGTACATTTTTAAAAAATGACTAACTAACTTTTAATGACATAACTAATAATACATAATAATAAACAAGCCAATTAATTTAATGACCTCAAATATACTGTACTGTAGGTATTCTACTGTATGTGTGCAACAGCAGCAGAATTGAGAAGACTAGACAAAACAGTTAACTTGTGTCCCTATTGTGTCCCTATTGACTTCAATAGTACCCTCTCTTCATTATTATTTCTCTGTAGTCTGAAATATAGCACTTTGTGAGAGTATCTTACTCTGACTTCCGTCTCCCTGGGACTGCCGTTTAAGTCACATTTTGAGCCATTGACATATGACTGACTGTGATACCTCTTCAGCTTATGCTGCTTAGATGCCTGAAAAGAAATAAACAATCAACAAGATTTTAATTTAGTAAATTTGTAGCTATAAAATATATAGAACAAACCTACAGAGATGTTAACATGAAAGCAGTTAATGAAAAATAATTACTGCTAGTATCAGAATTCCTAATTTGAATGACACAAGCAAATCAAAATGAGCAAATCTGACCATACCTTTGCAGTTTCGTTAGTCCAGTCAAACTCTGAATCATAATATCCCAAAAAGAGCACATCTCCCTTGATCTCCGAATCTGTGATCAGATATGGAACACATTTCAAACATCTTGAAATATTTAATAGTTTATATTTATAGGCAGCAGATTTTCCTGAAAGGCTTCTGTCCTAAATTCCTTTCCAACTATTAAAAAGAAAATGTTTATACCAGGCAGTGCACATATATTTCTTTAGACCATGTAAAACTTAATTTATCAAAGATACACTAGACAAAAGACTTAACCTGCCTTCTAAGTGGTACTGTCTGATGTGCTGGCCGTAGCAGAACTCATAGGTCCACCAGTCCTTGGTCTACAAACAAAACAACATAAACAAGCTTCAAATCACAGTGACATGCAGTTCATCATTTGAACATGATGTAAAATGACTACAACGTACATCATTTATTTAGTCCTTATTCATACATACTGTACATGGCTACTCCAAATGTCCTTTTTTTCTCAAAATAACATTGGTGACTTACAGAATATGATCAGAGATGGACAATAACAGTTTTTACTTTAATACTAAAAAAGATAGTTCACCCAAAAATGAACATTTTGTCATCATTTACTCACTCTTCACTTGTTCCAAACATGTTGAGTTTCCTTCTTTTCTTGAACAAAACAATATTTTGAAGAACGCTGGAAACCTGCAACCATTGACTTTCATTTTTCCATTTGTATTTCCTACTATGGAGGTCAGTGCCACATATTGCCAACTTGCTTCAAAATATCTTCTTTTGTATTTAACAAACTAAAGAAACATATAAAGATTTAAAAACCACACGAGGGTAAGTAAATAGTGAGTAAATTTTCATTTTGAATGAACTATCCCTTTAAGTGTTTGCACTTTATTGGGGCCTTTTATTTTGGGAAACTTTTACTAATAATGTAATATTGGATTTTTACACCCTTATATTCGATAAAAATATGTTTGTTTTTTAATATTTAACTTTCAAATCGCACTGAACAATTATTTCTTGAATTAAACTGGTCAATTCTCAAGTCTTTTTCAAAATGATCAGGAAGATCCTGTAAGAATGAGTGAGTGTGACAGTTTACTCTGAGTTAATGCTTTACTCTAAGGATGACAGTTTTGTCATCTTCTGTTTTAAATCCTTGAGCTCTTCCTGTTAATATGTTTATCTTTCATCAGTCGGAATTTTTTTTTTTATGAAAGTAAAAATCTACTGTCATAAAAGATGCCAAGTGGCAATCGTTTATATTTAGAACTGTTTTATGAAACTTTATCTTATGATTATAGTTATCGTTGAGACTATTCCTTTGTACAGTTGTTTTGAAAAGCAAGGCTATATGTTGTATTTTATTATTGTTTGCACACTGGAATTATCCTTATCAAATTAATTTTGTATAGAAAAATATACAATAGAAAAAATGTCATCAAATTAAATTTTTCCGGCAAAACAAACATTCAGCAGCCAGCACTTAGTAATAATACTTTACTTTTAAGACTGAAGTACATAAAATGTATTTTCACATTTTTACTGGAGTAATATTTTGTTATTATTTTTTTATTTGTGTGCTTCGTCCACCACTGTACATTATACAGCTTCTAATATCTATCTAGATCTGTGCTAGTGGATAAGTATATTCAGAGCCTGTGTATATTTAGTGTGTGAGTGACTGTGACAGAAACTGAACGTCAACCTTAATCAGACATGCTGCCGTCTGCATGGGCTTGAGGAGCTCAGGGACCCCGGGGCCGCTGTAACCCTGCACATCAGGCTCTGACACCGGGTCCTTATGGAAACGCACTGCCTGAGCTGGTAAACGACACTCATACAGCTGCTTGTATTTGTTAGAGACCAACATCGCATCTTCCATCTGAAAACAGGAATAGAAAGTCAGAATTAGAACAGCAGAACTGGGGAGAGGCGCAACACAGTTTACACCACATTCAGAAATGTAACTTTACTATGCTCATTTTCACCAAAAGTCATATTGTATGTACAATCAGGCAAAATCTGTAGCATACCTGTGGAGGCACAGTCCAACTAACGTTATGCTAATAACCTCCTGTCACAGCTAATTTACCATTCGCTATTTAATCAGTTTTACTATCCTACATTCGACTATTAGACACTGAGAAACGTAGTTTTAATGGCTAATACGCCATGCTGTGCATTAAGCTAACAGCTGTTTGTTTGTAGCAAATAAACATCTCCAGCTAGCTGCATCCCATAACAATCCTACCTGTCCCATAATAACAGGATCGGGGAGAATCTGTATTCCATATTTCATTTCGTTTAATTCTTCTAAGTTCAAAAAAGCAAAGACCGACAGGAGACATGTTAAGAAAAACACATATAATCCTCTTAACCACTTAATCAAGGAGGAAGCCATAGTTCTCTCATATCGCAAACTAGCGTTGTCAAATGATTTGTTATTTGGTGCATGTCAGTGTGCTACAGGGAACGTGGATTGGACAACGTTGTTAAAAGCTGACACATTATTGGATATTCTGAACGTCAGTCATGTTCAGGGCGTGCGCTTATTGGATCGCGTGCTGTAATTACCACCCTTCATCCACGAAAATGATTTCTATTGGACCCGCTGAGTACATGATAATCAATGTAGTATAAAGTTTTGGACTCATTGCGTCGCTGTGGAGCACATGAGAACCCATAGATATTTACATATATGTGCATATATCTATGATGAGAACCGTAGACTGTTAAAAATGATGAGTGCACGTTTGAGATATGTTAATTTTGTCCAAATCTACAAGTGAGAAATACACTCTGTAAGTGAGAAATACATTGCGATAAAGATAAAGTAAAAATATTGTAGATTTTAGCAATAAGCAAACCACATATCAAGATTGTTAAAGGAGTAGCTAAGATTTCTTCCCAAACATGACTTGAATATGATAAGATTAAGTTATTATAGTCAGATTTGTTTAAGTATGTTTAGGTTATTTATTAGCAGTTCTTTGGAAAGTGAATAATTAAACTGAATTATTGAGACATGCAGAGACAAAGTTTCCACAGTCTAGGTGCAGTTTTTACAGCAGGGAGCACTTGTGAAAATTACACTTTTATTCACTATGTAAAGAAATCTGAGGAAAATAAGTTGCACTGCTTCACCGCCCACAACTGGGACAAAATTGAGGGTGGTGGTGGTTGTACTTGATTGACAGCTTGATGTCAAAACCATTTAAAATCATTTAAAAGTCTTTCCATAAATCCTAATCACTGATTGAGCAGCTAGAACACTTCAAAATGTTAAACTTCATTTGAAACAAACAAAAGTTATTTTGTGAATACATCGTCAATGAATGAATGATGTCAGAGTTATGGCAAGAAAATTAAAAAACTAAATGGAAACAGGTCATTGAGAATAACCAAAGGAAACCTCACAGAGCAGTGTCAAGTGTCAAGAATTGTTTTATTGTGATCATGACTTTTTATGATTTAAAATGTTTTTGTTTTTTCTCTGATTCATGTTAAAAATATTTTTTTGCATGTTTGCTCATGTGTGTGAACTTCAGAAACTGGATGTATATCTGTATAGGGTGTCCACTGTAGATAGCATCATTGATTATAATGATTTGCTTTTGACATTATGTACTCGCATGGTTTAGGCAAGTGCTGAACCTCAGTGAGCTGGGCCTTTGGAGGATTTTGTAGAGGAATAGGGTGAGAACTTTATTTAGAGATTGTTGTGGTTTCCGGCTTTTCTCTTAATGAATCAAACTTAGTCTGGAGGTTATGAATATCAGAAGAATATACTTTATTGGAATATTTTCCAAAAAAGCAGAGACAGCCTGGAGCAGACCCATCTCAGTCTCTCCCCAGGACAAATCCAATGTCCCTCCAATTTGCTATACCCTTTATCCTTGCTTCCTCCCACCTTTGTGTTTTAACAGCTGGTTCCTGGTTCAACAGGCCTCTCCCAGGTCCTACTACTTTATGACCCCAATTTAAAGCCCCCTCTTCTTGTAATTCCTTATAATGTAAAGATCTAATGTACTCATAACTGTTTTTCCACTTACAGTTCAAATTTGGCAATCAATCAAAACTAGTTTCAACTCCCCGAACTAACCTTTCTACTATATATATTGTCCATCTATACTTAACTGTGTCAACAGATGTTGCCCCTTTCCTCATCCCCCCTTTGTGACAACTTAGTTGTTCATTCAGGCTCATTTCCTCATGCCCCCCTTGAGAAACCTTAGTTGTTTAGTCATCTTTCCTTTCTAACTCTAGTAGTTTATTCAGGCTCCTTTCCTTTCTAACTCTACATATGGTATATAAGTTTACAAGCAGATTATACACATACAATTTGATTATATAGATTAACTTAACACTTTAAAAAGTTAAAAATCCACTTCAAGATCTGTCTCCAAAAGTGACACTACACTTTTACAAAAATCTCCAGATGCCCCCCTACGACAAAGGAAACTTCAACACAAGATTGCAGTGAGACACAACCAAATGGATTCGCACTAACATGACAACAGTAATGGAGAGAGGAAGGACAGAAGAGTGCCAGCTAAAAAATTTCAAGGAAGGATGGAGGATTCAAGGATCAGAGCAGCCAGTCACTGCAGGAGGAATCAACCAGGGAGGTTCTCAATTTTTGACAAATCCCTGCAGGACTGTCACTGGCACTGGTCAAGTGGTTTAGAAATAGATCTTTTTATGGCAGGTGTCACATGACCAGATCATCACATCCAAAAATCATCCCATAAGCTTAACAATGTGTGTAAAAGGGTGTATGATCTATTATTAATGTTCATGGTAAATTACACCCTTAAGAATAGGTTATAAAATGGAGTTTTCACTGTGATGATAAGTGAAAAAAAACTATTTGTTTGGTAGCGTAAGGGACATTTTTATTATCTAAACAATCCTTGAAGAATATTGTGTGCAAGGAACCAGGGAACCACCGGGAGCCTACCATTAAAGAAGCTTTATTTTAAAGATCTTAATACTGTACGTTTCAGGTCAAATGTGTGACTATTGGGAAATATCAGAGTTTCATTTTTAATAAGTAACTTTTCAAGTAGACCCAAAACATTAAATGCGTTGTATTCAACTCTCAATAATAGGATACTGTCAGTGACAAAATGGATGAAGAAAAATATAAAACGCAACATTTTTAAAGACAAGGTATGTAGTTTGTTTTTATTTTTTCAGAATTAAACTCAGTTTTGTTCATTAGGTGTTTGTGATCCAAGCCGCTTCTTGGAGCGTCAAGGCGTGAGCGCGAGCGCGTGTAAAGCTGCATCATTCTCTTCGCCTCTCTCTCTCATATGCGCGCATTTCTCCGCGCTGCAGCCCTCCATCGTTATTCACAGAGGGGGTTGCCCGACTCCTCTCCTATCTCCTCCATTCTGTCTCAGAGGTGGATGACATGCCATCGGATTTTCTTCATTTATCAGCTGTTTGCGTTCACATGACAAGCGCGCCGGGGGTGTTTTAGGGGTTAGGAGATCCCTCTTGGTGGCGACATTACAGGTAAGATTTATTTGAACGCGTTCGCTCGTTCATCCGCCCTGATGTGATTAGAACTGATATTATTTTTTCAGTCACATTTGTTTGTTTCTGCTGCACGTTTGAGTGCATGCACTGAAATAAGCACCGCTGGATGAATTGATCGGCTCTCAGCTTCTGGTGTTTGCAATGGACCTGATTCAGATTCTAATATAGGCTATATTTGTAACAGGATCGCGGTTCTTGATTGCCAAACGGAATTCTTCTGTGGATGATGTGACATATGGCGACAACAGGCCGAGGGGCTATCGGTACCTCTGTGTATTGCTGTACAGACGGCAGGGTGGACTTTAAACTGCGGAATTTGCTCGTTAGGATGCTCTCTAAATGGCTATATTGTGTCTCGAAAGACAGCGGCGCGGCCTGTGTGAGATAGTTTACATCGGGCTGGGAATCACCGCACACTGGCCTGCTGGAGCCTATAGACTACACCACATTAGTAGCTATATCAGAAGGGAAGGCGCATCCGTTTGGCTAATAAACATCAACGGCGCTGCGTTTGGGTTTATCTCTATAGCAGTGGATGGAGTGATGTGTAGGTGCAAATGAAGGATATTAGCCTATTTGTTGCGTTAGTTGCGCACTGCTGTTTTTTCTTTCTTTCTATTTTTCATTTTTATTAATAAATTGTTTATTTAATTAGTTGGTCCAAATGTTTCCAGAATATTTATAATAGGAGAACTTTTGTTTTCTTTT
This sequence comes from Danio jaintianensis, assembly GCA_903798115.1. Lineage (NCBI taxonomy): Eukaryota > Metazoa > Chordata > Actinopteri > Cypriniformes > Danionidae > Danio > Danio jaintianensis. Next base: position 13,172,744 of record CAIGQV010019356.1, on the reverse strand, counting down.
TTAGTTTCCAAAGTTTTGTCATCAAGAATTCTAAACCCGCTCAAATGTAGCTACTACTGCGGTCTAAAGTTTTTAGTGTTTTAGAAAAACGTCTTTTCTGCTTACCAACACTTTAAAAATGTTGTTTACTGGAATTGTTGATTCCTTGAAGAGCATTTCACATCCAAAGAACTTTAACATTCCATAAAAGGTTCTTTAGAGTTTCTTTAGATTATTAAACTGTTGAAAAGGCGGTTCTTTAAAAAACAGAAATGTTCTTTAAGGAGCCCAATATGGTTCTTCTGTGACACTGTGAAAACTCTATTTTTTAAACTTTATTTTAAGAGTGAATGCTGCAATTAATTATTTGATCAGATATACAATAAATATACTTGTGATATAAAACTTCATTTTTAAAATGGATTTGTATGTGAATAGTAAAGCACGTTTCTTCTGTCACAATATAATTTATATATATATATATATATATATATTTTCTGTGCTTCTGAACTTTTCATCAGCTATTATTGCAGTCTTCATTGTGACATCAAAAAACTGAACTGTACTGAACATGTTTTTTGAAACTGTGATACATTTTCTTACAAAAGTAACATTTTATTTAAAATATACTGGTATTTTAAACTTAAGTAAAATGTTTCACAGTTTCTATTTTCCAAAAATATTAAGCAGAAGTTTTTAACACCAATACCATTATTAATGACAATAAATCATTATTAAAAAGCAGCAAATCTGCTTAGAATGGTTTCTGAAGGGTCATGTGACACTGAAGAGCGAAGACATGATGGTGAAAATTCATCTTTAAAAAAGAAATAAAAAAATGCATACATATATTTAAGAATATTGCTTATATAATCCCCTGAACAACATATGTTTATTTTAACCAATAGCTTGGCCAGGGTCTGTGGTGCAAAGGCCTGATAATACAGTTTGGTAAGTAATGGACCACACCCGGCCAATTCCTGGAACACCATGGATTTTTCTGAATGAAGTAGTTAGTTTGAATTGCTTCCTAAGCCCTGGAAGACCTAACATGGGAGATTTATTAATTCATTCATTTTCTTTTCGGCTTAGTCCCTTTATTAATCAGGGGTTGCCACAGCGGAATCAACCGCCAATTCATCCAGCACATGTTCTACGCAGCGGACGCCCTTCCAGCCGAAACCCATCACTAGGAAACACCCATACACTCCCATTCACACACATACACTATGGACAATTTAACTTACGCAATTCACCTATAGCGCTCGTCTTTGGTCTTGTGGGGGAAACCGGAGCACCCGGAGGAAAACCACGCGAACACTGGGAGAACATGCAAACTTCTCACAGAAGTGCCAACTGACCCAGCCGAGGCTCGAACCAGTGACCTTCTTGCTGTGAGGCTACAGCGCTACCCACTGCGCCACCACGCCGCCCATGGGAAATTTAGAAAGCACTAAAGACAATGCTTGTCATTGTGATCTTTTATTATTATATATATTTTTTTCTCATTATACTTGATCATTATTTAGCAGTTTTGACTTTTTGTCAACAGTTCAGCTGTATGCAGAAAGTGTACCAACATGTCAATGCCTACCATCCATCAGTGATCTAATTCTGTTTGGAGTTTCATTATTGAAATACACAGAAATATTTTCTTTGTTGTAATAATAGATGTGATTTAATTTTTCATTTTGATTAAAACATTTTTGTTTCTCATTGTGTCAAGGTACATTCCTTGCATTTTTACATGTACACATTTGACATTCTTCTTATATTTTATACTCTCATAACTATTAAACCATGTCCTTCCAAAAATGAACAAATCATATCATTGGTCACTGGACTGAGCATTGGGAACAGGTGGATTACCACTAAAATAGTTGAAAAATAACAGTTAAATGATCCTGAAAATACAAATAATTGTTTTAACATAATTGAATAAAAGTGACGCAATTACACATGGATGTTTAAAAAGATTAATATTGGAAATAAAAATAAAACCACATCTGCTTCCTCTTAAATCTGCTTAGTGGTAATGTACAATATAGTCAACTAATGGACCGGAGTCTCAAGAGTGAGATGGGCAAGCTGTGTCAATCAGTGGTATTACCAGAGAAAAGCCTTTAGAAATGGTACTAGCTTAGCAGTGCTGACTAGTCAATTAATAAATGCAATATGGATTACATGATCAGATTACAGATTAAGTACTTGTCACCAGATTGTATTATGTTTTAAAATGTTATTTATCAGATTACAGTTACTTTTAAGAGATTACATGATTAAATTACAAATTATTCACACAATGCCGGCCTATTTACGGTTTACTGATTCTTCTCTATTCTAATTATTAATGTTTGTATTAATTCAGAAAGTTGGCTTCAAATTATTACACATTACATCTAAAACATTTGAAGGTGTGCTTGTTTTCTCAACATTGCACATTTATTTAACTAATCACTGCATGTATGTTACAGGGATAGTTTACACTTTTGTCATTTACTTAAGATGTTCCAGCCATTTATATATATATTTCTTATGGGTATATGGTTTTGGAACAGCTTGAGGATGAGGATGATTGATAGAATTATTTGTTTTGCATGAACTATCCCTTTAATAATAAAATATGATTTTATTGTTTATTATTTTTTATTTATTAGAAGACCTAATTGCATAACATGGGGAATTGCAGTTAACACGTTTGACTAGTTTATTTCCACTAATTTTACCTTTGAGTTTGGTAATTAAAAAGACGTCAAGGTGATCACTTAAAATTAATAACAACCTTGTAGTACCATCTTTGGCAGCTTGCAAACAGCAAAATTCACCCACACTTAAAAATATGATCTGTAACGTTTCACAAAGACCAGCCCAATCTCACGAGGAAACTTAGCTATTTTCCGTTTTGTCAGTTTAGTGGCTAGTTTGTATAAATTTATACGAGTTCAGACGTACAAAAATGTAACTATTTTAAAAGTAGGTGTGGCAGCAAACCCCACCCCTAAACCCAACCATCATTGGGGGATGACCAAATTATACCAAAATGTATAAAAGAGATTGTACAAATTCTTACAATTTAGCCACTAAATCAAAAAGTTACGAATTGCTGTGAGATATTGTTTTCGAAGACTGTCTGTGATGTGGTGTGTCTTTAAACACCACACAGTTGAAACAGTTGCAAAGCCAGGATAATTAATCAACAAACTTAATTAGTCATTTAAAACAACATTTTTAAAAACTAATTACTCAAAGTAAATCAATACACAAACAAACAAAAATGAAATGAGTTGTGTCTGGAACTAATAAGTCATTGCATATGCAGATTCAGTATGAACTCTACGCTCTCTTCAACATTCAATCACAAACCCCAATGTCTTTTAAAATTTTACGTGTCAAACACAACAACGTTAGACACTCGTTGTCGAACATGCCAAAAACTATAGCAATTATTTTATAAATTAGACTATTTTGTTTTATAGCTGTAGCAGGGTGACACCAAATTTCTATGAAAACATGTTAGTTGCATTGTTTCGCTGTATCCAAATATTTATATTTGAAACTAGCTCTTGTTCAAAGCTAAAAGGTACAATATTGTGTCAATATACGTGAATGTCCCAATAACGAAGCCTGTACGAAGTGTTGCCTTTAGAAGACTTTAAATACAGTGAATGCATAGATTGGACTGCTTTTATGTACAGTAATAAACTTGTAAAGGAATGCAGTGCAGCTGACATGATGGTTTTTCTTGTACCTCAGCAGATGGAGAAAGCCCTCCATCAGCTTCATCAGCTACTGTCAGTTACATCAGGATTGAGTCAGTCAGTACCATGGACCTTTAGGAGCAGGAATGGCAACTTACAGCACCTCTCGCTCTGACTGGACTGAGTGAGTATATTAGTAATTAGTAAAACACATGTGTCTACAATGAATGTAAGTGGCACTATGCATCTAAAAACTCATTATTATCAATAATCCTGTCTACACTGCATACACAAAAACTCCTACAGTGTGTTGTGTTGTTTATGTTTGAATATTTATTATATATAATGGCCATTTAGTTCCTATATATCAATCATTTATTAAACATTTGCAGGTAAAATTGACAGGTAAAATTTCTATTTTCAGAGTACACATTTAAAGGTCACGTGAAGTGCTTTGAAATTCTCATTTTTGTTTGATGTGTGACATAATTTGAACTGAAATATGAAGAAGGGTGGGACATAGAGTAGCTTCTCCCCCTTTAAAAAAAACAACCAATAGCGTTTTGTTTTATCACAGCTCTGCTAATGAGAGTTGTTGAGCTCAAGCACATGTAGCAATAGCATCTTGAAGGGGGCGGGACCTGTCAGATACTAGAGAGCATTTGATTGGTCCGAAGATTTGAGGAGAAACTGAGGTATGAGGTGATCCATTTAGGCAGAAGTGACAAACCGCAAGCTTTGGATGTACATATCCTAACATATAGATATCCTTAAGACTAACACACTGATACTAACTTCTGAAAACTTCAACTCACAAATGCGTTAGGGTTCTTACATTAACAACTGTTTGATTTTTGTATATTGTTGGGAAAAAAAGGTATTTATTTTTTATTACTTTTGGCTCTCTTTTACTTTCTAATTATATAAATGTAGCTGTGTCATGTTCATGTTTGTATGCAGGTCAAGAGGGCCAGATAATACAGTTTGATAAGTAATGGACCACACCCGGCCATTACCTGGAACACCAGTTGTTTACTTGTGTGTACAAATGTTGGTCGAGGGAGAGAGTTATTGCTGCAGATTGCCTGAACATAATGTTGCGGGACAGCTAAGACCCAGAGTTCTGTATATCGAATTATTCATTTGTATCTAATAAATTACTAATATGTTTGCATTGAAGAAAATCCTCTCCTGACTTTTCATTGAACATGCAGGGAATTGGCAAATATTCCAACAATATCATTAATTGATAAATGATTCATTAGTTAATTTAGATAGTATGAAGTTTCACATGAAAAACCTCTACAGTCTCAGTGCAATGTAATTTAATTTCACTGAATGATGTTTTAATGCTATGTATATGTGTGTGTGTTTTAGCTTGTAGCATGCGTTCCCTACGTAAGACAGTGCTGTTAGCTCTGGTAGCATCAGTGGTGCTGGTTTTGGCAGTACTACACTCGTGGCCCACACGGGTATACAGTACCGTGGATGTCCGGTATAGACCAGGTCCTGGAGCTGAGCGACTGCTGGAAGAGAGACTTCCCGAACTGGACCCCAGCGCCAGCACCATCCCATACCGCGTCAGGGAGAGTGTGGCCCGGTCAGTGAGTCTTCATGAGCTTATTTATGTTTTTCTGTGATACATCTGTTGAAGCAGAGCAGACTGAGGATGCATGTAAAGCCTTTAATATCTGCAATTAAAGGGCATTTGACTGTGCACCAACAGATGCCAAAAGGCACTTAGTTTGGAGACACATTTTGTCCCTCTTCATATACACCAGACACCTACTTATAAACACTCCGTATTTCTGGAAAAATGTTTTGCATTTCTGGAAAAATGTTTTGCATTTCTGAGTGTGCTTCATAAAAAAACAATTGTAGGAGACACACTCTTTTCCTCTTCATATGCACCAGACACTTTCCTATAACACTTTGTTACAAGGACTCAATAATGGTAATATATTTTTTTTTAAAACGTACATTATAACAACATCTATATATTGCTGCTCTCTGGTGATTTGATTGCTTCTTTTATCATCATTTGTAAGCCACTTTGGATAAAAGTGTCTGCTAAATGAATTGCCGTTTGTTAGAGCTCATTTATGCTGATTGAACAAGCTGGATCAATGGTTGTCTAGTTGTGGAATGTCTGAGAATTGACATACTGTAATCTGGTGATGGTTCACATTGTTGCCGTCAGTTGAAGCAGTGTGAATTGGGGTTAAGTGATTTTTTTCTCACCACTTATCTCAATCTTTGAAGTAATATGTTGGTATGTAGTATCATTCCAAAAAATTGCGATCAGTAAAAAAGAAGTATTTTTTAAATCATCAAAACAAAACAAAAAAATAAATAAAATGGTCCACTTTTTCTGTTTTAATATATTTTCCATTTTAATTTAATACCCAAAATCCCCCCCCCCCCCCCATGAATTGTTTAGTGGCCAAAAATGTAAGGAAGGTGCTATATTTAAAGATACTGATAATAAGTTTTAATAACCATAAATTTATGGGAATGTTTTGTATTGGGAGACTAAACTTGGCAGTTTTTAAAATAATAAGGGTTACATCAACACAAAAATGTTTGAATAAAAGGCAAAGGTATTCATTTATAATTATACACAGATACATACATTTTTATCTAAGGAAGATGCAAACGTTTTCCTTCAGGTCAAAAACTCATTGAGTGCAGTTATATGCATTTCTTAAGCTGATTCTGCTAAATAAGCTGACAATACACATAGCCATGTAAATGCATCAACTGTTTTTCCTTTATCGGAGTAAAGTCATAAATAGCATAAGTACGTTACACCAACAACCTGCTCTCTGTTTTGTCTGATTATAATTCACTTGTGTAATACAATGGATTTAGGCACATTACAGCTGAACAATGGTTTGCTGTAATAGAGAAGAGACTCTTTCTTAAGCCAAAGAATTATAAAAGCGTCAGCTATCATGCATAAGTTAGTGCACTCCCAGGGTTGGGTTGTGGCAGGAAGGGTGAGGCTCTTTCCGCTGTGGCGACCCCTGATACACCGTTAGACATTTTATTTTATATTTGCTGTAACTTACTGGCAGCACTGTTGCCAGCAAGTTACCACAATTGCCCCTTTACAGTAACTTACCTGTAAATGTGCTTTACAGTAGCACAGCCCTAACGCAATTTCCTTTTACTGTAAAATAGCCTTACCCTTACCTTACTTCTTTTTATGGTAAAATTAATTTTACACTGTGACAATTTTTATAGTACTTTTACTGTAATTTATTTACATTTTACACTGGCAGTACAAAAGCTTTATTTTTAGTATTTACTATTGAATTCAATAAATTCCAACTAAGTGACGAGATCATGTACAACAGTATTTTAATTATTCATTGTTATTATATCCATTTTAAATGGTTTACAATAGTAATTTTCATTCATCAATCTATTTTAAATACATTTTGTGATAAAAGATGTTAATTAATCAAAAATGTTTTCATGAACTGTCTCATTTTTGTCTTCAACTACAGTAGCAGTGCTTGATTACTTTGATTACAGTAGAATACTGCAAATTCCTAATATGCAGTTAGTTACTGTAAAAGTTAAAACTTAAAATTAGATGTTTTAGAGGTATGAATTATGTTTTGATGGTATTGCCACCAAATAAACTAATTTATTAACAAAGTCTTGTAAACGAGGTTTACTAGCATTGCTGGGTTTTTGGTTTGCCCATAAATCTGGACAATGTTAATTCAGTAAACTGATATTTGTGAGTGATCAGCTACAGAGTGGGCGGCAGCTAGCTCTCTGCAACTCTCACACGGTTGCCCACTGAAGCTAAGCAGGGCTGCACCCGGTTAGTACCTGGATGGGAGACTACATGGGAAAGCTAGGTTGCTGCCGGAAGTGGTGTTAGTGAGGCCAACAGGGGGCGCTCAACCTGCTGTCTGTGTGGGTCCTAACGCCCCAGTATAGTGAAGGGGACTCTATAATGCTCAGTGAGCGCCGTCTTTCGGATGAGACGTTAAACCGAGGTCCTGACTCTCTGTGGTTGTTAAAAATTGTTAAAAAGAGTAGGCAAATCTGCCCACTGGCCTCTGTCCATCATGGCCTCCTAACCATCCCCATATCATAATTGGCTTCATCACTCTGTCTCCTCTCCACCAATCGGCTGGTGTGTGGTGTGCGGTCTGGCGCAATATGGCTGCCGTCGCGTCATCCAGGTGGATGCTTCACACTGGTGGTGGATGAGGAGATTCCCCCCATTGTGTAAAGCGCTTTGAGTGTCTAGAAAAGCGCTATATAAATGTAAGAAATTATTATTATTATTACTTGTCAGACTGATGATGGGATGTGATGTAATGTGTCAACTTTCCTCCTCTTCCACAAGGCTTTTGGCTCGTAATGGCTGTGTTTGTGAAGGAGAGAGCAGAGGGGTCAACCTGCCCTTTGCTCAGCTGTTGTTCCCCAGAGTCTCTGCTCATCCCCTGCACACTGCCTTCCAGGCCTCGCAGCTCGATGAGATGAAGAAACGCCGTGCCAAAGAGTACCAGAGCTTCCAAATGAGGTGCGTTTCACTGAGAGGGTTTTTAACAATGAAGATGCAGAAACTGTAAGAAAGAGCATGTGTCTGTACTGAGTTCTGAGGTGTTTCTATTGACAGTGTGTAAGTTAAAGAGCACAGCAGACACGGCAGCTCATTTCCATAATGACCATAGCACATATTAGGTGGGAAAAAGCAGAGCCAATAATCAGATGTGTTTTAATAATAATACAGGCGCAAAATTGATGAAGACAAGCCTTTTGGCTGTGCTAAATAAAAGCAGACCTGGGACACACTAGATGATTTTCGTTTCATTTCTTAACAGTTACACCTTGAGCTCAATATGAATTTTAAAGTAAATGTATTCTTTTGTAAAAATGTACTCCAATAACCTTTTTTTATTCACAATGTTTTTTTTTTTTAATATATAAATATGTTTATAAATGTATATAAAAATAACCATCCAGTTTTTATTGTGTGTCTAAACATCCTACCATTATTTAACTCTCCAAAAGGGTTTGCATTGGCACAAGCTGTCAGTAAATGTGGCCCCATACATATTTTTAAATAATCTGTATGCAATATAACAGAATGTCTGATTATAAGACATTTTAAGGACAGGGTTTTTTTATTTTTTAATTTATTCAAATTTCAAATAAAAATATTGGCACAATATTGCTAATTGGCTAGAAAAATTACAGGAAAATGTATGCCATATTTGTTTTATAAAATAAAAAATAAACTAGATTAGTTTGAATAAGTTTTTGTTTTATTTAAAAGTATGTTAATTCAGGGCAGCACGGTGGCGCAGTGGGTAGCACAATCGCCTCACAGCAAGAAGGTCGCTGGTTCGAGCCCCGGCTGGGTCAGTTGGCATTTCTGTGTGGAGTTTGCATGTTCTCCCGGTGTTCGTGTGGGTTTCCTCCAGGTGCTCCGGTTTCCCCCACAAGTCCAAAAACATGTGGTATAGGTGAATTGAGTAAGCTAAATTGTTTGTATGTGTGTGTGGATGAGTGTGTGGGTGTTTCCCAGTGATGGGTTGCAGCTGGAAGGGCATCCGCTGCGTAAAACATATGCTGGATAAGTTGGCGGTTCATTCCGCTGTGGCGACCCCAGATTAATAAAGGGACTAAGCCGAAAAGAAAATGAATGAATGAATGTTAATTTAGTAATAATTTGTATTGTATTTTATTCAATTCATATTATTTTATTTACTCTTGTTTTAATTATAAAGCTAGAATTAAAATATATGAATGATAAAAATAACACAAAACAAACATAATAAATGTATAGAACAGGGTTTGTTAATGTGTTGATAAACAAATCGATGCATTTCTATATGCATGTATTTTACTATAATTGATATACAATTGTTTTGTATTGGTTAATGTGCTTCATTTTATTTAAATTTATACTAAAATTTCAGTTAAAGTTTTAATAATTTTAGGTATTTTTATAAGTGTTTTTATTAATCTGTACAGTTATTCTTAAATGTTAGTTTTGCTTTTTAGTATATTTAGTAATATTATATTAGTTATATAATTTTATAATTATATAATTTTACTCAACAAAAAAAAACTTGACAACTAGTGGAAATAGCATTTTATTAGCAAGTTTTATTTTTATTTTTATATCAAGTCATGTTTTATATTTCAAGTAGTAAAATTGTTTAGGGTTTCAGTTTTATTTGTGTTTACTGTAGGTCGCAGACCCCTGCTGATCTGCTGATTGTAGCTGAAGCTAATAACCCCCTGCAGTATCCAACCCAGGGTGTGGAGGTTCGGCCACTTAAAACCATCCTTATACCAGGTATTTCACTTTTTCATTCATAGTTAAAGTAGATAAACTTAGCTGTACAACTGAAAAGTTGTGATGACACTAGAGCTGCTGTTAAATGACAATAATAATAATAATAATAATAATTTTATAAATAATAATAATAATAATAATTATTATTATTATTATATACATCAAAATTATTGTCATTATTATTAAATACTTAATTGGTCAATAGTATTAGAGTTATATTTTTGTTAATATTTTTTTTAAATTAATGAATATATTTTTACGAATGAAAAAAAAACATTTATGGTCAGTAAATTTATTTACTGATTTATTTACTTTATTTATTTAGTCATTTAGTAATGATAATTTTGCATTCCTGAATGTAACGTAGTATATTACTATTTGTAGTAGTAGTAGTAGTAGTAGTAGTAGTAGTAATATTATTATTATTTGTAAACGAGTGGAACTAATTTACAAATAATAATGCATCTCCAAAAGGATATCTGAAAGCACACGTTATTACATTACTGAATGGACTGTGTCTGTAACCGAGGCCAGTTGTGAGTGGATTTTCATTTGGTTATAGAGGCTGAGCAGTAACATTACTTGACTGTAATGTGTTTCAGGTTTGGCCTTAAAAGAGCTGCCTCGAGATGTATATACTGTGAGTGGCATTATGAATAATTTATGTCTATTTCCTGTGCTCATGTGTTGTTTGAAGCTCCCTGAACACTCATTGTTCTGGTCTTCCTCTAAAGCTCAATTTTTCAGCATCTCTGGGCACGTTTAATGTGGCAGCAGACGTGGAGGGGGTGAAGGTCAGGGGTGACGGCGAGATGCACATGACCCTGAGCAGCAGTGTTTTGTCCAGTCTCAATCGACAGCTCCAGTTCATCACATATACTAACACACTGTTCCACCCCAGCACAGCGGACACAGGTATGCATGCAGCTTCTGGGTAATTCCTGTAAAAAAAACACTTACAGCATCCAGATTAAAGGTCCCATGAAATTAAAATAGTTTTTTTTTATGTTAGTTTCTGTCTGTTCGTTTTAAGGATATCTATTAGCTAGTGTGCTCCAAAACTGTGACACAATTTGCGTTTAGAAAATCTAAAACTGATATAAACATGTAAAGCTTGCAGTTTGTCACTTCCGCCTAAATGGATCAAGTGTTCCCTTCATTTTTTTTCTGCAGTTTTTTGAGGTGTTTTTAAGATATTTTATATTTGTTATTATAATATTTGGTGTCTTCAAGATCAACCTTCTATTATTTTTCAAAAGCAAAAACTTTAAAATCTGCATGAAGTGGAAGCGGTGGCGTAGTGGGTAGCGCTGTCGCCTCACAGCAAGAAGGTTGCTGGTTCGAGCCTCGGCTGGGCTAGTTGGCATTTCTGTGGGGAGTTTGCAGGTTCTCCCTGTGTGGGGGTGCTTCGGTTTTTCCCACAAGTCCAAAGACATGCGCTATAGGTGAATTGGGTAAGCTAAATTGTGCATAGTGTATGTGCATAGTGTATGTGTATGAGTGTATAAGTGTTTCCCAGTGATGCGTTGCAGCTGGAAGGGCGTCCCCTGTGTAAAACATGGATAACTTGGCGGTTCATTCTGATGTGTCTACCCTTGATTAATAAAGGGACCAAGCCGAAAAGAAAATGAATGAATGAACTGGAAGCTGCGACTGTTTTTTTTTTTTTATATTGTGATGTGATGCAGTTACTAGAGAAACAGAATATTAAATTTAAAAATGGTGGGCGTGGCTTGTTTTTTTACTGCGAGCTGATTGGATGTAGTAAAGTAGACATTTTATTCAAAAAGAGGTTTTGGGATAGTTATTACAACCTAACAGACACCTCCTCTGCTCCAATTCTGTTTTTGTTTTTCATAGCGCTGTCAAAACTGAGGGGTGTAATTAAGTATGTTAACCACGCCCAATACCTCAGACATAATCTGAGAATTTCACTGAAAACAAACAGGAAGTGCATTTTCAGATTTGAATTTTATTCTTAATGACATCCACAGATGAACTGTTCACCACAAAACTAGCAATGAGAGGTAACAACATCAATATGGTTACTTTTGATTTCATGTGTGCTTTAATGAAACATTTTTAAATAATAGCACAACTTCAATCGTTATCTCTAAAAAAGAATGTTTGTGTGTGTATTTAGGGATATTTTGTTTTACAAATATTAACTTAAAGACTCCCATTATACCTGTTTTTGACTCTGCCTCCCGAATCATACAATCAGCTTTAATTATCATAAAATGATTGTCTGATTTTCATCTTTTTTTTGTGTTTACCCTACTAAGTTAAATAAACATTTGCATGAAACATCTATTTTATGTTTTATTTGTAATTTCAGTTATGAAAAATATATATTTTTGGTCAACTGTGTTACATTGGTTATAAAGAAGCATAACAATCTTTAAAGCACTGGTAGAAACGGATGTGATTTGCACCAAGTGTCACTTCCTCTGGCAGGAAACTCAGTAGGTATTAAGGCATGTTATTTATGCTTTTCTTACTAATTTGTACAAAATGTTTACGATACGCCACTAGTAGATCAATTATATGTCAACTATGTTACTGTGATATATTAGCGAATTTCTCATTCACTTTTTAAAAACAATAATATGACGGAAAATACATACAAATCTGTTTTAGATATGCCATGTGGTATCTGGTTTAAGTTTAGCATCTTGAACTAAAGCACAAAATCATTAAAAATGTCAACTCTGTTATTGACAACTCTAGCTGTTATTGGTTTAAAAATTTAACAATAATCGAAACAAGAATTAGTAATTTTTAGCATTATTTTACATTAATAATGGATTAAGTTTTACTGTAATTTTATACATTTGCTGTGTCATTCCAGCTTATGAAAAGTGAATGGTAAATGCCTGAAATGTAGCCGCAACTCTAGATTGAGTCAAATATTAGTGCATTTTTACAAAAGTGTTTTATTATTTTTATTTAGTCAGTCATATTCATAAAAAAGAGTGTGTGGTATTTAAATAATATGTGAATTTGATTTATTTAACTGAGGTGTGTTGCCAAAAAATAAATGAAAGGGCATCCGCTGTGTAAAACATATGCCGGAATAGTTGGCGGTTCATTCTGCTGTGGTGACCTCTGATAAATCAGAGTCTAAGCCGAAGGAAAATGAATGAAAAATGTAAACTACTGTGATTTTAATATTTTCTATGGTCTTCTTGATTTTTTTTCAGTTTTGACCAATCTAATGTAAAATCCATATACCTCATTGTGTAGCCTTCCATAGAAAGTATTAATGTAAAAGCGAGATCTGTTAGAACGTACTCATTTATGCTGGCCAACAGTATATGACATGGTAAAGTAAATACAGGGCTGAATGATCTTTATTTCATATGCAGATTTTATGTGATTGTGATTCAGTGCAGTTAGACACAGAAGGACATCAGGCTCTTTTCACCATCAAGATCCGTCATGGAGTCACACCCAAACTCTACAACACTGGCTCTGATGCAGATAAAGGTGAAAAAGTTTATTTGCTTTAATTCTTCTGTTTTGCTGTGAAAATGCACAAAATTCTTGTAATGTGTTTCTTTTTTTATCTCAAGAAGCATTGGACTTGCAAAAAGAGATTAAACAAACAAAGCTTAAATGCATACTGATGTTTTGTTTCGTGTTGCTTGAGTAACTGAGGCAGAAGCTGTACAGACTCCACCCTCTTTCTGAAAGGGGGCGGGGAGCAGCAGCTCATTTGCATTTAAAGAGACACAAGCTAATAAAAACATTTTGAATGTATAGAAATTAAAGCTTGTTATAAATACACAATATTTAATAACAGTGCATAAAAAAACACTAAAGTAAATATTTTTGTGACATCAAAACATGGTGGAATATTTTGAATATTGATTAGGTCATACTGATATTGCTAGGTAACCTTCCTGAACTGCCCAATCAGAGTTAATGCATTTATTATCATGGGGAAAATCAAGCTTTAGTTAATTTGGTAACACACATCCTGTGCAGACATGATGTGAGATGCTAAATCAGACCTGTTTTAGATCAGCTAATATATTTACATGAGCATTTACCTGAACATTTACATTTGTTTAATGTTACACAGCTCCAAGATCAGAGGATTTGTTTCTGTTGTGAACTATCATTTTCAGGGACATCCGAACTGACAAAGTTATACATATAATTAAAAATATTAAATTATTTTTTTATGTTTATTTGTTTTATTTGTTATCTATATAGAATGTAAAAAAATGTTGTTTGTTCATTTCAGAGTATAACATCAGCGCTCTTGTAACCATTGCAACCAAAACCTTCCTGCGCTATGACAAGCTTCAGAATTTAATTGACAGCATACGACAGTACTATCCAACGGTTACAATAGTGATAGCAGACGACAGTGAACACCCAAAAACTGTGTCAGGCCCATATATTGAACACTACATCATGCCCTTTGGAAAGGTAGGTTCCTTCCTTGAGTTTATAACCCTTTTCTCATGTTGTAAGAGGGGATCTGAATGTGCATGTTTGTGTCTCAGGGCTGGTTTGCTGGTCGTAATCTGGCCGTGTCACAGGTCACCACCAAATATGTGCTTTGGGTGGATGATGACTTTATCTTCAGTGCAAACACAAAGCTGGAGAAGCTGGTGGACGTTCTGGAGAAAACCACTCTTGATCTGGTGAGAAAACATTTAAATATAGTTTGTAGCATAATGTATACACTCACTTTATAAGGTACATCCAGGGGTGTTGCTAGCACCATAAAGCTCTACGGGCCCCCCTCAACCGCATGGACCCACGAGTAATACGATTATTACTTTAAATAACTTAATCTAATGGAGAGATATGGTAAGATCTTCTAAGAAATCTTTTGCATGAATATTAATTTAATATGACAATTCTATTGAGAACACATAACATATGTATAGAATTATCTTTTGTCTGAGAGCTGACTCTGATGGCCGATTGCTGTTGATGGCTTGCGGGTATGTTTTCTGCATGCATGTGTCAGTTTGTTTTCAATTAAACTGCATTCCTTTCGCAAGGGTTGATTAGGTTGTACATAGAGAATAGGGTCTTTATTCTGGGATTACCACTATTAATTAATACACTTACATAATAGTAAACTCTAACTCAAAGCATTTACTGGGGCACTGGCACGTGTCCCAGTAAATGGGGTCTAGCCCCTGGGTACACCTGGTCAGCTGTTTGCTAACACTAATATTTAATCAGCCAATCACATGTCAGCAGTTTAATGCATCGCGGCATATATGTAGGTGTGGTCAAAATGAAACTGTTAAAATTCAGGATCTGTCCACATGAACACAGGTTTTCTACATGGTTTCGCTATTTGTCCACATGAAAACGGACTATCGGGTGACTGAAACCAAAACTTTCTGAAAACTCCGGCCAGGTTAATATTTTCTGAAACTCCGGGTACAGTGTGGTCGTGTGGACACTACGACCGGAGTTTCGCCTCATGACGTCATGCTGTTTTCACCTCATTCTCACATTTGCAACTGTGCAATTTACAGCAACTGTGTGAAGCTTTCATGTCAATATGGATCAAAATCTCAGCACTTTATTGAATCTATGCCACTAAAAACTAAGAAAGCACTGAAATGAAAAGAGGGCCCAACCAAGCAAGGTGTACCTATTAAAGTGGTTGGTGAGTGAGAGTTTTCATTAATGCTTGAGTTTTCTTAAGCACAGTGTGTATTATCCATAAGATAAAGACAAAACAACCAATATACTTACCAGCCACTGGCAGCCAGTCTTATATAGTAAATATAATTTACATGTGTTAAGTGGATCAGGTGCATGTCAAGGGCTTATAACCCCCTGAGGGCCTTTTTCCATCACCCTGTTTCTTCAGGTCCTTCATGTGGTGAGAAACTTACACCTCTGGGACTGTTGCTGCCCTTCATGGCATCAACATCCACAGAAACAGACTCACTCCATGTTAATCTTAAGTGGTAGAGGAGTTAAATGTTATGTTACTCGTTATCAATTGTTTGAAATAATAGACTCACTGCATCATTGTAAAAATGATAACCCTATATATATATTGTTTTCCCCTTTATGTTCAGTGGCAAAAAAACAACATAATCAGACATGTTCAAAGTAGATTATTGTTATATTATAATTCATTTGAAGTAATTTAAAGTATTAAAAAAAAACCAAAAAAACATTACACACATTATAAAATCAAATATATATATATACACAGTTCAGTTGAAAGCAAAATGATTAGCTCTCCTGTGAGATTTTAATTCTTTTTCAAATATTCCTTAAATGCTGTATCCATCATTACTGGAGAACACTGCGCTTACTGACTGCAGGCAGTGAAACTGACTAATCATCAGGTCTCTCCGGGAGTAAGCTTGTCCAAAATTAATGTGCTTTATTTCAAATAATTAAATATTTCATGTATTTTTTACTACGTGTTTCAAGAGTAAACTTTACTTACATTTTCTTAGTCTTATGAGTTCCTTTTAAAGATTCACTGTTCAGTTCATCATATTTAATAAGGGAGTTTTAAATGTTTCATCAGTAGGAGTGAGTAATCTACATAACTTCAATGTTCGACTTGTGGGAATTGACCTCTGTGTATGGGGTTTTGTAAAACAAGTGGTCTTCTTACAGCAGCCTGTATTTTATATGGCTCATTCTGCTGAATATTACTAATTCTCTTTCCTCTTGTTTCCTTTTTGCTTCTGAAAAGAATCAGAAATTTTGGACAATCTCAGCATGGCATTGATTGCTGATGTCATCCTTTTTATTAAGCAGAGCTAAACAGGCTTCCTAAAACCTTCCTACTCTCTTGTCAAACAATGAGACAATTATCCAAGTCTGTAAAGCTGTGACATCTCCCAAATGTACGATATTGTTTTTATCGTCAAAACGTGCTTGTTTGAATTTTGTTCAGTTTTGGGCATTTTAATGCCTACTAATAATGATTTTTTTGGTATAGTTGGAGGCAGATTTGATTACATAATGTATATTTATAGACAAATAGAGTTTGTGTTACAGTGGGCTTTAGGCAGCAGCGGATCTAGGGCAGCTGACAGCACTGGAAGGGGTCAGCTATGTGGCATTCCTAGTGAATAAGTTTTCTGTGCACACAGTCACCCTACTGGAGTCAAGCCCTGAAAGAAACAAGGACATCCGCTATTTGTTTATAATAGTAAGAGATCAAATGTGGCAAAGAGCTTCCACTATTTCAATTGGTTTTCTGCAGTGTTTTCAGTGTCTGGCTGCTGTGCAGTGTTACCGACTCTCACAAGACAAGTACATGACTACAGCTTCGAAAAACAAGTCCAAAACAAGCCCAGTGTTATTGTATTATTAGATCATTTTAGCTATTATCAGTCAATTTTAATAGGCAAAAACAGAAGTTATTTTTACAAATAAAATAAAAAACTAATAATAATATGTTAATTGTTAAATTTTTATGTTATTTATTTATGTGCCTTCCAAAATATTTATACCTAATGTAGTTTATTGATAATAGCTCAAATTAAAAAATAATACAATAATACTGGGCTTGACAACAACAACAACAACAACAACAAAGCAGGAAACACACTCTATCCACTAATTTCCAATATCTTGTTAAACGCGTTAGGGGGGATCTGTATCATACAGCTAAATATTTATGATAAAATAAAACACATTACTGGTTGTAATGATTAATACAGTGTCTGGGAGAAAGGGGATGTTTGATGCTTATTATTAATTCTGTTATTATAAACGAACTCTCTACTTTGTGTGCGTGTGTGTTTAGGTTGGAGGAGCAGTGCGTGAAGCTACAGGCTACACTGCCACCTACAGGCAGACCATCTCCATTGAAGCCGGTGAGGAGGACGGGGACTGTCTGCACATGCGCAGAGGCTTCCATCACATCATTCAGGGCTTTCCTCACTGCGTGGTCACTGACGGGGTCATCAACTTCTTTCTTGCCAGGACAGATAAAGTGCAGCAGGTTGGCTTTGACCCTCGGCTAGCCCGTGTTGCACATCTGGGTGAGTTATGAACTGAATATACTTCTTCTGAGTTTCAAATAAAATGATTTCTTATAATTATTTCTTTAAAAAAATGCTAACCGTAGGTCAAAACAACGTTTTCATTTGTTGTGATAGAAAATCAGGGTTACTCCACCAAATATTGATCTTTCTCCTCTGAAGGTGAAACAAAAAATTAACATAAAGATGTCTGAAAAGAGATATATTTTCGTTCTTGTCTTATTTTACATATACATTATGACATTTCTATTTTAAATTCAGAAGAATCGAAGAAGGTCTTCGGTAGTTACATTTTCACTCAAGTACATAACTGTAAATATTTAAATAAATAAAAAATATTAATGAAAGTTATTGTTATTTCTTCATATTCTTTCTTTCTTTCCTATTATTATGTTATGCTGTAACCTGTACACACAGAAATAAAGGCACAAAATCTGTCACTGTGGTGGTACCTTTTGTACCATGCAGGTGGACATTAGTACCTTTAGGGTACACTTTTGTACCTTTAAGTTTCACTTGTGTACCTTAATGGTACTATGAGGAACACATTTGTACTCTTTAGGTATTAATATGTACCTTTTGAAAAGGTACTGCCCCTGTGACAGATTTTGTACCTTTTATCCCAGAGAGTGTAGTCTATAACTTCAATCTTTTTTTTGTATAGTTAATTTTGAGTCTCTTTCACATCCTAAATATATAATAATGCAGACCTTTCTGTCAGCTTGTGTCATTTCTTTAGAAGTTATTGATTATTTTCCTGGGGAGTGCATGAATTGACGGCAGAAGCAAATATAGCAAGGGTGTGGGTCCAGAATCTTGCAGCTCTATTACAAACACACAGACACACCAAAGCACCATGGCTCAGGGGACAAAACTAGCCTCTGTATTTCTCTATTTTGTTCTCTAGAGTTTTTCATCGATGGGCTCGGCTCTCTGCATGTTGGGTCGTGTGATGATGTCATCGTGAACCACGCCACTAAGATCAAGCTGCCGTGGGGCCAATCGGAAAGCGACAAAACGTACGCAAAGTTCCGTTACCCTCCGGCTTCATCCGATGCGACACACACCAAAAATGGCCTCTTGTACTTCAAAAACCGCTTTCAGTGTCTAACACACAACTGAACACACTCTGACTCTGCCTTCTTTCCTTTCTCTCGTCCTCCCTCAAATGAACACTCTCTCCCCGAGTCGCTAAAAGGGGCCTGTGAAGACACTGGAGGTGCATCTACTGTATACGGTCCCACTGGGGGAGCTCAAATAGGCCTCTTCTTATGGAAAGAGTTCTAATGTGATCGGACTTGACTGACGGATGAGACGCGGAGTGATGGCTGATTCGTTTTTTTGATACCTGAAGATGTCGTTTTTTGTCTCTCCTTTCTTTAGCTTTATTTTGTTCAGAAGAATTCTTTAGATACAGATCAAACCATTCCGTAAATTATATCTTTTTTTCCTCTCCTCAGCCAATCGTGTTTTAAAAAAAAAATCACATTTAAAGGGCCGGTTGAGCACAAAAATGCAAATTCTGTCATTATTTACAACCAAACGCATTTATGAGAGATTAAAGGGGTGGTGAACTGAGAAGTTAAAATTCCTTTGATCTTTTGACATGTAAGAGGTCAGTGGAGTATACAAATATTCTGTAAGATTCAGAACTCAAAGTGTTCTCATTACTCTAAAAACAGCTTGCATTGAATCCAGGCTATCAAAATAATCAGTTGTAATTGAGCCACTTTATGATGTAATAGTGTGGTTAAACTCCGCCTCCACAGATGAAGACCACTGCTTGCTTTTCACTGTCTGTTTAGCTCAGCCCACTGATTCAAGCTGTTGTAGGTAAATAAGGAGAGGGATAAACAAAAACCAAACAAAAAAATGCTCCCAAGTTAAGACACAGATTGTGGAAAATTAGTCAAAGCATTGCCTGTTTTCTGATGCCAAAATCAGGAAAAATAGTATAAACTTTATTTGTATTGAAGTTCTAGACTGCTATAGGATTGTTCACAATTTCATGATGGCTTTTCAGAAAGACTGAAACCAAAATGCTGCGTCACTATAATGCATTCGAAAGTAAAGTCGCAACACACACCACAGACCAAAAGTTGTATCTTTTTCATCTTTGGCACCTAATCTGTAATTTTTAAATATGCAAATTGTTAGCCAATCAGTCTACAATCTGCCACACCTTTTCAAGCAGTGTGTAAGGATGAGGAGGTCAAAACAGGACAGAAACTAGCCTATTACTAATACTTTAGCCTATTGCTTTTTAAATATAAAAATCGTTATAAAATTGTAAATGAACCTCAAAAACAAACAAAAAAAGTTGGTTGAAGACCCTTTTAAATGATGACAGAATTTTAGTTTTTGAGTGAACTAGTGCTTTAACCTAGGAGAACGTTTATTTTGAAACCGAAGAGCAAAGAGAAGACTGTGGAGGTAAACATGGTGAATCCTGACTTTTAGAATTTTTAAATGTAGAGGGAGATGCGTTGTTTGGGACATTTGCATTGAATGTCACATCTGCTTCCTGCCTGGCATTACTTGTGTGTGTACATGCATATGTGTGCGTTTCATTTTGTTTTGAGGGTCGTCTCTCTGTAAGTTTGCACTAAAACAAATGGACTTCAATTGGAGAGACCAGACCCTCAGATTCACTGAAAAAAAAGGAACAGACTGAACATCAAACCACAGACAATCCAACATATCACTGTCATCGCCATATAATCTCCCTCTCACATACACACTCCCACAGATTTCTCAGCGAGAGACGGAGGGGTGATTGGGTGTGTATTAAAAGGAACTTTTGATTTTTTCAGTTCTAAAGAATGACTGTGCCAAAGGCTTAATCACTGTCCTGGTGAAACCTGTTTATTTTTTTGTATGTTTTTTATTTTCTTGATTGCTGGGGTCTTTTTAAGATTGTGTCTCATTGTACTGCAATGCATGCCTGGTTTCAATGGCAGAGCGACGTGATGCTGCCATTCTAGTTTTTATTATTTGGTTAATTTAGTTAGCAGTCATTATCATGAGCATATGTTCCAAAGGCACTTAATATAAAGATTTTTTTAGTTTGAGCTAGTTTTAAATGAGTCAAGTTAGAGGTTTTGCTCTACAGAATGGCTGAGACTAAGCTTACTAAAACAAAACAAAAAATTGATAGAATCTCACAGATAAAAAAATTAGTATCAAAAATTTGTACACATCTACTAATTGTTTAATATTGTTTTCCACAGTGCGACACAGTGGCTCAGTGGTTAGCCTCACTGAAGTTCCGGCTGGGTCAGTTGACATTACTGTCTGGAGTTTGTATGTTCTCCCCGTGTTCGCGTGGGTTTCCTCCAGGTGCTCCGGTTTCCCCCACAGTCCAAAGACATGCTGTATAGGTGAATTGAATAAACTAAATTGGCCGTAGTGTATGAGTGTGAATGAGTGTGTATGGCTGTTTCCCAGTACTGGGTTGCAGCTGGAAGGGCATCCGCTGTGTAAAACATATGCTGGATAAGTTGGCGGTTCATTCCGCTGTGGCGACCCCTGATGAATATAGGGACTAAGCCAAAGGAAAATGAACGAATGAATGTTTCCCACAATTTATGATCAATTTAGTGAAAAAGAAGTATTGAAAATAATCAAAATGACAATTTTATATTTCAGCTTCGGTAACGAGCCAAACTTGGCCCCCAAAATTTATTTAAATTTACTTAATGTACTTTAAAAAAATGAATTCTTTTTTTTCAAAAGTGGTTTGTAAATGGGTCAAAGACAGAAGGTTTTTTTTTAAGCATGAAAAAAATGACTCCTTTTTTAATTTCATTGTATTTTTATTTACACCTAAAATGTCATTTAGTGTAACAGTTTATATACCCAAAAAATCTTGTCAAGCATATTTAGAAGAAAAATAATTGATCACATTAAAAGAAATGATCTTTTTTTTTATACTTTTGCCACTTTCCCTTAGGCTTATCTTAAGTTTTGAATCATTACAAATAAAAACAATTGTATGTTATCCTATTTTGTTGTAAATGTTAGTAGGTACAGGTCAGATTTATTTTTTACTTAAATGTATCTGTTATGCTGAATGACAATAGAACATTATTCCACTCATATTTTGACATTTTATTTTGAACAAAAATTATTAAAACATTTAGTTTGAACTATGTATTTAAAATCACTTTTGTACATTTAATTCGACACAAACAACAAAATTGGACATCTCGTCTTTGACCCAAATAGATAAATTCATCAGCAACATATATTTCTCAACAAAAATGTATAAGCAAGATTCAAAAAATGTGTCCAAATCTTTGGTTTGAACTGTGTAATTGATAGGAAATAAAATAATAATATTAAAAAATACTCGGACTGAATGCAGCCAACTTCTGTAAGAGTAAAAGCATGTAAATCACTGTCTAATCCAATTTACTCCATCCTTGAGTGTATTTTTAGTTATTCTTGTTTGCATATTGCTTATTTCATGTGCGTATGTGAGAGAGAGAGAGAGAGAGAGAGAGAGAGTTTTTTTAAACTACATCGAGTGAACTTTTCATCATCGCTCATGAACATGAGGCCCAAATGACTGTTTGCTGCATTATCCACTGCTCCACCAATTTTTCAAAAAACATTATGGCCTTGTCAAAGATTAGACTTCTGCGTGTGAGTGTTTGTTGCGTGTATGATAGTTCTATTTCTTTTTTGACAAAAAAAAAAAAATGGTGCCATACTGGAGTAAATGTGTGCACGGCTGTCCAAAAAGCCTTAAAAGAGATGCAGGATATGAAAGTGTAAAAACAACGAGAGGTTTATTACATAATGAGTAAACATTGAATATAACGGTGTATAAAGGAATTAAAAACTAACTCTTGCGCACTTGTTTTGTACCCAAATGCCCTGTAACGCTCCCAAAAATGCAGAAAAAAATATTAAATTGTGCTTTATCGCTGTGTGCAAGTCACTGAGCTTGTTGTGAGCTAGAAACAGACAAGTGGAGGATGTAGTCCTGCTAAACTAATTTTAGAGCTGCATTGATGCTGTTTGGAGACGCTTCCATTAATCTGCCCTTCATATTCAAGTGAAAGCATGAGCGTAAGGTCAAAAAGGGAGCATGCAAAAGCATTGGTGTAGGGCCGGTTGATTCTTATGGTTCATTTCAGATGAGCTTAATGGAATAGAAGTACAGGTTTATTGACTGTGTGTTTCTGAAAAGCCTCCCTGCTTCCTCTTCAATTCACTGCAATGAATCTGTCTCCTCATCTCTGGGTTTCTCACTGTGTCTGCATGACTCCTGGTTTCTGTTGGTGTTTTGTATCTCTACCGGTACGTTGCTAATTCTCTGCCCCCACCCCCAAAAATGTGGCTGCCTATTGGTCGTTTAAAAAAAAGAGAACATAATGGAGTATGCAAAAGTCCCTTAAGAATTAAGAGGGAAACTGTTTTTCTGGGGGGTTTTTTCTTTCTTTTTTGTAAATGTAAAAACAAACAAACAAAAAAAACATTTGTTGTTGAATGGAATGAGATAAAAGGTTTTGGTGATAACAGTTTGTGCCATGTCTTCTGTCTTTTCACTGAGTCTGAATCTTAGAATCTTTTTAACTGACACGTTCAGATTTAAGAATGCTAATACACTGCTAATGAAAAGATCTGAGTGAAAGAAGAAAAGAAAAAGTAACCAATTAGATTATTTGATATTCTTTTTACAAGAGGTTCAAGTATACATATACCTGAAATTTACAGTACATGACATATTGCCGTATATCTTTTATATCACATTGTGTCATTAGAAATGAATAATTTAACCTTCTCCATTCAGTCTTTTATTGGACATAACTTATGTAAAATGGTCTTGCTTTATCTTGAGGGCGAAGGAAGATGAGAAAGTGCCTCTGCAGGACCAACAGAAAGCTGCAAATAACGGACATTGAGGGAAATCGTATGTTAGACTTTTAAAGAAATTTATAAGAAAAAAACAATGTTATGAGGAAAAAAGGATCGCTGGAATTTTTGGGGGGTTTTAAAGGATACGTTCACCCAAAAATAAAAAATTCTGTTATTTTTTTACTCACCCTTGTGTCATCCCAACCCCCTTATACCTTCCTTTATCATCAGAACACGTTAAGATATTTTAGATGAAATTCAGGAGCTCTCTGGCCCTCCATAGACAGCAATGGTCCCGGCATGCTCAAAGTCCAGATGAAGGAACCAAAACATTGTCAAAACATTCCCTGTTACTTCAGTAGCTCAACTGTAATCATGTGAAATTCTAAGAATGCTTTTGTGTGGCACAAAATATGGCTTTGTTCAGCTATCTTCCCACATCAGGTCAGTGTGTGTGTACACTGGCAGTATTGCCATTAGGGTCGGCAGCGCAACACACACTGCAAAAAATGCTTTTCTTACATCGATTTTCTGTCTTGTTTCTAGTCCTGGTATCTAAAAATTCTTAAAGCATTTTCTAGACGAGCAAAAAATATTGTCTTGTTTTATGAAATAATATGCCAAAATGAAAAGTGACTTTTTCCTTAAAACAAGCTAAATTGTCTGCCAGGGGGTAAGCAAAATAATGTCAAAACCAAAAACAAGATTATTTTGTTTGTTTTAGGGAAAAAACGTTTGCCATATTATTTCTTAAAACAAGCATTTTTTGCAGTGCGAGCATCAGCATATTGCTGGTAGTAAATGAACACCCTGATCTAAATGTGGAAGCATAAGTGAACAAAGTTGTTTTTACAGCTTTTTTGGCACACATTTTTTTTGGAGCTTCACATGATTAAAGTTTAACCACGGAAGTCACATGGAAGGTTTTGACAATGTTTTTGATTCCTTTTCTGGACTTTGAATGTCTCTGGACTGTCTCGGGCTGTCTATGGAGGCTCAGACAACTCTCAGATTTCAACCAAAGTATCTTAATGTGTGTTCTGAAGATGAACTCAGTAGATTATAATGATATGAGGATGAGTAATTAATAACAGAATTTTTTTTATTTTTGCGAGAACTAATCCTTTAATGTCCGAATTTTGATTTTGAAAAACTATCAGCTTATCTGAATATTACATGTTACGTTTTCTCTGAATAACAACAGAGATATAGAAATAGATCAAAAAGTATTTATTATGTTAGAATTTTTGTTGAGAATGACTCAAAACACTTGCCATGACTCTGGTAAGAAGGTGTTTGAGAATGGAATATGGTTGAACAAAGTGACAAAAGTCTGTAAAGGAAGTCCTTTTGTACAAGCCCATATATGAAGATGGTTTAATACAAAAAGTTTTTGCACTCCACTTTCACTAACACTAGAACTGGGATAAGAACAAATGAAAAGTTCAGACGCAAAAACCTCTAAGTGCTGTCTGAAATTTTCTCCTGTGTGTAGGTTTAGTAACTTCGTGTTTATGGTGATGAGTGGGTTACTTTCATTGTCTTTAAAGTTAAATGACTGAACATAAACATAGGAGGCTGAGAAAATGTTCATTTTAGAAAACAATTTCAGGCGTCACTTTTTGTTTTTGCATCTGAACTCTTCAAATATGATGTATGATGATAAGTTGATGGTGTTTTTTGAGAGGTTCTCTTGCGTGTAAATCTAAAACGATTAGTGCACATGAGCCACTGACCTTTCAGGGAGGCGTAGAGGGTTGTGAGGAATGCCAGGACTGCAGGCAGGGCAGAGTCTGACGGTCTATGGAAGCAGAGCTGTAGGGTCGCAGGCCAGAGTTCAGTGAGGCTGATGCTGTCATGCTCTTTCCCAGACTGAGGGATTTGATTTCTTTCCTCTGGAATTCGATAGGAGACTGCAACGCTGTGATGGATGAGACAGAGGTAGAGTCCATTAGGAAGGCTGATGTCTGGCAAGGTCACAGAAGTGTCAGGGAAGGTGCGATAATGATACCGTTTAAGAAGTTGCGCTGTGTCTCCAGCATCTGTATGATGTCGTTTGCCCAGGACGTTCTGATCTCTGAGGAGGACGCACGGAGGATGAATCTTTGCAAACTTCCATCTACATTACGAGATGTCAACACCAGTCGACAGGGGTCTTCTGGGCAGTGATCCTCAATGGACAAACAACTGATCTGTGGTAGACACAAATATACCCATACAGTTGAAGTCAGAATTATTAGCCCTCCTGAATTATTAGCCCCTCTGTATATTTGTTTCCCCAATTTCTGTTTAATGGAAAGATTTTTTTCAACACATTTCTAAACATAATAGTTTTAATAACTCATTTCTTTTATCTTTGCCATGATGAAGGTACGTAATGTTTTACTAGATATTTTTCAAGATACTTGTATTCAGCTTAAAGTATAATTTAAAGGCTTAATTAGGATAATTAGGCAAGTTAGGGTAATTAGGCAAATTATTGAATAATGATGGTTTGTTCTGTAGACAATCGAATACAAAATATTGCCTAATGGGGCCAATAATATTGACCTTAAAATGTTTTGAAAAAATTCAAAACTGCTTTTTATTCTAGCCAAAATAAAACAAATAAGACTTTCTCCAGAAGAAGAAAATATTATCTGAAATACTGTGAAAAATTCCTTGCTCTCTTAAACATCACTTGGGAAATATTTAAAAAAAAAGAAGAATTTTTTTTTTTTAAAAATCACAGGAGGGCTAATATAGTAGTATATATAGTAGTCAACATTTGAATTGGATCAAAACCTGTCATCAAAGTTGTCCTAAAACTACTGAACAACACCCACAATACCCACAATTGTGGGTAAATTTCAAGCATGTTACATTCAGTTTCTTTAAACTGGAATGACACAACAAATGTATAATTTATATTAACTTAATGTTAAACATTTTAAACCACTAACACAGCTGACAATAACAAAGATTTCTACCATTTTGTGCAATATTTTTGTGAAATATCACAATAACAGAGTAAAATATAATGAATCTACTATTTTTTTATCCTAAACATTTTGTACAAATTAATGAGAAAAGAATGGTGACATGCCTCAATGCCTTCCGGAGTTTCCCAATCACTTGGAGCAAGTCTACCAGTGCTTTAAAGATTGCTATACCTTGATCAACTGATGTAACAGAGTTGACCAGCACATAGGGACACATAAAATGCATTTTTTTTTAAATTACTGATGCAACAAATAATACAGAAAATAGATGTTTCATGCAAGTTTTTATTTAACGTCATAGGGTAACACTGTAAATCGGGTGAAGCTGACTGTATATGTATAGTGTAAGTTAATATTTTAAAGACAAAACAAATATTATTTTTACAGCTAATCTGACATAATTTGTGTTACTATTCAAAACTATTTCATCAAAGATTTTGTTTTTGAAAAATAATAGAAGATTAATCTTGGAGACGCAAAATATACCCGGAGGAAACCCACGCGAACACGGGGAGAACATCCAAACTCCACACAGAAATGCTAACTGGCTCAGCCGGGACTTGAACCAGCAACCTTCTTGCTGTGAGGCGACAGTGCTAACCACTGAGCTGCCCTGTTTTTGATTATACAAAATCGTAATTATTCCTTTTTTTTGTAGTATTGTACATTTCTTTTGCCAACAAGCACCCTTTTCTCCTCTTCAGCTTCTCACCTTGATGCTGTTTTTATAGATGTATCCTGGCAGGGAAAAGCCCCTCTTGCGGTCCATTGGCTCACTGAGGATGACAAGCTGCTCGAAAAGAAACACTCGTCTCTCTTTGGGACGCGAGAGGATGCTGTTCTCGTTCTCAATGAATGTGAAAGTGTCCTGTTGCAGGAGTTTCCCTTGTGCTCTCAGCTGACCCTAGGAATCAATCATTATGATCTGAGTGATTCTATGGCTTCACATATACAGTTGAAGTCAGAATTATTAGCCCTCCTGAATTATTAGCCCCGCTGTATATTTATTTCCCCAATTTCTGTTTACTGGAAACAAGATTTTTCAACACATTTCTAAACATAATAGTTTTAATAAGTAATATCTAATAACTGATTTCTTTTATCTTTGCCATGATGACAGTACATATTTTTTTACTAGATATTTTTAAGATACTAGTATTCAGCTTAAAGTGCAATTTAAAGGATTAACTTAGTTAATTAGGCAAGTTAGGGTAATTAGGCAAGTCATTGTATAACAGTGGTTTAAATGTAAAAAATATTGCTTAACGGGGCAAATGATATTGACCTTAAAATGTTTTCAAAAAAATTTAAAACTTTTCTCCAGAAGACAAAAATATTATAGGTAATACTGTGAAAAATTCCTTGCTCTGTTAAGCATAATTTGGGAAATATTTGAAAAAGAAAATAAAATTCACAGAAGGGCTAATCATTTTGACTTCAACTGTAGCTAAGTAAGCTGATTTAAAACAATAAATGGTAAGATAGATCATTATTGATGAAATAATGGACTCATGCTGAGCCTTTTCTGGAAACTGGAGCAGTGTATTTGTGTCTTGTCTTACCTCAAAACCCTGAAGTCTTCCAACATTCATCATGTCGTTGCATCGCTTTGGAACAAAACACATGACCTCCACGGCCCTCTGTGATAAGGACACACAAAAAGAGGACAGAATAATAATTTAATACACCACCTGATAATGAGTTCACTCTCTTTTATATGCCAGGACAAGCTGTACCTCAATATCTTCTGTTTGTCTGCCCGCTTTAGTGTAGTACTTCAAGAAGTCCTGTGAATAAACACACATCAGGACAGTTTACAGGCAGAATGCTGAATTAGAAGGTATTTGGATATTAGTGCAGCTCTTAAATTGTGAAGAAAAACAGAATAAATATGCAAAATGCAGTGATGGCTTAACAGTTTCTGTGTTTTTTTTAAAAACATTAATCAAATCTATTATAGTCAGTATTTGGCTAGATTAAAGAAGACATTTACTCTATTAAAATGACTAAATAGCAACAAAAGCCATCATAGCCGGCATAAGCCGGCAGCTAGCTCTCTGCAGCTCTCACATGGTTGCCCACTGAAGCTAAGCAGGGCTGCGCCCGGTCAGTACCTGGATGGGAGACCACATGGGAAAGCTAGGTTGCTGCCGGAAGTGGTGTTAGTGAGGCCAGCAGGGGGCGCTCAACCTGTGGTCTGTGTGGGTCCTAACGCCCCAGTACATTGATGGGGACTCTATACTGCTCAGTGAGCGCCGTCTTTCAGATGAGACGTTAAACCGAGGTCCTGACTCTCTGTGGTCATTAAAAATCCCAGGATGTCCTTCGAAAAAGAGTAGGGGTTTAACCCCGGCATCCTGGCCAAATTTGCCCACTGGCCTCTGTCCATCATGGCCTCCTAACCATCCCCATATCATAATTGGCTTCATCACTCTGTCTCCTCTCCACCAAT
>CAIGQV010019356.1:13132319-13143032 GCA_903798115.1 Danio jaintianensis | reverse complement strand
ATCAACTATTCATCGAAATTGTCCCACAACCTACATCTGTACTAAACAATACAGATTTTTACAATGGCCATATTTTTAATAACATCCATATTTATTCATTTATATTTCTTAAATTATATGACTGTTATTTATTAATAATGCAATTATAATATTTGTATCTACTTCAGGTGTTGACTACTGTAGTTGCATTACATAGTACTTAGTATTTTAAATAGTGTAACTTCATTCATTCATTCATTTTCTTTTCGGCTTAGTCCCTTTATTAATCTGGGGTCGCCACAGCAGAATGAACCGCCAACTTATCCAGCATATGTTTCACGCAGCGGATGCCCTTCCAGCCGCAACCCATCACTGGGAAACATCCATACACACTCATTCACACACATACACTACGGACAATTTAGCCTACCCAATTCACCTATACTGCATGCCTTTGGACTTGTGGGGGAAACCGGAGCACCCGGAGGAAACCCACGCGAACACGGGGAGAACATGCAAACTCCACACAGAAACGCCAACTGACCCAGCCGAGGCTCGAACCAGCGACCTTCTTGCTGTGAGGCGAAGGTGCTACTCACTGCGCCACCGTGACGCCCTAGTGTAACTTTTATTGTGTAATCTTTAGCATTTTCAAAGATACCATCCCAACACTGATTGAGTACTTTATGTGTCTATGTACAGTACAAGCTCACACCTTCAGCAGCAGCTGATATTTCATGATTCTCTGAACGGGTTTAATGAGCAGGTCATTTAACTGCAGTCTGTGACCCAGCTGTTGCCTCAGTTCCTGCATAAAGAAACAGCACAAAACAATTACATTAGGCATGCGACAATAACCGGTATCAAGGTTTACCGCGGTTTGGAAAAGTCAAGGTTTTAATACCGCTAAAATGTTCTGTTTTACCGTTCCCAAGGTATATGTAAGGTTTTTTATAATGTATTTTTTTATGTGTTGTAAAGAAATCTGTGTTTTTGAAACTAACGAAGAGAGCAGAAGTCATTAATTTATTTTAACTATTTAGCCTGACATGTTTACTGTTCCAAAATATTATAAATGTTTCTTAAAATAAAATAAATTGTGTTCAATGGGGAAAAAAGTTTTTTGTTTTTTGTTTTACCCAGACATTTAAAAAGAACTTATTTCAGAGCAGTAATCACAATACTGTGATACCGTGAAACCGTGGTATTTTTATCCAAGGTTATCATACCGTCAGAAACTTATACTGGCCCATGCCTAAATTACATCTGCAAAAATGTCAACAATTCTGTGTTTTTCTGTCAATATGGGGTGCTGTGTGTACATTCATAAGGAAAAAAAGAAATTAAATGATTTTAGCAAATGGTTGCAATATAACAAAGAGTGAAAGATTTAAGGGGGTCTGAATACTTGCCGTACCCACTGTAGATTTTTACATCATACACAAATTAACATTCCCACATGATTCATTAATTATACCCAAATTTCAGCATAAATTACCTCAAAATAAGTTTCGATGTACTCTGAGACAATGTGCTCGGACTTCGGCATGTTCTGACAGTAGACAACATACATGTTGAGTCGTCTCTCCTACGAAACACAGACATACTTTTGCTTATATATTGATTGTAGAATCTGCTGTTTTATATTAAAAGAAGGAAAGATACTTACATGTTTGATAAACAGCTGTGCCAGCAGGTCAGGTTCAAACACACATTTCTCCAACTCTCCAAGAAAATAGCTATTTAAAGACAAGGAAAGCAGAGATCAACATTAGAGATGACCTGTGCAATTCCCTATATTTTAAGATCGAAGTAAAAGAGCAGCTTTAAGAATATTCAGAATATATTCTGAATCCCAGTATAAAAAATCTTAAATGAGAATTTACTGATCAAAATTAGAGAACACTTTCAGATTTCTCAGTTATTTGTGTTTTTCTGCACCTGGTTGTAAATTGTAAAGGAATAGTTCACACAAAAATGAAAATTACCTCATAATTTACTCTCTTACCCTTAAATCAATGGTGTATATGACTTTCTACTTTCAGATGAACACAGTCGGAGTAGTTTAAAATTGTATCCTGGCTTTATTCCATGCTGTATAATGGTGTGGAGTAGTAGCCTTTTTTTTTAGCGTATAAAAAAGTGGATAAATCCATTACATATGCTGCCAGGGGGTTAACACATGTTGTATGGAGCAAATTTATGTGTTTTTGTAACAAAAAATATATAAAGAAAATGTAAATAATAAACTCAAATCATTGACTTCCAGAGGCCGCCGAGTACATGTTCTCGAACAACTGACCTCTGACTCAATGCATGACAAATAAAATTACCAAAACACATCAATTCACTTCATGAGACATGTGTTAATCTCCAGACAGTGTATGTGTTAGTTTTACAATGGATTTATGTGCTCTTGAAAGAAGTGCCACTATCCAATCCAACATCATTATTCAGAATGGATAAGCCAGGATCAAATTTAAAACTACCCCGACTGTGTTCATCTGACAGAAGAAAGTCATATATGCCAAGGATGGCTTGGGGATGAGTAAATTATGAGGTAACTTTCATTTTTGGGTAAACTATTCCTTTAATTATCTTAGAAACCTTATTTACTGTAACTGGCAGCCAATATTTCCAGTTTTCACTTCTGAACCTTTCTAAAGTGACTGAAACCCTCTTGAAGTTGGTCGCCCCAAATATGTGATTTCTATAATATTGCGTCTTAATTTCACAAACTCATTTAAATGCCTCAAAATAGCTGGTTGTCCATAAAAAATAAATGAACAACAGGATGGTACAGACTGAACCCAAAGTGTGTAAAAACATTTCATAGTTTGGGATGTTTTCTTTGTTATTGTTATCTTATTCTAATGACCACCAGTTTTTAAAGAGCATTGGTTATTTGGTGAAGCACTTTTCTACTAGCCAGATCACATTATTTTCGGAATAATTTCAAATTGTTTATCTAATTGTTCTCTGATTTTGATCTCAACTGTAGATCCTATGAACTGTAAACCTACTCTTTATGCCAGTCATAGATCTGATGAATGTTCCCAAAAACTATTTTATCCTTTCCTTCCAAATACTCGGGCACTCCAACACTTCTCATTGTAACCATGTAACCCTGGAGGAGACAAAATCAAAGAATGAGGGTTAAAATGAATAATTTGTAAGGTCTACTGTGAGTGATTATAATAATGTGTAACCTCAACAACAAGCCCCAGATCCTCCACATACAGCTTCTCCGTTTCCACCAGCTCTGTCAGCACATATCTGTGAGTGAAACATGAGGTCTGTCAGATATGGAGAAGGATTATTAATAATGTTTTACGTTTTCAATCAAATACCTACATGCTTTTCTCTAAAGCAGTTCTTCTGTGTTGCTCATTGTCCTCCAGACTTCGTGATTGTTCTTGTGTTTTGTCAGTCAAAGAGGGACGTCTCTGTCCAGTATGAACATCGAAAGACTGATTTCTCTGAAATTACACTCATTAGCGTCACCAGCACAAATCAATAGACAGGAACTGTATGTAAAAATGCTCATTAGAGTCCATTAATCAATGTTTGTTTACTACCTGTAAGAGATCATTGAGGTATCTTGGGTAATAGGGACTGTCAGGAGATGTTTCTCCAGAAAGTTCACCACAGTCCTGTATCCCAAAGGAAGAGAATTTATTATTTTTTAACAATCACTCTATAATACTGTATGTAATACTTTCCAAAGGCTTGTGGTCTTGAAGATTTGACAGGATAAAACAGTAATATTATCACAGTTAAAACTGAAATATCATTACTCCAAATATTTATATTCAACATCTTTTTTAGTTTTATTACATCTTTAAATGTAATTTATTCCTGTGATTCAAAGCTATCTAATGTAGTATCTAATGTATTAAAAATTAGAATGATACATTTGTTTCTATTTGTACAATTTACATTTCATTTTTACTTGAAGGGATATTTCACCCCAAAAATTTAATTGACTCACTATTTACTCACCCTCAAGTAGTTACAAATCTTTATGAGTTGTCAATATACACTCACTGGCCACTTTATTAGGTACACCTTACTAATACCGGGTTGGACTCCCTTTTGCCTTCAGAACTGCCTTAAACCTTTGTGGCATAGATTCAACAAGGTACTGGAAATATTCCTCAGAGATTTTGGTCCATATTGACATGACAGCATCATGCAGTTGCTGCAGATTTGTCGGCTGCACATTCATGATGCGAATCTCCCGTTTCACCACATCCCAAAAGTGCTCTATTGGATTGAGATCTGGTGACTGTGGAGGCCATTTGAGTACAGTGAACTCATTGTCATGTTCAAGAAACCAGTCTGAGATGATTTGCGCTTTATGACATGGCGTGTTATCCTGCTGGAAGTAGCCATCAGAAGATGGGTACACTGTGGTCATAAAGGAATGGACATGGTGAGCAACAAGGCATTTGTGCCCACAAAACTGCTGCTCACTGGATATTTTCTCTTTTTCGGACCATTCTCTGTAAACCCTAGAAATGGTTGTGCGTGAAAATCCCAGTAGATCAGCAGTTTCTGAAATACTCAGACCAGCCCGCCTGGCGCCAACAACCATGCCACGTTCAAAGTCACTTAAATCACCTTTCTTCCCCATTCTGATGCTCGGTTTGAACTGCAGCAAATAGTCTTGACCATGTCTACATGCCTAAATGCATTGAGTTGCTGCCATGTGATTGGCTGATTAGAAATTTGCATTAACGAGCAGTTGGACAGGTGTACCTAATAAAGTGGCCGGTGAGTGTATTTAGGTTTCTTTAACTTTAATAACCAGTTGTGATGATTCATATTTTTTGAGTGCAAACTGTTAAATTCTGTGATTCTTTTATGAACAGAAAGTTCAAAATAACTACATTTATTTGAAATAAATAAATATTTATTTATAACAATAATGTACTGTAAAAGTATGTACTGTCACTTTTTGACATTTTAAAAGCACACTTAATTAAAAATAAATAAATCTTGCAACCCCTAAACAGCAGCGTAAAATATGTGCATACCAGAGATCTGTAGGAGCGGGGCAGTTTTGGGGACTTCTCCATTGGGCTCAATGGGCTTTGAGCAGGTGAGAGAGGAAGAAACATGTAGGTTGACCCTACTGGGCTCTGAATGCCCTTTGAGCTCTGACTCTTGTTTCCTCCTCCCAAACTCAGCCTTCGAACCGGGCTGCTCAGCCACCTCTTGAAGGCCTTGATGGAGCGGGTGGATGTGGCAGATGCTCGTCTGCTGGAAAAAAGCTGATGGTTGCTGGGTGAGATTGGAGAAAGGTCATCAGTGGAGACAGAGGCTGAAGGAGGATCATCTGGAGGCAAGGAGACATCGCTGAGCCCTGTCAACGTGTACGAGTCTAGAGAGAGAGTACAGATGACGATCTTTAAAGCAACATATCCAGAAATTTGTTAACTTATATTGTAACAAAAGTTCTTCTTCTGTTTATTAAAATACTATATATTTCCAATTTAAATTATAATTTTAAAAGATAAAGTTGTAAAGGTCAAGCAAGGACACTTTACATGTATTTTTCCAACAGTCTTTACTGACACTATTGAACAATGCTTAATCTAAGTAATTTATTTGGACAAAAAAATTTAAACCACAAACTTGGAGAGAATTAGGAGAAACAGAGAGCAATAAGATGGATGTGCGGCAAGGGAATTTCCAGTTCCACCACTATTAGTCTTGCAGTTATTTTTGCTGAATTTTCCACAAAAATAACTGGCAGCACATGGAGTATATTCTGCCTTATAAGCAGATGATACAGCTTAAAACGGATTGAGTTTTTTCCCCCTTGATTTAAAAGCTTTACTGTACAATATGGTGAAAACATGTCCTATTTGAAGGACAAAAAGGAAAGTAAGACTTTAATAGAGAGAATGATGATCAGAACTGAAAGGATTCTACTTTTTTTATATCTGAAACAGAAAGGATTAGCTGTTTCCAAAGGACATAACCATAATCCTGCAATATAGCCTATGAAACAACTATTCACACGCAACTAACGCATCACCAATAAAACATTTAGATATATAATTCAAGCAAAATGATACAAACAATGTAACAATTATACAAGTCATAATTTTCACAGCTTTCAAGCAATATAATGAAGCAGCAGCAGAATGATGTTAATTAATTAGTATGCTCGGTTTACATGCAAGCAATCTTTTTCAAGCTCTAAAATGAACAAAATATTAATGAAGACTTTGTTAATTAATCTCATTTTTCTGGTCAAGTATGCTGGGGACTCATCACCCCAAAACAGCAAAATCTACTAAAACACAATGCGGTTTCAGAACACAGTTAAACCTGCAATAGTCCAAAAATGACAGAGCAACACACACTAATGGATGTCTTACCTTTCTGTCTGAAGCAACACACACACCTGGCCAAAACTTTCCAACAGAAGGGTGAACAGCCACACACCCGTGGGCCACGATCCCCCTTCATACCAGCCTAGTATACACAGCTGTGCCACCCTATAGCATGGCAGTGGCACTCTGGCGATGTTTACAGAGATATGAACACTCCTACTCTCCGTTTAGAGGTAATCCCTGAGCTCTGAATCCACACGCAACATCTGTATAATCCCTGTGCCGTTATCCAAATAGACCCACATCACTGTATCATGCTCGGGTTCATAGAGATACTCATTCTGAACTCTTCACCTTCAAGAGGGAAGGAAAAAGGGCATGTGAAGGAGAATGTGGTTAATGCTTTTGGCTCATATTTCTCTTCCGACAGTGCAATGTTTACATCCCCTAATGCCTTTCTCTCAAAAAAAGAAAAACAAAGAGAGATATCACGAAGATTGCCAGTTTTATCGTTTCTGCACCTCTAGAGGAACAGCAATGACTACAGTAGATAAAAAAAAAAAAAAAAAGGTTTTCAAGACTAATTTTGATGTTTGCTTGAGAAAGTTGTAAAAGCTTAAAGTTTGAAGGTCCCAAAAAGAACTGTAAAAATAATATATATAGGCTATATTGTTTCAAAACACGTTTTTTACAGTTGTGATGAAACAAAGTAGCATCCGATTATTTCTTACGTAACATTAGGACATTTTTGTTAAAACACATATGTATCATTAGTGTACACAAAAAAATGAATCAAACATGTTCGACTGAAACAGAGTTACGTGAAAAAGATAACGTGATTTCGTATTGTCCTCTGCGCGTCTGGTGGACAATCAGAAAGCCGAAGCGTGCGTCAAACGCGTCGAGTTCTTGCTAATGGAGGCTACAACTCTCGACTGTATGACAAGATGACAGAAGAATTCCCCTTCCCAGGTAAATACAACTGATGGGATAGCCTATTCTCCAGTATTAGGTCATGAACCCAACATTGCCATCTTATGGAGACATCCAGAACACATTTTCTGTGAATTTTCTGTCTCTCCCCTTTGACATTCGTTGCTAAATCACACCTGTTAGGAAGCATTGTGTACATTTGAAGAGAATTAAATTTTCACCAGATGGAGATAAACTGTAGGCCTATCTTTACCGAGGCTTCTTGTAATTGTTAGAAATTATTCTTCATATCCACAATTCAGTGTAAAATTTATTTTGACTTTAAAAGACATTTTTTGTTACTTTAGACATACATAGACATACAGACAGGCACTGTAGGTGAACTCAATTAAAGGGATAGTTTAATCAAAAAGGGGAAATTCTGTCATCATTTATACTTATTTAGTGTAAGGTTCTTTCTTCTGCTGATCACACAATGAGAGATTTTAAATAATGTTGGTAACCAAACAGTTGATAGGAAGTTTGGAACAACCTCAAGGCATGTAAACGGTGAGTAAAGGTTCATTTTCGGGTGAACTATTTGTGGTTTGACTGTATGCGTGACAAAGAATTTCTGCTCAGAAGGAGAAAAAAACACCTTCTCCTAAACATTTTGCCAGGGTATGTTTGACCCCTCACCTTTGTCCTCAGGTATGTGTTCGAGTCTTTGGTTCAAGCTTTGTTCTCCATTTTCCGCTTCTGCACCCTTCTTTGAACAACCCTGTTTTTCTTCCAGTAAAAGACACCCTTCATTTTGTTGGTGGATCTGAAACAGGTTGTAAAAGTTAGTGGTGTCCTCCAGCTCTGAAAGGGGCAGAGCTGCAGCTAGCTTTGCTTTCACAGTAGCAATCAAACGCATGTCCGTACCTGAACGATTCAAATAACCCTAAAACAGAACGCATACCTCCTCAAATTAGACTGACATGAGTCCCTGGAAAACTTTTTACCTTCAAATCAAAAGAAATATATATTTTACATGAACAAATTTAAGTCTATTAGGAATAGGCCTACTTGTCAATGTGGTCATTACCATTTTTAAACTTATTAAATCTGAATAAATTAAAGACAATACAACAATGTGATATATAATACAATTTTAATTAAATTACATTATAATACAAAATGTAATGAAGATATGTACATAATTCTTTATATTGCAACATTCATCCTTAGGTAAAATCTAAATATGCTTCATTACACTTCTTTTAATTACAATATTTGTAATAGCAATGTTTAATTTTGTTATTTTGATTTTGAAATATGACCTTTGCAGGTTTCTTGAGATATATCTTTCTAAGAACTTTAACATATGGACCTATGAGGATCAAAAATGGTCAATTCCCTTCAACAATCTAAGCACTTTAAGCTTGATTGACCATGAATATCTACTAGGAACACATCCAAATAGCCATGTGCTGGAGGCCTTATCTTTTGCTTGCTTCCTACATTTGCAGAAAACATTTGACAGGTTGGCCTACTTGGAGCAATATCAGCATCAGTATTGAGCTAATGACATGTTGTCACAAGTCTGGCAAGTGTCTATTGAAGGCTTTAGTCTTAAACACAAAGTAATCATTTTCTGTTAATGGAAATACAACAGAACATCCTTGACACAGCAATTTAAAAATGCTTGGTACAGTTTCTTACATGCTTTATGTAATTTTACAGAGAGTATGCACCCCTAAGGCACAAAAAACAGACCTGCTTTCAATCACAAGTGTTTAGACTAGTATTGTTGTGGGGGGATGTGTTAACAAAGTGTTGCTGGAACGATTATAAATTGTTACAGTCATAGCATTAAAATTTTTTATTTGTGCACATGTTATGGACATGCTGTAATAAATGAAATTATCAGCAAGCAATGGCACCACAAGTTTTTATGTTACTTTAACATATCAAAATAAATGAAACATTTTTTCCTCAGTCTAATATAATGTAAGTTGAAATAAAAAATTACGTAAAAATTTTAGGCAGAAATTTATTCTTCACAGTGATAATTTTTTAGGGTAATCTTGGATAAATGTAACATAGAGTGTTAGAGATTGTGATGTGCTTCATCACAAGGAACAGATCAAATCTGGTTATATTTCTTTTCTTCTTTCTCCCAATTAGTTTAGGCATTGTATTTATACCATATTTTGTGTACACAGATCTTCTTTTAACTCTCTTAGCCATTTACTGATAGTGATAGCAGTCACATCAGCTGTCTGGAATGTGTATGTAATATATTAAAACACAAACAACCACTCAAAATAAGTTCTCAAAATAATCACAACTTTCAGTTTGATTTAATGGTAGTCCACGTTATGTGTATGTACTTAACAGTTAAGCAATATATATATATTTTATATATATTTATATATATATTTAAAGATTCTTGGGTTTGAGGTTGGGATTAGTGTCATTGAGGATAGTATTGTAAAAAATAGTTTTTACAGTGAGTAAACCCATTGTAACCCGTTGTAACTTGGAATTGTTAAGTTGACTTAACTTAAGTTTTATAATTATGCACCTATTCATTTACTTAAAAATGTTAAGTTGATAACGGGTTTACTCACTTTTTTAACTAAAGTAAACTAATCACTTTTTACTGTGAGCATATTCTAATTTAATAATAATAATAATAATAAACGTGTGTCTGCTCACCCATTGCTGGTTGTTTAGGGTCAAAGATGGGAGGGTGTTTGATAAAGACATCAGAAGTTGCTCTGTGTTGCCCTGAAGTTTGGCCAAACTCTTCATCTTCCTCTTTCTCGGTCTCCAGATGGATGACGGAAAAGTTTGGCTGATGTTGTGT
Source organism: Danio jaintianensis (assembly GCA_903798115.1). Lineage (NCBI taxonomy): Eukaryota > Metazoa > Chordata > Actinopteri > Cypriniformes > Danionidae > Danio > Danio jaintianensis. The sequence goes on along the minus strand of CAIGQV010019356.1, from coordinate 13,132,937 downwards.
CTTCTCTACTGTCCAGTACTATCCAGTTTAATCGCCACTCAGCTCTTTCTGAATCACTGACACACATTCTTATCTCCTCTCCTTCTTCTGTTTGCCACCAGTTCCCTCCCTTTTCTCCAACACCCGCTCGCTCCATCTTGACCTTCCTGGGTCAGGGAGAGAGAGAGAGAGGGTGTGGCGGGGAGACTCATATATATTATGTGTGTGTAATGTGTATTACTATATGTTTCCCTACTGTCTGTGTGTGTGTGTGTGTGTGTGTGTGTGTGTGTGTGTGTGTGTGTGTGTGTGTGTGTGTGTGTGTGTGTGTGTGTGTGTGTGTGTGTGTGTGTGTGTGTGTGTGTGTGTGTGTGCGTGTGTTTATATGTGAAACACTGTGGCTTGAATTGTACAATGTTCTTATTTCTTACACTGTTTATTTAGGTTTAAATCGATGATGATATTTTGTTCCTATTCTTTTATTTTGATATTTTATTTTAATTATATGTTTTATATTTGTCCACATATTTCAAGCTTTGGCAATAATGTATAATTTACAGTCATGCCAATAAAACAATTTTGAAATGAATTAAGAGAGAGAGAGAGAGAGAGAGAGAGAGAGAGAGAGAGAGAGAGAGA
>CAIGQV010019356.1:13083928-13132309 GCA_903798115.1 Danio jaintianensis | reverse complement strand
AGAGAGAGAGAGAGAGAGAGAGAGAGAGAGAGAGAGAGAGAGAGAGAGAGAGAGAGAGAGAGAGAGAGAGAGAGAGAGAGAGAAATAAGCAAAATGGTTCAGCATGTTGGATCCAGTTTCAGGCATAAATATGGGATTTAAATAAAACCTTATTTAGTACAAGTCCCAAAGGGAAAGGATCAGGAATGTTCTTTAGATTTAGTCTAATCAGTTTAATTTGAATTTAAAAAGTCAATTGGAGATCTTCAACATGATATAAAAACAACATACATGTTTGTGTGGGTTTTAGGGGTTGGGGCAAAAGGTGGTTGTTGGAGGATATTCTAGATATCTACAGTATTATCCTTGCCTCCACTGGGAAAACTGTTTAATAACCATAGTTAATAGTTTCTTACTGAAAATCTAAAAAGCAAAACATTCATGTGAAGCTTGAATAAGATAGAACACATTAATAATAAGTTTGAGTTTCAGAGCTTCAGTTCAGCATTATCAAATAAAAATGTTTCCTCTTTATTCTCTTTTTACTGTATGTGATAAAAATCTCAGGCATGTCAGCTCTATCTGCTATTTTTTGTTTCTGAAGAATGATACTATAACTGATCAGTTAAATTCCTAACATAATAAACCTCATCACATTCAGTTTAAACAAGCGGTCCCACTTTTTTCCCTTACAGTTAAATGAATCATTTCATTACTATGCACTAATTATATACATAAATGTTTTTACATTGTACATTTGAAAAATAATCTACATGTAATTACATCTGTAATTAATGTCTGTAACTACATTTATAATTACTCTGTTGACCCATCCATTACACCATACAGGACCCATACCACCAGCCTGTCCCTTTCCTTACCAGTATCCCACCTCAATAGCACCATAAGTGTTATGCAATACAATTTGAACATAATTACATTATACTGATTTTTTTTATGTAAGCAGTAAAGGCCACTTAATATAAAATAGAACCAGTGTGTGTGTGCTTGTATAACAATGATCACTCATTTCCTTAAGGGGTGGTGTAATACAGAAGGATTAACATACTTAATTTAGATAATGTTTTGTGAAGCCTTCATGATAAAAGAGTTTTTTCCATTTTCATCTAATGTTCTGCACACAATTGTACTTTATCTTGAGCCTTAATATTGAGTTATGAGTTATAACATATTTATGGCTTGATTTACTGATTTTGATGATAGTTATGTACAGATTATAAGTATTTGTGTGTGCCTCAGTAATCAGATACATTTCTATGGGACTGCTTTAGAGAGATAAATTGCCACATTTTAAATGCCCGAAGAGGACACATAAAATAGTGTTAATTATCTAATAAACATTAATCCTGGTCGTGTAAGGATATTTTTGTTAGAAAAGTATGTCACTCTGTCTTGAAATCAAAGATAGAGTAATTAACCTCTCCTCAGATGATATAATCCTCAAATCCCTCTGGCATAAAACAAGCAATACCTAAAATTCAATACAAAAACACAAACAAACACAACCCGCTGTATTTGAGATGTCTTTGAGATCACTGATTACACAAAACATTGCACCCTAGTGAGTATTCTGAGCAAGTTAGATTGTGATGTATTGTTTATTTGTCAGTATGACACAGAGAAAGCACCGAAGACCGTTTTGAGTATGAGTGTTTCTGTATGTGAAAGGTGATTACACTGCAAATGTCTGCGATGTATCCTTTCTGATCCTGAAAGGTATTAGTCGGTCTAATGACCTGAGGTGTACTGACGGAGCATGTATACGCCCACCTATGATCACATACTACACACACACTATGTAGACGTGATGCTGATGGCTGTGTTTTCTGGAAGCTGAGCTGAAGCTTCTGATAATAACAGTGTAAAGTTGATTAATGGTATAGCAGGATTCACTCTTCTTCAAAAATCTGGACATAGGTGAGTTACTCTCTATATTTATTTATTTGCAATTTTTGTGACAGACTGTAAGCATTCAAGAGCATCTGATTATATTATTAGTTCACTGAAGAGATGTATTTATTTTTTGCTTTATTGAGGTAATCTTTAGTTAGTATTTTGTTAGGTTTTGTGGACATGAGAATTGTTTAATTTATTGCTGTTTCAGAAGTAGAAATGCAATTCTTTTTGTAACTATAATGAATGAATTCATAATTTTAAATTGTTGTATGAATGAATGCGCCTATTTATAGTACAGTTCACTGAGGTAACATGTTTTTAGAGTATACAGCATGTAAGCCTGTTTACAGGTCTCTGTGTATTTTAAGCCTGATCAGGCCAGATTTAGCACTGACAATTAAAGCACAGCTCTCCCAGGCTAAATCCGGAGCTATTAAAACTCCCAATTTCTTGCATCAGAAGCGTTTGTGTCAGTTGAACAATACTAGATTCTATTGGTGTCAGTTGAACAATACTAGATTCTATTGGTGTAAGTGCATTTTTCTTAAATCTTCAATTGCTTGATCAGAGAGTCTTGAACTTTATCTCTGTTGGTCTGTTTACTTTAAAACAGGGGTCATAAACACATAGAGTGCATTCCTTCACCTCGGGTTGCTGACCTGCTGCAACCATGTTGGGAGACTTTCCTCAAATGCCAGCAAAGATGGTGTAGACAAGATTGATCTGTTGAGGCATGGCAGCAATTCAGAGCTCTAGCTTTAACGACCCACACCTGGGGTCATGCCCAGACGAGGATGAAATCTCACTGTTGGAAGAAGACACCGACTCTGGAAGTTTGCTGTCTGAAGATTCTGTGCTCCCTGATTATGAACTAGAGGATGGGAAAAAGGGAACTGCCAACACACTGCATGGGGCTTGTGTCCAGAATGACCCGGAAGCACTGAAGAGGATTTTGGAACGTGGTGTGACCTGTGATGAGGTCATGGAAGTTGACATTAATGGCTGGGTAAGAAGCTGCTGATTAGTAGTAAATAACACAAGACTGACTGGCCAATCACAGAGCAGGAAAAACTAGTGATATATATCAAAATACTATATAGAACTTTTAAATTCACGCTTTATGTGAATTTGTAGATTACAACAATGTTTGTTGTTGTTTTTTGTTCTATTGTAATGACATTTGGAGGATTTTGCATGGCCCCTCACATGTAAAATGAGCTTCATATGTACAGGCTCATAGTGTTTCTTTACAAAGTGATATGGCCAACTATGTTTTAAGTTGTTTTTGTGTAAATGGGCAGAATTTTGACATTTAATTTAAAAAAAAGAAGCTAATTCCACGTTTTAACACTACAAACTAAGCAATTCATTTTACATAATTTTATTTTACAAGCATTTTATAATTGTTGGAGGATTATTAGTAGGTCCAAATGGAATCTGCACATGCAGATTTCTGCTGATTTTTGTATACTTATTTACTTATGTAAATGTGTGTAAATATATATTTATTCAGTTTTTATAGAGTAATATTATTGACTAATATGCAAATGTTTATTGATATATTTACAATACAGTTTGTAAAGTAATATTTTTAATAATAATATTTTTTTAATAGAATTATGTACTTCAATATAAATGATATGTGTCTCTTTTACTTTTTATGCAGAATGGACTGATGGTGGCTGCATATAAAGGCTTTCTTCAAATAGTTTATGAGCTGCATGGCTGCCCACATCTGGACATTAACCACCAAGACAATGAAGGCAACACTGCCCTTATGTTCGCCGCTCAAGCTGGTCAGTTGTTACAGCTACATTGAGTTCTGTGAATAAATTGCAGTACTGTAAGTCTAATTTACATAGAATAATGTTATATATAATATATATATATATATATATATATGAATACACTTTATGTTGTATGCAATGTGAGTTATATATTTATATATTCTTTAGGGAATTCATCCAGTTTGTTTATTTTGTGTATTGTGCAATACGCAATGTGAAAAACAAGTCTGAAACCTTTTTGTACACAGGTCATGTCTCCATATGTAACTACATCATGAATTACTTCCCTGGAGCAGACACAGAGATCAGAGATAACAGAGGATTCACTGCCCTAATTAAAGCTGCCATACAGGGCAGGAATGATGTGGTGGCCGCTCTTATAATGCATGGTTAGTAGTACGCACACACACACACATGATAATATGCTGGAGAATTTAGCATTGCTTATATTCATCACATTGCTTGAAAAAGACGTCACCAAATGCCCAAATGACCAACACAGCCAATCAAGAATGGCATGCTGGCTTTGGTCCATTTCACCTCAGTAGAACCCATAAGATTAATTAATCAATCAGCTGAGTAAAAGGTCAATTTTGCAGTGGAACGTTTCTGCCACTTTATTTATTTATTTTAATGTGTGTATGTATGTATAAATGTATGTATGTATTAATTTTATAGAGTTAATAGGGGATATGACAATATTCACAAAAAACTATTATACAACCAAACATATAACATAAACTAACTGCCAACATTCAACATTTAGAAATATTTTGTTTGTTAATGAGTATGTGTGGGTCTCTGTCTGTCTGTGACAATGTGTCTAGATGATAGTGGTAAGAAATCAAATTGGACTGATAGAATTTTAAGGGATATGAGAAGAAATATTTTTCTAAATGAATAAAGGGGAAGTAAGAAAGAGAGAGAAAAAAAAGGAAGAACAAACAAAAAGAAATAAACAAAAATATTTAAATGTGGGGACAACTAGTAGTAACGCAAAGGGACTAATACTAGTAACTAGGGCAGAAGAGCACCCATCCCTGGCCATTACACATGCCCCCGTTACGTATACATGTCTTTTTTTATATTAAAATTATTTTCAAACTCTCTTTTTAAAAAACAATTGTGCATTATTTTATATTGTCCAAATTCGTCTTTAAACAGGCCTTTTTCATGCATTTTACTGTATCCTGCCAAGAGTTGCTGTTTTTCAGCTTGTTAAATGATTCTGTCTTACTGTAGGTGCTGATGTAAATGCAGTAGACTCCAACCGTGGTAAATGTGCACGTGACTGGGCACTGAAGACGGGCCGCTTTGACACACTGAACCGACTGCGCCACCTTGCGCTCCATCCCACAGCGGAACAGTTCTGTGACACCTACGTCCCAGAGTGGCCCAACCTTAAGGTGCTGGTCAGCAAAGCAACAGCCAATAGGAGTGCCGGCCAGAAGCTGACTCATCATCTCAAGAGTAGGTTCGGTTTCAGCTTCCCGCGTGACCCAGAGGAAAACGGTGTCATGGATCATATGGTGCGAATGACTACCAGTCTGCGTAGCCCGCTCATAGCCACAGCCACTCGGCCACTGTGTCCGAGCAGCCCTCCACAGATGGGCAAATGCCGGCTGGCTGTGGCTGAGCTGATGCAAAAGCACTCTGAGAAACTGCTGGAGAAGAGTTCACTGTGCCATCGAAACAGCTCCATCTCCTCTGTGTCTCCATCTCTCCACTCTGCCGAGTTCGTCTCTGTGACCTGCTGTCCTGATACAGAGAGACGGGGCAGTGTGCTGTCCATTGGTATGCGCACATTCATTCCTCGTAGCGTAGCATCAAGGCGCAACAGTGTTTTCCCTTCGGGCTGCATCCCACAGATCAAAGTCTCCAAATCCTCCGAGCCGACTCCGAAGAAAGAAAAGAAGAGCAAAAAGGAGAAGGGGTACCTGGAGCCTCCAAAGTGGAAGTACAAGGAGGCCAAGGAAGAGAAAAAGAAAGAGAAGAAAGCCTTGAAGGAAAAGGAAAAGGAAGAGAAGGACAAGGAGAAAAAAAGCAAAGACAAGGATAAGAGAAAAAAGAAAAAACACACTGACTGAAGGTGATACACTTTGGTTCTGATGTCTTCCATTCATCCATATCAAAGTCCCTTTAAGGCAAGTAATTTCACTCGGTGGCCATCTTTGAAATGAAATGAAATCTATTGAATGAAACACAAAATTTTTTCCTCTGAATAATGCCTGAATAAAGTCCAATCACGCTGGTCTTCAACTTAGTCTTGATGGCAAATCTGCTCCCCAAATGACAGCGACCGCTTAGTTTATGTTTACGTTTGTGTTTGAATGGTGGAGGCAGGAATTCATGAGGTCAGATGGGACAGACTGTCCCTCGTGTTTATTTCAAACCAGAGAACATTTGTTTTCAAGTGTAGTTGGTTCATTTAAACTTGTCAAGTTTTATGTAGATATATTTTTGTATATATATTTTTTTATCTGTGAGGTTTTCCCTGAGATTACAGCAGGTTTGCTGACACCAGAGGGTTCATAACAATGAAGCTGCAGAAACTATCATAAAAACACAAATTTGAACGGAGCCCCTGCCCCAGAGAATCATCAGTCTATAACAACTGTTGATTGATTCAATAATAATTGTGAAAAACGCTATACAAATAAGCTTGAGTTGAATTGGCTCCTTTACTAGAAGGCAGGCTTTCGTTCGGCCATATTGACCATTACACTTTTCCCCATTCAAATCTATACGAGTGATATGTTTTTTGAATACTATAGTCTTCGCATTGCAAATGCAGGAAATGCAGGATGTAAATGGGAAGGTGTAGTAGATTCGGATTTTGCTGTGTTCCAAAGTTCTGAAGTCATCTGACCAAAAGAGGACTGTTACACCATAACCTCTTAATGACCTCTTAACTGTATTTAAAATGTGCAGTTTAAATTTGCATGATTGCAGTTTAGTGGAATAGATTGCATATTTTTAGATACTGAGTGTATTACATGTTTTATTTTTGCAAACAAAGTGTAACATCTAAATTTCGCATACCGTAAATCAAGGGTGATTTTTTTATGAAGGTTGACTTTCTGAGCTCTTTAAACCTCTAACAAAACCTCAATCTCAATGAGGTTGTAGATGCCTTCATTGTAACTGCATGTGGGGTAATACAGGACCAGTGAAGCAATGCAGTAAAAAACGCTAAAAAGAGGAAGCGTATTTTGTAACCTCAGTGGTGCATTCCTGTCTCACAAAATCACTTCCTACCAATATTGCCAGTTCAAGGGGCCAGTTCAGCAAATTTCCCATCCAAAGTAGCGAATTTAACTTATGCTGCTAAGTAGAATATTTCAAAAACATTTAGCCAGTCAAGCGCTTTTTCAATCCTATAAACAAAGTAAACTGGTGCAAGTATTAATAATAAAAATTTAAGTTTCTTCAGCCGGCTGATTTTCCTACAAGATAATGGGCTTGCACATAAATGAAACAAAACATATTTCAGATGGTGATTTTGAGATTGGTGGACTGGTTAGTTCAGTCATCCAGTCACATGATCTGTCAAAGCAGAGTCACATGACTGTTTTTATTTTTATTTATTTGCATATTGAGGAATTTATTCAGTACATTATATCAGTCCATTGTAGTTTATATAGATTTTCACATTTAAAAAAACAACAGCATGAATTGAGTGCATTGTAGGATTTTATTTGCATCTCGTCAATTCCATCCAGGATTTGTTTTATATGATATCCTAAAATGCACAATAAATATAATTAAAACATCTAATGATCATTTCTGTCAGTCTCATACAGTAGGCTTACACAAATGATGTGTGATTTAATGACATAAATGTACAAACAATCACAGAATGAATCCTACATTTAAATATTTAATACCAGAACTGAATTATCCTCAGTTATTAATATTTTAGATAACATTATCCAACACAAACATATAATTTAACAGTAATAAAAAAGGCAAAACAGAATTAACAACAGTTACCATACTATTAATGCTGTGGATTCCTGGTTTGCAAAACTAATTTAACTCAAAAGAGACATTTGTTGTGATTCAGTTACTAATAAAATGAACGGCTGTGTGTGGAAGCTAACAAAATTATCTTGTATAATGCTTGTAAATATGTGTGATTCATTGTAAGATACTGTAAATATGATTTAATAAATAATGTATCCTCTAGTAAACAAAGATCATCTTATAGGCTTTCCTCACACTTTCTTCCACCTGTAGCATCTCTGAGAGAAGCACATGGACAAATGCGAGGCCGAACATTCAGTAATCTGCTCTTTCGCAGTTATGTAACGCGCAGAGAGCAGCAGTAAAGCTGTGCGGGATTAGAGAGCTAGTCAGGTCGATCAGGACAAGCAGACGCCTCTGGCTAAGTTTGGGATCATGAGCCATGGCTTTTAAAGCACAATCTGGAGTCAGTTTTTTAGTGATAAGATCAGCATCAGTGTTTACAAAACCAAAGGTCTAGATCTGATTAGCCATGACAGAATGCAGGAATGTGCAGGGGTATATGTTAGTATTTACATCTAAAAACATCACAAATTGTGGTCACATATGGTTAGAAAATTAAAAACAAATATCCAATCTATGGAGACACAGGTATAAAAGGTTGTGTATAAACAGTTTATTTTATTTTATTATTATAGTATATTTTTCTTCTTCTTGTATTTAAGCCTTTATCAGCCTTATATAAAAATAAGTGTAATGCCAAATAAATATAAAAAAAGTATTAAAAAAATCATAAAATACTGTAGTTATTTAAAATGTTGCAATTATTCTAAATATAGTGCAATAATATGTTTTAAATGGAAAATAATAATAAAAAAATACATCCCCTTTTTGGGTCAGTGAGCTTCCTGCTAAAGTTACTTAATTAAGTGTTTCACCAGTTGAGTTTTTTAAGCTCTTCTTGTTGTGCATTTCACCAGTAAAACTGTATTACTCCGCCACAGTTTCATTTACTGTGTCTTGTCAGGATGATTCTCAACAACATAAAAGGTAAGTGTTTATTTTGTTTTCCTGATGTTTTGAAAGTTAAATATTTGTAGCTATTTAGCTCATTGGAATACATTGTCTAGTGGAGGAACATTTCAATAAATATATATATTTCATATTGCTCTGATTTACAATGAACCATTGTTGTTTTAGTTAATTACATTTGGAATAAACTGCAACCAATTGTATTTATTAGAAGGTACATAGAAGTTTCAGAGTAATGTCATTGAAGAACCATTTTTGGGTTCTCAAACCTTTTAGCGAAAAGTTCATAAAATATATATTTTAATAACCTATAAAGATTTTTTTAAAGAACCTGGATTTAAATAATGGCCTGCATGTTTTTTTTTCTCATGTCATGTAATGACAGTTTAAATTTCATGTACTTTAATTTGGGAAATCCTGTTTTTTACAGTATATTGCAATCACTCTTTCTCCATAGCGTTAAATGTGGTGTGCTGGATAATGTGTGTGAGAAACACTGTGTCCCAGGGTAAGAATAACTTTCTTCTGTACATAAACACAAGCAATTGTTTTACAGTCAGCTTATATAATGTATATTTTAAAGTGTAATTTTTCCTGTAATGGCAAAGCTGAATGCTTAGCATCTTCAGTGCTACATAATCTGTCAAAAATCATTCTAATATCATGATTAAGAATCCTTTTTATTGTATTGTATTTTTCTTTTATGAAAAGAAAGTAAAAAAATAACAATTAATTTATAAACATGAATGTTTGTAATGTCACTTTTTATCATTGTTTGGTCCTTGCTTAATAAAAATATTATTATTTTTACCCCAAACTTTTGAACAGTATGTTTTAAGCCAGAAATTATTACCTAAAAATGTACTTTTGTGACACCAAATATCCCTGTGCCATACAATAATAGCCAGACAATGTATAAAATCTATTAAATTATATATTTACATAAATATATTTTATACAGATACTTAATTTGGAAATTTATATACATTATTTTTGGGAAAATATTTTTCAAATATATTAAAAGCACTTAAAAATATATTTACAGTAAATATACACTTATTTTCTTTAGAATGTATATAAAGAAATTGGCAAGGTTGAAATGAAATTTAATTTCACAAAATATACATATATTTAAGTATATTTTATTAAAATATTTGTAGTATATGTAGTATTTTCTTTTAGCCTTAAAAAAAAGTATTTTAACCGTAAGTGTATAGCCTCATAAAATCATATCAAAAGCAGATATTTTATTAAATATATATTTTTTGCTTAGGGATTGCTGAGTATTGATTGTAAATATCATTGCTGACAGAAATAAGGATTGGTCTGCCTTTTTTCTGTTCCAGCTCCTACACTGAGGTTTCCGTACAATGTAAATCCAAATAAAATTGCTCTACACACTGCAGTAGAGTTTAGTTGTGACATTCCCAGATATTCTCCGTATCCCATGACTGTGTCGATTGGCAAACTGGAAAACTCCTCACAGACCCCAGAGAACACAGTATCCTGGTTAACCTCCGAGGTCATAAATTCAGGATTAATGTACTTCACAATCCCTGCGGCCAGTCAGTATGAAGGCAAATTAGTCTGCTGGTACAAATCCACCAAGACTTCACTGAAGAACCCATATTCTGAATTCAGCAACCCTGTTGACTTCGTTGTATGTAAGTTTGATGATGCATATTCTGAATATATAACTTCAGGAGTTTTGTTTTGAACTCCCATATAGAAACGCATATTACATTAATGACATACAAGTATTTGAATTTTACATATATAAAATATACATATACACAGCATATATTTAATTTTTATTGTAAAAATGGCTACTTACATATATTTTTTGCAACCCAAGCTCATTATAAATATGTGCCCAGGGCTACATTTTTGAGAGTCAACAAATATGTACCCTGGACTATGTCTTCTTGCAGTTTTTGTTTTCACAAATCCACTAGAGGGCGGCGTGTACATTTTTGACAATCTCAAATATGTTACTGGGGCAGATTTTTTCATACGCGCCATTTCTCGTAAATCCACAATGGGCCGATGTGGACATTTCTGGAAGTCTCAACGTCCTTCTTGCACATTTCCATGAGATATGCCATGTCGGCTTGTCATCATGCATAATATATCAGCTTGATATTGACTGACTAATTTGAACATCCTGATTACACGATTTACTTGTCTTTTATATATTATTAGCCTAAATAACCATACCCTAAACAGCTGGGTCCATCCCGTTTTTGGGTCCTTCTGATGTTGATATATTGATATAAAGACAATAAGTCTCGTTTTTTTTTTATTTCCTGACGTTAAAATAGCATCCAAATCCCTCCCATTTTGAGGCCGACCGCAACTTGACATAGGAGTGCGGTTTCCCCGCCCACCGAATTTATTGACAGCTGCTTATTAACATGTCTCCATAGTAACGCGTATAATCATATCATAGATATACTAGATGTCGCCTGGCCTATTGTTGTCTATTGGAAGGAATGCGTCAATTGAGCCGCCATTTTAGTACAGGGTAGCGCTCCTTTGAAATGAATGCAGGACCAAGGTGCAGTGGAGGACTGTGGCCATCTAGAGCCAGAGATATACACATATATACATATATCTATGATCGGGAATTTTCCCCGGTGGTCAGTACGCAAAAAAAAAAAAAAAAAATGTCATTACGAAAATTATAATTTGACATCACTTTTCTACGTCGATGGATCAGTGACCGCACGGGCATTGCCGTTAAAGAGTGTGTGTTTGTGTGCAGGGAAATGTATTATCCTCCCTCCCTGTTAAATTTGATCTAATCAGTGTCCTGAAACACACCCCCTCTCCTGCTTTCACTTCTCATTCTAACGGAGGGAGCAATTTGTTTGTGAATGAATCCCCGTTATGAACGACTCGTTCACTTAGCCGACAATAACACAAGTTTCTGGCACCGCAGCATCTTGTTGTCATATTTCTTTTTCATCGTTTGTTTATTTTATTCAACAAACTAGCATAAGCCTAGAATTCAGTGCAAGTTGATGCTACTTTGCCTTATGATCAGTGCAGTAAGAGACTGTATTATCATCAATAACGTTACTTGTTGAGCACAAAAGTTTGTAACATGTAAAAAAACGAAATCTTACCTATGAAATGTTCTGCCTTTGTGCTTTGTTTTCTTTGTTTGCTCGTTACTACGCCCGTAAGCAGCGCTAAAGTCCAGCATCTTCACATTGGCACACTGTCTCGACTAGTGCGGTTGAATGATGTTTGTCCTGGGAGCCCTGTACAAATATGGCGGCGCTATTGACGCATGCTGAGGGTCCGTATGCGATATCTAGTGTATATATCTATGTAATCATATCAACAAGACAGGACATGCGCAAAGCAACCGGGAATAAAAGATCTGTTCAGTTCGCTAGGATCATCAATCATCATCAAATGTGATCAAGAGTGAGTTTTACAAGTTTAACACGTTTTTAAAACAGTGCATGTTTGTAATGAATTACAGCGATTTACTTCAACTTTACTTTATCACCACAGCCGCGTGTCAGTACAATTATAAAAGAAGACGATTCAATCCCGGGTTGTGGACATTAAATCAGGTTTATTTTGTACATTAACATAACGGATATCCATACAGCAGTGGATATTAATGTGTATCCTGTCACATTTGCCATGCAAAAACAGTGCAATGCTGAACGCGTGCGCTGTCTGTGTGTCCGCTGTGTGTGTGTGTGTGTGTGTGTGTGTGTGTGTGTGTGCGTGAACTTTGTAACGACATTGTGTGTGACTCATCGTTGCAACTCCACTGCAAATACATCAAATAATCATTGGGAAAGTTCTTACTGTAATATTTCTCACAAACGTTACGTGAGATCTGCTTCCTTCACGTCTGTCTGATATCTGAGGCAGCCGAGGGCGGAGACCAAGGCACACTGACAGGCACGTGGGAACGGTGGGCGGGGAGAACTAGCATTAAAGGCACAGTCCACCAAAACAGCTACAAGATGCTAAAAATGTCAAACTTCTGAAAGGTATAATAAATAATCTGATGGGTGTTTTGAGCTGAAACTTTACAGACACATTCTGGAGACACAAAAGACTTATATTAAATCTGGAAAAAGGGGTAAACTAGGTGCCCTTTAATGTGTTTGCGTTATGAGGATTTGCAACACGTTTGCTGTCAAACCGATGAAGATCTAGTGTTTTTTGTAATTGCATGTGTTTTTTTAAATTGCAGCATGTTAAGCTCTCTCGGCCACAGTAGCGAGCACATATTTGTCGATTCTCAAAAATGTAACCGTGGGCACATTTTCCCAATGGGCCTGTTGATGTTTTTCCAGCTATTGAATTACAAATATGTTCATATATAGCCATTAAATTTAAAACTAATATATTGGAATTGTAATTCCAATGGGTGAAAAAAATCAAAGCAGCAATTTTTCGAAATATATGTTATATATTTGACATTTTATTTATAAATGTGAAATCCAAATTTGAACTTGTATGTCATATATGTCATTTGCATGCATTGCCATATGTCAGATTTCTATGAGGGTGTTTCTCTTCTCTTTCTTTTACCAGCTGCCCTCTCTCCTCCTAACATCACCGTGAACCCCGATTTCTTTCTTGAGGGTGGCAATTACACTGTGTCCTGTAATATAACCCCAAACACATGGACAAACTTCACAATGAGCCAGTTTTACCGCTTCCTCCCCTTCACTCCTGCAACCAACTGGACATTGCTTGGCTCTGTGTTTCTCACAGACAGCAGTAGTACTTATTCAAGTCAGAAGAATATATTTGTCCCAGTAGAGTACGGCTGCTCTATGGAGATGGTGTACAATGGAAAAGTCTTACACTCACCCCTAGCTACTAAACAAGCCATCCCAGGTAAATATATTACATCCCAGGTATATATATATTACATATTTTACACACACTTATGCAGCTATGGAAAAATCAAGATAAAAAAACACTTTAAAATTTGCAGTTTCTCTTAATTTACATTATGTGTATCCAGAGGGGCAGAGAATTTTTTTAAGGGCTATATATATTTTTTTCATAGCTATATGTCTGTAAATTATAATATTTTTATTTAAAATTTAATTTATCATTATTTATCAGTAGTTTTGAAAATAAAACAAATTAGCATTTTACTAAAAACAGGCATTTATTAAAGGGATAGTTCACCCAAAAATGACAATTCTACTCATTTATTCATCCTCCACCGACTTACATAGTATTTTTTGTTCCTACTATAGATGTCGATGGCTTCTTCAGAATATTTTGTTTTGTGTTCAAAAGAAGAGAGAAATTCATAGAGGTTTAGAACCACTTGAGTACATGTAAATGGTGATGAAACATTCATTTTTGGGTAAACTATCTATTTAATTAGCAAATCGAGACAAACTTTTATTAAGTTTTAAGTGGTCTTAATTTTTTCCCAGAACTTTTTCCAGAATATATATATATATATACAGTTGCAATCAGAATTATTAAACCCCCTTTGAATTCTTTTTTCTTTTTTAAATATTTCCCAAATGATGTTTAACAGAGCAAGGAAATTTTCACAGTATGTCTGATAATATTTTTCTTCTGGAGAAAGTCTTATTTGTTTTATTTTGGCTATAAAAGCAATTTTTAATTTTTTAAAAACGGTTTTAAGGTCAAAACTATTAGCCCCTTTAAGCTATATATTTTTTCGATAGTCTACAGAACAAACCATCGTTATACTATAACTTGCCTAATTACCCTATCCTGCCTAGTTAACCTAATTAACCTAGTTAAGCCGTTAAATGTCACTTTAAGCTGTATAGAAGTGTCTTGAAAAATATCTAAGATAAAATCAATCAGTTATTAGAAATGAGTTATTAAAACTATTATGTTTAGAAATGTGTTGAAAAAATCTTGAAATTGGGGAAAAAAATAAACAGGGGGGCTAATAATTCAGGGGTTTAATAATTCTGATTGCAATTGTATATATATATATATATATATATATTATTGTGTAAAAGCATTGATATCCTAGCTCTAGCATATACTAGCTTTTCTTAAAGGAAATAGGTGAGAAATGTTTTGAGTCTATTTACTTTAACTATCTCAGTTTATTTATTCATTCATTAATTTTCTTAGTCTTAGGCTTTAGGCTTAGGCTTAGTCTCTGATTTATCAGAGGTCGCCACAGCGGAATGAACCGCCAACTATTCCAGCATATGTTTCCACGCGAACACGCAAACAAGCAAACTCCACACAGAAATGCCAACTGGCCCAGCCGAGATTCGAACCAGCGACCTTTTTGCTGTGAGGCATCAGTGCTAACCACTGAGCCATATCTGAGTTGAATATCTTGACAAATCTTGTCAAGCAATATATATATATAGAGAGAAGGGTGAAATTATTTGTTGATTTTTAATATTTTTGTGATGCATTAGAAAGTCTTCCGATTCAGCTGTGGGAACAGGAGCGTGGAGAGAGCTGTATGGGATATCTGAACATAAAGCTAAAGTTCCAGTGGAGGCCTGTTTGTCAGAAGCAAGTGGACACTGAAGCTGATTCTCAGGCCCTTGCCGCCACAGCTTCAGTGGTGTGCAGGGATCTGGGATGTGGGCATGTGCTGAATTGGCAAAGGATTTCAGATAGCACACGGCTGTTCACAAACACAATTGGGGACATCAAATGCAGTGGGAAAGAAAATAAGATCAAAGATTGTTCATTTATTGTTACGGAATCATGCAAAGAGCGAGGCACTCTCTTTATCGTTTGCTCAGGTGAGACAGACTGAGATTAATTCTTCAAAATTATATTACAAAGTCGTGGTGATGAAAATGTAAATATTTGAAAACATATTTTAAAGTGCACATTCGTTCTTTTTGGCCAATATATGGAACAATATGTATAGCGACAAATTAAGATTTTGTTCCCTGTGAATTAAGATTATTTTCTTTTTCTTATTCAACTGTGGACATCTTGAATGTATTTATTCCCTCGTTGTGTTTTAACATCAAGGGAATGACTTAGCCTATACAATGTGGCCACAATGTAGTGAAATCTGGGAGCAAGTTTTTATATCGTGCACATGATTTACTAAAAACAAGAGACCAAATGAATAAATCATACAGATGTATTTGTAATTTGTTTAAATTAATTAATTTATTGCCAGAATTTTCTTATTTATTTCTCACAAGTCACCACATGTAAACATTGTGGGGAAAAACTAATGAAATCAGTCACTACAACAATCATTCCCCCCTGACCATGATTCATTCACAAATATTCCCAGTCAAAAAGTCAACTCAAGAAGCCATTAATGCCTAATTTTTCACAAGGAAACCTGTATTTACAATATTTTTTGTGCAAGTGAATGTATTGCATTAAAAACAAAACAATTGTTTTTACCTTTAAATAAATGTCTCCTCTGAATTGTCCACTTTTCTGCCAGATGCAATGTCCCGTCCAACACTATCAGTGTTTTCACATGGTCCTGTCTCCAAACTGTATGTCACGGAAAAACAAAATGTGGAAATCGTCTGCTCTATCAACTCTACTTATTTAAAAACGCAAGACTACGTAAGTCACCTAAAACCATTACAATGAATTGTTCTGTAATTACATTAAAATAATAACAGCCTTTCCTTCCTGTTTAGGGGTACTATATATTTAGAAAGAATGGCAAATTCCTTAGGGAAATCTACAGCCAACCACAATACTTAAAGTCTGTCACACTGTCTGCCCCAGTAGAAGGAGAGTATGACTGTGCTTACCAGCTTGATTCTTCAAAAAGCAGACAAGTTTCTCAACCCAGCAATGCTGTCTTCATTTACAGTGAGTGCCTACAAACAGCCGAATTTGTTATGCATTACACTTTACATAAATGACTGTTTCAGCACATTTTAACATCTTCCCAGTTTCCTTGCCATTCCCATTAAGTTATATAACATTATTTTTGAATGTTCTTAGAACGTTCAAAACTTCCAGTTTTTTTAGATAATATATTAAGGTACTTTTTTTGGTTATAATAACCTTATTCAAAACAAGAAAGAGGAAAATTGAAAATTATATTGATCTAGGTGATCTATTGCTTTTTAAATGCGTAAAAAGAGCTGGAATACACCTGGAATTTAATTATTATAGATTTATGGACAATGTTAAGGGTTTTAAGCCTATTTGGAGTTTGGATGGAATGTACTGGTATGGGAGAAAGCTTATCTTTTCCTGATTTTTAAAAATAACAATCATGTTTCAATCATGTAATTATTTTCTTTTAATGTCAATATACTGATTTTGTATTAACTGTTTTTTTAAAAGGCAAAATAAAGTTTTGTTAAAAATAAAAAAACGTTTTCATAACGTTTCAGTTTCATGTTATATTAGCGTTCTCAGAACGTTATTTAAAAGATTATTAAAACATTCCATCCACATTATACTCATATTAAGAACGTTAGAACATTAATATAATTAATATAAAACAATGTCAACTACGTACCACAGCAAATGTAGGCCAAAAGGAAATTGATTCATGGCTTAAGTTAATGTTCTAAGAACGTTTTTCTATCAACGTTACTAATGTTCCAAAAATAATTTTTAGAACGTTACGTGTTTACGTTTACTCAACTTTTACGGAATATTCTGAGAACCTTCTTTTTTAGCTGGGGAGACTTTGCCTCTTTTTTTCATTGTCTAATTGCGAATTTTAAACACTAGAGGGTTTCAAACACCAGAGGGCAGTGCTAAGCTACTTTTAAACCTTATAAATTAAACTAGCACACATTAGTACACAATATGTCTCAAATAATGAATAATACTTTTAGTCAATGCCTCAGTCATATTAGTTGCTGTTTTACTTTATATGTAGCAGGTTATATATTAAGGTCTGACATGTTGAGGTCACAGACTAGACTATTCCATTTAGCCTTGTAAATCAATATATGTAACTTCTTCACTTTAATATTCATTCATTCATTTTCCTTCAGCTTAGTCCCTTTATACATCAGGGGTCGCCACAGCGGAATGAACCGCCAACTTATCCAGCATATGTTTTACACAGCGGATGCCCTTCCAGCTGCAACCCAGTACTGGGAAACATCCATACACACTCATTCACACAAATACACTATGGTCAATTTAGTTCATTGAATTCACCTATAGTACATGTGTTTGGACAGTGGGGGAAACCGGAGCACCCAGAGAAAACCCACGCCAACGCGTTGAGAACATGCAAACTCCACACAAAAATGCCAACTGACATAGCTGGTTCTCGAACCAGCGACCTTCTTGCTGAGGCGACAGTGATAACCATCATTTCGCCTTTAACTTTAATAACTTAACTTTAAATGTGCACCAAAATTTCCTCCTGACAATTTTATTATCATTATTATTTATTTTTATTTTTTTGCAATGCATTGCTGATGTTCACACTATTTGTCTTTTGCAGTTTACAATCCACCAGATGTAATGCCGATTGTTGCAGGTGTTCTCACAACTTTAATTGGGACAGCAATTCTGGTATACATTTGTGTATGCAGAACTGCAAACGAAGAGGTACCAGCACATTTCCAGGACCCAGATACGGCACAGATCAGTATTGATAATCCACAAAACAATGCCAACTACTTACCACAGCAAATGTAGGACAAAAAGAAATTAATTTATGACTTAAAATATGAATACTCTCTTAACCCTAATATATTAACCTTGATTAACGGTGAAAGAAAAGGTTAAAAGATTAGTATTTTGCAAAGGTTTTCCTGGAAAGGTTCATTAGACGAAAATAATTGTGCAGGTGTATACACACTTGACATGTTCGGTTCAGTTAAATTTAACACTGTGGTGATTGCTCTGCTAGTGTGTTTGTTTGGATCATGGTTTTATTTCAAGTAAATAAGAATGAAATATCGATACTTAAGCATACAGGCATAGGAAAGGCATGATAAAATAAAAATAAAATACTGATTAAAAAAAGTTTTTTTCTGTTTTGCATTTTTGAGTGAAGCAAACCAGGAACTGAATGCAAAATGTTCTTTTTTTGGTGTGGTCCAAACAAACCAGGAGGACCAAACTACAATTATATGAACACATTCTTTTTAAAAACATGTAACATTTTACAAAAAGGTTGTATTAGTTAATGTTAATGGACAGTACACGTATTACAGTATTAATTTGTATGTTTTTAATGTTAATGTAAATAAAATATCTAAATGTTAGTTCTTGTTAACTCACACTGCATTAACTAATGCTAACAAACACACAACTTTGGATTTTAATAATGCATTAATAAATGTGGAACTATGATATATATGCTGTACAAATATTGTTCATTGTTAGTTGGTGTTAGTAAATATATTAACTAATGGAAGATTATTGTAAAGTGTGACTAAGAATTCTTTTTTGGCCTCAGTTGTCGCATGAGGAACCTATAAAGTTCATTAAAGTTAAAGTTAAAATTCATTGCTCAAAACATTATTTGTATTAAAAAATGTTTTTCTAGATTATTAAAATGTTCTTCATGTTTTTAACAAAATGTTTTTTTACTTAAAAAATGTTCTTATGTGGCATCACTGTGAAATGATATGAAAAATGATACAGAAATTAACTAAGTGTAGTAAGAGAATTAAGAATAATGCTTATTGGGCTTTACAAGATGTTTAACATGTTAGGGAGGATTTGAATGAATGATATTTATAAGCGAGATGACACACCCAAGTATCATTATATGGAGAGCTTAGAAGTGTTGAAAAATGTTTTTGTAAAATTGTATTGAAATATCTTTGTCTATCTATTCTCTTCAAATTTTGAGCCATATGCTTTTTTTATGCTGACCTTTTTTTGTAAAAACATTTCAAGGAACAAGCAATGACAAAGCAAGACAAAGCAAGGCAAAACTTGTGGTCTCAGATTTATTGTATTCAAATTTCAAGTTGGTGTCAAGTCAATCAATACAAAATAAATCTGGTTGAACATTGTTTCAGTTTTCTTGCATTTTCCATTTATAACCGGGGATGTAAAATATGCTCCGGAAGCCATTTGAATACAGGGCAATGTGTAAGGTAGTACAGTCACCACTTCCAGCCCGGCGAGTACATAAGGTTAAGGAGGGATGGTCCACAAAAATCCCATTGTGCCTGTTTTTTGCTGTAACAGATCTCCCTTGAATGTGAGGTAACTGGACATTGGTAGCCCACAAGCGATTGTCATCAGTTATCGGCTGACTGTCATGTACATTTTATAGAAAATAGGTAAAACTGACCCTGACAGCCATAGCAAAATGACAAAAGTCAGATTAGTCAACAAAACTACAGCAGGGAGCTTGTAACAGCACAAAACATTCAAACAAGACATTCGGGAACTTGTATAGCACACCCCTGATCCAGTGAAACCATAGTACTACGCAGGCTACAGTGGTTTCTATGTCTCACCTTCCCCGTACATATCAGTGCAGAAGTAAGACTATTCAGTGGCTTGGAGCACAGATTCTTCCTGGTATCATTTTAGTGTAGTTGGGTTAATGATTTAAAATGGCAGTGACACCACCAGACAGGAGATGCATGATATGAGTAACTACCATCAACACACAGTACAATCTAAAACTTATTTTGTGTTTAAGAAATCATAGTCCACATCTTCTCATTAACAGGGGACAGCTGTCTGGCTAAAATATAGCACCATAGATGGTTTGAGTTGTAAGAAGGTTCAGAGGGATCTAGTTGCAGGTAGGGAAGGTAGGAAACTGTGTCGGCTGGGGGTTTGGGGGGCTTCTCCTTAATAGCGTTTACTGCTGACGGAGGTGACACTGGTTTTGCTGATGGAGCCTCCACCATATCCTGAACCAGCACCGAATCCTGACCCGCCACTGCTGTAGCCACTGCTGTAGCCGAAACCAGAGCTGCTACCACCGTAACCTGCAAAAAGAAATAATAATAAATCAGACACATATCTAACATGACCTGAGATTACAAGAAGATTTAGAGACAGAGATTGATATATCTGAATATTTACCAGATGAAACACCTCCAGAGGTCTGCTGAACATGAATGGTAGCTTGAGCTCCACCGCTGGACAGTCTGAATAAAGAAGACATTGGATTTGCTTAGTGATGTTTTTCGGCACCATGGTTTTTTTTATGACAATAAGTGAAGTGTCCAAGACCTCCTACCTGTGCTCCTCTCCCTCCAACAGCTTCCTGTAGGTGGCAATCTCAATGTCCAGGGCCAGTTTGACGTTCATGAGCTCCTGGTACTCGCGGACCTGGCGGGCCATGTCTTGTTTGGCCCTCTGGAGAGCTTCCTCCAGATCCCTGATGCGGTGCTTAGCATCTTTCACTGCCAGCTCTCCACGCTCCTCAGCCTCAGCAATCTGAGCCTCCAAGTTGGCACGCTAAACAGCAATATCGATTGAAGTCAGGGTCTTTACATGAACAGTGTGCAATCTATTTATGTATCAACACTTGCTCTACTCTACCTGTCCCTTGACAGCATCAATCTCATTCTGCAGGCGGGCGATCATGCGGTTGAGTTCAGCAATCTCAGTCTTTGTTGAGCGGAGGTCATCACCGTACTGACCAGCGGTGCTCTGCATCTCCTCAAACTAGAACATCATGCCACAAATAAGGACTTGCATGGACAGATGAGGGGGGATCAAAGAGTTGAAGCTTTTAGAGTTTGACCCACCTTCTGTTTGTACCAGCCCTCTGCCTCGGCACGGCTGCGGTTGGCGATGTCCTCATACTGAGCACGAACTTCAGCCACGATGGAGTCCATATCCAGGTTTCTGCTGTTGTCCATTTCTACAACAACTGATGTGTCCTTGATCTGAGACTGGAGCTCCCGGAGTTCCTGCAAATGAAGGCCAATTAATTATCCTCGCTTACAAAGCAGCAGAACTCTGTGCCAAAACACAACAGAGTTTAACTTACAGCCTCGTAGACTGCCCTGAGGAAGTTGATCTCATCCTGAAGAGCATCAACCTTGGCTTCAAGCTCAACCTTGTTCATGTAGGCTGCATCAACATCCTGAAAGAAAATGAGAGGACATTATTACCCCATTGCTGTTAAAAACATAATGTAGTGCAAAAAGGATACAAGAACACGATGCTCAAAAAAGACAAATGATCATTACCTTCTTGAGCAGGACAAACTCATTCTCTACGGAAGCACGCTTGTTGATCTCATCTTCGTACCTGTTAAGAGATGGGACAATGCAAGAGAGTCAATGCTGTTTATTGGTCAAATTATTCAACTACATAATTCAACTAAATAACACCTTCACTCACTTGTTCTTAAAGTCCTCAACCAAGCCCTGCATGTTCTTCAGCTCTCCCTCCAGCTTCATCTTCTCATTTCCCAGTCCATCGAGCTGTCTGCGCAGGTTAGAGATGTATGCCTCAAACATGGCATCGATGTTGGAACGAGTGGTGGTCTGTTCCTGGAGGAGACTCCATTTGGTCTCCAGCATCTTGTTCTGCTGTTCCAGGAAGCGCACCTGAGGGGGGAAAAGACAAAGATATTTGTGTTTTTTGTTTATCAAGCACCTTAGGGGTTAAAAATGTAATGCATTTTGAAAAAAAAAGTAATGAATGAATTAATAAAGATGGCTTTGTTTGGCTTGTATGACTCATTTGTATTCCTGACTCTTTTAGTCTCTTTGTATATGCTCTCAGGAAGCATTGTTTAGTGCAATACAAATGGCTATGAGTCATTTTAGGAGGCATTTTTCTGCAGGGTGGAGTGAGGGACAGGGGAGGGGAAGGTGAAAGTAGACTGACTGGGTGTGGCAGTGCGGCACACAACCTACAAGACTGAAAAAAAAGTCCACTAATGGCCTCACCACAATCATGCATTACTTCGCAGATAAAACAGTGGAGCAACATCAGAGAAACTAGACATACCTGCCACACCCTGAGGCAGGTTTTGTGTGTGGACCTTGGAAATCATCCATACTTGACAGCACCTGTCTATCTAGTGATCTACTAAATTGGATGTAGTTGTACCTTTTCACTTGATATCTGTATGTACCCTTTACAGTAAATATGATTTACATTTCCATGTTATATTCAACCTCAACAATTTTTTTATTGTCATAGTCTTTGACCTGCAACTTGCTAGCAAGTTATAAAGCAGAGTAAAAGTTGGTAGCGTATATGGTCCAAATGACTCATCCTGGTCACACACAGCTTACTGCAAATTCTCCCACAGGCACTAAAAAATAAAGGTGTGTGTGTGTGTATGCAGACTGCATGCCCTTCAGGGTGTGTCTTCTGTCCACATTTGCTCAGAAAGTTGTGAAGTGTTTGTTTGCAGCCAAATATAGGTGTATCAAAGACAAGCTTTTTTTTTTTAATCGAATCAGAGAGACTATTTAAATTTCATAACCTGTACAATATTTTAGTGGGGTAATAAAGTCTTGACTTTGGACTATGCACACACTGGTTTCTTGTAGTGCTCTCTAATGTACTTGTGTATCAATGACTAACATGGTTGCTAGGTTATTACCTAAACACCACCCATATTTGGATAGCCTGTCATGGGTTTTTTGAGGACTTTTTTCCAAGACTAAAGCCATGAAAGAGAGATCTAGTGCAAATGGTTTAACATCTGTTGAATTTGCATTAGCCGATTAGGTATTCACTACTGATATACTAGTACCACCCAAATAGTAAAGAGAGTACCGCGTTGACATGCAATGAAACTTATCTTAACTCTAAGAAAAAGCCTAGCTTGTAGATGTGCTGACAGAATACTGTTGTATAAGAGAAATCACTCTCACACTCATTTTTTACAGCTGCAAGCTATTATGGTGTGTTGTAATACTTAAGGCATCCAGTGTTAAGAGTCACTTGTTCAAAGGTCACACTTAGTAATAAAATGAGTTCTGCATTTGAATGCACTTCACTCACTGTGCTCCACAATATCATTCCAGAAATTTCCATAAAATAAAATAAAACAGAGAGACAAAATGCATGAATACTTACTTTGTCGATGAAGGAAGCGAAGCGGTTGTTGAGGGTCTTGATCTGCTCTTTCTCCTGAGTGCGGACAGCCTGAATTGTGGGGTCAATTTCCAGGTTGAGGGGGGCCAACAGGCTCTGGTTGACAGTTACAGCCGTGATGGGAGGTGCAACGAAACCCATGCCTCCACCGTGACCTCCACCAAGACCACTACCATAGCCTCCACCCATGCTGCTGCTGCTGAAGCTGTAGCTGCTGCCACCAGCACCGAAGCCTGCACCTGCACCGAAGCCTGAGCTGGAACCCACACCAGATCTCCTGACGTTGGTCACAGAGCTGATCCTGCTAGAGCTGCCAGGTGTTGCATAGGCTGACTGGCTGGAGTAGCCCCTCCTGATGGAGCCGCCACTGCCGCCACTAGTGAAGCTGATAGACCTGGTTGACATGGTGCCTGTGTCTTTGAGTTGCTGAGAAGGAGGTACGAGAGTGCTCTCTGAGAGAGGAGTGAGTGGAGGAGGTTGCTCACAAAGGAGAGTCAAAGTCCCTCTGTGTGTCTCTCTGCAGCTGGCTGACCGATTTTATACACACTCTTGAGGGGGTGGAGCTGCCTGCTCTCTCACACACACACACTTGCACACAGATGCACTCACACACCCTACCTGTTAGACAGGTACAGAGAGAAAGTGGTCAAATAAATGGTGTCACACCCAGCCCCAGGCTTTGCCCCAGGTGGAATGAGAAAATGCAAGGAGAGGCTTGAGACTAGAGGACAGGCATTCCAGTAGAAACTCTGAAAAATACAGTGCAGCTCTCACCATCTGCCAGCGGGTGTGTTTCTGCCTCAGTATCTGGTTGGCTGGACAGCCGAAGAGAGCATGTTAACCTCTGCTCTTTTCATCTGGGTGGGGCGCGCAGCAACTTTCACATTAATGAAAGGCTTTTTTCCATCCACTTTTGCCAGCGTTTGGATCTGGCAGGGCATTTTTCCCCCCTGAGCTGAACAGTTGCATTGTTGAGATTTACAAGGGGACAGGGAACACAGTTTCCTTCTGTATTGATATTGGAAAATGTGCACACACATACATGCACAGTAGTGCTAGCGGCTAACAAAGTTATTGTAGTTTATGGCTCTAAACTCCACCATGTGTGTATACAGAGGGGTGGGGGGGGGGGGGGGGGGGGGTGGAAAAACAGCAGCTAAGCTGACACAAAAACACAGTACGCTTTGCTCTAACTGTAAACTATAGTATTTAATGACCACTGATACAGTGTTCCCACGCATAATACACCCTGCATAGTCAGACAATTTCTCATTTCTCGTGCAAGTCAACAACAAGAAATGGCAGCAGTTGGGTGTCACAGCCAGCACTGATGGGCATTTAATAGTATTACGCAATCGTCTACAACTTTCATAGTATAAACCAGGTGTGAAAGGTGTGAGATCATGGTACGGCAATCATCACCTTGTATTGGTGTTTGAGATGAGTAATAAGTTCTAACTATGCTTTTGTGCACAAGCTCTTAAAAGGACGTCAGACGTAGAAGGGAAGGAAAGGCAAGAAAATGCATGTCCGGGCTGGATCTCCGGGACATTGTGGAGAAGCTTTACTGTAGCAAACCATTACACTAATCAGACAGGGCTTGGCCAGGGGTTTGGCCAGAGAGAGCTGGTAGTCGGCAGGAAGGTGCACAAGATTTTTGGGGCATTATTCATGTGTTAGTATACCGCGTGTCCTTTTTTTAGTACTTTACATTTACCTGATTTGAAGTTAAGTCATATTATACAAATTTTCCAATGTGTAAGTTATTTGCTCCAGGTAACATTGCAGGGTTTGGCAGCTTGGCATTCCTACAATGCATTAAGCACCCACATGTGCATTGCAATTGTGTGTTGTGAATAGAAAATGTGAATATCTAGGTTGATGACTGCAGATATTAATGTTACTAAATTATAATTAACACAACATAAATGCATATATGGATATGCACATAAAATAGCATTGATCTATGCATTAAAGTCACATGTTGGATGATGAGAGACAAAAGATCTGGAGCATCTGACACATTCCTAGTTGAAGAACTGGTGACAGAAATGGACACACCCTTTATTAGGATCATCAACTAACTTTAAACACACTTTATCTAACACAATTTAAAATTATGATTTAGAATACTAAAAACTCTGTTAAAAAATCCATACTTAAATACCTTTCCATACTGGTTTTATTTCAATAAGAGCAGGTCAGATGTATATATTTACATTCATCACAAACAGACTGAGGTATGTGGACAGGCCACCTGTCAGTCAAGAGGGTGGAATCATTCTCAGATGAGCATCATATTTGCAGATCAAACATAAGCAGTAAAGAACAGGACATCTTCTGATATGTATTTTATTGGCACCCAATAGTCTAGATCTGATAAAAGAGCAGCCACACTATACTATACACTAATATCTCTGAAGGCGATTATTAAGATAAACATAGAAAACATCTGTGTACTCTTTAAAAGCATGCAAAACAAAATCAACAAACAACTGAGCAGCACATTCATTAACTTTAATTTTTAATAATGTTTGGGGGGTGGGGTGTTACTTTGTTATTATTTTCCATTGTCGTATTCATGGATGATGCATTCAATATTTCCATTTCAAAACACTTTGAAAAGGACTCATTATTTTAGTTTTCACGTCAAGCATTTTTAGGTTGCAGCAACATCAAGAAGTAATTCAAAACAATGCAGTAAGGTTTTTTAAATCTTTGAAACCAGTCACATTGAGACAATCTACTGTTAAATGTTGCACACCAGGATTTACATGTCTTTTAGAGACTTGCTAACTTGCCCGATTGACTTTTCTGTGGTATGTGCATGTTTTCAAGCCGCCTTTAAAGCTACCGGGCCAGAATCAGCAGGTTTTTATTGTTATCCCAATATTTAAATCTTTTAGAGGGTACGTTTTGGTTTCTATTCGAAGATAGGTTTATCCAGAAACACCCTAAAAATGTTCATGAAACAAAAAAATACATGGACATTTCTGTTTGAGATTGCTTAAATTAAAAGGTGCTGTTTGTAAGAATTTTCATCTATAATTCACTTTTTTTTAACCAATGTGTGCACAGCTTGAACTAAGAAAAAAAGACTTTCCAAGACTTATATTGTCTGTATAGCATGTATACTGATTTTTATCTAAAGGACTGTGTTTTCTAAAGTGTTTTCATACTGTTTTGGTTTTTATGCATTATTTTGTTATTAAGAGGAAAGCACACTGCACATATTTAAATTTGATATAAATGTAGCTTTCAGCAGTGTTTTCGGATGTTCATGATCAGTAATCACTGCAAAGGTATTCCCAAATAGTTTTAACTTCTAATCAAAGATCAAAAAAGTAAGTCTACTGGGGCACTGAATCACATTCGGTCTCTTGGATGTTACTTGGACAGAAGTTCAAGCATTAGTATTAAGTTGCCGACTGCAGTTCACTTAATAGCCACCAGTGTCACTAATAACAAGGATTTCCAAATCTAAAGCATCTTTTTTATTTTATAATTGTTTTTTGGGTTTTTTTGTTCATTTTTGCCTTCATTATGAAAGGACAGAGGGCGTCATGGTGGTGCAGTGGGTAGCACAATCACCTCACAGCAAGAAGGTTGCTGGTTCGAGCCCCGGCTGGGTCAGTTGGCATTTCTGTGTGGAGTTTTCATGTTCTCCCCGTGTTTGCGTGGGTTTCCTCCAGGTGCTCTGGTTTCCCCCACAGTCCAAAGACATGTGGTATAGGTGAACTGAATAATCTACATTGGCCGTATAATATGAGTGTGAATGCAGGAGTGTATGGGTGTTCCCCAGTGTTGGGTTGCGGCTGAAAGGGCACCTGCTGCGTAAAACATATGCTGGATAAGTTGGCGGTCCATTCTGCTGTGGCGACCCCTGATGAATAAAGGGACTAAGCCGAAAAGAAAATGAATGAATGAATGAAAGGACAGTATACAGACAGGAAGCAAAGTTGTAGAGAGAGAGTTTGGGATGCCTCCAGTTTATACTGTG
This sequence comes from Danio jaintianensis, assembly GCA_903798115.1. Lineage (NCBI taxonomy): Eukaryota > Metazoa > Chordata > Actinopteri > Cypriniformes > Danionidae > Danio > Danio jaintianensis. Next base: position 13,104,661 of record CAIGQV010019356.1, on the reverse strand, counting down.
TGTTAGATTATGTCACATTTTTGTCACTAGAGGGTGTGTATTCACAACAAACAAAGATGCAGTTTTAATGATGCCCTGACTGAGTGTGGAATCATGGGAGTTTTACATCCTATAGGACTCGTGCAGAAATCATATTCGTAGATGAGCTAAAATATTCAAAATTTCATCATGGTCCATGTCACTAGTTAAAACAACGTATTTCTTTGAACATTTTTTAAAACATTTGGTATAATGTTAGCACGTAAGTCAGCAAAATATATAATAGTTTTTGGATATTTTAATAAAAATTGGTGGGTCTATATGAGGGGTCTGCCAAACCATTTTTTAAAATCATTTCATTAAATTAACTACAATAATGACTTAATTCATTATAATTATATGTTCAGCACTGAGCAAGAATACTCTTGCATTTACTCAGTATTTACTTTTTTCCTTCCTAGATTAGTGTTTTTGTTTCAAAGGCTGAGGAGTGGATGAAGTGGATAAGCGGTTCTGTCTCTACTTGCCTCTTTTCTCCTCCCTCATAACTTGAGCATGTCTTCTTAGAGTGAATGGGTGTTGGCTTGGAGAACTTAATCTGGGGTGTCTGATTACTCACTGTCAGAGAGTTACCAACTTCTAGATATGCTGTGAACCAAGAGAGAATACCTGCAAGCAACACTCATAGAGTATAAACAGCCATAATCATGACACTTTAAAGTCTGCTAGTTAAGAAAGATGCATGTTTTTCAGGCACACACATAGTCTCAAAAGTTGTACTATCAAACTGGATAGAGATTAAAAGTAGCAAACAGGTTGGAGGTCAGGTTCAGATATCCTGAATGTGATATTAACTAACTAGCCATTCATTCGTTCGTTCGTTCGTTCATTCGTTCATTCATTCATTCATTCATTCATTCATTCATTCATTCATTAATTCATTCATTCATTCATTCATATGTTTGTTTGTTCGTTTGTTTATGCTACTTTATGCAATTAAATTGCTATTTTATTTTATTCAAAATCATAATTTGGCATCTTGGAATCTTCATTTTTTCTGCTGAAATTGTTAGCCTATAAAACATTAAATACATGTATTTATAGCATTTTAACGTCAATTGTATATTTTGTGTCTTAGTTATGGAGAATAAATATGAAAATGTTCCCATGTTTTTATTTTTATTTTTTAAAAAACTTTAGGTGCAGCCTAGAAACCAACAGAAAGTACACTTTAGAATTTCAGACTTTTCCCCCATCTTTTATGAACATTTCTGACATTTATACACTATTTCAAAAGACACTGAATTTAAAACATCTGGAATGGTTAGGCAATGAAATGTGACCAAAAGACGTTACAAGATTCACTTTTTCCCAATATGTGATTCACCCTATAAAAATGCACAAGACAGACACTAGGAAGAACTGGAGCAAGAAGAGCGTGATGTAGATTTATGGGTGTTTGAATAAACCGCAGCTCCAGGCAGGACATTATGACTTTATGAATGAAAGGATTTACTTTAATGCGGCAGATACAGCAGTTCATTGCCAGTAGCTCATGGCCATTTACTACACTCTTGGATATCATTACTACAGACAGCAATTACCTACTTGTTCAACATTATGTTGAGCAATTACTCATTCATAAAGTCAGGTCTTTTTTCCCTCAATAAAACAAGTTCTGATTTGTTCGTATTATGATGGGTAGACCAGACAAGTGTACGCATACACAGGCACAGTTCAAATTAAGTAATATAACATAATAATATAAACACTTAAAAACACAAAAGCATATTTGACAGCAGGTGTGGTTGACTGCTGTGAAGCAGAGATAAACAGCTCATTTTAGATGGCCGAAGTTGGGTAATATTTTCACTATATGGCCTATCACTATCATTTTTTCCTAGGAAAACCCCTTGAGATGTTATGCAAACAACACTTTTTTTTTTTTTTGGAAATAAGGTAAAGTATATTTTTGTATAAAATTGTATAAAATCTTGTAAATGTACTACTCTAATATTTAATGGTTTTACACATATTCACTTTTTTTATTATTATAATAATTATTATTGTTTAAGTCATCTTAAAAACAGGAAAAACAGGATTTCAGTTGTTATGCTGTATGTCAAAAATATCCACTAAATATAAATACTATAAAGAAAGTAGAATTTACTGATGTTGCATACAATGCTTGGGTAGTACTTTGGAAACTGGATGAACTTACTGCTGTTAATATGCTGCAAATAAATATATTTACATATAATGAAGATTTTAAAATATACTTTGTGTTTATGTTATTTTTATTTTTGTAAACATGTTCATTTAGCTAATGTTTCTTAAACATTTCTTGCTTATGAAACCTACTTAAACTTCAAAAAAAAAAAAAAAATGACACAAATGTATGTCATATATATGACAACAAAACAACTAATCTGTTTACCAGTTAACTTAAACTATCCAGAAATATAAATCTTTAAATTTAATCCGAGGACTTAATTGGGTGGTGGACGACTGTATAGTCATATTTTCCCAGTCTATGTTAATGGCCATATAATCTAGCAGCTAACAGTGACACAACCACAGAATGTTCTTCCCATGAAAAACTCCTCAATTCTCAAATAAGTTTTGGATACGTATTTTCAGTTGTTAACATTAAGCTGTCAGAGCCCATTTGTTTACAAAGGATCAAATATCTTCAGTCAGACATGTCTCAGCAGTCCAGAAGGGTATTCCTGTAGCATTTACTATTGTTGCTGTTGCTGTTTTTTCGGTGCTTAGCAACCACAGCGTGTATGACGAACACTTCCCGTCCACAGTACACGCTGAGCTTAGATTCACGTCATATATAGCTCCAATAACACTGAAAACTGCAGCGAATCTACTGCTGTGGATCCAGTTTACTTCAGAGACATTTTAACCCTATTTTCACAGTATAGAGCAATATCTTGAATGTAGCCTGTTTGAGTCGCTGTTTTAGACATATGGAGACAATTAGGTAGCGGTACTGGAGCAGTATTGGTAACTCCAGCCCCGGCTGGGCCAGTTGGCATTTCTGTGTGGAGTTTGCATGTTCGCGTGGGTTCCCTCACAGTCCAAAGACATGTGGTATAGGTGATTTGAAACTAAATTGGCCATAGTGTATGTGTGTGAATAAGTGTGTATGGATGCGTCCCAGTACTGGGTTGCTGCGTAAAAACATACGCTGGATAAGTTGCCGGTTCTTTCCGCTGTGGCGACCCCGGATTAAAAAAGGGGCTAAGCCGAAGGAAAATGAATGAATGAATGTATGCAAATTTGTGCATAACTAATGATATAATGAAACATTTCGATATTTAAACATACAAAGAGATTTTATATTGAGATTTTATATATATACACAATTTTAATCTAATAAAGTAACTGGAGAATGCAGTGAAAACTATTGCATTTTTTACTCTGTTTACCTGCGGTGTCTTTACATTTTTTCTTTTTTTTTTTCTTAGTGTGAAGATCATTTTAATAATCCAAATAACTCTTTTCCGGTATAAAGAAGCTTTGATGTAATGAAACATTTTAAATGAATTGTAAAGATTTATTAATGAAACCATTAATGCCATGAAAGAAACTTTATTTTCTATCGTGCACAAAAGACTAAAACAATTTTTAGTAGTGCATAATGTGTGGAGGATTCATGTGGGATTATGTCAAATCACTGAATACAGTCATCTCCCATATCTATGGCAACATACAGTCACAATTCACACACTCTGCCCTGGTACACATGCCAGCTGTAACCATAGCAACCTCACAGCAGAACACACAAACTCTAGCTTTTTTTGGCCAGTCCCACTGAACCATCTGTAGTTTGTTATCTGTTTCACTTGTATTTGTGCATTCACATTTCTCCTATTAGTAACCAATTTCCTCCATTCAATATTTCAGTCTTTAGTTACCCAGTTTATTCATAACTGATGTGTTGAAGGCTGAAATCTGGTGCATAATGGGTCTGTCAGTCAAAATCAACGGAGGAATCTTAAACATGATTGCTCATAATGCTGTGTCAAATGTGAGAAACTGTGAATTTTTTTAAATCAACTTTATTCTTTATATTCTGGACTAATGAAGACTGATGGGATTATTGCATATAGAATAATTTCATATTAAAATGAATAATGGTTGCAAAAAAAAACAAAAAACAAGGAGGCATAATGGGATCACACATTCTTAAGGTACAAACATGAACTAAAATGATAGCTCAATAAACGACTAATTTGCTGCTTATTAATAGTAGGGAGGAGTTGGGTTTAGGTAGGATTAAGGCTGTAGAAAAGATCGTAATTTTTAATAAACAGCCAATTTCATAATAGGCAAGTAATAAGCCAGTAGTTAATTGTGGGAATGGGTCCTTAAACCTGAAACGAATTTCATTTCACTTCTGTCACAAAAACTAATTCCTCGTATATGTATACATCTATTTCCGATTCTGATTAAACTGAAGGGTTTTTGTAAAATATTGTTTATAAAAATCTGTACTAATTTATATATAAAGGACTCTGTACATTTTTGCCAGTAAAATCAAAAGAATGTAAGGTTCTTAGAGCACTAGATAGTATGCAAATATATTTGTAACATTTCAAATGAAAGAAGCATTATGTAACTCCTATTCACAATGAACAAAACAGTAAACTAGATTCATATGTGTGTGCGTGCAGAATCTATTTAATATATAACTATTTATATATACAGTATATAAATAGTTATCTAATGAATAAACTAACATCCCTTTAATTTTCTGAGAACCCTGTAGAATAGTTGATTGGCAGAGAAACAGTACTTAAAGTAATCAGATAATCCATAGTCCATATGAAATAATTGTTTTCTTATCCACACAATTACATCAAGTATGTCAGCTGAGTCAAACCCAAAATTTGGACTGAATATAAACCTCCGATTTTTTCACATTTCCAGTTGATGTTCTCTTGAGTTTCATATATTTAGGTCCACTGAATCATATTTGTAGTGTTTGAGTGGGTTTACTCCATGTGTGTTTGTACAGCTTTCCCAATCTGCATGACACATTGACATACAGTTTTTACCTAGAATGACAGGTAAGTGAATGTTCAATCCAAGGCCTTTGGTGTAAATCATGCTAGGCGTTTCTCAAGCTTATCACTTTATGTGTCTAGTCATTCAAACGCATAAAATGTAGACAGGGTCCAATCTTTTCAATGCATCACTTTATATCTTATGCCTCTTTTTTCACATAAAGTTAAAGAGATAATTCACCCAAAAATGAACATTCTGCCATCATTTACATCGTTTTGAGTTTTTTATTCTGTTTAACACAAAAGAAGATATTTCGAAGAATGCTGTAATTTGCTGTAATTGTTTTTCTTACTATGGAAGTCGATGGGTGGCAGCACGCAGCATTCTTCACAATATCCTCTTTTGTGTTCAACAAAAAAATGAACAAATTATTGTTATGCTAATGGTCTAATCCAATTCAATGATCTATGCTAAGCTAAGCTAAAAGCGCTCCCAGAGATTGGCTGAATGGATTCAAAAATTGTAAAACTCAACTGTTTAACTAGTTTAGGGGACTTGTAATATGTAATATTTGCAAAAAAATGTGGAGTGCTCCTTTAATATATCAATACAACAATAACCAAAATATGTACCACTACTGTACCATAATCAAAGACTTAACTGCCAAAAAAGGAGACCATCACTCCTAAGAAGAAGGTATGTGTTTGGACAAGTGGACACTCCCTCCTCACACATCTACACCCATACAGGTTACACTTGCCTTTTTAAACTCACAAGTTTGACTAGATGACAGGCCTTGAACAAAGACCCACTGTTTAAAAGATAGTCAAGTTTGAGTAGGATTTACAGCATTTGACAGAGGGAAATGTAACTACATAAGCTCCTTCACTTTTTAGCTTTGACAAAACAGTGAATTTAAGTACACTTGTACATGCGCCATTGCAAATACTGCACAAAATAGCTGTCACAAGACTGTGAATATTTTATATAAGTGTAACAGTGTTATTTCAAAGCTGAAGTGGAGAGGAAGAAAAAAAAAGCTATTGACATTCCAGGTCATACAGGCTGTAAATGAAATTATTAAATGTCTCCTGGAAATACAGTAAAACAACAAGTCAAATCCCAATCCTTCATAAGATCATTCACACTCTCCCATGGGAAAAACAATGCAATAAAGTCATATGACAGTAATATTGATTATGTTGGGAGTGTCTGTGCACCTTGATCTACCGAACACTCAGACTGCACAGGTGCCAACACACACCTCTATGTACACACACACAAACACACGCACACACACACACACACACACACACACACACGCGCGCGCACACACGCTCTGGCAGGCTTGCAGCAGCAGTCTTTTGTTGAAAACACACTGACCTCATAAACATATGTAGGATCAAAGGAATGTTTGGTTTACCTTACACACCTCCAGTCATATTCATGTTTAATAAATATGACACTGGATAATCACGTTAACCAGAATGTCTATTACTTACTAGTATTTTATGTTTGGGTGAATAATTTGAATGAATTTGTACAAGCTCATTCTTTATGTTTTCACATCTCTTTGACAGAAGTGGGCCTTCATGCTTACTTTTTATTATGAATTATGAATTTTCATATATTGCTAGCTTATAAAAGTTACATTTTCCTATGTGATTCAAGAATAGAAAAAGGTCATAGGTATTTTTTTAAAGTGCAATGGACCTGACATGGTCAGTGTCATCCATTTGCCTGCATTTGATTATTAGCCTAGAAATAATGCAGATCAGCACAGATTTGTATCATCAACTTCATTGCTTCAGTTTTTACAGTCTGATTATTTTATATGTTAAAATGAACATAAAAAAGGTTCTGATCTTGTTTTAAGATTTATATGGGTGTTGGAGAGATACAAAGAGAAGAGGGTGTTGCTTTATGACTTGCAGTACACCAATAACTAATAAATGCAGTGCACCATTAAATGGATGGATACGAACATTAAGTAGATAAAATGCAATCGAAACAGTCCTTAAATCAAGAAAAGTTTTAATAATAAATGCATTTACATTTTATTAACCTGTCACCTGTACTTGCATGGACAAATGAATAAAACACCAGCCTGTCAGTTAGCATTATGCAAATTCATTACGTAAAGAAAATCGTGTGGTGTCGGGGCAGATTTATGTGAATATTGAACAACAGGTTCCGTCAAAACTTTGACAAGGGCCCCCTCATGTCAACACACCTCCTTGATGCAAATAATTTGACAAAAATAGAACAAAATGCAATTGAAATTTAAATTGAAATGCAATTGTTTTACATCCAAAACTTTGAACCAGGCCTTTAAGCTCAGGAGTTGCTGGTTTCTCGAGTTTCATCCCAGTATCGAGAAGACATTTACACCTAAAGAGCAATTGACTGTGATAAGTGAAGCAGTTTAAGAATGAGACACACCTATCAGAAATATCCAACAACTATGCACATACAGAGACAGAGAGTAAGGAGGCGTGCTTGATGTGTCCCTGCAAGAATGCATGCACAGCAAACCTGTTATTCACGACCCTTTAACATGACAAAGACTGTGTGCAGAATCCTATTGATTAATATAAATATTGAGTTTCTTTGCTGGGAGAAAAAAAGAATAGATTTTACAATGGCATTTTAAAACCCACATCTGTGTGTGTATTTACAGTACAAGCTGTTTTGCAGATAAACCTCGCAGTTTTTATGAATACTTCGAAATGTTTTAAGCATTAGGCATTTCTCTAAATAAGAACTTAAGGCTTAAAACTTAAGGCACAGTGGCTTTTAAAAACTTCACTGAAACATAAATGTGTAAATGCATATATACAGTATTTACTGGTCACACTTTATTTTAAGGTACAATTCTCACTAATAACAAACCACCAACTAAGACTTTTAGCTCTGCACACACACAAAAAAATTGCTAAATTAGTTGAATCAACACAATTCCTAAGGTTTTTAAACAACTTAATTGTTTTATGCTCAATCAACTTAAATTTGTAAAAACAATTAAGTTAACTTAATCGATTTGTGTTGGGGCAACATGAAGGAATTGTGTGGAACCCAGCATTTTTTACATTATATAAAGTACAAATTTTCCACTAAATTACTATTTATTATTGGGATTAGGGATGTACACTGAAAAAAATTATTCAAAGATGATTCCTTGGATTTGGGCCTCACGGTGGCACAGTGGGTAGCACAATCGCCTCACAGCAAGAAGGTTGCTGGTTCGAGCCTCTGCTGGGTCAGTTGGCATTTCTGTGTGGAGAAACCCACGCGATTTCCCCGTAATCACGTGGGTTTCCTCCGGGTGCTCCGGTTTGCCCCATAAGTCCAAAGACATGTGCTATAGGTGAATTGGGTAAGCTAAATTGTCCGTAGTGTATGAGTGTGAATGAGTGTGTATGGATGTTTCCCAGTGATGGGTTGTGGCTGGAAGGGCATCCGCTGCGTAAAACATATGCTGGATAAGTTGGCGGTTCATTCCGCTGTGGCGACCCCAGATTAATAAAGGGACTAAGCCGAAAAGAAAATGAATAAATGATTCCTTGGATTTACACATTTTAAAAAAAAAATTATTTGGGCTCAATTTAAACAAACAAATTAAGTTGAACATTACTAAACTTAATTTGTTTGTTTAAAATCAACACATATAAATTGTTTGCAACAATTTTGCAGGCATCATTTTTTTCAAAGTAGTATAAGATCATACTTTATAAGTACTAATAAACAGATACTTAATTAACATCTTAGTAATAGGCGGGTAATAATCCAGTAGTTAATAGTGGGAATACTTAAAGTGTTAGCATTTTACTAAGAAAAATGTTTTATGAAATTCTGTTTAATCTTTATAATTCGCATTTGCAAAGGCAAAGGAATTAAATATCCAAATTAACAAGTCAGTAAGCATTATGCAAATTCATTATGTAAAGAAAAAGCATGTTTTGTCTTTCAACAAGGGGCAGATATTTGTGAACACTGAACAACAGGTTCTGTCAAAAAGTGTTTACACTGTTAAGTACTTACAGTACAGAATGAGTAGCATTATGTAACAACAGAAAAGATAAATAAGCATACACTGTCCTCCTGCCCTATAGTTTGTTGTAGTATGTTTCACAGATGCATCAAAGTGATAGATTATGAAAGAATACCGGTTTGGATTGCTCTTTGCAGTGAAAAGAAAACATTGCACATTCAGGCAACATGATAATACAATAATTGCCTGACTTCATGTTACATGTATACATTCTGTATTCTGTATTTGGTCTTGGTGTTGTGTACATGCTCTAAAAGACACAAGTAATGTGCATCATGTATTTAAGTCTTCAAATATAAAGTCAGATGTTGTGAAGTGTGCACCCAGACAGAGAAATGCAACTGCAGGTATAGTAATTGTACATGTACTTATTATAAAATTGTACAATTAGTTCTATACAAAGTGTGGTAAATATAAGGTGAAGATGGAGTTGTGGAGAGGGAGGGAGAGCTCAAGAATTGGCAAAGGAATGAGAAAATATGCGGTCATAAATATTCTGCAATGTTTTTGGCTTAGAATTGAACATGCAAATGCCAAAGAAAAACTGATTAAGATGCTTCTTGCACATTTTGCAACACTTTCAATGTGTTATGTTCACCGAATTGCATTAAAGGATGTTGAGTTAAACAGATAAACAGTAATCTAGCAACAGTTGTATTTGGCAGTTCAGGTTTTTTATTTTCAAGTTACCTTTGACAATAAGCTACCACTAAACTGATAAAATTACCAAATACAATTCTGGGAAAAAATCACTTGCTGAAACAGCCATGCCATGCAGCTTGCAAGTCTACAAGTAATTGTGACTCTTTTCTCTTGAGAATTGTAGCCTTACTGAGCGCTCTGTGCTGTTGCAAGTTTAGTCCCACACAACAAGATGAACTAATAGGCAATGTTTGCTGTTTGAAAAGGCTTATTTGGTAATGTGATGAAAATTTAAGCATAGAACTCAAGCACTTTGGTGAATGTGTTTTAAATGCATAAATTACTATTGTGCAAAACACAGTTCTTAACAATGTCTTTTAAAAAGTGGTCATTCGTGCTTCAACAATTGAAGACCTTACATTGTCCTTAAATCAAAACAGAGTTTTCCATTCATAAAAGTCTGGCATAAAATAAAAAAAAATTGTAGTATATATTTAGTATATATATTTGTATTACAGAACTAATGTCTATTTCTACTTGTAACGCAATATGAAGAAAATAAGTTGCGATTCTGGTTTTCTTGATAACTTATTCTTGATTTTTCACAGCCCATTGTTCTTGTTTTAATCATTAACGCAACTAATTTTGTTCAGTTTCACAGAAAATAAGATTTCTTATCTCATGCATCTCGTTTTGAGAACCTTTGGACATTTGAACTGGCAAACATTACAAAATTACTACTAAAGATGATTTTAAACCCTTTTTACAGATCTGAAAGCTACAGTAAAAGTTACCTCCGTATTATATAAGTTTGTAAGTGACAACCTTTTACTTCAATCTTCTTAAAAAGGACTTAATTTCGCCTTTATTAAACATGCAAAACCCTTTGTTTAAGTTCTTTATGCAAAAATGTATATACGGGCACATTTATGTTATGTATGTTGCAGCTATTGCAAATAAATAGCTTACTCTTCATACATATACAAATATCATTTATAAAGCATATTTACTCAATAGACAGTCAATGTGTGCATACTATATGTAACTCAAGACCTTCAAAAACTTCTTAAATTCTCCATATAAAACAAACTCAAGAGCAATATTTGTCTAAGAATGAGTGAGATGTAGAAGGCTTATGGAAAGGCTTGACCAGCCTGTAATCCCTTGAGTTTCTGTTAGTATCCACAATAAACAGAGGGCCTGTCGAGGCCTGTGCAGAAAGACAGTCTGACACAGAGAGAGTGAATGAAAGAGAGAGGGTTTTTTAAAACTCCCTGACAGGAGATTATACAAAAAATGACTACAATAAATCAATTACAGGGAGGAGTGGAAGGTCAAACGAGGAGAAACTAGAACAGATTGCAGTTGCGGATCGCAGAACGTATAAAGATGTACGTGTTGCAAGAGGAGGTGGGGGAGAGGAGATATGAATCTTTGGGGACTGGTTAACTGGGTGTGTTCAGGGTGTGGTAGTACTAAAGAACAGGGTTAAACACCTGGGGCCAACATGTGTCAACATTTGTCACCAAAATCACACATCCACTAAAACTTGCTATGTGTGGTATTCTTTACAAAGCTTTACTACTTTTTTTTTTTCTTACCTCACCTTTCAGCTCATACTACCTGTTGTAGAAACCACAGAAGACAATAACTGCCGTAACTACTTTTTATCTCACCGTAGTAATAACTACACAGCTGGAGTCAATGAGAGTCAACAAAAATAATGGCTCTGTGCAGGTTGCGGCAAGACTTGAGAAATTCCAGTGCAGTTCATTAAATTGCATCCCAGTGATCTATCAGCATAATGATGAATTAAATACGTGAATATATGCATAAAATGAATGGAGATTTGTGTAAGTCTTATTTCTAAAACATTTCCATAGCGCTGAAGTGATTGCGAAGGATTAGCTTACCTAATCCGGTCTGAGCAGTTTTACACCAGTTCTAAGGTGTGGAGTTTAAATTCCCTTACTACTGCAGTCCTTATAGGGCAGTGTTTGTTGAAGGGAGAGGAGATGCTGTCATAAATGCAGATATATTATATTACTGCCCTCCAATTGCAAAGATTATACCTTGATATTGTGCGACATGTATCTGTGGTTTATTCATATACAGTAGGACATGGTCTTAGAGCTGCATGTATTTACTTTGATATAGTTGGTATTAATAATAGGTGCAAATGCATGTTTTAAAACAACCCTGCACTTTGAAAGTGAAAAAAATGCAGGCAAAATGAAGTGAATACCTGTGGGTTCTGACAATACAATTAGGTCTTTTGAAGCAAAACACTCTATGCAGAAAAACTGACAAAGGCTAGGAAGTAAATTTTAGGGGGGTTTTTCTTTCTTTTTTTTCAAATTGCTGCTCAAAATGTCACTAGTCGCATACTTGCATTTAACGATTCACTAAGGCCCACATTTTCAGCATTAATATTAAGGAAAAAGGTCACTTACTGTACATCCTGGATGACATGAGGGTAAGTAAATCAACAGCAAATATCCCTGAATTATTATGATTTTCTTTTTAAGGTCACATTCAAACAGCCAAATTCAAAGTAATATACATGCAAAAGCTCTAAAAAAAAAAAAAAGGATGTTTTGTTACATTGCGTCCATTTTTTCCTCAAATGCATTATTAACCTCTTCATTGTAGTCACATGTTACATCCTAATTATTTTAGTTAACTTTTAGGTCAATTTCATAATGTCTTTTAGAGAATATAGAAAGCATAAAAACTTCAAGATTTGTTTTGTGGTTTATTTTTAATACAGTCCTCAATAGTCAGAAAAGTGCACAAAGTGTGTCCTACGTTTTGACTGTTCACAGTGACAGATATTTAGTAACCATTTAATCATAGGGAATATGATTTTATAAAAAATCTGATCCTGGATCCTGTGCAATACACTCTTATCTTTCCTTCCATCAGTCAAAAACATCATCCAGTTGTTTGACTGCAGATTTATCCATCACCTGCACACTTCCCCCTGTGGAGACAAGCTTCTTCCCCATCTCACTGGTGATGACGGTGGTCTTTGTGCTTTTGGTGATGGTGGTGAGGTTGCTAGAACTGCCACCCTTACTGACTACCACTTCCTGCTTAACCACGCCTGTGTTATGAATATTCCTCATGGAATTTTGGGATGATACACCTGTAAGGCTGCTTTCAAGATCGTAGTTGAGTGCTAAAAGAAAGTAATATTAAACTGTCACAAATGCAGCATGTTAAATGTTAAAAGTCATTAATAAAGGTGCAAACGCTATCATTGGAGGTACACATTCATGCTATCAAGAGGTACACATTCATGCTTTTTTGTACATTTAAGATACCATATGGACCCTTTAGGAACAACTTTTGTACCTTTATTTTTGAGAGTGATCATCTCAAATTCATTTAAATATATGTATATAAATAGGGATGTGCATAAAGAAACTCACGGCCTGGTTTAGTCATGTAGTGCGTCTGGTATGACGTATACAGTCTGTGGAGGAAAAAGTACAAGAAGTTCACAGGAATCCATTGTGATTTTCTATTCTTAAAGTAAAATGCATGCAAAAGCGCTAAAAACGTAGATCTTTTCATTTGCTATGCTGATTGTAATGTTAAATGAATCATTATAAACTGAGAAAAAGCAGGAAATGTGCAGCTCATATATTAGCAGCATAATTGTATCACTTAAACATCTGCTACACAAGCTTAGAACATATTTTTATAATTCTTTGGGTCAAAAAAATCATCTGAGACTACAGGATAATAATTTCTTCTGCTTCACTGTGCTTGTTTTGTCTGGATGTAGTCCAAAAAAAAAAAATCATCCTTAACTTGTTCCAAACCTATTTGAGTAAAAAAAAATTGTTGAACACAAAGGAAGATATACTGAAGAATGTTGAAAAAAAAAGCAGCCATTAACTTCCAGAGTATGTTTTGTTCCTACTATGGACGTCAATGGCTGCTTCACGTGTGTCAAGCTAATTTAAAATATGTTTAGTTTCAGATGACAAATCCACTAGAGGGCGCTGTCTATATTTTTGCAAATCTGAAAAACATGACTTAGGGTATGTTTTGTTCAGCCTGATATCACAAGGAAACATAACTATTTCACATTTTGTCAGTTTAGTGGCTAATTTATACGAATTCATACATTTAGTCGTATGAAAATGTACAAATTTTAAAAGGTGGCGTGGCACCCAACACTACCACTAAACCCAACCGTCATTGAGGGATAAGCAAATCGTACTAAATTGCACGAATTCATACACGATTCATTACGAATTAGCCACTAAATCAAAAAGTTATGAATTGCCGTGAGTTAGCTTTGGTTTTGTTGTACATTTCAGATACACGTCTTTCTTGTGCCCATCCACGAGAAGCCAGGGCTTGTCATAGAGATCCCTAAACCCGACCAATAGTGTTTTCAAAAGCAAGCATAAGAAAAAAGTGCAATGCAGCCACATAGTTATACCTTGATTTATACAGTACATTGCTTTTATCACTTTTGTGGAACCATGCTTCACTAGACTCAAACCAGAGCGCTCTACATCACAGAGCACACCACCATACAAAGTGATTTAATGACCAAAATGATCATGCCAGAAAAGTTGTCCATATGCAAATGTACAGGCGAGGCAAACATATTTGATTGCAAATCACAGACACCATTTAGTTGTTTTGTGGTATTTATTTGTTATTGCGCAAAGAACTGCACAAAAAATGGTCCTTTATTTATCAATAATATGTCCCTGTAAATATCATTAGTGTGAAAAGGAACAAGAGTTGTTGGCGTCATACTGCCCTGTGATGTTAATTTTACCTGGAAACTGCAATCAAACTTATGTTTACATACTTTTTGTGGTTTCACAAAAATGTTGGCTGAAACACGAATTTCCAAAGAGCCTTTGTTGTTTTTTTTCCAACATTCTTCAGAATATCTTGTTTGTGTTCCACAGAAGAAAAAAACTAAATTGGGCCCAACCCCAATTCTACACCTTTAGCCCTTCCACTTAATTGTCGTAACTCTACTTTGCTTGAAGGCGTAGAGGGAGGTGCCAAATGTTTTTCAGGACCACACTACAAATGAAGGGGATTGAAAAATATCCATGAATACACCAGCTACAGCAGCAACATGGCTGCAAAAATGAGCAGGCATAAATCAGCATCTGATTTATTACATTCATAACAGTGTTAATTTGTTACGGTCTAGATCTTAAAAAATAATGTTTAAAAAATGGCTCAATTTCACTAACAATAGTTTCTTATAATAATCGCTAATAACAAATAGTGTTCGTCCAAATACAGCACAAAACAACTTGCAAGCGATGAATCTGTTAAACGTGCTTGTGCCATCTTGAATGACTACTAGCTGACTTCACGTGTGACGTATAATCTAGTGATGACATATGATGACGTGTGCATGTGTAGTAATAGTCGTGTCCCAGGGGATCATTTCTTACGGGAATATTTCCATTCCTACCCCTTCACGAAGGGGTATAAAATACAGTATAATTGGGAGTGGGCCTTAGAACAAGAGTCTAAGTAGATGGTGAGGTAATTTAAATTTTGGAGTGAACTTTCTCTTTAAATCTGCAGAAAGGATGTGTTCCTATCACATATCACATTGCATGTTCTTCAGGGTCAAAAATCTAGATGTGACATTTTTTTCTTAAGTAGTTTTTGACCTTACTCCTATAAAGAAAAACAGTTTAAAATGCTAAAAATGAAAACTCTGGTCAGCAGTTACTCATACTTTACTTGTTTTAAATCTTCTAAGAGATATTTTAAAATCCTTTTAAAAGATATTTTGAAAAATGTTGTAAACCTGTAACCAATAACTTCCGTAGTATTTGTTTTTCTTACTGTGTGTGTCAGTGGTTACAGGTTTTCTTCAAAATATCTTTTTTAGTGTTCAGCAGAAGAAAGAAACTTAAGGTTTAGAACCATTTGAGGAGAAGTAAATAGTGAGTCAGTTTTCATTTTTCAGTGAACTGTCCCTTTAACGTGCTTACATGACCACAATCATAACGATATTAAAAATGTCTTTGTGCTTTGTAACTTTGTACATCTTTTTCAAGCTTAAACAGCAACATTATGCACTAAAAAATGCTGAAAGCGTAAAAAGCATAATAGGACCCCTATAAAGCAGGGTTGTCAGTTGTTAACAAGCCCTCACCTGCTCTCTTCCCCTTCCAGGAGTTTCCTATAGGTGGCGATCTCAATGTCCAGAGCCAGTTTGATGTTCATCAGTGACTGGTACTCGCGCACCTGTCGGGCCATGTCCTGTTTAGCCCTCAGAAGAGCAGCTTCCAGTTCCTGCAGACGCAGCCTGGCATCTTTCACAGCCAGTTCACCACGCTCCTCTGCCTCTTTGATCTGCCCTTCGTGGTTTGAGTACTAAAATGAAAGGACACAAAAGATTACATACTTCCCACACTCTGATCTATAATTGAGATCAACTGGGATAAATTGAGATCATCTCAAATATAATTACACAGATTTTCTGAAATAACGCTGGCTTTGCTATTGTCAAATGTCACCAAAATGAATCAAGCTGTTATTATATCTTGCATTGTTTTTTATCATTTTGACTCTGAATAGAGTTCATACCTGTCCCTTAATAAGTTCCATCTCAGAATGTATACGTGCAATTCTTCGGTTGTACTCTGCGATTTCTGCCTTGGAGTTTTTCAAGTCATCTCCATGTTTGGTTGCGGACAACTGCATTTCTTCAAACTAACATTGAGTAGCAAACATGAACATTCAAGTAGAGATACATATGCAAAAACACAGACAAATTCATGTAATAGAGCACCTTTAGCAGAAATACTCCTATAAAACAAGAGATTCACCTTTTGTTGGTACCAGCTCTCTGCTTCAGCACGGCTGCGGCTTGCGATGTCTTCATACTGAGCACGAACTTCAGCCACAATGGATTCCATGTCCAGATTCCTGCTGTTGTCCATTTCTACAACAACTGAAGTGTCCTTGATCTGAGTCTGGAGCTCATGGAGTTCCTGCACATGGAGCAAGCATTACTCAAAACATACTGTTCATGCTTCCATTTGCTACTATTTTTGAACATTTACTTTGCTTGCACAAAATAAGAGTTGTAAGCTGTTTTGCTTTACTATCAGTTAGTTCAATAAATTAAAGTATATATAGTGACTGTGGGAAAAGATTTATTTGAAATGTGAAAGGAGTGAATGGTACCGCCTCGTAAATCTGCCAAAGGAAGTTGATCTCCTCTGAAAGGGCATCCAATTTACATTCCAGCTCCACTTTGTTCAGATATGAATCATCAGCATTCTAACAGAGAAAAGCACAGTACAAAAATGTTTATAATAATATAATTATAATACCTTTTTTAAAGTAATTCATTTACTGTGTATGTGCACATTTACAGGGTGTGAGGACCTTTTTAAGAAGCACAAAGTCGTTGTCAGAATCGCTTCGTTTGTTAATTTCATCTTCATACCTAAAGAGGAACGTACAAAGATTTTTTTTTTTAGAAAATACTGTATTATTCAAATTTGCCAGAATTAAGACAGTGTGCACACGTGTGTAATGCCCTCACTTGCTCTTGAAGTCTTCTACCAGTGTGTTCATGTCCCGCAGGCCAGACTCCAGACGCTGCTTCTCATTCCCTAAACTGTCCAGCTGTCTGCGCAGACCACCAACGTAGCTCTCAAACATCATATCAATGTTGGACTGTCGGCTGGTCTGTTCCTGCAGGACACTCCACTTCGTTTCCAGCATCTTGTTCTGCTGTTCCAGAAAGCGTACCTAGGGAAAGGCAAAAAAATTGTGGAAAACTAGACCATTTCCTAAATAAAACATAGGATACTTTTAGAAATAAAGGGACCAAACTAGAGTTTTGAAAGGGATGCCATAAAATAACCATTTTGGGTCTTAAAATAATACAGTAGGTCCTTTAGCATCCATGGAACCTTTCCTTTTGAAGTGGAATAGGTTCTTTATATCATCAAAATGCTTTTCATTAGTTTCATTGGTTCACCAAAATAAATGGTTCATTTAAAAAAACATAGATTGAATGATTCTTTGGGATACCCAAAAGGTTTTTTTCTTTGGCATCACTGCAAAAACCCGCGCTGAAAAATTACATTTGTACTTTATATTTAAAAGAACTGATATTTAACAAAGAATGAGTATTTTGGGTTCCACAATAAACCTTTCAGTGTAGAGTTCTTCTAATAACTTTTTTTTCTTAATCTAAAGAACATTTATTTATATAAAGAACCTTTTCAGAAAATAAAGGTTGTAAAAGGGTTTTCACAGCGATGCCACAGATCACTTAAAAAGGTTATTTACTGGCATCAATGATTCTATATAAAACCCTTAATATGATGTAACTTTTTATTCCACAAAAGGTTGTGAAGAACTTTTAATACCCTAAACAAGCTTTTATGGAATGCAAAGGTTCCATGAACAATGGAGGTTCTTAATCTGAAGTTCTCAAAATTTTATTTTGGTGGTCATGTGTAGTTACTCAGGATTCTTTTTTTTTTTGTTTTTGCCAGTTCACTTAAATTGTCCAGCAGTGGATTTTTAAAAACAGCTTAGCATGCACATGTCTGTCCTTTATTAAACAGATTATTTGAGTTCAAAGATAGTTGTGTGTTTTCTGATAGGTGTGTGTTTCTATAAAAGCATGTACAAGGGAGCGGCCCTTGTGTCTGATAGTAAACTGATATTGCCCCAAAAAATGACAAAGGTGTGTTTATGACAGAGTGGACATTGCTCCATCATGTGCTTGAGACAAATGGTGGTCCTGATCAAATTTGACACTGATAGGACTGGGCCTAGTGTTATCACAATCCCATGGCTTCCTCATGAAACCACACACACATTTACATAAAGGTACCCCACAAAAGTCCATATAAAGATGAGGTAACTTACTTTGTCAATGAATGAAGCAAAGCGGTTATTGAGTGTCTTGATCTGTTCTTTCTCCTGAGTCTTGATGGCCTGGATGCTTGGGTCGATGTCCAGATTCAGAGGTGTCAGAAGACTTTCATTGACCTTTACAGCTGTAATTGGAGGGTAAAGGACTGGACTGGAGCCCCAACCTTCTCTCGAAACCATCCCTGAACGGGACAGGGGTGTCCGTCTGTTGCTGCTCACTCCGACGGAGGACTGACTGCTGAAAGTCTTCACGGTTTTCTTCGAGTTCATCATCTCTGCACAACACAGCTGTCAGAGGACCAGGAGTTGAGGGGACAGAAACTCAAAAGTGGTGGGACGACAGACGTTCCTTTAAACTCTTATATCAAGTGCAGGGAGTGGCCTTAAGGCCAGCTTATTGGTCAAGAAACAATTTTCAAGATATGTATGAAGTGTAATGGGGTTGAACGGCGAGAGGACTATCATACTGTTATACATTAACCGCTTCACTTCGATCCCTGTGCAAAGGGGAAATGCTTAGAATACTCTGAAACTAAGATAATTAGCTGATGAAATGGGGAAATATGAACATGTTCAGACACCATGAAGCAAGGCATTGCATCCTTAAATGAAATGAGAGCACTGACACAGTAGATCCAGAATCAGCCAGTCAGAGAAAACAAATATAAAGACCATTATGACACCAATTATTTGTTATTATTATTATTAATAACATTTCATGAGTGTGCTTAACCAATATACATGTTGTTTTATTTCAGTGCTACACCCAACTTTTATTGCTGACTTGAACTTGTCCCACTATCTAAAACCAATTACCCTTTAAACTCATTAAACGAAGCCTGATTTCCCCTCATAGCCTCCTCCATCTTGTAAAAATGCTCTATTGGCTGGCTGCAAGTTGTACTTTATTTCCGGAGACAAAAGGCATCTGGGCTGATCTGTTCAACTTTTACATTGTTGTAAAGATAACAGTTGAAGAATTTCTACTGCTGGGTGCGTTTCAGTCATTCTACAGTCCACTCCTTCAATACGAGCTCTGTGCCATAGTGTACTACAAAACAAATCACATTTCCACAATATAGGCTACAAATATGCCACATTAATTTAATATTTTTGAACTAACATACCTTAAAAACCTTGCTGTTACATATAGATTTAATACTAATATCAAATTGAACAACATATTGCATTCCTAAAACATTATATGTTCTTGTGAACCTTCAGAAAATTCTTTCAGATTTTTTTTTTTCAAGATGACCTTTAAACTGTGAATCAGTAGGAAAGACATATATACTTCATCATATTGATAGATATTATACTTCAATATTAGTGACTATTGGAGGCAAGGCCATAACCAAATCTAGAACAATTGAGAACCCAATTTTTATACTGCTCTAGAAACAAATTAGGAAGTCATTTCAAAATTATCATCAGTTCTTTGGAAATGACATTAATAGATCTGAGTATAATGTTCAGAAGATATATATTTTTTTATTTTATAATCTACTGATAATGTTGATAAAGTATATTTATTGATATGTTTGAAGAAAACATTTTGGTTGCCAAAGATGTTCGGTTCCCATTTACATCCACTGTATGGAAAACAATACAGAAACTCAAAGGTCACAGGAATGTTTACTGACATTATTCAAAATATCTCCCTGCATACCAGTTTGGAATGACAAGGAGAATTAAAAAAATTAAGATTTTGAAGTGCAATAATACAAGAAATACTATATCAAACATATTTAAAGGGATAGTTCACCCAGAAATAATCATTCCTGTATCATTTACTCACCCTTCACTTGTTCAAAACCTGTTTTTCTTCAGTTGATCACAAAATAAGATATTTTAAAAAAATGCTAGTAGTTGTGACCCATTGACATCCATAGTAATTTTTCTACTACTATGGAAGTCAATGGGTGCCAGCAACCAGCATTCTTCAAAATATCTTTTTTTTCTTCTCTGTATTCAATGAAAGAAAAATCTCATAAAGGTTTAAAACCACATGGGGAAAATAAATTATTAGGTACACTGTAAAAATCGGGGCGTCACGGTGGCGCAGTGGGTAGCACGTTTGCCTCACAGCAAGAAGGTCGCTGGTTCGAGCCTCGGCTGGGTCAGTT
>CAIGQV010019356.1:13028645-13074733 GCA_903798115.1 Danio jaintianensis | reverse complement strand
ATAATATAATATAATATAATATAATATAATATAATATAATATAATATAATATAATATAATATAATATAAAAAGACATCCTTAGCCCTTTTTTGGGGTTGCACTTTATTTTATGCTAGGTATACGTGTACAGTGTACTTACCTAAAAAACTACTGGTTACATGAGGTAACTACATGGGTTAATGTAAGGTTCAGGGGTAGGTTTAGGCATAGCTAGTTATTAGTCATTGTAATGACAATGATAAGTACGTACGTGAGAAATAGAACAGTAAAGTAATAAAAAATAAAGTGCTACCCACTTTCTTGTGCTTTTTGTACTGTTCATGAGAACCCTTTATAATGTAATAAAAGTGGATCAGATTTCTGCAGATCTCAATGGAGGGTGTGGCACACACCCTGTTCTCTTTCTGTCTTCTCTCTTTCTATTGTGCTTGTTCTGCTTTCCTCTGTATGCATTCTGGCTATTACTGAGGGAATTCCTCTAAACCTCCATATTGGGTTTCAAAATTCGAGCGACCATGACAACGGCTAATACAAATAAAACATTTACAATAGTTTCTGAAGCATTAGAGGAATGTTTGAGGAACTGTAGCCAGCTGAAACTTCCTACACAGACTCAGACTAGAGTCATAATGCAAAACAGATGTGGGATAAGTAATCGCACACACGGTCACACGGTTCTACAGCAAGAATGCAAGAGAAGAACCAGCCTATATCATTTATAACAGACGTGGTTGAGTCATTACACAACTTTTAGAGTTCAGAAATGTCTAACCTTTCTTTTATTTCATGTGGTAAAACTGCAAAATAGAAAACCTAAACTAAGATTTATGTAGGAAAATGAAGACCATATTTAACTTAAAAATTATGACATTTCAAATGATCTGATCGAAGCAGCACATGATAATGTGTACCAGCTTCCGCTTTCACCAATGGAGGATATGGCATTTGGAGGAACTTTGTAGGAGCATTGTTTAATCATCCTTTCCATTTGAGCTGTTCTGCAAAACAAAACAAAAAAACAAAAAAAAAGCAAAGTTTGACTGCAAAGCGACTCTACCTTTTGTCTAATATTTTATAGGCTTGCTTAATCAAAGCCGGTTTCATAAAGAGACCTAAAACAAAGCCTATCCATTACTCATTTTATTGCATAACTAAATTCCAAGTACGCTGAAAATGAAGATTTGACAAATTGTATCTATCGCTGCTAGGAAGAAATGAAAACATGTCAAAAACAGGTTTTGTATGGTGAAATATGTTCTTTGTTTTGCCTGTAGGTGTTTGATGCCACTGTGGACAATGCTCGTCTTGTTCTGCAGATTGACAACGCTCGTCTGGCTGTGGATGACTTCAGGGTCAAGTCAGTCTCCATAGCTGCACAACACCACAAATATCTTAAAAATGCATCTTGTAACTTGATATCAAAGGAACATGATTATGAGAAAGTGGTCATTTTTAGAATCATACAATCCAGAAATCTTTAGCATGAAAGATGTGTGATAGTAGACTGCTGGCATGCACACTAAACACTTAAATGCATTCCTTGAATGTTTATTGTGTGTGTTTTATAGGTTTGAGAATGAGATGGCAATCAGGCAGTCTGTGGAAGGAGACATCGCAGGTCTAAAGAAAGTTATAGATGAAACCAACATTGGTCGCCTGAATGTGGAGGGTGAAATTGAGTCCTTGAAAGAAGAGCTTGTCTTCCTCAAGAAAAACCATGAAAATGTAATCAAACATTGCTTAAGATCCATGTTAACACTAGTCGCAGAGAATAAGATCCTCTCGTCTTTGAATAAGCTTAAAGACCCCATGATTTCATGTAAAGAAAATAGATTTTGACCATTTTGAAGTATTCCAAGACATTTTGAAAGAGTTGCATCCCACTTTTTAAAAAAGGAAAATGATTCGGGTTTTTGCTTCATCACATCATGGACTACTGCAGCGATATTTGAAGGAGGAGCTAATTCTAGAAAGCATTTGATTGGATAAAAATCTGTGTAGTGCAAGAGGAGTCATCAGAAGAAAAACAAATATTGGAGCATGCAAGAATATAGGTGGTCCAATCCCAAATGGCACCCTAAACCATTGAGGTCTTCCAAAATCCAAAAAGGAATGGCTAGTGTGCTGGTAGTGATATATGTAAACCTGCCAAAATCTGTCATCATGATTTTTGGTATGACTTATTACAGGAGGAAAATATATTTATAACATTGATAATGTAAACTTTGTCATTGCACATTAATTTAGATCAACATTTAGCAAAAGCTTTGTGCAAATCTGTAATGCAAACCATGTCCACTAAACAAGTGCAGATGAAGCATGCCATTTGTGATTGGACAATAGATAACTAAACAACACGAAATATCCATTTAAAATTCATGGGGCTTTTAAACTGTCCACAATGTGTTTTTACAACATCCTGCAAAAAAAACAACAACAACAATACTAACATACAGTACTACTCAAAAGTAAAACTGACTTCTTTTTAAACATCTCAGATTTCTTACAATTTACAGGTGACAAATCAAATACAAAATAGCCAAGGTTACAAAACATACATGAAATCCAACATATACGAACATAAAGAAAAATACTATAGTATAGAACGATAATATACCAATAATATCATAATAGCAGTATAATAAAATAATAATAAATAACAATTGTAAAAAAATACAAATCTGTTCAACTTTAACAGGAAGTCGATGAGCTACGAAACCAGATCTCTCAGTCAGGCGTTCAGGTGGATGTTGATGCACCCAAGGGTCAGGATATGTCTCAAGTGATGGAAGATATGAGGGCTAACTATGAGAAACAGGCTCTCAAAAATGCAGAGGAACTCAAAATGTGGCACGAATCCCAGGTATGAAACCCCTGACTGCAACAGTACGTTTGCTATGACTTGTTTTAAATGAGCTGAAAAATGAGTCTTTCTCTCTCTCTCTCCTCAGATATCAGACGTTCAGGTGCAGGTGGTTCAGAACACAGAGGCATTACAAGGTGCCCAGATGGAGTGCAATGACCTTCGCCGACAAATTCAAACACTAGAAATAGAGCTTGCATCCCAACAAAACCTGGTAACGTGCACTTACACACTATATTTTCATATTAGCAAATACCATTAAGTTTGTTGAATCGATCTGATGCCATTTCTCTCTTTTTTTTCTAGAAAGCATCACTTGAAGATACACTGCGAAACACTGAGATACGTTCAAACGGAGAGATGGAGAACTTAAATAGCATCATAATTCAACTTGAAGCTGAGCTGGCACAGCTGAGGGCGAAGATCACAGAACAGGGACAGGAATATGAAGCCCTGCTTAATATGAAGATGAAACTGGAAGCGGAAATCAGCACCTACAAGAAACTTTTAGATGGGGGAGATTTCAAGTAAAGAGCAAAACTTCAGTTGTTGTATTTCACAGGGTATCAAATAAAGTCACTGATTCTACTTCCTCTTTGTTTAGGCTCCAGGATGCACTAGATGGCTGAGGGAAAAAAAAGTGAAATTACAGGAGACGGTCCTAAAGAGCAACAACTTCTAGACAAACATAACGTTATAAATTGCATTCATGGAAACCTGTGGTGAAGCTTTATAATTTGAAAGTCCCCTTCCACTTTGTTTAAACTACAATTTACAGAGCCATGTTGGTTTCTAGCCATATTTCTTCTAACATAATGTCATTTACAGGGTATTTGCTTTCTGTTAACGAAGCCTGTTTCACCCTACAGTCTGACTTAAAGACATACAGTATGAGTTACAGAGCAACATAGGCAGCTTTTTAAACATTGGTTGTGTATTGAATCTTTATAATACACAATCCTATGTTGTTGCAGTGTAATACAGATATCTCCAAATGAAAGAGGAATGAGAAATGTGAACTTCTCTACAAAACCAAAGCAATAATTCAATAAAACCATGCCTGCCAACAGAAACAATTGAGTGAAGCAAACATAGAGATCTGAAATATTGTGGTTTTCTACTTGAACCTTTTTTCTTAAACCATAAAGTGGTTTTGGGGGGCGGGGGTCAAACAAACAAACTCATGCTGTCTAAGAGAAATATGGGGTAAATATGGAGTAAAGTAATATCAGCACACACACACACACAGACAGAAACAAAACATAAGTTTGATTTTAGCTGCTCATTATTCAGCATCAAGTTTTCAAGCATCATGTTTAATGTGCACACATTTGCTAAATTGAACAAACTTGAATCAAAACAGTGAATGTCTTATTTTTTAGATGGCATGCCTTAAATAACCTACCATAGTTAACATTACAGTTCAATTTATACCAGTGATCTTTTCAATATACAGTTGAAGTCAGAATTATTAGCCCTCCTGAATTATTAGCCCTCTGTATATTTTTCCCCAATTTCTGATTTTTTCAACGCATTCCTAAACATAATAGTTTTAATAACTAATTTCTAATAACTGATTTCTTTTATCTTTGCCATGATGGCAGTGCATATTTTTCTAGATAATTTCCAAGATACTAGTATTCAGCTTAAAGTGCCATTTAAAGACTTAATGAGGTTAATTAGGGAAGTTAGGGTAATTAGGCAAATCATTGTATAACAATGGTTTGTTCTGTAGATAATAAAAAAAAAATATTGCTTAAGGGGGCTAATAATATTGACCTTAAAATGGTTTAAAAAAAATTTTTTAACTATTCTAGCCGAAATAAAACAAATAAGACTTTCTCCAGAAGAAAAAATATTTTAGGAAATACTGTGGAAAAAGTCCTTGCTTGGTTAAACATCACTTGTAAAATATTTGAAAAAGAAAAAAATCACAGGAGGGCTAATAATTTTTAATGTTAATGTTTTAGTTCCTCTGTGCTATTAGCTTCCACTAACAAGATACCGTAGCTTGACATGGCTTTTAATGTTAGCCATTTGAAGAGCTGCGAAGGGCCATCTGGTTTCACTCCAAGAAAAACCTCTTACTTCAAATTCACGTGAATTCCAGCTCATCAAACATTTAATTTTACCAGCAAGAAATTACATGATAATGTGCTTCGAGACTGATCATTTTCCCAAGACAATGGAACAGAGATAAATCTGGAAAAGTCATTGGGATTTGTTTATTTGACTTGTGCGCAATCAGCTAATGCCATGATAGCTAATTAGCTGGCTGGATATCCATTGCTTGGGCACTGTAAGCCTCTTGCTAATCAGATTAGCTAAAAAGCTTATAGGTGGATTGATTTTGTGTGCTCCAAAAAAGATCAAGACATCGCGGATAGCTCCAAAAGTACAATTAATAATTGTAATGAACAAAAAAAAAATGATTATATCTATATATTTATGGAACACTATGGGGAACAAATTCAAACTTTTTTTTTACAAAATGTAAAAAAATGTTTTTTTACAAAACTGAAACAACACATATTAAAAATGCACAAATCTAATAAAAAGTAAGAGCTCTTTGATTTATGGCCAGAAAGAAAAGCCTCACAGAACATCTGTAAGATAAAATAGTAACAGCTGTTTAGAAAAAAAAGAAAAAAAATGGACATTATGTTTTGTTCTTCTGCGATATATTGCATTCGACTATTTCAACAGATTAGCTCTGTTTGTAAAGAATTCACAATTTTAAATTGAGTGGGATAATTTTATAGGGCAGTGCATCTGCATAAAAAATAAATAATGCACATCTAAATACAATAAAGCAAACATACAAATGAATTAAACAGGAAGTCTGGCAGTATTTAGGTACAGGAATTTAAGAAGTCTTTATCTTATGAATGTCGATGCTGAAACAATATATTGTGCAGCCCTAAAGTCTTCAATAAACTCTCAACAACAACTAAGAATAAGCCTAAACTTACAAACCACTTAAAACTATCCAAAGAAGGTGCCTTATTAAAACACTTCATGCAAGAAAACCAAGTTTATATGACATTGCTGAGTGAAAAACAACTCAACAATAGGGAACTGCCAAAAAATAGGGGAAAAATAAGTTATATTTGTGGATAACTGAAAATATATACATTGTATTTTAAAGCTAAGATGACATACAGTATATTAACTACAGAACTTAACTCTACAATACCTGAGGAAATGTTGTTAGCAGCATACCCATTCAGTTCAATAACAAATGCTAGGCTAGCACATGATCCACTGTTAGTACACAAACTGGAGGCTGCCATCTTTGCTGCAGGAAGATTTGTCATGTGACTGATCACCTGCCAGAGATAAATGAAAACAGAAGGAAATGTGAATTGAACAGCTTTTTGAATCTGAGAACTTATCTTGGACAGAAGCCATACTGCTTCACAACCTAATAATGCTATAAAGCTGATAAATCTTAATAGTGAACAACAGTAAACGATACTTAAAGGGATAGTACCCCAATGTACTCACTTTTTACTCACCCTCAAGTGGTTTCAAACCTTTATGGGTTTCTTTCTTCTGTAAAAAATAAGTTATTTTGAATAAGCTGAAAAACTTTAAGGACCTTTTCCTATGGAAGTCAATAGTTACAGATTTCCAGCTTTGTTCAAAATATATTATTTTGCATTTAACAGAATAACAAAAGTCATAAAGGTTTAGGACAAGTAAAGGGTGAATAAATGATGACAGAATTTTCACTTTTGGGTGAACTATCCCTTTAAGTTTTTATTAGTAGGAATTTACATACATTTAATAACAAAGCACATTTTTAAAAGCTCTCCAAATGAAAGTAATGACATGAATCGTATACTTTCTTCCATTTGGACAATGATAGTGTTCCCAAAAAAAACAAAAACAAATGAATATATTTTAAAACAAAGTCTTTTTATAGCTTTCTTACAAGACATTGCAACAAATTGTATACAGCTCAAACGTGCTAGTTAAATGTAACTGTAATTTTTATTTCTCTGAGACGTAGTGCCTGGTGGTTTTCATGTCTCTCATTAGACAGACGTAACGGCTGCTTAAACATTCAAACCTGCACAATGACACAAACAAACGTTCCCAGACCAGCAGGAGCCACATTCACATATGTTAAGGTTTTCTGTCTTTTTTTCTTCTTTTGTCTTTCTTGAAAATTCATTTTCTATTTGATGCACACAGCAAGGAAACTTTTCCATTTCAAATTAATACATTTTTTATTATTCAAAAAAGATTTTTAAAAGAATACCAAAGGACTTGTTATTGATTTTACATATTAAACATTTTAAGTCATGTGAATACTTTTTAATGGCTTTGGACCTAACATATCACATAGATGTTATTTTGCATTATACTGATCCATAAATGCAAAGACAAAATATTTTAACATTTTTTCATTTATTTATGTTATCAACAATTTGAAGTGTGTTAAATAACACAGTAAATCTAGGTTTCCTAAACTATTGGTTGGGAAGGAATTGCTAGCATGGGAAAAGATAACAAATTCAGTACTTTTTTATCAATAAAAAATCTAAACGTATTATTTTAATCAAAACAAACATATTGATCAAACACTCAAAGCAATAATTAGAAAAAAAACATATTTTGGTCACAATTTGCAATGAGGTTGTATTAGGTCATTTTAGTTAATGAATTTACTAACATGAACTAATAATGAACAATCCTTGTACAGCATTTATTAATCATAGTTCAACATTTACTAATGTATTATAAAATTTCACATTCATACTTGTTAACATTAGTCAATGCACTGTGAGTTTTGATGATTTAACAATGAACAACTTAATTTCCATTAGCTACCATTAACAAATAATAAATGTATTGTAATAAATGTTTTGTTCATTGTTTGTTCATGTTAGTAAAGACATTAAATAACAAGAATACAACATTACTGTAAAGTGTCACCCACATTTTAATTGTTTATCTGAATTTTATGTGAACATTAATGAACAGTGAACAGTGTTGTTAATTTAAATTTTAACTTTAATTTGAAGCAAATATTAGTCAAATAAAAAAACTAAATCCATGAACAAACATGGGTAAATCTGAATGGTAGGGGAGAGCAGGGATGAAAGTAACGTGGGACAAAAGTAACAAAGCGATTTTCTCGAAGCCCTGATGACATTTGATTTCCAGGCTATAACAGCACATTCAGCATGTAACCCTTGATGGAGCTGCCAAATATCATGTTTGGGGCCGATCCAGCAGTTAGCTCCAAATTTCTGTTTTTAAGTGCAAAAAGTAAATTATTGTAGCGGTTCCTTTTACCTTATTACAAGTTGTATTTCTCTTTTCATGTGTCACACTAATGATCAATCTACAGGTTATTTAGTGCAATGACACGTCTGAGTTTTTCACTTTAAAAATAAATCAGGTTTAAATGGCAAGAGTTCCTGTAGGGACAAAAGTAACAGTTATTTATGTCCCACTGCTAATAGCCATACCTTATTTTTCACTCCCACATTACAGTTTTCAGTGTTTTGACTCATATGTTTTATAAAATTAATGCATATTGCCAATAATAATAAAAAAATATTCAAAAATTATAGAAAATTGTGACATTTTGCATTGCTGGGTTGCTTTTGAAACATTTGATGGAACTGAAATTTAAAATGAAATGCTGTTTAATATTTTTTTTGCAAAATAAAGGACAAAATATGTTTGCAGTTAACATTAACAAGGTCATAGTCACATATATTTAAAATAAACAAGATAAGCCAGAAAATCTAGCAAATAGTGTTGTGTTACTTTTGACCCACCCGTGTGTTACTTTCGTCCCTACCTATGGGGTCAAAAGTAACAATGTGCAACTTTTGTTTAAAGTGAAGTTATATTGGAGTTGTTCTACATTGATACAAAATAACACCTGGTTTTGCTAGAGCACTCCTGTGAGGTAGTAACCACAGCAAAAATATATTTCTGCTAAAAACATTACCTTTTAAAATTAGGTTTTTATGAAAAATGTTACTATCGTCTCCGCTCTCCCCTATTTCGCAACAAAAAACTTCCACCCTTTAATATAATTTTCCGTCCAGTTTTTAGGAATTCATAAGTAATTACGACCAATTAAAAATAATGATTTTTTTGGAATCTGGTTATATAATCCAGCTATCCGGAACTGAAATAGGGCACTCAATCTTCACATTCCAGAGATCTTCAACACTCCAGCAGCCAACAGCACCCTCAACTGTTTACTTGACAGAGGTTATATTTTCATATACAGACATTTTTATCTCCCACAACGCTTTGTTAAAGAAAAAAATTTAAAGTCTCTCTCTCTCTCTCTCTCTGCTGAAATACTTTGAACATAAAGGCAGGGCGGGGGAAGGGAGGATTTGGCTGGGGGAGGGGCTGTTGTCACAGGACAGAGGAAGGTTGTGCAGAGTTGCATAGAAGAAAAAAAGAAGAGGCAAGAAACAAAAAAAGAGTGTGAAGGCATGGCAGCGTAAAGCCTGGAATTTACTTACAACTGCTACATTGCAATGGAGATGCACAGAAAAGCACTGGTATGTTCCTTGATGCATGTGAAATACTATGATTTATGTGTTTATATTTTACAATCTTCTCTGCTATTCACCATCACGAAGTTATTAGCCGTTTGCATATGAAGTTGAAGCGAATGAGAGGGAAAATGCATAATATATTTAATGGTACGTGCTTTGTGCCGATGTTTTACTGTCATGTTTTACTGTGAATTTGTGTGTTTAGTGTAGCTGTGTTTTTACTAATAGTTTTAAGACTATCATTTATTGTATGATATCATGCAGAATGGAGAAATAATTTATTGCAAATTGAGGTAATATTTAATCTTTCTTGCAGGTTTCTGTGTTTATGAACAATGGTGAGCAGACTTTTGCACACCATTAGCTTTTACAATCAACTAAGCTGATAAAGAATTCTGGTTAAAACAGCATGGTGAGTGCAAAAGAACAAAAAGTTATGTGCATAAATCATTACATTTTTGTCATGTGCGTGTGCATATGTGTGTGTTTATGCTGGACAAGATTCTCCTGGAAATTGTGTGTTCAGCAGTAGCCAGAGAGAGTAATGACTTTAGCAGCTGTTTCTTTGCTCTCATCTCAAGAGCCTCTTCACTTTCCGAGGACAAATAGTAAGTCTTGAATATTGGCTGTTGTACTGCTTAAAAAAAATGTATAAATAAATCTTTATTTTGTTTATATTTAGATTTTGGGCCACCATCATCTAATCAAAGTTCATTTGCAGTTCATGCAATTGTGTAATATTGTGACTGATTTAGCATTGCAGATTTTTTTACTATTTGATTTGTTAGAAAAGTCATCTTATGATGTCCAACTTGGAGTGTGTGTGTGTGTGTGCGTGCGTGCGTGCGTGCGTGCGTGTGTGTGTGTGTGTGTAGAGGATGTGCTTTGTAAATAGATCCCAGGCTGAATTCTTAGCATTCCGTGTGCAGCCGTATTTATGGATGGGATCCTGTCTCTTCAGTGGAAGAGTGTGAATTAGAGGGAGGCAGCAAAAAGATATAAAGGCACAGATAAAGCAGAAACAGCCATTTGAGTGTGTTGAGCATTAACTATTCTGAAATGAACAAGAGTATTTATGCTTAGCAAGGATTTGTTGGGATTAGCCATGAATCTTGACTCCAGAACTGTGGTGAATATGGTAATGTTGATGTATATTTGTTTAAAATGCTCCTAAACTCTTAGTGTGCCGTCAGTCTCCTACTCTAACTAGAACTTTACTCTAATCTGTCGATTCTAATCTGTCCTCATCTTCTAGAAGGCATACGAAAATAGACACACGTGCACACACACACACCCACATATACTGTGTAAATATAACGGTTCAGTTAATCCAGTGTTCAGCACTGTTCGCTTATTTAATTTGTCTTGCAATCATCAGAATGTGTGAGGAGGATGATGTGCGCACTGATTATGTGTTACTGAGATTGCACAGATTAAGACGCAAAGAATAGATCACATCTTGTCCAAATTACTAAGCGGTTCCATATGGTGAATTCTTGCTGCAGTCCAGTTGTGCAGTTGCTACTGCTTTCTAGAAGAGAACAATATTCCGGATGATTTAAAAATGTTAAATTCTGTCTTCAGTGCCATGTCAAGTCAAACAGGGTTTTTATTTTTAGGGTGGATCCTAGTATTCTGTATGTTTTTGACTGAGCTATCTTTTTTTAAATAGTACCTTTAGCTAGCTTGTATAAAAGTGGTATTGATATGCAGAATATTATGCATTGTTATTCATTCATTTATTTTCCTTCGGCTTAGTCCCTTTATTCATCAGGGGTCGCCACAATGGATTGAACCGACAACTTATCCAGCATATGTTTTACGTGGCGAATGCCCTTCCAGCTGCAACCCAGTATTGGGAAACACCCCAACATTCACACACACATACACTACGTCCAATTTAGTTTATCCAATTCACTTATACTGCATGTCTTTGGACTGTGGGAGAAGCTGGAGCACCTGGAGGAAACCCATGCAAACACGGGGAGAACATGCAAACTCTACACAGAAATTCCTTCTTGCTGTGAGGCGACAGTGCTAACCACTGAGCCACTTTGCCACCCGTAATAGAAACATGCAGAATTTTGTTTTTGTAGTTGAAATATTAAGCAAAAATTACATAATATCATTTTATATTTGTCTTTTAAATAGCTTTTTATTATGTTTGCTAAATTAAATGTAGGGTGGCATGGTGGCTCAGTGGTTACCACTGTTGCCTCACAGCAAGAAGGTCGCTGGTTCGAGCCCCGGCTGGGTCAGTTGGCGTTTCTGTTTGGAGTTTGCATGTTCTCCCCGTGTTCGCATGGGTTTCCTCCGGGTGCTCCGGTTTCCCCCACAGTCCAATGACATGCGCTATAGGTGAATTAAATAAGCTAAATTGGCCGTAGTGTATGTGTGTGAATGCGAGAGTGTATGGGTGTTTCCCAGTGCTATGTTGTGGCTGGAAGAACAATCACTGCGTAAAGCATATGCTGGATAAGTTGGCGGTTCATTCCACTGTGGCGACCCCTGATAAATAAAGGGACTAAGCCGAAGGAAAATGAATGATTGAATTAAATGTAAACTATCCATTTAAAAGAGATCACACCCAATACTCTTATCTTGTACAGTGGTAAAGAAACTTATAGATCGTATATAACTGTATCATTTTTATTTATTTTCCAGGTGTGGCAATGATGCAGTGGTCATCCGAGTGGGCGGAGCAACACTATGATGTCTCCTCTACCACATCGCCGCCAGTTCATCCTAAGCCCCTCCCATTTCCTCAGCCCAGTCGCCCTGCATTCTCTGGCTACAGCGATGACATCAGTGCCCTCAGTGCCTCCAGCTTACTAAAGCGCTACGCCGAGAGGTACTCCTTCAACTCAGCCCTACCAGAACATGGGAGTTTCCTGAGAAGTGAGCAGCACCAGGAGCCCTGGCCGGGGGGTTACAGCACAGAGGGGCCTTCTGGTTTAGACCCGCTGAAGGGGAGTGGAAGCGATCTTTCTGAGCCACAATACAGCAGTGCTCCTACTCAAGATTACCCTTCATCCTACAGCGGTCAACATCTGCTGCCCAAACCATCCTATCTTCCATCACCAGCGTTTGCCTTGCCATCTGCATACCTGCCCCCGGCACCAGGTTACGCTTATCCCCAACAGTGTTACCCCCACAACACCCCTTCTCTCCTGCCCTCGGGTCTGCACACCCCTACACCTCTCCACGGGCCGGCTGAACTCCCACGAAACCGGAAGATCGGCTTCGACCAGTCCAAAACTGCCAGAGTGTCACCTTACACAATCAGGGATAAGAGCGAAAGGCAGAATGGTGACAGTGGTGGAAATGTGAATGAAAGCTGTGGGACAGACATCCAGAGCTATAGGCCAGAGAGACTTTCCACTCAGCCTGATCTCGAAGCAGATGCTGAGGGTAAGAGCAGTCACCTGCGGCCTCTGGAGACACGCTCTTATGGAGGTCCAGGACAATATACGTATCCCTGAGTCTACTTGATGTAGGCAGTCAATGCTTTTCTTTATATGTTTATAGCA
Source organism: Danio jaintianensis (assembly GCA_903798115.1). Taxonomy (NCBI): domain Eukaryota; kingdom Metazoa; phylum Chordata; class Actinopteri; order Cypriniformes; family Danionidae; genus Danio; species Danio jaintianensis. The sequence continues at coordinate 13,061,797 of CAIGQV010019356.1, read as the reverse complement.
ATACTTGAATGTATCAAACATCAGGACGAATGTTACTGTGGTACTCTATAAAAAAATTGCAACATCAGAAATTCCATAAAAGAGACATTTCTCAAAGAACAGTATTCAGTTATGTAAAGAACCATTTTTACGTGAGTAACATAGAGAACATCTAATGAACCGACAGAAAGGTTCCATGGATGTTAAAAAGATAGCTCACCCAAAATTGAAAATCGTGCCCTGGTATACTTCAAACGAAATCAAACAACAAACTAAAGTGACGTAATTTCTAACAAAATCCAGCTGAAATTAAGTTCTTTTTGAGTAAATTGTGGCACTTTGAAACAGCTGACCAAAGCAAACTTTTGAGGTAGTTCGTTTTAGCTCCTAAACCCCTTTGAGCTACCATTAGTCCATGACGATTACACAATCGGTGGCTGTAACTCCGCCTTCTTTGATCTGCGATTACTTCTCCATTTTGTTTCTCATTCCACAGGGGTCAGACAGTAGAACAACATCCAAAGCAACAACACTAGCCACATGAAGCCCAGCTTGTCACACTACATCTTTTCTATGAGTTTGAGCACCCCAGCGGGCAAATAGAAAACAATGTAAATATGTGATGCACTCTGGTGGTGCTTCTTGTGGAAAAGGATGTTTGCTAGATGTTTATGAAACTGTTCTTCTCTCTCAGCCACCATTGTTGTATTTAGGGGTGAATGCAAGCAGCGTGACACATTTACAACCCCACCCACTGCAGCCCGAGGGTGTTGGAAGGTTTAAAACCGTATTCCGTCAATCAATCAATCAATTTGCCATCAAACAAACAATGATGAAGAACATCGTTTGAAGTATATCAGGGTCTTTATTCACCTTCCACTTGTTTCAAACATGTTTGAGTTTCTTTCTTCATGTGAACATAAAAGAAGATATTTTGAAGAATGTTGAAAACTGGTAGCCAAATATGGATGTCAATGGCTACCTGTTTCCAACAAAATATATTCTTTTGCATTCTTGAGGGTGATTAAATGGTGATTAATTTTCCATTTTTTGGGGGGGTGAACTATCGCTTTATTAAAGGTTCTTCAGGAAACATAAACAACCTTTTTTTAAAGAGTTTATGAGACTTCAGATTATGGATTGAGAAGATTTACTGATGTCTCTTTTATCCACATTATCATTACTCCTTACTGCCACTTTAACGGAACCTGTGGCACAGATACTCTTTTGTATCCTCTTTTTTTTATTCTCTTCCTTTCCTCTTTTCCTCTTTCTGTCATTCTATAATTATGCTGTGCAGTGAAGCACGTTATGGTGGCAAGCACTAATCCACTGCTTCAATCAATGAAATCCAAGCCAAAGGAAGACTGAAAGAGAGGAACGGAAAAGAAAGAGAAGAAATAATGAACAAAAAAATTAAGCTGCATTAAAGCACACATTTGAAAGTTTCATATGTCACGTGTAATATATGGTTCTCATTGTATTTGTTAGCATGTCAGTGGTAACGGTAATGGATGTTCTCCAACACTGAACACTCATATTTTAGGAATATTATGTAAAATCCCTCTATAAACTTTGAATGTAAAGCCGATTTTCCTCAGGAATTGTGAATGAAGCCATACTTTATGTTTATCTTAAACAAATTTTTAAGTTTTTATTGTCTAGTTAGTGTAGTTTTTTGTTGTTGCCATGTTTGTCATTAAAATGAAATGTATTTGTAACCTTACACACAGTATTTCAATGATTTAACAATAATATACCATATTTTTACAGAACGCATAATTCTAGCTTTCACAGGGCTGCTGCAAAAAAGGCTAAAGGGATTTTTTGCAGTCTTTTTCACTATTCACCTATTGTGAGGTTTACTATGGGAACCCGCAGAGCAGTCCCAGCCCCCTGAGTTGATCACTGGATGTGTTTTCCTCTGACCCTCTGACCCTTCTCTGTTATAAATGAGGCACGCAAAAGAATAGAGAGCTTTTGTTATGGCGAGGCACGCTGGACATACACTGAAATGTACAAACTGAAATGAAAATGACAGTCTAGTTTATATTTAATTTTGATAAATGTGTCAGTTGTAACACTCACAAATGCAATATATGGGACATAATCATGTTACTTAATAAATATACAATACGTTCTACCTCACGGTTACAATGCTGAATGTACAAAGTATGCAATTGTGTATTACATGTTTAAATGTCTACCTCATGAAAAAAAATACACAAAATAAAATCTTACATACCAATACATCATTTCTGGATTTTTTTTTTTATCTATAATGTAAAAACAGTCATTTTTTTTATTTTAATTCTCATTTAAAATAATTTTCTATTTTAATGTATTTTAAAATGCAATTAATTCTTGTGATGCTAATGCTGAATTATACAGTCACTATTCCTTCACAAACCATTCTAATATGCTGATTTAGTGATTAAGATAGTGATTAAAGTGATTAAAATTTTCCATAGAAAAGTTTTTAATGCGTGTTTAGGTCCTATCACTTTTTAAGCTTTGTTGTTAAACCATGCTTTCGCAGGCTGATAGGTCATGCCTAATCTTCTCCCACATCATCAACTGTATGGCGCAGGTGATTGGTCACTGTTGCTTCAGCGGCCAATGAGCTTGCCCATCAACATTTTAAATGACTCAGTGTTGTTTTATGCTAGAAGTATGCACCGCATTTTCTGAGACTCTCCTCCACCCCAGCTTCACCTGTGTTTAGATCTGCTATGGGGGTTACATTATGTTTGCAGCAGCAGTGTTATATTTTCAGACTGCATGTCTGTGAATATACTGGCAGTAGCAGGTCTCGGTACTTGCTCTGCCATAATAATCAAAGCAGCAGCGTAGCAGATCCATGCTGCCAAGACCAAGCACATTAATATTGCCATATACATATTCATTACCATGCTAAATCTCTCCGAGAGTTGTCATGACAAAAATACATATTTATGAATAATAATGAATTAAAAAATATTTTCTAAATAAATGTATCTAATATCGACATAAAGATCTTAGCATTGTCTGGAGTCAAAAGCACAGTTTGAATATTATTCCACAATCTGCTAGCATTAAAGGCTTTCGCAGGCTTTACAGTAAACAGTATTTATGCTTGAGTTTGCGTTAGCACTATGGTTCCATAAGGGCCAGTTGCACAGCTGGTGCCGTCAGGTCACCTTGTAGCCTGTCCAGGATGACATTCACATATCATACTCTTTAACTCCCAACAGCAATCACAACCTTATGCCTGTGCAGATGTGCCTCAGAATAAGCTATTAAATCATGTGATCTTTCAAGGAATAGGTCAAGGTGATTTTGTGTAGCTTTAAAATATATTTTCAATATACATTTTTCATTTTATTATGTTGTATGTATGCATACAACAATAAAAAAGGGCACAAAATGGTTAATTATACAGGAATAATATCACATGAAAAATACTATAGTAATTTATAGTATAATATACTTAAGTGTTTTTGAACTATATAATGTAGTGTATTATATTGTATATATCATTGTATATACAAACCTTTGTTGATGATTTATAAAGCATAGTGTATTAACTATTGTGAACATAAAATAAAAATTACTGTAGTACGTCAGTACATTATTGGGTCATTTGTTTATATAGTTGTTGTATTAACACAACAGATTCATTCAAGTACATTACTATAAATGTTACAAAAACACTAGTAAGTACTATAGCTTACAATAGTATTTTTTTCATGAGTATAACAAGAGAAACTCCAATTTGTGTATTGTGTTTATTGTACATAAATGCTCAGAATAAACTTTTATTCAGAATATACACACACAAAAAACCCGAATTAAACTGCAAATGGATTATAAACATCAACAGCGGGAAGTGAAAGTTATAAGCACCACTAAACAAATCAGTAATAACATTTGATTAATAAACTAACTAAGATATTAACATAACCTAAGTTTAATCAATAAGTTGCTTTTGTCATCAGTTTAATTTAATAATATTGTTAACAAATAGAGCATTAATTATTATGAAGTGTTAACATACAACATGTCCATAAAAAAATCAGAGTACCTTTTTCAGTCAATGCCTCTGGAATGTCGCAGGTCAGATTAACATGTTAAAATATGGTAAAATATAGCCTGTTCTTCAAGCAAATATTCACAGCATTTTAAAGTGCCCAAGGTAACAGCATTATGCATTTTCTATATTTACATCATGATTTATGTGACCATGGACCACAAAACCAGTAATAACAAGTGTCAATTTTTGGAAATTGAGATTTATGTATCAACTGAATAAATAAGCTTTCCATTGATTTATACTTTGTTAGGACAGAACGGTATTTGGCCAAAATACAACTAAAAATCTAGAATCTGCGAAAATGGCCTTTAAAGTTGCACATTACTAATCAGAATACATTTTCATATATTTACAATATAATGTTTTACAAAATATCTCAATGGAACATGATCTTTGCTTAATTTCCTATTGATTTATGGCATAAAAGAAAAATAGATCGTTGTGACCCACACTATGTACATTTGACTATTGCCAAAAATATGCCCGTGAGACTTGAGAGGTTTTGTGTTCCAAGGTCACATTTTATATTAATAAATATCTCCACATCTGAAGTTGTAGTAGTATTTGTAATTTTTCAGTCATTTATGTTATTTAAACAGCGTATTGTTCGTGTATCGCCCTCTAGTGGACGATTGGTAGAGTATTTTTAAAACGCTCACAAATAATTCCTTTCATTATTTTTTTATTTCACACATTCTACTCATTGTGGGATGTCCTCTACACTCAAACTGAGCGCTAAACACAGATGCTGACTTCTGAGTCTTATTGTGACCCCGCACCCAAAACAGCTCCCTGCAGTCAATGAGCAGCAGAGTGTGACAGATGCTCCATTCTCCGCGTCCTCCCCCACAGCTTTCAATACTGTCTTCGACTCAAGTGTGTGAGCCGTTTAATCTTACACTCGTGAATTGGGTCTTTCATCTTGAAGATCAACATCTTTGTGCAGCCTAAGACCAGTTTTCAGAACGACTCTTGGTCTGCACGTTAAAGTAACCCTTGCTGTATTATTATTAGCCTGTTTAGTTTGTAGGTTTGTACAAATTCAGATTTACGCCCTTAACTGCAATATTGCCTATGGCTCAACACGGCAGAGATACAGATGCTCATGTTCAGTACTAGTTTTACTATAACCCTGCTCTAAGTTATATATATACTGTACATCCCCAATTTCTGTTTAACGAAGAGAAGATTTTTTTTTTTTATCATTGTAGCCTATAACAACAGTTTGTTCTGTGGACAATTGGAAAAAAAATATTGCTTAAGGGGCATAATATTGACATTAATTAAAAACTGCTTTTATTCTATAGCCGAAATAAAACAAATAAGACTTTCTCCAGAAGAAAAAATATACACTGTGAAAAATTCCTGGCTCTGTTAAACATCATGGGAAATATTCGAAAAAGAAAATAAATTTCTCAAGGAGGATGAATAATTTTAACTTCAACTGTATATCTGCGCAAATAGTAATGGATGACTTATAACCAGTATGTGTATTGTTTGTTATCATGTTATTTCATTAAGATTGTCCCCTTTATATGCTCCTAAAACAGTGAGATTAAAATGGAAATGGAAATCCTGTCATTACTCACTATCATGTCACTCAAGCCCATTTCTTTTTTTCTTCTTCTGAGGAACACAAAAGAAGAAAAACATTTAAAGTAACAGACAACTCTTAAGATCATCACTAATAATACTACACTACAACAGTTGCTCCGGTGAAAAATGCCAAAATCATTTACTTAAAACAAATGTTGATCTGCTGGTTTTAGTCATTTCAAGGGATAGGTTTAAAAGAATACTATTTACTCCAACCCAGGCTCATTCTGAAAATGTACTGCTATATACATTTCTGGAGAGCGCCAAATACGTCTCAGGAGCTATGGTTTTTTGCAGTTTTTGTTTTCGCAAATCCACCAGAGGCCGCTGTGTACGCTTTTTCAGATATCAAATTTCTCTCGCAAATGCCATTCGCACCTGCTGTTCTCACGTAAATCCAGCAGAGGCCGCTGTCGACTGACTGAATGACTGACTGGCTGACCGATCGACTGACCCACCCTCCTCCTTCCCTAAACCTAACCAAAAGCAATCCAGAAAAAGAAAAGCCCTCGCCTGATTTTTTACCACGTTTTCAGATTTAACCACATTTAAGTTATTTACTTGTTTATTTTATTTTTTGGCTTCTGTTATTGTCTTACCCGCTTTCTGGAACCGTTCTTCACTGGACTCAAACCCCGTCGTCGTCAACTTTCAAATCTCTGCGTCTCAAGTCCACCGACGTACATGGCGAGCAAACTGGACAAACTGGTAACAGCGGGAAAGCCGTCCATACGGAGGTAAGCAGTCAGCTGGTAAGCACGAAAAGGAACGGCGTCATACCGCCCTGTAGCGTTCGTTTTAAAGACGAAATGCAGCCATACGTACTTCTGGCTACATAATTTGCGATCTCCAGAAATGTATATAGGGCTGCATTTTCAGAATGAGCCTATGTTGCAACACTCACCCTCAAGTAATTACACACCATTCATTTTCTTCTGTCGAACAGAAACAAAGATGTTTTGAAGAATGTTGGAAAGCAGTAGCCATTTACATCCATCATTTACATAAGCGGGGGGGATGCTGTTGAAGTTAGCGGCTACTAGTGTCCAGCATTCTTCAAAATATCCTAATAAAAATGAATAAAATGAATAAATGAATAAAAAAGAAAGAAAAAAATCTGAGGAATGTTCAGTTTAAGTAAAGACATGTCCATCTAATTACTTGTCAAAAGCAAAATCTTGTAACCACTAGTTGGATATCAGTACATTTGGACTTTTGTTTGAAAGAGGCGGAGTAGAGGAATGCTGTTAAACAGCCAACACAGCCTTCAATTCATCATGATAAGAACATCCACAAACCCACCTGAAACACAAACCTTTGGAAGTGTTGTCAGAAGTCCTTACAAGTCAATGTTGAGTGGATCCAGCAACACCAGAACAGTGATTACAAACAGAGAAGCTGAAACATTATGTGTCCTTAAGCGGAATCTTATAATGTGGCTTATATTGTTTCACCAATATATCGTTTTGAATATGACTGTAGCATCCCACAATTTACAATATGTAAATAAATAAAAAAACGATTGCATTATTTCAGTGTTCGAAGTAAGGAAATTTTAAATGTCAAACACATGCCCAACAGCAGGTTAACTATGCATTTTAAGGACATTTTTGTATTTTTTCTTTTAGTTAAGGTTGATCATTTGTGTATTTTGTGTAAAAAATATTTCGTTTAAATGTTTTTCAAATTTCAAATATATTGTTGAAATGTATTTCACCCTTGTTTCCTTCTCTATAATCTAGTTTACACTAGTTACAAAAAAAGACAAATTATGTCCTTTTAAAACCATTAAAAATTGTCCATTTGTTTTTAGCAGTGGAGGACACATGAATTTAATTAAATTAATAATTTTGTGGGTTTATTGTTATTGATCACAGAGTTGCACACTATGCAGTTTTGTTTTATTCAGTTAAATTTGAATTTGTGTGAGGGGTCATGTTTTATTTTCAACGTGACAATCAAAATGTATTGTTTTTTTTATCATTGACTTATTAAATGTGGTCTTAGCATTTATCATTCATTCATTTTCCTTCGGCTTAGTCCCTTTATTCATCAGGGGTAGCCACAGCGGAATGAACCGACAACTTATCCAGCATATGTTTTACACAGCGGATGCCCTTCCAGCTGCAACCCAGTACTAGGAAACATCCATACATACTCACGGGGACACGGGGAGAACATGCAAACAACACACAGAAATGCCAACTGACCCAGCAGGGACTCAAACCAGCGACCTTCTTGCTGTGAGGCAACAGTGCTAACCACTGAGCCACTGTGTCGCCGTCTTAGCGTTTAGTATATGGAAAATAATTGATTTTAATATTATAAATCTGTGACAAATTGTAATTTTAAGGGGATTTTTTTGGTAATTCTATGATCATGGAATGGAATGTCTGGAAAAGAAATGGGCCCATATTATGTTGATTCCATTGATTAACAATTTGAAACTTTTATGACCTTTTTTGACATGGCTTTTTTGTCTTCTAAGCACCCATGTTGCACACGAAAGAAAACATTTTTGTGTGTGTAAAACTGTAACTTTGGTTTAAAGTACAGTGAATGGGCAGGGTCATTCAACAGAAATGTGCATTTAAAAAAATAAAAATAAAACAATAAATATATATATATATATATATATATATTTTTTTTTTTAACATTTAAAGTTAGACCTCATGAATCAATTAGCTTTTCACTTTATGAAAACAAAAATGACAATGATTTAAAAAATATTTGTTGTACATTTATTTAAAGATCATATGTACCATTTTGGTAATATTAAAGGTTTTTATGAAGTATTATTTCTTGATTTTTTTTATGCACTTCCAGCTGCAACCCATTACTGGGAAACACCCATACACTCCCATTTACACACTATGGACAATTTAGCTTACCCAATTCACCTATAGCGCATGTCTTTGGACTTGTGGGGGAAATCGGAGCACCCGGAGGAAACCCACTCGAACACGGGGAGAACATGCAAACTCAGAACACAGAAATGCCAACTGACCCAGCCGAGGCTCGAACCAGTGACCTTCTTGCTGTGAGGCGACAGTGCTACCCACTGCGCCACCGTGCCGCCCCATCTTTTAAATGATCACATTCATTCATTTTCTTTTCGGCTTAGTCCCTTTATTAATCTGGGGTCGCCACAGCGGAATGAATCGCCAACTTATCCAGCATATGTTTTTTTACGCAACCCATCACTGTGAAACATCCATACACACTCATTCACACACATACACTATGGACAATTTAGCTTACCCAATTCACCTGTACCGCATGTCTTTGGACTTGTGGGGAAAACCGGAGCACCCGGAGGAAACCCACTCGAACACGGGGAGAACATGCAAACTCCACACAGAAATGCCAACTGACCCAGCCGAGGCTCGAACCAGCGACTTTCTTGCTGTGAGCCGATTGTGCTACCCACTGCGCCACCGCGTCGCCCTCATCATACATTTGATTGTTATGAACACATTATTCTATTCTTAATGGTAAAAAAAAAATTGTTTTTGACCTCAAAATAAAGCATTTTCCATCTGTACATGGCTGTGGGGACAAGCGGTTTTGTGGTGCTTTGAAATAAAACATAATTATTGCCACATTGATGACTCAAAAGGGTGTAATTGTTCAAATAACATATTGTTTAATTTTATTTTTTCATATTGCTGTTAAGTCTAGAGACAGAAAAATGACGTTTCTGTAGAATGACATGGCACAATTTGCCATTTTCAAACCACGCTTTCAGTTAGTGCGCGCATGCGTTTTCAATAGCTTTTGCACTACTTTGTCCACAAGGTGTCGACAACAAACCAGCGGCAGACAGGCTTTCACAGTTTAAAAGGAAACGTGAGCTAGTGAGGCAGAAAAAGACTGTAAATATTTTAAGTTTCAGTTTTGAACTAGTTGATAACCCGGAGTTTAGAGTTTTGGAGTGTGAGGCAATTTCACTATACAGAAATGTTCAGATACTTCAAACTTGGAGTCCATCATTCAATATATTTGTAAAAAATGAATTAAAATATTGTTTTGTATGAATGAACCATTATGCAAATGACTTAAAAAGCTGCAATTAGCATTAGTAGGCTACATCTAATAATATGTGGAGTTACTAGTGAATTGTTTTGGAGGCAGGACACCTTGAATACAGTCCCGCTAACATTCATGTCATTTTCGACAGCATACTGGCCATACTGGCTAACTCTGGAGCCCAGAAACATCCATTGAACTGGAAAACAAGAAAAAACAAGAAGATCCAGGCACAAAGTAGTGTCTCTGTAGACAACAAACTACCGAAGACGGCATAAACAATAAACAGCTATGCTTACGATTGCATGCATGAAGGGATATAAAGGTATAACAGCTCAATTATTTGAAGAGTAAGACATTTTTATTCCCCATCTTTTGGAAAGAAAAGCAACACTTGATGAATCTCTAGAGCGCATGCTATCAAATGGGAATTTGACTATGCAAAAATAAAATATAATTTTGGGCTTTAAGTGAAGATGAGACTTGTTTTTACTATTATATTCTGGATATATAAATAAATAAAATAAATAAGTCCAAGTAAATAAAAAGCCCAACTGATGAAAGAAGTTCTTTAAATTGGTTCATCTGTGTGCGGACATGATCACTTTTTTCTTCCACCACACATTTTTAGCGGATCACAAGTAATGATCAAAAGGTTTACTTTTGTATGAGTTTATACTTTTTTTAACCTGAGAAAATTCTGCATAAAGACTATTTTCATTGTGAAAAGCCTTTGTGAATGTTCTCACACACCCCAAAATTATACAGGCTACTGGACATTGTTCAATATCCTTCTGAGAAAGAAAAAAACCCACAAGCACTCAAGCTTAACTGGAAGGCTGCTTTATTGTTTGGAAAAGGTTTCGTGCTCAAATGAAGACAATCTTTCACTGATTCTCACTAAGTCAAGTGGTTGTGCAACACACCCTCTCCTCTCCAACATCAGTGGCAAGAGATAAGAACAACATTTTGAACCAAAAACCACTTGAATTATTGTCAGCAAATGAAAGAAATAGCATCTCAGTCATGCTACAAAAGAACAGACAGAAATCAGTATTTATAGAAAAATAAAAGAAGTGGCTGAAAATCAACATAAGCTGAGCACAGAAGGCAAACTGTTTCTCTTTCTTCAGACTCAACCTTCAAGAGAATCATCGAGTGACCGACGCACTCCATTTCCTGCCCCATGCTATTTGACAATCTCTGATGATGAAGTCAGGCTGATGCCAGTTAGGTTTTCTTTTTTTTTCTTTTCCTTTTTGCGCTTTTTAAACTTTTTTTTTTTGGTCTTTTGTCATTTTTTTGTTTTTTAATAGATGTCACAGACATTCTTTAGTTCAGTTCTTTCTCCCAGTGCTCATTTGAAACAAGCTCCACTTGTTTAGGAGAATATTATGCAACATCATCTACTTTTTCGACAAACAAAATTGGCAGCAAAAGGCACCTTAAACAAACATACAAAGACAAGAAAAGCATAATATAAAGCCTAACCAAATCTAAAACTGCAAATTGCATTGCTGTGTATCTAAGAGATGAGGAACAAGCTAAGCTTAAGTCAAGCTGCATCACACACAATTAAAGTGACCAAACCGTCACACACTCTTCGCCCCTTTCCCCCCACCCCCATACACACGCACACGCGCGCACACACACACACACACACGCACGCACGCACGCACGCACACACACACACACACACGCACACACACAAACACACACACACACACACACTTGCTCTTTCAGACTCGGACAGAAAGATCATGGCATTTGGCGATTAGGCCGGAAGATGAAAACAGGGTCTATGAGGGAAGAACATGTGGCGTCCAGTGCATATGTACGTGGTATGTGAGTTGGAGATGGCAGGACGTATTCACACAGGGTGTAAATGAATTGCTGGTAGTGCATTCCCCTCCCAAAAACAGGCGACATAAGCCATAGCGAGCAGCCAGTACATTACCGTGCATTGAAAGCTAGACCCGTGCACACACACAGTCCTCACTCTTTCAAAGCCAAATATCTTACACACACACAAGCACACACTGTGCGGGCCAGGTCAGAGTTTTGGTCGTTCATCGAACGTATTGCAAGAAAGAAAGAAGAACGTGAGCAAATGACAGCCAGTAGTGCTTCCCCTCCACTCCAAGCAGAGGTCAACACAGAGGAGGACAGTGCTCTCATATCATATATACATACATATGCATATGTGTGCGCACATATATATACTGTATATACACCCACACACATCTACATATACATGTATAGATACATAGATACATATGATCTATAGCTCTATATATGCCTTGATTTATGTATAGATTTATATATACTTTTTGCATTTAACATATATTGGATTCCCTCTTTAATGTGAAAAGTGTGTCGAAAAAATCTACACCTTCTAACAAATATGTCACAGTCTACCTAGTGAGACCAGGGCAATGAGTGAAGCCATTCTATTAAGGTTATAATTAATTTTCAGTATTAGATAGCAGTACTTTTTTTAAAGTGTTTCCGTATTTACAAAAAACTATGCATGCCGTTAAAATAAAATTATATATTACATTATTTATAATCTCTTAAAAAGTTCATTCTTAACTTTTCAGCATTTTGTGCTGCTTACAACATAGCCTATACTGTACAACATATTTTTTTAAACTTGATTTTTCATTCATTTTTGTTTTTGAAACGAATGATCTGGTATCTGTTTTTTTTGTGTGTTTCGTTTATACAGTCGAGCCTGCATGGCTGCATAAATGAGAATGGTTGAGCTTTGCTGAGCAGTTTTTTTTTTTTTATTGTTATTTTTTTCTTTTTTGGTTAAGGTTAACACCCTCGCATGCAGCAACTGGACCATCGACACCAGATGAAGGGTAAGGAAAAACAGCTGACGTCACTAAAAGAAACTGAAAATGTAGTCGCTCTGATGTGTGGAGTTGCCCGGCTCACAGTAAGCTGCTGTGGGACCAGTGCCGAATGGTTATTTGGCATTAGTGTGATGAGAAACAAGGCTGACCAGGGGTCGAATAACTGCACGTTTAAAACCAAGGCCCTCTATTGAACAGTGCTGAAAACTACTCTCAGTCTGGATGCCATCTCATCGTTACATTTTCATTCCGGCCTGAAATCTCTGAAGCTCGGCTCTGTGTCAGATAGCCCTACTCTTCTCTCTGCGTGAGAGTTCAGTGTGGTGGGAGAGCTCCTGCTTTAGCTCTACCCCATATAACAAACATTCTCCGGAGCCAGCGAAGGCCCTTATTGATGACATCAGAGTCACATGATACATCTGTGTTGTATCCTGAGAATAATGGGGAAAGTCAACAAGCATCAGTCTGTCTGAAAGTGTTAAACAGGAGAGGATTGCTCCCCTCCTGAGGACATTCCAGAAACTTCCAGACACAAATTGCACACACCAATTAATCAGACAAATATCTTTGGCTTCTCCTTAAACAGCCGTGACTTCCCGCTATCTCTCTCAAGTCCTGTCCGTGTGTCCTGGCTACAATCAAACCATTGCTGAAGATGTGATGGCTTTATACACAGTTAAAAACATCCTGACGATCCAGGACGAGACTAGACGTAGACACTCTGCAAAACTCTCCGAAACAAAAACAGCATGTCAAAATCAAATGAAAAAGAATTCTGTTTTTCCAAAATAAAAAACTGCCACTTTCTCAAAAACGGTTATAGCTCATCTCATCTAACCCCTGATGAGGATTAAAAATGCCAACCAACTTGCTACACCCCTAATAATGCCCGAACCTTGACCCCCCACCCCACCCTCTTGTCCCTCCCTGGACCCACCTACCATATGTCCCGCAGCGCGGGCAGTGCCGTAGGTGAGGTAAGCTATATTGCTGCATACAAATAAAATAAGAAGCTTTAGGAATTACAGTGTTATTTTTTGTTTCATTTCCCTCCCGTCTCCATACGCATACATTCCAACATTTGAGTTTTCCCATTCATTATCTCCTGAGCAGCAAAAAATGGGATGTCCATCATACTCATCCTCTTCAAAAATGTGCCAGTCTTCTAGTATTGTTTCAAAGTACATAAGCCATTGATTAGTCACAGGCATTTGCACCATCTGAAGCCAATCCCAAATTCTGTCCTAATGTTTGATAATCTGAATTCGAGGTGAAGATGCAGTTTTGCATCTCAGGCCCAATTGGCTTTTCTCGCTATCGAATTGAATTTGGTTTCTGGTCATCAATTTAGCCAGTGGACAGCCTAAAACATTGTCAAGCCACTGTGGTGGTCTGTATTAGTGTTTTGTGGACTATGATTACTCATGCAAAATTTCTGATCAAAACATGCCACCATGCAAGTCATTTCTATGCATTGAACAAGCACAATAATTTATTATTCATTTGGAGATGTGTATTGGGGGTCCCTGGTTATTTCCCCCGGTCCTATCGGTGTGAAAGCCCATGTAGAAAAAGCCTTTTGATGCAGGTATAACAAAGTTATCATGACACAGTTACTGAGGGTGACATGGGCAAAATCTTGAATGTTAATTCGTTTTTTTCCTCCTGCTTCTCCTCCTTTTTTTGCCGCTCAAATAATGTAAAGACCATGTAAAACATATTCGACACTAACAAACGCAAAGAGACCGTTGGAATCAGCCAGACTCTTGGTTTTGTTTCACACTCATGTCTATCCTGCTCACTCTCACAGAGTTGTGAGATGTGAAATGAAACGGTGCAGACTCCTTTGCCCTCCCCTTCGGGAAGCTGATTCTTTCATGAATAGCAGTGTTTGTTTTCTGCATGGAAAGTTCGCCGACGCAGTTTAGAAGCATGGGATTCCATCCTGGTTTTCCCTTGGAAATTATCACATTCCTGCTCGGTGAAGAGTTCCATACTGAAGCGCAATATAGCCCTCTAAAATACACTTGATCAAGTATCTGTCTTTTAAAATTCGTATTTGATACTGTTTTAATCAAGTCTTGATGCAACAGTGTCACACAGGAAGCTGATTATGTTTGGTTTAACTTGTAAGAGTCTTCAAGCTTTGAGGAACCCCAACACTTTTCGTCGCCTCGATACGCCAGTGACGTTTGTAAACAATTTTTTATCGTGTTACTTCGGCTTTGTTTTTTCCCCTTAAATGAAATTAATCTGTACATCTGTATAAGTTAATTCAGGGTTTCCATTCGCTTGAAATGACAGTTTTTTGTTATAAATATCGGCATGATCATTATCACTGTCCATGAGTTTTACCGCAGCAGTCTTAACACTTAGACTCCCTGACATCTTTTTGGTTTCGGCCTTTCTCCTTGCGGCCCTTGCCTTCGTTGTTGTCATCCTGCTTTTCCTTCTCAGGCTTGGTTACACTGTCATAGGATGGCAGGGATGCAGTGGAAGGTGTGCCCTCTTTCTTCTCCTGATTGCCCCCACCGTTCTCCAGTTTGTTGTTGGCAGGCCTGCGTTTGCAAATGAAGCCCCTGCTTGCCAGGTGGGAACGGTACGATCTCTGAATCACGATGGCTGACACCTCTTCCTGCTTACGCCGTAGTGTGGTGGTGATGGGCTCATAGGACACCTTGGACGGGTTGGCTGCCACAAAGCGCTCCTCCATTTGCTGCCGCATCATGTCCAGGTCACCGCTGTCACCCAGCACTCGCTTGGTAAAGGCAAACAGAATGTCCAGACAATGGATGCGGTCACCGCTCACCATGGGCAGGTCCATGGCGATCAGCTCGATGATGTTGGGCTTTGGCACTCGGAGAGGATGCTCTAATGTATCAGCAAAGTCTGGCAGCTTGGCGAAGGTGATGAACTGTGAAGCGTCAGGGTCAAACTTTTCCCAGATTTCATAGAAGGACTCAAAGTCGTCTTCGCACAGTGGATCCGCACTCTCCTCAGTGGCAACGCTGAAGTTCTCCAAGATGATGGCGATGTACATGTTCACCACAATCAGGAAAGACACAATAATGTACATTACAAAGAAGAAGATTCCCACTGAAGGATTTCCACAGTTGCCCTTGACTGTGGTTCCTGGGTTCTCCTTTTCAGGGTTGCAGTCAGGCGGATAGTTCAAGATAGGAGCCAACAGGCCATCCCAGCCAGCTGACGTGGTGATCATGAATAGACAGATCATGCTGTTGCCAAAGGTTTCAAAGTTATACATGTCATCAATTCCTACTTCTCTCTTCACGTAGGCAAAGTTGGACATGCCAAAGATAGAGAAGATGAACATGACTAGGAAAAGCAACAAGCCAATGTTGAACAGGGCAGGAAGTGACATCATCAAAGCAAACAGTAATGTCCGGATGCCCTTGGCTCCTTTGATTAGACGCAGGATTCGGCCGATTCGAGCCAGACGGATTACTCTGAACAAAGTTGGTGACACAAAGTATTTCTCAATGAGGTCTGCCAGGAACATACCTGAAAAACCAAGCGAAAACAAATTACAAAACTGCTTAGAAAATGTACAGTGCCCAGCATAAATGAATACACCCCCTTTAAAAATTAAGTTTACTTTTTTAACACAAGAATATGGTCTTGTAAAAATATACATGGAGTTCAAACGAGGTGTTACAAAAATAATTACACCCAATAACAAATTCAACTAAATCTAATATTTTGTATGGCCTCCTTGATTTTTCAGAATTAAACCAGTTCAACTAGACTTTAAATGAACTAGCTGACGACATACAGAAACAGCTTTTTTTCTCTATTCCTAAGAAATTACCACTTTCAGATTCTGCATGGAGAATGACATTCATCTTTTTTTTTTTAACTCCCTAAAAGTGTTCTGTTGCGTTGAGGTTTGGGTTCTTCCTCAGAAATGAACCAGTGACCTTAGGTGTAGGTTTTGGATCATGATCCTATTGAAAGGGTTTTTGGTAGCGTAGGACATGAAGTGATGATAGCATCTTCTCTTTCAAGTTCTCTGCAATCTATGAAATACAGCTCTTCTGTGCAGAACTCATTTAACTCCTTCACAAGAACACAGGTACTATCATGCTTTACAGTTACATTTTGCCTTGGGATTCCACACAGTTTGGAACCCATCAGTGCCAAACAGATTATTCTCTTTCACATCCCTTCAAAATACAAAGTCTCAGTAGTCTTTGCCTTTGTCCAACATGAGCTCTCACAAATACTAAATGGGCTTTTTGGGCTCCATAAACCACATCCATGCATGTCATTCCTGTAAATGTTGTATGTCATATGGAGTCAAAGGAAACAAATCACCTCAGTTTGACTTTCTAATGATTCAGCTATCTGTGCCAACTTCAGATGGGCACCCTAGATGTTCCAGCAATCTTCCCAGAATTCTATTCTTTGTGATACAGCAACAGTTTTCATACTTACTAGCAATGCTTTGCTATAGCTCTGTCCTTCCTTATCAAAACGTCACTTGTCTTGTGACATTTTCCATGTAATGCCATCTTGTCAGCATTGCAGTAAGTGGGAGTTGATCTGACTCATCTGACGGTGAATTCAAATATTATTTTCTGTGTTCTCGTAATTAGGGTGTATTCATTTTTGCACCATGATCTTAAATTAATTTGTTAGAATAGTTAGAATAAAGACACAAAGAAAAATCAGAACTAACTTAATTAAAAACAGATCTGCACAAATATCTTTTTGTATAAGATCCCATAGAAATTTCATTTCAAGGAAAAATCTGTCAGGGTGTACTAGTTCATGCTGGGCAGAGTAGAAAAACAAAAAAATAACATTTAGACACAGCACTCACCCACAATGGACAGAATGACAACGACACAGTCAAAGATGTTCCAACCATTGGTGAAATAATAGTGTCGCAGCGCAAAGAGTTTCAGGACGAACTCGCCAGTGAAGGCCACAATGAATATGAAGTTTATCCAATACAAGATGTTCTCAGTCTCGTCTGACTGATCATCTGTTTCCACCATCATGGTTACCATGTTAAGACAGATGAGTATCATGATGGAAATGTCAAAGGCCTGCTGAGTGACAAAGTCAAATACCATCCCCTGGATTTTGTTCTATGAGAAAAAAAAACACATAGTTGGACTAGAAGTGCGACAAAAATCAGAAAAGAAAATACATCAAATAAAAAAAATGACATTTTAAATTAATAGATAAAATAACATTTTAAACCTTCATAAATGTAGTTAAATCAATTTAAACAAATGACAAATGAAAATGTAAAGCAGTTTAATTCATATTTTAAAATGTATTTAAATGTAACTACATAAAACTAATTTTTAAAATAAAACATTTTAATTACATTGTTTAAGGATGTCCATGTTTGTACGTGGTCTTTTGCTGTGCACCTATTAGTGATGGCAAGATATGCATAGTATATGCATTGTATACATATAACACTTATCTAACTGCTTACCAGAGGTCTAGGGATGGGTTTCTGAGGCTTCTTTGAGCCCAGTTTCTTCATAGCATTGTAGTATTTTTTCTGTTCTTCTGTCATGAAGATATCCTGACCTCCAAAGTATAGGGACAAAAAGTAGCCTGGTTACAACCTTGACAGTTTTAATCAAATGTAACTACACAATTATTTAAAAAAAAATTTGATACTGGGTCAGATTATGTGATATTTATTCTTGCGTCTAGACGTCCACTGTCATTTATGAATCACCACAACAGATTGTACCAAAATCGGACTGATACCACGTAGCCTGAACTTGTCATTAGGCTGAAAACCATTAGTTTTTGCTATTAATCACTATGTCTTACTAAAATATCCACAGAACAGGAGATAACAAGAAATACAGAGAGAGCAAAGATAGAGAAGAGACTATGGTGAAGTTTGCATTGAATAGGCAAAAAAGATAGACTGAACACTTATCTTTTTCTTCTGTTGGTTAAAGTTGTCAATAATGACACCAATGAAGAGGTTCAGGGTGAAGAAGGAGCCAAAGATTATGAAGATGACGAAATATATATACATGTAGATGTTGTCCTCATAGATGGGCTGGTCCTCAACCTGCAAGCAATGAAAAGCAGAGAGAGACTCAGTTGGACAAAGCCAAACTAAATCAATTCATAAATAAAGTTCAGAATTTAAAAAGCAGTTTTAGAGTTGCATATATTTTGAAGAACTGTATGAAAAGCTTAAATGATTTATTTGAAAAAGATTCATCCTGGGCGACGCGGTGGCGCAGTGGGTAGCACGTTCGCCTCACAGCAAGAAGGTCGCTGGTTCGAGCCTCGGCTGGGTCAGTTGGCATTTCTGTGTGGAGTTTGCATGTTCTCCCCGTGTTCGCGTGGGTTTCCTCCGGGTGCTCCGGTTTCCCCCACAGTCCAAAGACATGCGGTATAGGTGAATTGGGTAAGCTAAAATTGTCCGTAGTGTATGTGTGTGAATGAGTGTGTATGAATGTTTCCCAGTGATGGGTTGCAGCTGGAAGGGCATCCGCTGCGTAAAACAAATGCTGGATAAGTTGGCGGTTCATTCCGCTGTGGCGACCCCGGATTAATAAAGGGACTAAGCCGAAAAGAAAATGAATGAATGAATGAATGAATGAAATTGGCCGTAGTGTATGTGTGTGCATGTGAATGTGTATATGTGTTTCCCAGTACTGGGTTGCAACTAGAAGGGCATCCACTGTGTAAAACATGTGTAAAACATATGCTGAATTAGTTGGCGGTTCATTCCGCTGTGGCAACCCCTGATGAATAAAGGGACTAAGCCGAAGGAAAATGAATAAATGAATGAAGATTCATCCCAGTTATTGGTGATAATCTGGCACATGGTGGTAATTTCCTTAATTATCTGACAATTCGTTTAACTGGTAGCCTAACCTTTTGTTTTTTACTGACTTTGCAAGATACTGTTTTTCCCAAAATAAATGTATCTTGTTGAAGTGCCTGGGTTGTTTTGTAAAACACTGTTCTACTAGCATGGTATAGCCACAATGCATAACTTTTGAATGATAATGGGTACATTTGTTCTTAGATAAAGTGTTTATAAATTGTTCTTTAATTTTGATGTCCACTGGAAAAAGAAATATAATATGTACAGTAGGAAAATACCTTTCTGGAATCCACAGCAGCATACATGATGTCCATCCAGCCTTTGAATGTAGCCTAGGTCATGGAAAAAAAAATCTAAGCAATGCACAGCAGCCGGAATTAATATTTGAAATAAATGTTTGTGTTTATATGGTTTCTAGGGATTTATTTAATGAATTTGTGAACCCATGAAGAGACTCGTTTACTCGTCAAGCAATAGGAACTGGGATGGTGGTGGGTATTCAAAGAATTTTCATGCAAAGTCAATGTCTTACCACTTGCAAGAGTGCCAGGTAACCTGCGCCCACATTATCGAAATTGATCTTTACGTTCTTCCAGCGAACTTCAGTGTAGTTTGCACTGATGAGTGCAAAGCATTCGGTCCTGTTATTGACAACGTCGGCACGAAAATACTCCTCTGCGGTCTCGTTGAAGCAGTAATAGTACTTTCCAGCAAACAAGTTGACACCCATAATACTGAAGATCAGCCAGAAGATCAAACACACCAACAGCACATTCATGATGGAGGGAATGGCACCCACTAAAGCGTTCACCACAACCTACAGGGAAAAAACAACAACAGAATCGGGGAAGTGGGCAAGAACAGACAAAAGAGGTGTTAGAGTATTATACCAAAACTGAGCTATTCTGATGTGCAGATGACCAGCATTTAATGTACATATCTCCAGGTTCTTTTTAAATGCAATCACATTTTCCACTTATGACATATTTTGTCAAAAAAAGTAAATAATCTCAATGAGAACAGTATCTAGATTTTGCAGTCAGTTGTTTAATAATGACAAAAAAGCTGTATTAACTGTAGGAAAAAAATATATAATTCTGACATCCCGTTTTGGCATCTACGTGAAATTAAATCTACAAAAGTTTATAGTACTATAGTAGGCTGCACGGTGGCTGCACGGTGGCGCAGTGGGTAGCACGTTCGCCTCACAGCAAGAAGGTCCCTGGTTCGAGCCTCGGCTGGGTCAGTTGGCGTTTCTGTGCGGAGTTTGCATGTTCTCTCTCCCCTGTGGCGTGGGTTTCCTCCGGTTTCCCCCACAAGTCCAAAGACATGCGCTCTAGGTGAATTGGGTAGGCTAAATTGTCTGTAGTGTATGAGTGTGAATGAGTGTGTATGGATGTTTCCCAGTGATGGGTTGCGGCTGGAAGGGCATCTGCTGCATAAAACATATGCTGGATAAGTTGGCGGTTCATTCCGCTGTGGCGACCCCAGATTAATAAAGGGACTAAGCCGAAAAGAAAATGAATGAATGAATGTTTTAAATAGCTTTCCTGGAAATAAAGTATCAAAATATGAATGAAATAATGTTTGATAATCATTTAAATATTAATGAATTTAAAAATTAAAAAAAATATTTATGTAAAAATCAAATAACATAATTATTCTAACCGGTACTTATTAAAATGCATAAAATTATATTTCAAATTATTTAAAATGTCTTGCTGACAAATAATGTAGGTAAAACATAGTGGTCTAAAGGATAGAGGCAAATTATATATTTTGTTTATTAAAGCTTTCTTAATAAAAAGTTTTCAAATGCCAATTTATTAGCATTTTGTGTCTCTGAATATATCATTAAATTATAATATCCCTATAAGATTTTTATATAAAAAATAGTTACATTGAATTGACCTTTAATTGGGTGTTTTCAGTAAGTTACTGTCACATTCAATTCTGATATAGTCATCAAATTAAACAGAATGTGTTGGTTTCCAAAAAATAAATAAAATAAAGTTTTATTTAAACAATTATTCGTCTGTTTTGACCACTCTAATAATTTACTCAAAAGTCTACACAGAGTGTGTGTGTAAGAGCATGGAGATAAATACATAAATATACAATACAATCTATTAACAGATTCTAAAGATGACAGCACTAAGATGATGTACATGTAAACCAGTATGGCTGTATTAAATAGTATCTAATTAAATCAAGATTCAAACATAAAGTATAGAATCACTGATTCTCTTGGTCTGCGAGTTGCACTCTATCTGCTTCTGTCTGCTTCTCGTGACTTACTTGTCAGTCATTATTGCTATCCATTCATATGACTGGATAAGGGTATTATCATAAAATGCTAGAAAACCTTCAAATGAATTGCACTAAATATGAGTAGTGGAAGTTCTCAGAAATATAAATGGGTTGCAAGTTCACCCTTGACGAGACTGTATCAAGTAGTAAGAATCAAGCAGAAGCAAAACACGGCCTGTAACCAGAGTACATGTGCAATTAAATTTGTAGACCATTGGTACTTTCAATGAATCATTACTCATACATATTTAACAGCTGAAAACATTTCTTCTCTTGCCATACTAGTTCACTGCTAAGAGTCATGAAAGAACCCAGATATAAAGTGAAAACTACCCGCTCATTTGTGATTGAAATGCAGAGAAAGACACTGCAGACGAAGACTCCCACCCTCCCTCTCACCTCCCATAAATGGGACACATAAAAGCTGTGATGTCAGAAATGGTCAGGCGGTAACGGTGCATGCAGAGCCTTAATTGTAGCAGCAGACATGCCCTGCTCCCCCTTTATACATTTGCACAGATAATTAACCATGTCGGTGATCTCACTAACTCTTTAATTAGTGATCCTTACACAGATCAGCATCCTTAATGTTTAGTTCAGGCTTTTTAGTAAAACTTACATTAATTATCATTTAGAAAATGCATCGAACGTTCTCCAAAATAATAATGCTCTGGTAGTGAAATCTGATCTGTATATACTCCAGGCAATCACTGGAGCTTGCTCAGCAAATAAGCTTGGTATATACAGCAATCAATGAGACGGTTATGCAATCTCAGAGATAAGCAACAGCAAAACCAATGGGGGAACATGACTTTCTGACTACACCTTCAAGAACATGCATTCTACATGATATGCAATGCCAAAGAAATGAAACCACTCAGTACAAAGAAAAAGACTTCCAAAACTTGGGATTTGGGGAAAAAAGAAAAAGTTTTGGCTGCAATAGTCTAGTTTTAAGTTTCAGTTATCAATAGCTGCTTATCCACTGTCTGGCCAAAAGCGAGTGTGCTAGTGTATGCCAGGCTCAGTCATGTCTCCGATGTCACTTTTGGGGATTGATCTGGGCTTGTCAGGGATTCCTTAAGGCCAACAGCCAGGGGTTTTTGGCACACTGAATACCTTGGGCCAAATGGAGCCTGAGGAATTCCCAAAGTTTACCAGAAGACCGCCAGAACATTTGCTTATTTCCCATAATTTCATATAAAGTTACCAGCTATCGTCAAAATTTAAGACATTTAAAACAAAGCTTATAACTTACTTTTGAACATCATTGAGGTTCGGATCACCATATGTGGCAAAGATTGTTTATATGGGTTGCTAAAGTCTACTTGTGCTAACAGCTGCCTTAATAGACAAATTAGACAAAACGTATATGGGTATTTATTTTCATTTTTCAACTGTCTCTTCCCTGTGCATTTGTTGACAAGACTTTATCTGTGTGTTCATAAATTATATATATACTGTATTCTGCTTTACTCTTATAACTTATAATATTTTTTTGGCTGAAAGGATAATTGTGAGATGGGAGAGAGAACACTAAAATTTGAATCATATTGAATCATATACTCATGTAAACCTAAAGGCAAAGGGCGTTGCTTAACAAAAATATATTATAATGACACACCTTGAGAAAGGGTAATGAGGTGGGTTTTTTTCAAAGAAATTGCTAATGGTTGGAGTAAAGTCATGATTACACTATACTTTGGGCATACACAATTTCACCAGTTAATGTTTGTGTCCTTTTAATAAGACAAAAAGTCACAGCATGATGTTTTAATTCTCAATAGGTCTTAATGTGTTACAAATTAGGAAATTTGGAGAGATCTCTGTAATGCACTCAAAATGAGAAATAACTTCACATGAGCTTTTGCATTTGCAGTCTCCCGCATTCGTATGGGTATGAATTGAAATCAGTGAAGTCAAAGTGTATTGTGAGCCTCCTTAAGACTACAGAAATCAGTCTATAAGTATTGGGTTGAAAGAAAAGAGCAAGTATGAGTATGGGAACCGGGGTTCAGGCTAGAAGACAATTTGTCTTCAAAATTGTATCATTTGCAAACTTTTAAGACATTGGATGCTTGAAAAAAGCATAGGAGGCCCTAATCTAATTTAGTCGCATCTATGTCTGTGATCTTGGTCAGATTTAAAAATAAATAAACAAAAAACTGAAAAAAAAGAATGAATGGTTGTGATGAGGCAGCTTTACATAATATCCCCTCTCGTCTTTATTCTAAAAACCATAAGTTTCCCCAAAAGTTGCTATAAGATTATTTGGATGTCAATTGATTAGGACAATATATATATTTTTGTAATTCTTCCACACATCTAGCAAATCAATAAAAGGAAGCTAAATCTTCATATTTCAGCTGCATCATGACGCAATGTTGAGAAGGTTGTCCATGCGGAGAGCTTTAAAATACATGCACTTGAAGGATAGCTTTAGCCAAAACAATGTCAGCTGGATTTCCAGAATCCTGATAGGTTTGCTTATTCCTCTGTAGCTGTGGTTCTGCTTTCTGAACAATGGTGGTTTTCAGCATGCAGTCGTGTTCTCACAGAGTGACTGGCATGCATAGGGCAGCCCTGGATCTTACCCTCATGCCCTCAAAGCGGGACAAAGCTCTCAGGGGCCTGAGAGCCCTCAAAGTTCTCAGGGACTTTATGGGGCCCAAGTCTGAGTAGCCCAGCGCATTAGCTATAAGGCTGACTATAGACACCTATACAAAGAGAGAAAGAGGAAGGGAGGAAGAGAGAAAGAGATGGGCCAAAGTGTTAGAGTCAAGGAGGATGTCAGGGAGAAAGAGAGAAGACCCTACGTTGACACTGAGCTGCAGTAAACAGATATATACATACATACAAAAGGGTTTGCTCATATATGTATGCATATATGTGTATTCAACAACAGAGAGAGAGAGAGAGAGAGGAGAGAGATTCAGGTTAAACAGTCAGAGGTACTGTATATGTTGGGCGACCCAAATGTTTGATCTTAGTATGCAATTGGTTTTTGGTTTTGCAGGCAGACGAAGCTTGGAAAGCAGCTTACAGCAAACCTGGAAGGAAACTTGTGGTTGAGAAATACAAAAAAACAGAGGTGAAGGGACACATTTAGAGAAGAGGTGTGCACAAACTTACAAGCACATTCACTGTACTCTGCACACACAAAATACACACGATACGTACAGACACCAACCGCGTACGGTACACATGAGACCATTCGAGAGTCATTAGGGTAACAGGGCGGTTTGGGAGAGTAAGGAGGCAGAGAGAGAGAGGAACTCCTGTAAAAGAACAAGAGAGTCCTAACAGAGACCTTACCCTGGCCCCTCACTTCCCGGCCCTCTTATGCCCCTCAGGCCCTCTGTGTCCATCAGCACTATAGAGAGACAAGGTTACAGTGCCTGTCAGGGACAATATCTAGCATTTGGAAACACTTTCGTTTAGGACCACAAAGAAATGTAATCTAACACACATTTGGCCCTGTACACCAAAATAGGCCATGTATGTAAAAGCTGGCACTCTGAGATTGATACCATGTCAGTCCCTTCCAAATCGCCCATTTATGCTGCTTAATTTACAAATATGGCCTAGTATGTCTATGTAGTACATGTAGTTTTCATTTCACAAATCTTTTCAAGACTTTTAAAGTGATAAAGTGCAATGGATCTCAGTCACTAAGTATGTATGTATAATATTATGTGTACACTGAGTGGACACTTTATTAGGTACACCTTTACTAGTACAGAGTTGGACTCCCTTTTGCCTTCAGATCTCTTTTTATTGTTGGTGACACAGAAGTTGCTGGAAACATTCCTCAGTGATTTTTGTCCATACTGACTTAATTAGTTGGCTGCACATGATATGAATTTCCCACCCCAGCACATTCCAAATGTGCCTTACTGGATTGAGATCTAGTGACTGTAGAGGTTTCTTGAGGCATAGTGAATGTTCAATAAACCAGTTTTTGTGACAGAGTGTTATCCTGCTGGAAGTAGCCATCACAAGTTGTCATACAGTGTTGGACAGGGTCAGCAACACTACTAAGGTAGATTGCGGCATATAAATAAAGCTGTTGGTATTAATGCTGTAGCAGAAATCCAGACTCATCAGACAAGGCAACATTTTCTAATCCATTTTTGGTGGGTCTGTGTGAAGTCTGGACCAAGTTTCTTGTTCTCATCTGACAGGAGTGTCACCAGTGTGTTCTGCTGCTGCTGCTGTAGCTCATCTGCTTGAAGGTTGTGTTGTGTGCTCTTCTGCAGACTTCAGTTGTAACAAGGGGTTATCAGAGATGCTGTTTCTTTTCTCAAACCAGTCTAGCAGTTCTCCTCTGATCTTTGGCATCAGCAAGGCATTTTCACCCACAAAAATGCTGTTTACTGGATATGTTCTCTTTTTGACCATTCTCTGTAAATCCTAGATAAATCTGTGCATGAAAATGCTCAGATCAGCCCATCTGACACCACCAACCATGTTCAAAGTATCTTCATTCTGAATTTCAGCAGATCATCTTAACTACGTCCAACTGCATTTCTAATGGATGATTAGATATTTGCATTAAAGGGCAGCTGAACAGATGTACCCGATAAAGTGGCCAGTGAGTATATATTAAATATAATTGATTTATATTTGTTATGAAATGCATATTTCATATTAAGTATATTTAATAAAAAACAGGAATAGCTGTGGTTTGTATTTACACTAAAATCGTGGATCTGGCGAGGTTGGTATAATGTATGGTTGACAAGAGTGACAAGCTGTAAAGGAAATCATGTGCAGAGACCCCTTATATACAGATGGTTTGGGCATGTTTTAGGCAAATGATTAATTTGTGCACAAAACCACTCATTTAGAATACTCCAAAATCAGTAACATTTGAACATAAGATTTTTTGTGATAACTTCTTGGGTGTACAAATGTATTCATGCATGTCATTATTAATGAAAGAGACCCAAAGTTTCTGTACATTTCAGTTCTATGGTACATTTTTTTTCAGTACATACCAAGAATAAAAACTACTGCATAACCATATTTTGGAAACATGACCAATATACACACTAAACTGTCACAGCTCTCAGATCAGATACGATTTTGAGATCCATCTGAAGGCAACGACTGCTGACCTCAGAGCAGAACATGAGAACCAAAAGGAGTAGAATGGAAAACATGTTCATTTGTATTAACAAATTATATCATTGTTTCCCCAAAATACATCATAACATATTCATTTATAGATTAATTCATCCATAGTCTGAACATTAATATCTGGGAATGAATTTCTATCAAAACATTGATCACATGATATTAAGCGTATATTACTTACATCCACAATGAAGAAGTCCAGCCAGCACCATGCATTGGTGAAGTATTTGACAAACCCATAGGCCACCCATTTCAGCAACATTTCCAGGATGAAGATGTATGTGAAGACTCTGTCTGCATATTCAAGAATGATCTGGATGGTTTTTCTCTGTTCAATGTATACATCCTCAAATGCCTAAAAGAGAGATTTTGATTTCAGGAGATTTATCTATATATAACTGTGATATATATATACAGTTGAAGTCAGAATTATTATCCCTCCTGTAAAATTTTTATTTAACGGAGAGAAGTTTTTTTTTTAACACATTTCCAAACATAATAATTTTAATGACTAAATTCTAATAACTGATTTTTTTTATCATTGCCATGATGACATTACATGATATTTTACTAGATGTTTTTCAAGATACTAGTATTCAGCTTAAAGTGACAATTAAAGGCTTAACTAGGTTAATTAGGTAAGTTAGTGTAATTAGGCAAGTCATTGTATAACAATATTTTTTCTGTAGGCAATTGAAAAAATGGGCTGCATGGTGGCGCAGTGGGTAGCACGTTCGCCTCACAGCAAGAAGGTCGCTGGTTCGAGCCTCGGCTGGATCAGATGGCGTTTCTGTGTGGAGTTTGCATGTTCTCCCCGTATTCACGTGGGTTTCCTCCGGGTGCTCCGGTTTCCCCCACAAGTCCAAAGACATGCACTATAGGTGAATTGGGTAAGCTAAATTGTCCGTAGTGTATGTGTGGGAATGGGTGTGTATGTTTCCCAGTGATGGGTTGCAGCTGGAAGGGCATCCGCTGCGTAAAGCATATGCTGGATAAGTTGGCAGTTCGTTCCGCTGTGGTGACCCCAGATTAATAAAGGGACTAAGCTGAAAAGAAAATGAATGAATGAATTGAAAAAATATTGCTTAAGGGGGCTAATAATATTGACCTTAAAATGGTTTAAAAAAAATTAAAACTGCTTTTATTCTAGCCAAAATAAAACAAATAAGACTTTTTCCAGAAGAAATAAATATTATAGGAAATACTGTGAAAATGTCCTTAATCCGCTAAATATCACTTGAGAGATATTTGAAAAATATATATATATTGCACAGGACGGTTAATAGTTGTCATCAACTGTAACTGATTTTTATTTTTTAAATATTTATTTAATTAGGACTGACATTAGAACAGTTTGTAATAACTATTTACAAATATAATTTAAATTTACACTGTTTAGAGGAATCGATTACAGTTAATCATCTAATAAAATGATGCATGTTTCTCAAACAAAATATATATATATACAAAAATTACTTTGTTTGATGAATCGATGACGATTTATCATCTGCAACTTTCCCAGAAACACTCTTTGCTTTCAGTCCCTGCCATCCCCAAAGTGTGCAGTCCCACATACATTAGTTCTGACGTTCACTTTATTGGGAGTTTGGAAACGGTCCCTAACAGTAGCTGTGAGAGAGGCAGCAGCATCTTCTGCATGTGGGCCTTTTTCTACAGCATTTGGCTACGCTCCCTAACAGCAGACATGAGATACTGCAGCCCCAAGACAGACTGCTGAGGTGCAGTGGCCGGTTCATTGCAATATAGTGATAGCCATTAGCTACTTACATAGATCATATAGCACAGTGCACGCTATGCAGCCTCAATCACATTACAATCTACCTGGAGCGCATTAGTTCTGCACATATACATTGTGCAAGGATAAGAAATCTATACTGTACCTGTGTATCTTCCAAGAGAATACTTATCGCAGGCCTTAATTATTTTAGCTTCTGCAAATCTATATCACTGACTCCCCAAAATGTCATAAGCAGTTTCTGAGGTTAGTCACACTGTCAAGTTATTTTCATCGCTTTCAATGAATAGGGAACAAAATAAGGCCTATATTTGTTCAAAATTTTTATGTTTTTTCCCTTTCGACAATAAATTAAATATGCGTTAAACCTTAAAAGAAATGTTTACCTCCAAAGACAAACTAAACCTATTTGAAATGATACCTTGTTATCAAAAGTGATTTAAATACAATCTAAGGAATATTTTCAGATGAACACAATCAGAGATGGTTAAATAATTTTATGGCTCTTCTCTGCTTTGTGGGTTTATGAACGGATGGGTTTCAGTAAAAAATTTAAAAATATATATATTTTAACTGCTATCACTTGCTTAAATGGTTAAAACTACTGAAAATTAATCTGAATTAAACTGGCACTCACGAGTGATAGCTAGATCCTGATTAGATTATGAATTAGATTCTCAATAAATGTGCATTTGCCATAAATTACAGGGAAAAAACCATTATCTATACAAAAATGATTTGAATACCAATGTGTACATCTTTACACTTTTGAGAAATTAGTAGCAAACAATGTCAGTTCCTGTTTTTGCTTTGAAAGCTATACAATGTGTGTGTGTGTGTGTGTCCTCACCAGAGCTCCAGAGCTGAGAAGAATCATAAAAATGATGAGCGTCTCAAACCAGTTATGTTCAACAATGAGGTAGCAAGTTTTCCTCAGAAACCACCAATACTTCCCCCAGCCCTCAGTAATAGGCACGTCACAACATTTGTAGCGTGCCACACAACCTGAAAAACATTAAACACATATGCTGAATACACATTTACATCACACCTAGATATAAAATGTATGTTTTTAGGAGTTTTTAAAATAAAACAAATTTACACTATAAAAAATATCTGTAAATTAGAGGTTTTTCATATTTGTGATTCATGTTTTTATTTTCCCCTTTTATTTATGCTTTTGAATTGCATTATGGGACTGTGGAATCTGTCTTCCAACAACTTTTAACCTTGAAAAGTGACATTTAATAACATTTGTAATAGTTTAAAGTGATATATTGTCTGGCTTGGTGTTGTATATTACAGTACAAAAACCTTGTAATAAACTGCCAGTATGATTTCTGTTATTTTACAGATGTTGTTATTTCTCTCTATATTATTACTTTTACATTATATTATTTCAAACTACTAAATTGTCAATAAAAGTCACTTTGTTAAACTATAAAGTTGAATTTTCAACGTCAAAAGTCGACAGAGCAGAGATAAAGGTCCCATAATGCAATTCACAACCGTAAATAATCAGAAAACACTTGTGAATCACAAAATACGGAAACTGTTAATTAACAGATATTTTTTTCAAGTGTACTACTACATTATAAATATTTACTACCAGTGAACCTTATAATACAGTATATACTAGGACTGTAGCTTGAACTTGATATTGAATTTAATATATACATACATATTAGGTATATTGAATCTATCCAATCAGATCTTGATATTCTTTCCAACAAACATGCATTGCTCACCATCCGTCCAGCAGGCCTCTGGGTCTAAGTACTCCTCCACCACCTCCACCACAGCCATCTCCTCCTCATCAGGCTTTATATCGATAGTACTTCCTTCAGAAGAGCTGGTGTCATCCAGCTAGTGGAAAAAGCACACAGCAATATACATTTAGTTCATTCCGATTCATTCTCCTACTTCTATATTATCCGTTTATATCGACACTCTTTCCAGATGTCACAGAAAAAGTTCAACTTAAGGTGATCTTATCACTTGCAATATACGGGTAGAAATTCTCCTCACAATAATATATATATGTCTGTGCAATGAATACTACATTAGCATGTGTGCGATACAGCATTGCCTGTATATGAGCCTGTTTTACTGACATTCTTTTTTACTGTAAATTCACTTATCAATATAGGATAACTTCTTTTTGTGATCAGACGTGGTTTCATATCAGAAATCATACTATTTTATTGGATCCTATACAGTGATAAAAGAAGGAACTTGATTCGCTCTGCGTTAAAAATGTAATTGTCACCAAGGAGGCTTAAATACCACTTAAAATTAAGTGTTTCTATCTTTGTTTTTGTCAGCTACAGCAATAGTTTGATGTCTTTACTTCTGTGATGCATCTGTGGAGTTTATGTGCGAGGGCGCCCTCTAGCTTCCAGTATGAATAAAAACAGAATGTATACATTTCTGTTTGTGCTCAAATCAGTCTATTATTAGTTAAAATAAAAAAGGAAACAGTTTTTGTAAATAAATAGGAATTTTTTGTTTTCAGTGGTTACAAATAAATTATCATAAGTGATATCTTTATTGCAATAAATACCATTTGTGATAGTTTTATAAATACTTTTGATACATCATTAAAGTCATCTTTATTTCTATAGTGCTTTATACAGTATAGACGGTCAAATGCACTTTACATTGATAAATATGAATCATAAAAGACATAAGAATATAACATCTCACTGATCAATATCAGTGACTCCAGCTTTCCAAACCAAAGTTTTGCAGTTAAACATGCAAAATACAGCATAAAGTGATAGCAGAACATGAGAAACTGCAAGTGAATAATCCAAGTAAATAACCCAGTAGTAAATGATAACCCAATATTGACCCACCAGATGTGTCCTAGCGCTAACCTTCACAGTTCTTCTGGGTGTCCAGTTTAATTAACATTCACCCAAGACACAATTAACCTTGACTCAACACTAACTGAATTAACAAGGTTACAAACTATCATCTACATATGCAAATAAGACAGTGATGAATGACTTTTGCTGTATTTTATGCAAATCAGGAGTAGTGTATTGATTTTGTTGCATATTATTGTACAATGCATCTGTATGTACGTCTAAGCAACAACTAAAAAACACAAAGATGGGACAAAAACATACACTAATAATCTAATCTAATTTAATAAAACCTAATATTAGTTGATATATTAATATATTATTAATTCTATTAATTAAAAATAATTGTTGTATTAACTGAAAACTATACAATATCTAAAAGTTAAGTCACAACAGTTAAGTCACAAAGGGCTTAAAAGAAAAAAAACTAAGTTACGTCAATGTATGTGATTTTTTTTCAATTAAAATTGTAATATTAATACCACTAAATGCATATAAGTGTAATATGCAAAATAAATATATGGTCTTTTTTGTTGCTTAAATTAATGTATCATTATATTATATTATTCATTCATTCATTTTCCTTGGGCTTAGTCTCTATTTCAGAGGTTGCCACAGCGGAATGAACCGCCAACTATTCCAGCATATATTTTACGCAGCGAATGCCCTTCCAGCTGCAACTGGAAAATATATTATATTACATTACATTATATTATATTATATTATATTATATTATATTATATTATATTATATTATTCATTCATTCATTTTCTTTTCGGCTTAGTCCCTTTATTAATCAGGGGTCGCCACAGCAGAATGAACCGCCAACTTATCCACATATGTTTTACGCAGTGGATGCCCTTCCAGCTGCAACCCATCACTGGGAAACACCCATACACTCTCATTCTCACACACACACACACACACACACACACACACACACACACACACACACACACACAGACACACACACACACACACACACACACACACACACACACACACACACACACACTCATACACTATGGACAATTTAGCTTACCCAATTCACCTATAGTGCATGTCTTTGGACTTGTGGGGGAAACCGGAGCACCCGGAGGAAACCCACGCAAACATGGGGAGAACATGCAAACTCCACACAGAAATGCCAACTGGCTCAGCCGAGGCTCGAACCAGAGACCTTCTTGCTGTGAGGCGACAGCGCTACCCACTGCGTCGCCCATATTATATTATATTAAAATCATACCTACGTTTTAACTACAGAAGGGTTAAAAAACACTGAAAGGACTAGACAGTTAAAATAGTTTTTTTTTTTCAGATTAATCATTTACTATATTTATTCAATCTTTACTTTTCGACTATTCAAGTATAGTTTTATACTATTCAATTTATAGTTCATATTAAATAATGATGGTGTCTACATATTTTATTACAGCATTGTTTTTATAAGAAACAACTTTATTCTAAATACAATTCCTTTTCATACTCAAACTCATTAACTAGATAAGTCTGCATATACAAATCCATAAACCTGTACAAACATTAAAAAAACACATGCCTCTGTCAACCGGAAGAGTCTGACCCTGATCACAGCAGGCCAGGATGACACAGCACTTTTATAAAAGCCAAATCGTTAATACACACACACACACGCACGCACGCACGCACGCACGCACGCACGCACGCACGCACGCAC